>PVJD01000118.1:0-653117 GCA_004026545.1 Mormoops blainvillei | reverse complement strand
GACTGACTGTGTGTCAGTAAAGAGTTTTGTTTGGAAATCTCAAGTAGTGTATCATGCTTCTCATTTTTTAAATTTTTAATTATTATTTTTAATTGATTGGTTGGCAGATGGCATTGTAGCAATGCCACTATATTCATGGTTGCCACAGAGCTGACAGGGTGAGCTGAGAATTTTGCTGCTTTCCTTTATTTATTTTTTTAAAATTCAGGTTTGATTGTTGAGCAAACTCTTGGCAACCTGGAATCTTGCTCAGGTGGACTCTACACACTCTTAAGATTGATCCTAGAATAGATGGTAATGAAGGAAAGCCCAGTGGACAGTTTCTAGGTCTTTGAGGCATGAAGTAGGCCAATGCCTTTAGAGTTTTGCATCTTCGGACCCCCTCTTCTTCCTCTGACCTTTCGTGGGGTCCTTCCTTTCAGTTTTGAAGTGATGGCTTTATTTGTTTGCTGTCAGTAATTAGTGACTATGGTTGTTAACATGGACACATGCCTTTATAAAGACCATGCACTTGTTACTCAGCTATTTATTGAGTTCTTTTTACATGCATTCATGGGAGAAAGCTTTGTCTATACGTATGATCATCATATAAAAAAACATAATCTAGTTAAATATAAACGTGTTCAATTTGTAAAATGAGATTTAAAATGTTAGGAGAAATAAGAGCAAATGCTTACTTAAGTATTTTGTAACTAAAGGACTTTGATAATGTAAACCATGGTTTCAAGTACAAAGGATTAACAAAAGAAGAATTGGAAATCTGACAAAATGTTAAGGTTGACAACAATAATCTAGAATCATAAAATAGTCAGCAAAGTTTCAATTTTGCCTTATAAGCACCACCCTGGCTTAATGGGGAAATGAATCATAGACTTTGTTTCCTGTTTCACCATTTCTAAGGCAAGTAAGTCACTTAACCTCTCTGAGCCTCAGTCTCTTTGTCTGTACATGGGCACAAATATGACTCACCTGTGTAGTGCTTCCAGTGTGTCACTGGAAGCATTACATGGTATATTTATAAAAGAAACACCAAAAATAGGTGGTTTTTCCCAATAGATGGTTTCTACCTTTTTTGTTATTATAATTATAATTATTATGATTGCCTTCACTATTACATTACTTGTTATGTTACTGTTACCAAAAAAAAAAAAAATTGTGTAACCATAATTGCATTTTAGAAATAAAGAACCAATACTACAGTGTCACTATATTTATAATGATTAAACAGGTTGTTTGTGCTGGCTGGTGTGGCTCAGTGGACTGAGTGTCAGACTACGAAGCAAAAGGCCGTGGGTTCGATTCCCAGTCAGGGCACTATGCTGGACAGGTCCCCAGTGGGGGGCGCATGAGAGGCAACCACACATTGATGTTTCTCTCCCTCTTTCTCCCTCCCTTCCCCTCTCTCTAAAAATAAATAAATAAAATCTTTTTTAAAATTAAAAAAATAAAAAGTTGTTTCCTATTTCAAGCAAGTGTAACTTTTTATGGAAACATAAAAACTTCTATAACAGAAAAATATGTACATTGCAAAATGTTTGACAGATCATTTTGCTTTTAAAAATATTTAAGTGTGATGTACTAAAAATATTTTTAAATATTTGAAAGGTGAAGATTTAGCATATTGTTCAGCTTTTTTGCATTTCAGATAATACTTTATTATTTTTTTTTGTAATATTTGCAGTCTGAGGTTAAAAAGTATATGGAGGTGGCAATGAATTATTGAGGCAAATTAAACGCATGTCAAATCAAATATAAATTTTCATGTTAAATATACATAAAATATAAAATACATGTATATCTCTATATATACATGTACATATATACACATATACAGGTATATACTTGTATATACCTGTATGTGTGTGTATACATATGTGTGTGTGTGTATATATGTATATGTCCTAGTTGAGCTTTTATATATAATCATAGAAAGGTATGCATCTAATATAATTAAGAGTAAATGAGTTCATTCTCTACTCTTCACTAGAGTGCAAGAGTAAGGATAGATCTGTGGTGAAAAGGTAAAGGCAACTATTTAAAATAGAGTATTTTGTACAAAAAAAATGTTTATTAGCAAAAAAAAATCAGAAAACTTTTAGGTTTAATAATAAAATCATGATTTTTAAGCCAATAATGGTAGAGCCTAAGACAACTACATATACTTAAACTTTATCCTCCAAAATACACAGTTTACTATTTTTAATATGCATTTCAGTTATAAGTTCAACCAAGAGTAGAAGTGATGCTAGAGTCAAACAGGAGGAGCAGTTGATTAAGAAGGGTCTGTGATCTGAGAGAGCCTTCAGCTCAGACCAATGGATGGGTCGTTGCCAAAGCTGCCGTCCATAGCCTGGGGACAGGTCACGTCATCCATTCTCATTCACAAAGTATTCCTCAATATTTTGTAACTTTTTGCTTCATGGTATAAGGTATAAGGTTTTTCATACACTACATTATAGATTACTTCATCTAATTCTCACAGTAACTTTAGATAGACAAAACTAAGTCTCAGAGAAGTTGAGTTTCCAAGAAAATGCCAGTTTTCAAATTTAAGGTTCCTTTTCTTTTGTCTACACTATAGATACCTTTGAGATGGGCCCAGATCAACTTCTATTTGCCAACATCTTCACCCAAGTCCCCCCAAAAAAGAAAAGAAAAAATAAAAAAACACATCAGTACATTGACTGTGAGCCCCTATGGTTGTACTATAGTGATCCCAAGTTTTATAGCAAAGTAAATACAATAGATGTCTGTGAGTTTTATAAAATATTTAAAAAGCATATAACACTGTGCCAGGCTTATAGCACTAGAATGGTGTTTTTAAGCAAAAATGAATAGAAAAAATATTTCAGCAAAGGAATGAAACTTCATTCCTCTTCATGGATAAAGCTCCTTTGTAAGACATGAAAACTGGGTGCTCTTTAATGAAAAATAGGCAACGCCCAATTGCACGTGGCTAATAACACTATAAACTGCAATTCATATTTCAACTCAGCTGAATGAATTCCTGCTCGCTAAGCTGTTAGTGAGTCTTGTAGGATGCCTGACCTGGTTCTAACCTTCCAACTACCTCCACAACCCAGTACTCTTTTTACTGTCCCTGGCCCTCCTAAGAATGCACTAAAACCAGCTTATCTGGAAAGACTCTTGCCACAGCCTTTGCCCAGATCTCCCAAGAACAGGGACCAAGAGCCTATCTTCATTCCACACCTGTCTCAGAAACAGCTGCCAAGACAGTGCTCATAAATACGCTGGTCCAGCCAAATGATTTTTATGAAAATTATCCTGTATCCTTTATCACCTCATTCTCTGGGGAGAAAAAAAAAATCTACTCTTCTTTGGCCTCTTAAATTTCATCTAGCTGCAAAATCCTAGATCAAATCTAACCCATCTAGCATGGGGAAGCAGAAAGAATCAATTCTGAAATCCTTGGTCCTACCATTTACTGTCTATGACTTCCCATTGACAGTAAATTTCTTCATCTGTAAAATATAAAATTCTTAGAATTTCTACAATCATTATTGAAAATGTATGCAAAGCACATGCTAGGAGTTAAAGAAATGATATTTTTTAAATGATAATTCAAGAAAGAATTGATCTTTCTAGATTATCAAAACATATCTACCATTTGTTTATTGCACCCCCCGTTGTGTACTGCGGTGGTTTCCAAATACATGCAGATATTATCTGACCTTTCCTCCATCAAGACATTGAATGCAATCCCCTTGCTCTTGAATGTGGGTTGACAACAAACTGGCCTTAGTAACTTGCCTCTAGTGTCTACAGTGGAGTGAGCAAGACACTCTTTGATTTCCAAAGTCAGGTGATAAAGGATATAGAGCTTATTCCTGGCTGTCTCTGTTAAGGATGTTTGTCCTTGGAATGCAGCCACCATGCTGGGAAGAAACGCACACCACTTGGAGAGGCTGATATGGAGGGGAACGAAGGCTCCCAACAGTCATCCCCCGCTGCACTCCCAGCTGACAGTCACAGCTACCTTGCCATCCCTGTGAGTAGCGGTTGTCCTGGAAGCAAACCCTCCTGCCCACTGCCAAGCTGCTCCATCTGACACCCAGTGGAACAGAACAATCTCCCCTGGCAAACCCTGCTCACATTGTTACTTCAAGAGCAAAATAAGTGATTTTTATTGTTAACGCTGCTAAATCTTGAGGTGGTTTGCTGCATCACAATAGATAATAGGAACAGTATTTATATTCTATGCCGTGTGCCAGAATTCACCATCTTATATGCAGATGTTTAAATTCTCTAAGGAGATTTTAAACATCTGCATATAACAACATTCAGAGCTTAATAAGTACCTCATTATTATTAATTAATCTAATTGATTTGAACATTTCATAGGAACAAGGGAATTGTTTTTATTTTGTTTGTTTAAATTAAATAGGCATTTATGGCTCGAAAAAGCAAAAGTGTTATTTTGCAATTTTCTTCTTTGAAATTCTTATTTTGAAGTTGAAGTGATCAAGAAAATTTTTAAGATCTGTTACTTAAACTGAAAGTTAGATTTTACAAGACAGAAATTGCTTGGCAACCTAAAATATTTGGAAGTACACACACACTCCCACAGTAATGGAAGTTTAAATAGATAAAGGTGACATTTTCCTATAACAAGAACTGTCCTTTTCATGCACCTGCCTTCGTTGTTCACCAGTGACTGTATGACAAATTGGTGTCCAGAGTTTTTAAAATAAACAACAAAATATAATTCTCTGAGTGGATTATTCCTGAGATGCAAAACATGAGTACGGTCCACTAAGTTTGGTATTTTGGCATCTCAGGAGTCTTACGCTCTTCGGTAAAAAAGGAGGTGGGAGGAAGTGAGAGTTCATTAACATATATAAATTTCTCAGTCACTTCCTTCACCTCCAGAGAAACAGAAATATAATATAAAAATAGAAATTATATTTCTTGTTTAAAATAATAATGAAAATATGGAGTAAAAAGTACAAGTAGTCTCGTGTAAATATATAGGGTCCCAATGGTTACCCAAGAGTAGTTAGCAGGAAGAAAGGGCTCTGGATAGAAATGCCCTTTATGTCATGGGGGAAGGTTACCATTCAACCATAACAGTCTTAAAAACCTGCAGACAGCTCTAGGAAGAAAAAGATATACTAGTGGTCCTAAGGATCTTTTACATCTCTGTAAAAACCTGAGCCCAATTTTTTAGTCATATTCTATGTGTGCCAATTAAGTCCTATATGTTGGAGGCAGCAACGTGGTTAATACAGGCAAAATCAGAGTTTAGACTTGAATTACCCTGGTGACTACACTTGACTGTGTACTTCGCTTAAGCTGGATAAACCTATGCTAGGTCATTAGTATTTTTGTTGAAATGTAAGGCCAAATTGGTGTTAATTGTATCTAGAATATTTCTTTGCAAAGACCAAAAATTTTCTTGTTGGGGGTCATCTACCAAAATCTACTCATAGGGCTACCCTTTGAAGTCTTGACTCTGATTTATTTTTTAGAAATAATCTATTAGTGGAGGGTTGGGGGACAAGCAGAAGGTAAAAAGTGCATAAAAATCCATAATCTAACTTACAGAGTAACTAGTGCAACAAAAGTAATTTTAAATGGACATGAAGGAAGGTAGCATTTCGTTAAGCTTCAGAGCTTTGTATTATAAATCAGGTGACTCAGATACCAAGATGGACGTGACACCACACTCACTTTGGCATAAAGGTTGTTTACCTTCCCTCTCTCATCCTCCAGGCATGTGGTGAAGATATTGTCAGGTTAGGGGAGAGCTAAGCTTCGTCTCTGCACAAATAGATTTTGTAAACTTTGTTGAGGTATACTTAATATACAAAAAGTTGAATCTATTTAATGTGCATATCTTAATGAGTTTGAACATATTCATGCGGCTCTGACCCCATTATTACAAACAAGCTAATAAACATCTCCTTCACAAGATTTCTCGTGCCTCTTTGCTGTTTTCTCCCACTGTGGCAAGAACACGTAGCATGAGCTCTAGCTTCTTAACAAGTTCTTAAGTGTACAACATCACGTTATTAACTATGGGTTCTACGGTTTACAGCCCATTTGTAGTTATTCATCTTGTATAACTGTAACTCTACACTCATTGAGCTACTCACCTTTTTCTTTCCTCTACTTCCTGGTGAACACCATTTTCTTCTATGGGTTTGACTATTTTAAATACCTCTCCTAAGTGGAATCATGCAGTATTTGTTCTTATGTGACTGACATTTCATTTAGCATAATGTCTTCTAGGTCCATCCATGCTGTCATAAATGGTAGGATTTCTTCCCTTTTTAAGGCTGAGCACTATTTCATTGTATGCATATACTATATTTTATTATCCATTCATCTGTTGATGGACATTTGGGTTGTTTCCAAATCTTGGCTATTATGACTAAGGCTGCAAATCACTTTAAGAGTGCAAATATCTCTTTAAGACAAATAGATTTTATGGTTTTATGTTAAATTATGCACAAGAAAGTGGAAAGAATCTATATAGATTTAGAAAAATAATAATAAATTAGCTCTACATAACAACTATGAATAGCCATCCAAATTGGGGTTATTCAGCACCCTTCAAAAATCTGAAGTTAAACATGGGTCCTACCAATTTGGAATTCATTCTGTTTTTTAAAGCTAGATAGTCATTTACTGAAGCTAGTTATTACAGAAAAAGAAACTAGTTACACTTTCCAAATTCCAACTGTTGAACAACACTTTTCTTCAGAAATGCTCTTCGACAGCCGTTTCCAAAGGCAGTTCATCTGAGGGACGCAACCGGCCAATTGCAGCATCAGCCCAGCAGATGCAATGTGGGTGCTCTGCCCAACTCTGTCTCATGAAGCTGCATGTTACAGGTTTTTGAAAGCATTCTTGGGATTTTCAAACCTTGAATTGATTTCCATGTTGATATTTAATCTGATTAAGTTTAAACCATCTGTCTATAAACATTTGGTAAATTTTTTTCTCTAGTCTTAAAAAAATCAGTTATACGAGGAATAAAATGTAATAAACCAACTTGTAGTAATTTCATTATATTGTGGTATTTTAGGATCATTTATTGCTTATGGAAATTTAACCGATTTTAACAATGTTATACATATGTGTACACATACGCACACACAGACAGACAGACCATATATAGTCATTTCTGACTCAAAGTAATAAAATGAACCCAGTTTGCTATTCTATTTTATAGAAACAATAAGAACATTTATTGAAGCTTAACTCTCGAATACTTTAAAATTTGTTCATAAACTTTCTTCTTCAGAAATAATACTTATATATTAGAATCTTGGAACCAATGGGAACCAACTTCAATTTTAAGTTTCATTTACATTTCCTATTCTCCAGCGCAAATGCAATTTTATTTATTTCATATAAAATATCCAGATTAATGGTTATGGATATTAAAAGCTTTTTAATGTACTATTTTAAAAATAACTCTAGTATAGTAAATGTTTGAGTTTTTATTTAAAAAATATGTCGATATTAAAGAAACTCTTTTCAATTTCTTATAGGTGCACATTCTTATTCGAAGTTGATATGACTGAAAAATCTGTGGTTAAAAAAGCTAAAAAACAAAGATACATGCATGTGTGCATACAAATAATTATCTCTATACCTCATTGGTAGACAACTATTTCAACTAAAGGCTGACAATGGGATGTCAGAATTGTTTTTTCTTCTTCCCTTTAAAATCTGACTCATACTAAGGTCATTTTAATGGATTATAAAATGCCTTCTGAGGGAGATTGCTGGCTTCTACTTGAACTAGAGAAAGTTCTAGTTTTAGAATTCTGTGTAAACTAGTAGAATTCTTGGACAATGGATAGGGGTAGTGTTTCCTAGGAAGAATGAAAGAAAAAGAAATCTTAAATATACTTTGCAAAATAACAACCTGAGGCTAAGAAAAGTCACAAAACTGAAAACATTGCCATTCAACTAAGTAAAAATTACTTCATTCTTTCCTAAGAATGTTATTGGCATTTATGCTCATATCAAAAAGCAAGAAATAACTGCCACCCTCTGCACCAATAATGCATCTTAAGTAATTCCAGTTTTCAAATGGTGTTGACACCCACACAGAATTCATACCTCTACTTGTGAACAAACATTTACAATGATCATTACTCAGAAGCCATTTGAGATATAAAATAATAAGTAAAAATAACACCCTCAATTTGCATATTTTAAAAATTTCATATGACCTTTTCTTTCATATTCATTTTGCTGTGTTTCTTTTCCAACCTACAGTACCAAGAGACAATTATTTTTTCCAATCTATTTATACAGTTTGTTTGTTTGATCTTATAAGTTGTGCCTAGCCTAACTGATACTTTAAAAAATCCTTTGTCAAAAAATAAAGGAGAATGGAAAATTACTTATAAGAACAGGAAAATGGAACCCAGGCCTTTATTGTTTGATTGGGATGTCGGTAAATCTCTAACCCCAGCCCTGTGCTCTCCTTTACTTATTTATCTTGTTATTTATCTCCTGACAGTTCCCCCTAGGTCCACACTGGAGATTCCATAGTTTTTATACTCGCTTGAAACCTGACCCTAAATTCCTGTCTCTCAACCTAAGCAGATGGCCTTTCTTCCTGCATTTCCGGACAGCACTCAACAGTAAACTCTCTGTGCCTTCTTCCACTGACACGCCATGGGTGTCCATCCTCGTTTTTAATCTCTAGTCTCCCCAGAAAACTTGACCTCTTCCTGTCCATTGCTAATCCTTGCACCTGTGTCCTCCAACCCCTCATGCTGCTCTTACCTCCTTTCCATTTTGTTTTACTTATGATGTACATGCTCAGAACAACTTAATTGTAAAAATAACACATTTCCTTCCATTCTGCTACCTCTTCAACCTAATATTTTTTTTCTCTTATTGCCCTTGCACTGCCTACCCATTTGAAAGAGAAGCCTATCCTTTCTATCTGCACCTCTTCAAATATCCATTGTTCTTTTAACAGGTGATATATGGCTACGGGCCCTCTTGCTCTACTGAAGATCACCAAATGACTTGAAATCACTAAATGCAGCCAAGATATTTCTCAGACCTCATTTTTAAGCCTTGCTCGGACATCAAACAGGGAGGAAGAGAAGCCAACTGTCTACCAAAAGGTGTCTATCCCTCCTGTCATAAAGCTGATTGCTAGGAAGAGGCTGCCTGACTATTGTACTTACATTAGTCTGAAGCTAGTTATTTATGATGGAATATAAGCAGGACTTAAGTCTCTTTCAGATCAAGGATTTTTTCAAGACTCTCTCTCCCCATCGCTCAACCAGTAACAGTAAAGTCTTTTCAGATCTTGTGCCGTGATACAGAAGGAACATTTTCCCCTGAGTGACCCAGCAACCAGGACCACCTATCTTGCACTGTTATGTGAGCAAAAAATAAACTTCTAATGTGTTAAGTCACTAAAGGACCTGAATGTATCAGCAACCATGTGTCGTCCATCCTTACTGAAGCAGTTGCTTCAGACCTGCATCTCATCTGTCAAACAATTTTCTCCCTGGGATTTTATGACATGCACCTTCTTGGTTCTTCCCCATTCTCTGATATCTCTTTCCCATTCCTTCTGATGATGCCTCTTCCAATTCCACCTCCATAAAGGAGCTGATTTGGCATAGCTGTTTATTTTTTGTCATCACTGGTCTTTCCACCTCAGATGGTTCCAATGACCATCTCTAAGAGCACTATTCCAAACTCCATTCTCCTAAGCTCCATTACGACATGTTCATGCCCTACCTTATAAGTTTAAGTTATTTTGGTTGTCTGAGCTAGCAAAGGCAAAGAGCACAAATTTTAGAAAAATAGGAGTTAAACAATCAAACTTGGGAAATGTTAGAAGAAGGACACTATGTATAAATTGGAAATGTGTGTGATCCTCTCTATCTTCTGTTCAAAAGTGTTTTATTCCACATACTGTTAAGTTTAGTAAGACTTTCCTGATAAACTGAGCAGTGCATTGATTTATATTTTGCAACAACCTTCTTACCTCTTCGTGGATATGCTTAGGTGAGTATGCATCTGGAGTACCAGCCACTTCCCAGACCAAGAGTCTGGTCGACCTCTTTCAACAAATTGGTTTAAGCTAGAATAGGATTATGTACTGAGTTTGAGTAAAATTATAATCTATGAAATGAGGTTCCTAATTACACTTTATCACAGAGTATTGCCTTAAAACTTGGCCTCGATTCACCACCAGTGGCCTGACACTGAGCTGGGGTCTGGCATTAGAACTGAAAACAAAATGAAATCTAACCAGTCTATACTACTGGTTAAATAAGTTGATGAGAGTATTAGTAATTAACATAACTGATTAATTATTTTAGGTGTATGCAACTTATTAAAATAGTTTTCCTGTATCTCTTTATTCACTTTTTATCATTAACTAATATTAACTGTTCTTAATATATTTATTTATGGAAAACACTCTAAATAATAATGTTAATTCTTTTGACAATAGATAAATAATCAAATGACATAAAAGTTCAAGAATTCTTAGAATTTGTATTCACTGAAATTCAAGAAACTAGCTTTAACACAACTGAAAGAAAAACTACCAATTGATATTAAAGTAGCTTTATTCTTTCATTCAACAAATATTTGCTTTGTGTTTGCTTTATGCCAGATATTATGCTTGTCACAGAAATACAGAGATGGTAGGTTTAGTTACAAGTGAATTTAGCATAATGAGGACCATATTAGAGCCATGAGGAGTAATAAGAACTGTCATAAAGACCTTTTTGGAAGCACAGAGAAATGTAGCAAAGGTAACTTCATGGGAACAAGGAGAATCCCAAAAGGCCATGCTGGGCTGAATTTTCCTTTTTATAAATATTGCATGATGATAAATGTAATAATGTAGAATATTTGTAAAATGCAACAAGTCTAAAGAAGAAAACACAAGCCAATTGCGATCTCACCATGCAGAGATAATTGCTGTATTTGCTCTGTTCTCATCCATTATTGTCTCTGGTTACACACACATAGTGTTTAAATAAAACTGATATCATTGTATTTCTACTGTGTTGTCACCTTTCTTACTTAGCAGTATAGCATAAATATTTTCCAGAACCATTAAAATTATTTTAAAAACCTGATTTTTAATGGCTACATAATGTTTCACCATGTGTGATGAATGTGTCAGGGTTGCTGGTCACAAGCCATGGAAACTGACTCTGGCTGATTTAAGGAGAGAAAAATTTATTGAGAGGATATTGGACATCTCATAAAGTTACTGAGAAGACTGGAGATGCAGACTCATAAAACGGCACAACAACGGAAGAGGAAGAACTTGTCTGGTGAGGCCATACTGCTCCGCCTCTTCCGTCTGGATGTTTTGGCTTTTAATCCAGCATTGCAACCACTTCTAACCCACAAACTGGCTGTTGCTTCCAGCATCACCTTTCTGCTGTCTGTGCATCTTTGTGAAACTAGTTCCTGGCTCAAATTTGAGAGGGAAAGAATCTGATTGGCTCAACCCAGTCAAAAACTGACATCCTATTATAAAGAGAAGGTGGATAATTGTTAAGGGCTCAATTGTGTGCCTCCAACAGTTATAGGTAAAATCCTAACCTTCAGTTAACTCATAATGTGATTCTCTTTGGAGCTAGAGCCTTTAAAAAGGCTAATATGTGAAAATGAGGCTGATAGAACAGGTCTTAATCCAATTTGGACCCAGACAGCTCCAGAGGGGAGACAGTGTGAAGGCACTGAGGGGAGACCGTCCAAGCCAAGGAAAGAGACCTCGGACAAAACCTACCCTGCTTAGGCCTTGATCTCAAACTTCCAGCCTCCAGAATGGTGAGAAAATAAATTTATGTTGTTTAAGCCACACAGTCGATGGTTCTTTGTTATAACAGCCCCGGAAAATACAGTGCAGTGTTACCTTTTCATTTTCTCTAATCTTCATTAAAAAAAATAAAGCACTGCAAGGATATGCTATAATAGATTGAAATAATGTCTTGTTAACATATGTATAGATTACTTTTTCCATTTTTAATAAATTCCAAGTAAGGGAATATTTTGATATATCATGTCTGAAGAAGGTCATTTCAACTTACATTCTCATGATCCATGTTTAAAAGTTGTCTATCATGCCACCTGTATCAGCCCAGAATGTTTTTGTAGATAAAACATACTTTAAATTACATGCTTTTCTTTGCTATGGGATATTGATCAACTGGATACCCACCTATTATTGGTTATTTGTAGCTCTCTCTTGTCTACATACATATTTTACCCATTTTGGATTGTTCATTGGTTTCATACTGATATGAAAAAGTTTATATATCTATATATATCCATATATCTATATATAGATATATCTTTTATATATATATCAAAAAAGTTATATATATCTATATATATCTATCTATATATCTATATATATTTATATATTTATATCTATATATATATATAACTGTTATTTCTTTGTTTTCCAAATTAATGTATAATGTACTACTACACATTACAATATTTTCATTTTAAAAAGATTACTCTCTGTTTTAATCATAGCCAAATGTATCAATAGTTTCCTTTATGGTTAGTTTCTTTCCTTTTGTGCTTAAGAAAGGCACTTCTCAGGACTAAAATATTCCACACTTTCCTTCCCTCTTGAAATGACACCAGTAGCACATTCCTCCACGCCAACTTTGAAAGCAGCGAATGCATCCTCCCCCTCCTGAAGTCAATGGCATAAGCAGAATGGATCTGGTCTTGGAAGAGAGAAGCTACCTGATGCAATGTTAACCAGTGGCAGCTTCTCCCACTGGAGGAGCTCCACATAAGACTTAATTAAGATCACACAAAACATCAGGCTTCAGTAAATACAAACAGATAATTTACTAACTAGAATTATTTCTTAAAAGGAGTTTTCACTCTGGACTGCACAAGAAGATCACCAAGGAGAACTTTTAAAAATATCAGTGCCAGGGCCCCACGTCCGAAGACAGGGATTCAACTGCTCTGGGGCGGGGCTCAGGTTCTATTATTTTTTGAACTTTAGTAATTTTTAGATAGACCCAACATTGAGAACCATTATCTTAAAACAATGTAAAGAGAAAATGAGAGAATTAACCTTAGAAACTGAAAAAAGTTATAACATCTCTTTTAAATAAAAGGATAGACTGTGTTCATGAATAAAAATGTCAATAATAATTCTTCTCAAACTGATCTGTTGTTGATGATGCAATGTAACCATAACCAAAAGTAGAAAAAAAAAAGTCATAAAACCTGAAAAACTCATTCAAAGATTTTTATGAAAAAGGACTGAAAATAGTCAAAGTGCTCTTGGGGAGGGGTGAGGAGGTAGAAATTCTCTCTTCTTAGGTACCTAGATTAATAAAAAACTGTGATGATTGGAGTGCAAGAATTAAAATCTGGATACTTAGATCAATGATTTTCAAGCAGTGTGCTGCAAGAATTTTTACAACATGTAACGCCTGACTCTTTAGTCAGGGGCACTGACCTCTTCTCCCTTAGAGTGTCAAATAAAAAATGACAACCACCAAAACAACAATAACTGTCTGGCGTGAATCAATCAAAATTTTACCTGTTTTTGTCAGATTGGTAAATATAATGCACTTTTTGGTGTACCACAGAGTTTTAGTAATTAGTTTATATGTGCCAGAAGATGAAAAAGGTTAAAAATTTCTGACCTAGATTACTGATAAATTGTAGTAATTAAGATGACACATCGCATCATCACATTGTATGTCTTAAAATTACAAATGTTACATATCAATGACATCTTTAAAAAGCTGTGGGGAAGAAAAGATGGTATAGTGTCAAGCAGGAAAAAAATGACTGGCAGGCACAATAAAGAGAACAGGAAGGAAGCCAAGCACAAACCCTGATATATAAGTACAGGTGTCATGCAGATTGCTAGGGAAATTTTATCTGTATAAAAAAAATGTTTGAAATATTAAAAACATCCCTATATTATATACTACACAAAACTATTCCAGAGGATAAAAGGCATGTCCGAAGAATTTTAACAATTTTAGAAGACCATATAGGTGACTATTTCATGATTCTACATTAACAAAAGTTCTCTTAAATAAGGCCTTAAAAAGTGCTCATCTTTAAAACAAAGTTACTAAGCTGATCATTTCTTAAGAGTCAACAATAGAGGCATGCAATGAGGCCTCGTTGTGAACGAATGATTATGATTAATCTCATTCTATGGACCCGCCTAAACTGAGAAAAATAATACTATCGGTACATTTCCAATTGCTGTTTTTAGATCTTAACAACAACTGGGCTAATATTAAAATTATTGGCAGTTTTATTTGTATGCTTCCTGGGACTAAGAGTGTCAGTCAGTTTAGATACATCTGTATTTGTTGAAAGGAGAATGTATTTACAGTTGCTAGAAGCACCATTTAAGATGATTTTGGTTGAAAATTAACAGAATGCCTAACAGACACTATCTTGAAAACCATAAGGGATATGAAGCTCTTCTAACTTGAAAATTCCAGAGGTAATGAAGGTTCTTGCTCTCTTTGTCAGGATTTCCCCTTTAAGGTTTTGCAATTCTTTCAGCAACAGCTTTCTCCTTTTGTTTAGCTAGTGTCACCTAAAGATAAAATGTTTGTTGCCTTGGGGTCCCTCCCTTGCTCATTTCTCTTTGACCTTTCAACCAGCTTCCGCGAATCTGCCCCAAGCCAATGAGCTTAAACAAATAGGACCAAGTGATACACTCCTCAATAAGACATCGTGGTTTCCTCCTGTGATGGCCCCTTCCTACTGGCCCAGGCACCCTCGAGTTAACCAACCTTGCCCTTCTTACAGGCCAGTAAAGCCTGCCGTCCATGGATTATTTGACTCTCTCTCCCTGCATTCAACCTGAGAGACCCCACTTGGAGGGTTCGCAGACCCCTTGTTAGGTCTCCTGCATGTGCCAGCCTCCCTCTTCTAGGACCTGGCAGTACAGAGAAATCTTTTTCACTTTCCTATGCCCCTCCATGCTGATATTCCCTGTAGGCACCAGACCCACCGTTAAAAAAAAAAAAAGTAAGTAGCATAATCACTCTTACAAAACAGCTAGCTTTGTGCTCGGGTATTCTTTTCTTATAGCTTTAAGACTGGCATCTATACCCAATGCCGTCTAACAGAAAAAGTTCCCAAATTGTGAACTAAATTCCCCAGTGGAAAACACCATAGCAAACTCCAGTGCATAAGATTGTGGCTGTGCCCCTCCCTGGGGCAGAGGCAGGGAATCATACTGATCTGTTTAAACGAATTCCTCGAGTGGAGTCACTGGCTGCCGGGAGGCAGCATGCCCTTGAAACCCGCACAGCTGGGGAAGGAGGAGAGGGGAGAGGTCTGTCAGGAAAACAATGAAAGTATCCACTGCACTTCACTAGAAAGGAGTTAAAAATGAACTATTTTTAAATCCCAAATAAAAGCATTAACAACAGAAAATGTTTATATAGTGCTGTCCCTCCGTATCAGTGGGAGATTGGTTACAGCAAGTCCACGGATGCCAAAATCCACGGAGGTCCACGCCCCTTACATAAAATGATACAGTATTTGTGTGGAGGCTTCAACCAACAGCCTGTGCCTACATGTCACTTTGTTCTCGTTCGTTCAGCACAGTGCTCCATGTGACCAATGCGAATTTTGCTTTTCGTCACTTTCTGAGATTCTTTTCCTCAATGTTTTTCTGTCTGCAGTTAGTTAAATTCATGGATGTGAAATTAGGGATATGGAGAGCCAACAATATGAATATCATGTATTCACTGTATTTTAGGAATCTCTTTTTCACTAGTATCATGTAATCCTGATTACTGGCTCTCCATCTTTTATTTAATATTCTGCGGAAGTGAACTTGAGTATCAGCACCAGAATTTCAAGCCAGCAAAGTAATAATTATGCAATTTGCTTTCATTCGCCAAATGCAATAATTTTTTTTAAAAACCTTTTTTACCTAAAATATTTTAATAATACTAATTTTTTAAACCATAAAACAAAGTACACAATGTTTAAGGAGGCAGTTCATTAGCTTTACAGATGAGTTAGTGATAAAAAGCTGTTCCACAAACGGAAAAGGAAACAAAGAACCTTACATATTAGATTTCCAGATTTCAGTGTAATTTGTCCCATCACAAATTACTTCCCTTTACTTGATCCTCACAAATTAATGTTTGCTAATGGCTTTAATCTTGGACAAGTTATTGCTTCGTACTTAAATAACCGCAATTCTAAGTGCCATCTCCATGAAAGACAATGGCCCACCCTCAAGCGATTAATGCAACGGTGTGACTGGAGGTCCTACTATGTGACGAGTGGTCACTGTTCAAGGTTATTCTTGTTGCTCTTGACATCACAATATGATAGTGTGCCATTCTTCAAAGGGCTTATTTCTATAAAAATACAGAGGCATCGATATTAGGAATGAAATGTCATCAGACTTGAAAATCTCTGTGCAAATGCTTCAGTGCTGTTAGCCTGTGTTATAACACTACACCCCTTAGTCAGACAGTCAGAAAAGTAACCACCCAAAGGTGTCCATGCCCTAATCCCTGAGGCCTAGCAATATGTCACCTTAGGCGGCTCAAGGGACTTTTCCAGCTGTGATTAAGTTAAGAACCTTGAGATGAGGAGATTACCTTGTATTATCTGGTTGGGTCTGATATAATCACGTAGGTCCTTAAAAGCAGAGAATCTTGTCTGGTTGTGATCAGAGGGTGATTTCTAAAGGGGAAGGATCAAAGAGATGGAATATTGCTGGCTTTAGAAATGTAGAAGGGACTTCTGAGCCAAGGAATGTGGGCAGCTTCTAGTAGCTGGAAACTGGTTTTCCTCTAGAGCTTCCAGAAGGAATGCAGCCCTGCCAACACCTTGAATTTAGCCAGCAAGGTGATGCCAGACTTCTGACCTCCAAAACCGTAAGATAAAAAATATGTATTGTTTTAAGCCACTAAGTTTGTAATGTTACTGCAGTGATAGAAGACCCACACAACCACCAAGTAGACCACAATACCTGAAGTATATTTGAAATAGAAAAATACATTAAAATTACCTCTCATTTAAGTGAAGTCCTGCATACTTATTGTGACATATGGTTTTTATTCCTTCTCTAAATTGCTGATTCTTTAGTTAGGAAAGACATAGACTTCCTTTTATAGGATTTTACCATTCTGAACAGTCTTTATTTCTCAAGGTAATGAGACTAATCACAATTATGTAACTTTGAAGTGCTCCTTCTACATAGCTCCCTTGAGGTTGAGGGTAACACTTGATTCTGTCTTCCTGCTGTAAGTTTTGAGTTGTACCCATTGAAGGCTAACAAGCTTCTAAAAACCATTGGTTGGTAGGCGAAGATGGTCCACAGTCCTGACCTGTGCCATTTATAGATTTCCCAAAATCTGACGGAGAAAACAGCCCTATAATCAGAACTAAATCACTCTGCAGATCCTGCTCCCACAGGTGATGAAAAGTGAGCTTTACACAGAAGGGCTGCTATTGACATGTGTACCTCCTGAACTGAGGCTGGTGTTGATCTTGATATCCGGGGCGTACGCCCTGTCGTTGTTGTTGTCACCTGCTAAAGGGCTGCACCCTGTCACCTTGGTTCCTGCTTCATTTCTGCATCACCCACTCAGCACACAAGCCATGGCCCACAATGACCCCTGTGCCCAATCTCACCCTGTTCACACCCTGTTACTCCCAAACTGCTTAGTTTTCTTTTAGAAAATGTATACAGAGCTGTGCAGGTGTTTTACACACGTCTGCGTAACGCAGACCATGCACGTAGACGGATGCTTTCAGGAGCATCTCCTGTAGGGAAACGCGCAATTCTAATGCCTGGCAGACCGAAAGCAGTTTTTGTATAGTTAGATTCTGTAGGAGCTGTTGTTTACCCTCTTATGTGTAATAACGTGGTGACATATACCCAAATGTATGCATATTTATGTTCATATCCTACCAGACAGCAACTGGAAGACACCCATAGACACCACATGCAAGTCCTACCCTGGAGGGAGAGGAAATGCACCGTAAGGGTCCTCTGCCAGCTCGTTAATCCCCGTTATCAGGACAGGAGCGATAGTTTTACCTACATATGATCCTATTCAGAAAAAAACGGGCAAATTATTTTTCATAGTGAAAAATAAAAACAACGTTTTTTTCCAATTATATAAATAATGCAATGCCCTTGTAAATAAGTAGCACATCATAATACCCAACAATATATAAAATTGGAAGACATTAGCGTGTTAAAAATCACAGGGCCTGGTCTCTCCGAGATAGCCACCAAGAATAGTTTACTAATCAGATACCGCTTTCCGCACAGTCACATGTAATTCCACATAAATGAGTATGTGAGATATCGAGGTTTCTGCTTTTGTTACAAAAGCCTTTCAATTTTTATATTCCTTTTGTTAGTGTTCTTTTAACTTGCTATTCCCTCTGTCCTTGCTGATTGTTTCCTTTCCCCATTAAAATGTAATCATATATGTGTATGTTTATATACATAGGCGTGCGTTTTTCTGCCTTTTTAAAAATTTGCTGCTAAAAGTGGGGATTCATAGGAGTAAATTCAGACATTTGCTTTAGAAAATGTTTCATTAAGTTTTCAACATGCAAAAGTTAGCCAGCTGTCTAGTATTGCTTGAAGACAGAGAGTGGCCCTGCCCAGAGGAGGACGATTTAGGGGGACAGTTAGTGGCTTTCAGTTAGAGAGGACACAGCGGTTTCCAAGGGGAAGAGAGCGAGCACCTGAGAAAGTGGCGACGTGTTGGCCCAGCAGGACCTGGTGGGAAGTAAGTCTGGCCAATGACAATGTCCTCAGGCCAGGGTCAGCCAACTGGACTAGGAAGACTCACCATCGACATTGTCATCCCTATTGTATTGTGTTGTCATTGCCCTTTGTCATCTGTAATCTTCAGTAAACATCTGCTACACTGCAAGTGGTCCTGTGATATTAAGGGAAAGAAGGATCAAGGGACCTAAATAATAAGGAAATATGGAGAGACAAAAGATGAGTGGTACCAGGTCTGAACCGGAAAATGAAAGGAAGGCAGGAAATCTGAGTGAAGGGTGACCTGCAGAAATAGCCCCCCGAGACCCTCAAGCATGTGGGGAAAGGAGTGGTACTGGAGAATATGGAATGGGAATGACAACTGAACACCAGAGGGAATGTAACCGAGAGAACTCCACCACTTGGGAACACTGAGTAGGCAGACAATTTACATCATAACTCCTTTAATGTCAGTTTTCTTAAGCAAAACTAAGAGTCAATAAGTAAGTATTTCTAATATTTTAAGTACCTGTTGACAAATCACTCTGAAAATTATAGTCGACCGAATTGTGTATGTGAATTCCTCTTTTATATCCAGAACAAAAGAGGTCTTCTTTTTTTCCCTTTTTAAAATTTGATTGGTAAAATAGTGCATATCTTGGTAGAGTAAATTTTCAGTTGACTTCTAATAAGGTCGAACATTAAAAATATTTTTTTTGTATTTATTCTACTATGAATTTAGATACCATAATACTGAATTTAATATTTGGGTAATGTCCACTTAATCTAACTATCTCTCTATAAGAATATTCTATAATTTTTTAACCAATGATTTTATAAATGTGATAAAAGGAACTTTTTTTAAAAATAGCCAAACTCATTTTATAGAATTTAAAACTGGGTTTGTTTATTTTACTACTTAAATAGTTTAAGCAGAATTATCTACAGAAAACAATAAATGAATTTTTTTTTTCTTTTAAAAGCAGTACGTTTTCTATTAGTTCCTCATGAAGGCATGCTGGAAAGTTGGAAACCATGAAACAGATGTGACCAACAATTATCTGTGTCTTGGTCAAGTTGGCATTTCTTGTGTTGTCATGTTCTGTCCCCTTTGGGTTCTGCATTTAAAGAAGGGATAAGAGTGACTGAATTCTCCCTTATTTGCTAAAAAGAGTTATTATCTTTCTAGTTAAGGTTTGAGCCAAAAGAAGTATCTTCCACTGTTCAGAAACTTCCTGTAACTATTCTCCTGAGATACAGGATGTATCAGTTTGCTAGGGCTACCAGAAGAAAATGGCTTAAATTGGGTGGCTTAAACAATAGAAATTTATTTCTTATAGTTCTGGAGGTTGGAAGTCGAAGAGCAAAGCACTAGTAGGGTTGGTATCTGTTCATGCCTCCCTTCCTGGCTTTCTCTGGGCCACTTTCTTACAGTGACCTCACAGAGCCTTCCCTCTCTGCATACAAACTCCCGCCATTTCTTCCTTTTCTTATAAGGACACTTGTTCTATTGGATTAGGGCCCCACCCTTACAAAACCTCATTTAACCTTAATTACCTTCTTAAAGGCCCTCTCTCCAGATACAATCACATTCAGGTTAAAGCTTCAACATATAAATTTGGGAGGGGCACAATTTATGTCATAACACAGAAGCTCAAGTTATCCTGGCTATAGCACAACCTGGAATATGTGGGCTCTGCTATTATAGTGGTATATTGTGCAGACAGATGCAAAGTAGGGCTCCATTATCCCAATTATAGCATGGAAGTGATATTTCTGGTTTTTAATGGAAAATGGGCAATTCCATGATGAGATGAAAAAACAGGTGCATTTTAATAAATGTAAGAATATAAGTAAGTTATTGAACAAAATTGGAATTACCATAAAAAAAATTGCTTCTGTATCCCAAAGCCAAGTATTTAAACATTAAAAGTACAGGTGAAAGTGGCTTGAAAGATCGTGTCTGTGTTCATACATTGGTGTGTTAAGAAAACCAATGATCAGCAAGCACTCTACCCGGGACTTTTACCTTTAGTTCTTCTGACATTTATAAAGGTCCTCTCCTCCCTCCTCTTTTTATTAATGACTTAGGGGCTTTCAGCTGCAAGGCAGCTTTGAAGTTACATTTCTTCCTAGAAATACAGACTTCCTCCTGAGATTTTTCTCTAAATCCTCTTAGAGAATGTGGTGCTCAAAGCTTTTGTTCTATAAGCACTTTCTGATGGCACAAAGTGAACTCAGAACCAAGCTGCCTGGCTCGGGGCTTAAAGCCCCTCTCAGTGCAGACAGACGCGGCCAGGTGTTGCAGGGTTGTACAGAGGGAGACAGGGCCCCCAGGTCTGTTCTCACCAGCAGTATCTTCCCTTAAAAACACCGCAGCAATAATGCACACCAGTTATGTATGCATATGTATGTGATGTAACTGCCCCCAAGAGTTACACATTTACTTGTTTATATATGTTTATTTTCCTCTTTGAATATTATTTACTACCTCATAGGGCTCTTATAAAAGCATCAACAAATTGTTCTTATTATCTCTGAGTTCTTTAAATATGGAGTGCTCCTTTTATTACCTAAAATAAGAATTGATTTGGTATTTCTGAGCACTTTCCACAAAGGTCTTCTATGTTATCCTTTCATTTTATGAACTTTTAAGATCTCTAGACAATTCTAGAGTCTTTGATTTATGATTTCCCGCAAGCCTTTGACTGGATCATTAAATATTGGCCTGAGACAGCTGATCCTTACCGATAGACAATTTCAAAAAATATTTCTAACTTGAAACAGTATCAGCAGCATAGAGTCCTATGTATTGAATAATTTGTACTCTGATGTTAAAACAAAACTTTTTGTGCCCTTTTGAAATACCATTAAAGAATGAAATAAAACAGCTTGTAATCCTAATTGGGAATGCCAAGGGTTTGATTAAATTTCTAACTACAGATTCCATTTTCTGTAGTTAATAATATGTTGTTCTGGCATCAGTGCTGCAGGGAAGCGACCCACCTTAAAGATGTTCTGGGGATGTCCTTAAGGAAGTAGAAGTGAGCCAGTGCCCAGGGCCTTGCTGACTGTCAGTGATTCTGTCTGCTTTTTGGAGTACCAGTGTTTGCCCTCTGAAGTAAGCAATCTTTCTTCAGAACAAGTTCTGTTTGGGTCACACCTCCTTTACAGTTTTTCAATAATTATTGCCCTTGGTGTAATAAGTTTTTGGCTTAATGTCATTTCAAGTAATTTTAGGTATCCTTATACTTGCGAAGATTCAACTCATAGTGTGAGAATCTATTCACAAAGGTTTTTCAAGGTGAGAGTACATCACCCTTGAGAACTGGTCACATGTTTATTAAGCACCTTGGAAAATTGCTTTTCCTTCATTTACAGTATATTAGGGTTCTGCTTGGTTTGACCATCATGTAAGCCTAAAATATGGTGTTAAAAAAGCAGGCAAATGACAAATAAATGTATCACAAAGGATTTTTAGAGCATTAAAACTATTGGAAATGTGTTGTAGAGGAGAAAAAAAGATTCTTTTTTTTTTATACTCTTGGGTTCCCTGGCTGGGGCCATGCAAATTAGATGGAAAAATGACAAATCAACAAGGGGAAACCAAACAGAAATGTATTAATGCATGTATCACTCATACACACAGAAAAACTCAGTCATGAGCAACTCAAAGGGATACCTAGAAACTGGGGCTTATATAGTGTCTGAACAAAGGACAACATATTTGTAAAGAAGTGACAAAATGAAGGAAAAGGTTTTTAGGCATCAAAGGGCAGCAAACTGAGAAGGTAAATTTATGGAGAAACAAGTGAAAGGGAAGGGCTGGTTAGTGTGATGTGTTATGAGAACCCCTCTCGTTCCACCGCTGACAGTCTAGGGTTACTGCCAGTCATTCAGAATCTTCCTGCCCTTCCTGGTACCTAGGGGGGAGGTTAGAACTGGTTCTGAGACTGCTTTTATTTTTTTAATTGCCTTCAGTTTAAAATAATCATACTCTGAATCCCTTCAATATTGTAATGCATTTGCCCAAATCCACAGACTGTACATCAAGAGTGAACCTTAATATAAACTATGGACTTCGGTTGATAACGATGTAGGCTCATCAGTTACAATGAATATACATTGTGGTACATGATAGTGGGAGCTGTAGAGCTTCCGGGGGGGTCTGGAATACTGCCCTTTCCTTTCTGCTCAATTTTGCGGTGAAAATAAATCTGTTCTAAAAATAAAAAGTCTATTAAAAATAAAACAGCACTCATGATATGAGAAATATTTTTTCCTTGTCCCTGTTTCTGACACAGAGTTCCTGAAATCCTTGAAATTTCTCCAGTGTCTTTTGCTATTGATAACGAGACCCTTTTGGATTGCAGCTGAGCTTAGTCTAACACTGTAACACTGGGTAGGAGCCCTTGGACAGCCTCAGAATGAGACTGGAAACCAGAAGGAGGAAATTATTACAGGGCTGGGCATTTCATCTCCACCCACCGTCCTCTGTTGAAGGGAAAGAGGCTGGAGACTGGGTTATAAAAACTCTTGAAATATAAGATTTAGAGAACTTTCCGGTTGGTGCACACACTGCAGTGCCGGGAGGGAGACACACCCAGAGAAGGCATAGGAACTTCCTGCTGTGTCCCCATATCTTGCCTTATGCACCTCTTCTATGTGGCTGGTCCTGAGTTATATCCTGTATAATGCAGCATTACACATTGGTGAAGTGTTTTCCTGAGTTCTGTGTGCCCTTCTAGCAAATTGCCAAACCTGAGGATGGGGTGGTGGGAACCCCTAAATTATAGCCTATCAGGAATACAGCTGGCCCAGGACTTGTGAATGGCGTCTGAAGTGTGGGTGGAGTGTTGTAGCATTAAGTTTTTCAATGTGTGGGGGCAGATTCTGACTCCAGGGAGATAGTGTCAGCATTGATTTGCATTGTAGTACACCTCATTGTTGTCAGAGGACCTGACAATTTCACTGTAGACAATGCAATTGAGAAGTGCTTGAATAAAGTAAAATTTGACATATGCATTAAATACAACATAAGTTTCATTGTATTCTGTTTTAGAGCATTGAAAACTTACAAATAAGAAAGGCTTCTCATGTTCTCTAAATACTTCTAAATCAAGGTGAAGAGCAAACTACAAACCAATGTGCTAATGTTTACATAGACTGTAACTAGACAAAAAGTCTGTTTTTACTGAATCCAACTTAGTCCTTCTCAGGTATTCACTTCCAGAGACTATAGATGGAATTCTCAGTAGCATTGATGGTACCTGAAAGAACACATCAGTCATACTCTCAACATGTTTCCGTGATTTCTGTAACAATAGTTGACTCATAGTAACATCTAAAAATGCATCATACTTTATTTGAAAACTCTTTCTTGTCCATTATTTCACTGGCTCTCACTTATTCACTACCAGTACTGATTCTGCATTTTGACTGTCACCCATCAAATTCACAACTCTAAGTGGAATCTTAAAAGGAATCCATTGATTTTGTAGGTGTTACGTGGTCTGGGTAGCCCATATACCTAAATGAACCAGCTGGGTGGTCCCATTCATGGTTCAGATTTTCTACTGTGCCCTTGCCAAACTGAAATTGTCATTTAAGAGGTGTATTGCACAGCTTCAGAATAATGCCACAGTGTGTATTTCAAGCTTTATTTGTTCCTAGATTTTTAACCTAAAGTGGAATGCAAATATTCCCTAGTATTCCCTCTTTGACAAAAATTATATTCAAAAAGGTCTCTGTAGATGACCAATGATGAAAGCCATTATTATTATAGGTAGTTAAGGTTAAGAAGAAAGGAAATGTTGTTTATGATTCCAAAACTTCAAAAGGGAGGGAAAAAAGGAAGTTGTTCTTAGACTACTGGGGAATAAAAATACTATGCTTTTAGGACTAATTCAGTAGAAATGAAATCTAAATGCAATGAGACTAAAAAACCTTTATATACAAAGAATATAACCAAATTTCTCTTCCTTGATAATGAGAGAACCACTACTAATAGCCCATGCTTGAGATGAGGAAACCTTGAGAAGAGACACCACCAAGCTGTGGAATCTATATCAGATGAGATTTACAACAAAGTATTGTTGGCTATAGCACAAATTAGGGTTCTCAAAAATTCATATTCATCTTCAAGTGGGAAAACAGAAAGCAAAAGAATTTAAGAGTTTCCAGCCAATCTCTGGGAGCTCCTTACCAAAACCTTTGTTCCTTGGGACTCTCGAGAACTTATACACATATATCTTGCAGCAAATCTGACAAAGTGAACAAGCAAATTACTCATATCATTAATGTGAACTTAGTCAAATCCTTCAAAATATATGTACCAACAAAAAACCCAAAGCTTTAGTTATAAGAGTAGTTTTAAAAACCCAACGAAGTGACCAAATCCATTCATATCCCTCTGTATTGAGACAAATTCTGCATCTCAAAAGTCACAGAACAGGTTTCAGAAGCTTAAAGGAAAGAATTCAGTACTGAGATGTAAGCCCATGTTCCAACCCACTTCTGGCCTCAGAGATCTGATAGCTATCTGTTCTGAATGACCGCAGGAATGACCGCGGAAGTCCTATTCTTGGAGTCATTCAGGGTTCAAATATCAGTTCTGCCACTTTATCTATTTTATAATATGGCAAACACAACTTAAAGAATTAAATGAGATAATACTAGTTTATAAAGTATTAACCAATTGAACAGTATTAACACAAAGTATGAAAAATGGATAAGCGTTCATCTAACCATCCACAGGGACAAGTCAGCTGTCTTCGCCCATTTGGGCTACTATAACAGAATATCATTGATTGGGTGGTTTAGAAACAACAAGGATTTATTTATTACAGTTCTGGAGGCTGGAATGTCCAAAATCCAGGTGCCACAGTTTCAGTGTCTGGTAAGTGCCTGTTTCCTGTTTTCTCACTGTGTCCTCACAAGGCAGAGAGAGCAAGAAGACTCTGTGAGGTCTCTTCCAGGACACTTATGATCTAATCAGCTCCCCAGAACCTCTCTTCCTTACTACCATCACACCGAGAGTTTAGATTTCAACATACGAATTTGGGGAGGGGGATGGACACAAACATTCAGTCCATAACACCAACTCTCTAAACTGAGCATGACGGGAAGCATGAAGTGGCATGCAGGACAATGTTAAACATATATGTACTCATGCATGCACCAAATATTCACCAAGACCCTACCATGTACCAGGAACTGTGCTAGGAACAGGGCATACAAAAGTAAACAGAGCCGAATCTTTGAAAGTTGCTCACCATCTAGTGGAATATTTAATATCATACGACAGGTTTGGATTTTGGGGTTTTTTTTTTTCAGGTTTTTAAGGGGTATAATGGGTTCTCAACTCAAAGTTTCGGAAAAGAGTAAGATTAAATATAATAGCTATTGTATGTACTGGGAACTGCTTTAAGTGTTTTGTTTTGTTTTACTTGTAAAATATAGTCTTTATTCAGATTTTATCAATTTCCCTATTCATATCCATTTTCTGGTCTAGGATCCTATCTTCAATCATGAGTTGCTCTTAGTTTTCATGTCTGCTTAGTCGTCTTAATCTCTCTTTTTAAATATATTTATAATAACCCTTTTAATTCTCAGACCCCCTCAGTGAAGCAATTGCTATTATTATCCTCATTTTACCGACAGACACAGAGAGTTAAGTAGCTGGCTCAAGGTCGCACAGCAGAATCTTTCAGCACTTTGCACTTGGGATTTCTTTTTTTTTATTGTTGTTCAATTACAGTGACCTTAAACCTTTTTCCCCCTTTACTCTCCCCTGCCCTGCCCACTGAATTTCTTAGAAAGATTAGAGTATGAATATTTGCTCATTTTTTTGACCATGGCAACTTCTTTCCTCCAATGGATAATTTCATAGGATCAATGTTTTAATAGGAATATCTGGGGGAAGGGTCTAGAACAAACCAAAGGCAAAGAATAAAACATCATTTCCAGTTCTTCCACATCGAATACACTACCTATATTGTCAAGCCCTCGTGCTCAGGTGTTATATTATCACTCTAACAGTTTGGGGAATACAGATGGCAAACAGACAAGGTACTGTGGAACAGAAGTTCAAGGATGGCTTTTCAGCACACCGAGTAATGACAGCATCATGGAGATTTGGATCATTATGGAGCCATAACTTAGAGGAGAAAAAGAAATCTGACAAACCTTTTCCATAACAAGATCAAAGAGAATATGACAGATTGTGAAAATACAACCTTATTCTTCAAGTTGCTAATTTGTCTTCCTGCTGCTTCCCAGAGGCGCCGCTTCTGAAGGGCCCTTTCATAGAGGAAGTTTGACACGTGGTCGAGGTGCCCTCTCGGATGAACGGTTTAACCTCGGTGAGCACATAGGGCTTTCATTGATTTACAGGAGGAAAGGTGCGAAGGGGGAGAGGAGTTCCTCTTATTTATTTGGAATCTGAGGCTCTAGCAACACCATCACAGGCAGTGTAGGTTCCTTAAAAATAAAGCAGAATAAAACCTAGGGAGTTACGTGCTCCCTGTGGTCCATTTAAACCTAGTAAATGCTTCAGTCAGAATGCTCTTTCTCCTCCTAAATATACAGATTCTAAAAACATTCAATGACAAAATGGTCAAATTGCTCATTACACTAAACACACTTAAGCAGCTCCCTTTTTGTATAATGAGCTTCCAGCACACATTTTAGTAAAGCTAAACGTCACAATACTGTACTGTGATTAATATAGCCTCTTTTCTCTGCAACGGTTCAATAAAGGTCAAATTTGAGAAGTTTTTTT
Organism: Mormoops blainvillei; assembly: GCA_004026545.1. Classification (NCBI taxonomy): domain Eukaryota; kingdom Metazoa; phylum Chordata; class Mammalia; order Chiroptera; family Mormoopidae; genus Mormoops; species Mormoops blainvillei. The sequence continues at coordinate 625,581 of PVJD01000118.1, read as the reverse complement.
TAGAAAATATTTCAAATGTATTTGATATCTCCAACCTATGAAACCACAATAATAAACAATATTCCTAGGTCCCAGTGCTGCTTACCAAACGGAGGAGGTTGATAATGTTTATGGCAGACAAATGAGATGCCTTCTGCCTGAGGTTTCTATTTTGTCAAAAGATGAGGAATTGTTAGCAGGTAGAACAGGGACAGGTGGAGTGTCCACCTGAGATTTGTGATCATAAATTTGAAGTAAAAACAGTTAGCAAGCACATGCATTTTTTGTGGGGACTATCTGACTCCTACGCAAGCACAAAGTACCTAAGAAGTTTGTTTGTGTTTGTTTTTTAATAAGAATAGGGTATTTTCCACAAACATCTGCAGGAGAGAGAAAGGCAAGGGAGTTCAATATCTATTTACAAGGGAGTGTTGTGGTTGTAGACAATAGAATCTGACCTGCGTAACAAGACTGAGGAAGACACAGGATAGGATGGGCAAGAACAAGGTGGTGGTAGGTTTAACTGACGAGAGACCTTCCGAGGCTGAGGGGGGATGCAACCATGAAAGTCCATGGTTCAGGTTGATGGAGGATTCAACCTTCGACCTTTCACATAAACTACCTCAACTTCTTTTCACAGATTGCCATGTTTTCATCAGGCCAAAAGAGAACAGTTCTTCACATTTGCAGACAAGGAAAATGAGGCTCAGAGAAGCTCAGCGTGCGATGTAGGATCCCAGAGTAAACGGCAACAGAAACCGGGGCTGAAACCCAGGTCTTCCAACTGCAAACCCAGAACTGAAAACCTAAAGGTAAGAACAGTTTCGTAAGAAGGTATTGCATGCATCTCTGCTATCCATTTAGTTCATCACGCTAAAAAAAGAATGCCTTTTCTGGGTAAAGTCCTAAAAGACAAAGGAAATGCAAAGGCGGGAAATAAAATCCTGCACAGGACTCAGACTGTATCTTTTTGTGCATATTCTCCAGACAACACAGGGAAATCAATTTAGGAACCCTAAGATTTTTTTTTTTCAATTTTCAATCATATATCCAACTGTGAGTTAGCAGTACAACAGAACCAAGCTAATAAAGAGCTGCCTATGAAAATTCATGAAGACAAGGAGCAGCCGTTCAGACCACATGTCATTGGAACTCTCAGTTTAGGGGACTGAGCTCAGAATTGCTTCTGTTCCTTAAGGTGACTGAGGATCCTTGAGAATGCATGCGACAGACATAGGATCGGAAGCTGGTACGGGTTCCTACCCATCGGAAAAAAATGACAACTACCCTGCAGATGAGTTTTTACTGAAGGGAAACAAGGTCTATTTTCACTGAATGTCTGCTGGGAAGCAAGACAATTTCAGGTAAACAATTCTCACATAGATTGTTTATGTGCCCAACTAGACAGATCTTGAGTGATAACAACAGGTAGAACACACAAATAAACCAGCAAAGCTTTACAATCCTTTCAATGCCTTTATTTTTATGGCTGCAGGGGTTGCATTATGTCCTGTCTTATTTTTCATTAGAAGTTCTGAGGTACAAGGACTCTTACTGTTAAGTTTGAAGAAGCTATAAATAAAGATGCAAAATCAGAACCATGGAAAATGTACATAGGAGTAGAAAATACAAACAAGTGGGGCGGGGGGAGTACAAATACGGGGTCTGGCAGAAGTGACGCCTGCTTGAGTACGGTGGGTAGGGTAATCATGCAGGTGTCATAATTTGTAGTTTTAATTTGAATATTTCACCTAAAATGTCACGTGGTGTGCTTGAGTGTGATAGTGTTGTGTTACAGAATTACATGCTTATGATTTTGTAATAAAAAGGGGCCTTATTTGTCCCTGTCTATGGGTTAAGAGGGTCCCCGTAATTGTCATAATTAATCTGCAAATGTCATTTAAACTTCCCAGGAGTCGGCATTAGGGGGGAAGAGAGAGGGTAGATTCACAGAAAGCAACTAAGCGATCCCTCGAACATCCAATATTTATTATTTAAAATACAGTTTTCACATCTCTGAACTCAGAGTTCTTGCCCTCGGGGCTCTTTCTTTACTTCCTCACAGCTCACGTGCAAACCCCAGCTCAGCCCGCATGTGGTTTCCAGGCAAATCTCACTAGAGGGCCAGGGCCACCCCCAAAAGGAAACCCAGGACTGAAAAGTGCCCTTGCTCGACAGCTACCTTGGGAGTTATACTATTACCTGATTTCATAATTATCTCTATGTTGCTTTGTTGCTGTCAATGTTGGTGATGGTTGGTTAGTTGACTTTTATACCATCTTTCCCAATACCTGGATCTTCTGGTTTTGGGGGTTATCCTCTTGATTTGAACATGGTCCTGGATTAGGCACTGATGCCCAGGTTAGAACCTCACGTTATAGCAGATTATCCACTGCGCCTTCCATTGGTGTCCTAGTTCCTCCCTCTTGGACAACGCCCTGATATAGCCCCAACCCTTACAACTTAAACTAAGTAGATTTCAAATACAAGCTCGTATTGAATTTAAAAATCAGTGACAACCCTGATAAAGATGAATAAAAGAGGTTTGGTGGATGACCAAAGCCATCAGTGGAAATAAGTAAAACAAGATAAAAAAGATTCAGGCAATGCCTGCTCATTTCTTTCTTCCTAAATCAAAGGCCACACATTGTCATTATGTTATTAAATATATTGATCTCATTTGTGTTGTCTGCAACGTGGCCCTAAAGCAGGAGAGGCAGGTAGAAGACACTTGCAGTCAAATCTGGCACAGCGCCCAGCACAACAGTTAGTACATGGATATAATGCATATCACTGACGATGAAAACTTCCGAGGGGCGAGAATAATTCGGAAACCCTTCAGAGGAAAACAACAAAGATGGCCATTAAACAGTTGAAAAGTGATCTACACTTAAGGAAAGGCTCGTAGAACTAGGCTATTTAGCCTGCAGAAGAGGCAGTTAAGTGCAACATGATAATAAATCCACACTTGCGTGCTATCTGTTATACGGAGGATCATAAACAGCTATTCTTCAACCTCCACCGATTACAGGACAAGGAGGGAAGAACATAACTGGCAACTCAGGAATTTCAGGTCTAGGCAAGCAGACATTTCTTTTGAAAATAAAAATTTTTACAACTGGATTTGGTATTAGTGGAAGAAAAATGACAATTTCTCCTCTGGATTTTTTTTTTCTTTAATATAAGGGTAGCCTCCTCTGCCTTAAACATCTCCTTTTTAAAACAAAAAATCCATATTTCCAAGCTAGTTGTGATTTTTTTTTCTACTGTATAGATATGTGTATAATATGTATTTAATTTAATGTCAGATACCTGGTTAGGAAAAACATGCACTTTGTGTATTTGATTTTGTTCAGCCCAAACAGTTGAACAAAACAGTTGTTCAGCCCAGTTCCAGCACTTTCCAACAGTGAGAGCATTCAGGAAGAACACCTTGTTTCTTGTCCTTTTTCAGCAGTTTGCTTAAATCTCCCATATTATCTATTTCAAAGTCATAAATGTGCTAACACCTAAAAACTGAACCCCCTATGAACTCATGTTATTTTTTAAGGTTGTTATAGATGGATTTGGTTACTAATTTTTAATGGAGCAGGGACACTCTGTACCACAGAATATAAACAATTTCTCCTCATTGCATAAATCACCCTTCCTCTGTTCCACAGAAAAACCCTTGGATCGGCTGGTACCTGAGGATGACTCTTCGTTTTTTATTTTCTTCTCAAGTAGATAAGAATTGTCAAGTGAAAAAAAAACCCCATACATGTACTTCTATACATTTTGTGTTTGTCTTACATATGAAGACACAAGGCATAAAATTTCCATGATTTGGGGTTTATTTCAGTATTTGAGATTATAAACAGGTCCATTTGGTTGGATTTAGCTTTGCTCAATTAAAGCTGAGTTTATATAATACCATCAAGCATTGATATTGACATTTGGTGGCATTCGAGATGTTATTTACAGTCAGTGTCCTGAATGTCCATGCGACTGTTTGCCTTCGCTTCAAGCCTCCGGCTCCCTGTTTGCCGAGGTTCACCTAACATATTGGCCCCAGAAAGATTCCAGAAAGAGGCTCTTCATGCTAAAGCAACTCCATAGAAAACCATGCATATGCAGAACAGAATGTATCAGCCATCTGTCCAGAAAATATATCCATATGCTTCCCAGTACATTTGTCAAATCAGACTTCAGCATAAGTCTTCATAATCACAGTGGAGAAAGAGCAATTTCTACCTCTCCCCTTATCAAACACATTAACCTTAAGCAACTTCCTATTTTAGTATCTTTTATATATTATTTCATTTCATTTTTTCAATAACCTTTGGAGGTAAGTGTCATTATACCCTTTATATGAGGCTTTGGGCAATTGAAACTTGCTCTATGTTGCACTGCAGGAAATGACAGAGTTTCTGAATCCCCTGTAAGGGGAACAATACACAACACACTATACAGTCACCTTCTCTTGGAAGGGAGGAACATACATATGTATCTTGCTCTCCCTTTCCCATATATATATATATATATATATCACACAGACACGCATCCATATGTGTGTATGCATGCCTGTGTAATGTATATATACACCAACAAACCATAAGGTTAGCAAATGTCTCTACCTCTTTGCTTGAATAATTTAGAATCTTAAAAAATACATTTACTAAAAATGTCAGGGTTTGATTATACCATACTTTGAAGTCTTTAGAAGAAAAGCCAATAAATTGCAAATATTATTAGAGTCAGCCTCACAAATATAAAAGGGGGCTTGCCCTGTAACTTTCTTGGCACATGAAAGAGAAGTCGTTTTTCTCTGTCTCCACAGCTTTACATATCATTGGCACATTCTAAATATTTATTGAATTAGATGTGCTCATCTTGTCCTCTGCTCTTAAACTGCTCAGGTGCCAGCCAGGGGAAGCTGGAATACTCCTTATTAGTTCCTTCTTTGGCTTAAGACACAGATGGCTCCTGCTCTAGAATACCAGTATACTATTTAACAACGATTAAACAGTTATTACCTATTAACATCCTAACACAAGCTAAGTTAAAATACAAGTAGCTCAACACATGGCAAGACTTCAAGAGATTGCAAGGTCGAACAGATGCTAGCTGGAAAGATCTAGAGTGAGGGGTTCCAAGTTTTTTTAATATTTGTCCACAAGGCCACTGGTCAGAATGGTTGCCAGACAATAACGTTGCACTGATAACAATGAGGAGTCAAGACGATGGCACTAAATAGATGTGATTCAGGCATCAGTCAAAGGTCAATGAGGAGAGCACCGAATCTAGATTAGTTTTGCTAGTAATCTTACTCAATATACCAGTTTTATTGTGCAATTTAAAAGAATGAAACCTGAGCTACTTGAATTACAAATCAATTACTTTCATTAAACTAAGCCCTTACTGGATTGATGGGCTTCAAACCCACAAAACTTAGTTCTTATAATTATTTATATTGAGTTTGTTTCACTTGTGAAGTGTTAATAAACCCAGTTTGCCAGCATGATTACTAGAAGAAATTCATGGGAGAATTCGTGAAGAAAGATGCTTATGCCTACCCTGTCTTCTGGTTTAAGTGGAATAGACAAATATGTAAAAAATCTCCCCAAAAAACTTCCAGATACCCACAGTTTGGGAAAGATATCGCACCAGGATCTGGAGTCGCACTATCCAATATGGTAGCCACTTGCCACATGGAGCTATTTATTGTAATTTTTTTTTAAATTCACATTAAATAACAATGAGTGCTTCAGTGTCACTCACCTTCCGGGTGCTCACTATCCACATGTAGCTAGCGGCTACCTTATCGAACAGCACAGGTATAAACCATTCCCTTCATCACAAGCAGTTCTGTTGGAAAGCACTAGATTTAAAGAATAAGACATATGGTACTGCTCTAAGGTCAGGCTCTAAGATTGCTGTCTCAGGAGGCAGAAGGACTGCCTGAGTAGGAACAGAATCTAGTGCAGGACTGAATATTATTCGGCCATAAGAAGAAAATCTGCCGTATGCAAAACATGGATAGTCCTTGGGGATATTATGTTAAAGAAAATAAGTCAGACAGAGAAAGACCAATACCATGTGATCCCACTTATATATGGAATCAAAAAAAGTTACAGAAAGAAAGACTAGGTTGGTGGTTGCCACAGGTGGGTGGTAAGAGGTAAGGAATTGGGCGAAGGTAGTAAAAAGGCAAAAACTTTCAGTTATTAGATAAGAAAGTTCTGAAGATAAAACGTATGGCCCGGTGACTGTAGCTAACAATACCGTATTGTATATTTGAAAGTTGCTAAGAGAGTAAATCTTAATTCCTCTTTGGCCTCTTGGGACTTGATTCCAGGCCGTGCTTTCATATAAATAAAAGTTCCAGTAAAGTATTTTTAAAATTTGAAAACACTCTTTTCTTACAAGGATGAATTGTGTTTCCATCTCTTGGACATAAAAATGTTTTCATTTTTTAATAAAATAGCACTATATCTACAGTTTATAAGATAAACTCTATATAACGTAGTTGAGGGGGGATTGATTAAATGATAAGAGATGCCAGAAAACTAACTGCAGTTCGGCTGCTTATTGGATGCATGATCACAATCAGGTCAGTTAATCACTCTGCATTTCCATTTTCCTCATCGACAAAATAAAAACACAATATTATATGCAAAAATATTGTAAATTGTGATGCTCACATTCTAAAGTCATAATTACCATTGTTATGGTTATTATTCAGGCATTCAACTTTTTCATCTTTTTTGCCCTTATTGTCCACAAGCCAGATCTTGCCCAATGCCTGTTTTTGTATGGCCCCACAAGCTAACAATGGCTTTGCATTTTTAAATGGTTGGAGGAAAAAAGTCAAAAGATGAATAATATTATGGGACACGTAAAATTACATGAAATCAAATTTTAGTGTCCATAAATAAAGTGTTATTGGAACGCAGCCATGCTCATTTCCTTATGAATGTGTATGGCTGCTTTCACGCTATAATGGCAGAGCTGAAAAATTGCTACAGAGACCAGATGGCCCACAAAGCCCAAAATATTTACTATCTAGCTCTTTCTGGAAAATATTTGCTGACTCTGGGCTACAACTTTTCTTCTTGGAATACCTTTCCTCATGTCTTCTTTGTCCATGAAGACAATGAATACACTTATCAAGATATCATTCTAATGCCAGTTCCTAAGGTCTTCCCTGCTACCCACAACCCGGCTGTGAACTCCTCCCAAGGGCTTTGGAACACTCAGCAGCACATAATAGTTCCTCAATAAACATTTATGAAATGAAAAAATTAGTATCTCATTTCCCCTAAAAACTATAATATTCTGAGGGTTATTGGCAGTAGTGCATACAATTTTTATTTCAGTGTCTAAACAGTGTTCTCTCCAGTGAAATTATTTAAGTAATATTTGCTGAGCGAAGTATCACAACTAAAAACACCAATAATAGTAACAGTTTATTAAGGTTTTAAAATGTGCCTGTTATGATGATGAGTGCTTTGTATAGAACATCTAATTCACTGATATGACAACCCTGTACTTTAGATATGAGTATTCCCTTTTTGCAGATAGAGGAATTTAATAACTTGCCTGAGTTATACGGCTAGTTAATGATGAGAGAAATCTGAGCACAGTCACTTTAGGGGTAAAATAAGCCAAAATCATGGACTTTTTAAAACAGAAATCAAGAAGTACACGCTGGACATTCTAGACTACGGTTCTCATAATTGAGTCCAGGAACCCCTTGTGTCAATGAAATTTTAAGGGATTTCACAAAGTCAAAATTATTTTCATAACAATACTAAACTTTTATTTACTTTTACACTCACATGTCCTCACAAGTGCTCAGTGCAGTTTTCTAGAGGCTACCCAACACGTGACATTACAACAGACCGGATGCAGAAGCAGAGAGAAGAATCCAGCTGTCTTCTAGTAAGCCAATTATTAAAGAAGTTTGCAAACATGTAAAATGCCACCACTTTTCTCACTATTTTTGGTTTGACAAAACATAGTTATTTTTAATTAAAAATGCTATTTATGTGGTCTGTGAACATTTTTTTTAAAACAAGTTATAAACATTTTTAAATCTCTCAGTCTTAATTTCTAATATGATAAATATCGATTCTCATAACCCACATAAACAAAAGATCTTTGAGGGTCCCCATATTTTCCCCAAGAGAGTAAATGAGTCTTAAGACCAAAGAGTTTTGAGAGCTCCTCAGTGAGTGGTAGGGGGCATTTAAAATGCTCTGAGTAAGAACACGGCAGGATGAAAGCCCAGCCAAGATCAGCAGAGCCACGTATCCAACCGCAGCTGACCACAGACGCGTGAATGAGTCCAGCTGGAATGAGGAAAACCATTCGACCAGGCTACAGGCTCACGAACAGTCACAAATAGTTCATTTTAAGCCCCTGACTTTTTAGGTAGATTGTTATGCAGTAATAGCTAACTGATCGGTAGTGTAACTATGAGAAGAAAAAGTCTGAACCATTTCATCCTTGGGACTCCGTGCACGTGTTTTGCCCAATCCCTGATCTTAGTCTTGTCTCCTTATCATTCGAAAACTGCCCAGGCAGATTCTCTGCACTGGAAACCTTCAGCTCAGCCTATACACACTCTTCTTACTACTTAACTCTCTGTGCATCTTTTCTTTACAACCACGAAGGTCACTACTGAAGACTGGATCGGAGATTGTCTGCTTTCTCTACTAAAGTTGATCTGGGTGTTACGTGGTCTGGAATCCCAAAGTGGAGTGTTGCATTCATTTTCCCTTGGGAGCAATATTAAATGCAGCATTTAAATCCACAGTTGTGCAAGAATGTGTTTTTGATGTGGCGTGATTTCACTGAGCTCTCATGAACTGACAAAAGGACCAGACCAATACACACACTTGATTTTGATCAACCCACCAACCACTGCTCCTCTGCAGTACAAGGAAGTCATTTAGGGAAGCCTGTAGTAACTCCCTAAGTCTCTGAAACCAAAAACCATAAAATCACGCCTAACAGGAAGCATTCAACATCTATTACATAAAAATGACTTCTAAAGAACACAGACTTGGTTTGAAACAATTTCCTGGAGGATCTATGTTATATCACTTATTTTCCAAGCTCTATCTCGAAACTAAAGTGCCTCCCACCACTTCCAACATGAGCCCATCCAGCCAGCTTCCTTTTGAAGTTCTGCCTCAGCAAAGCAAGACACATGCTGCTCTGCTGATATAGGTCTTGTCAAGGACAGACTCATAATAGATGTAATTGAAATGGGAAGGCTCAGTTTTATAGTCACTCAAATATTTGACTTAACATTGTTCAAGATGCATAATTCAGAACTGACTTGAGTCTGCAGCTTGAAATTTTCTTACTTCTATGAATTAAGTCTTGCTGGGTTTTGTTGTTTTTTTTTTAACTGATGCAACCATGTGTTCTCATTTATTACCACTCGGGATTAAAATCTCAAATTAGTGCCTAGCAGATTCGTGCCACATTTCGCTCACATATGTGGAAAAAGTGAGCATAATTCATTACAATGTTTGGTTGCTTCCCCCCACTTTGTGGTATCATTGGTCATTAAAAGAATGCATACTATTTATTCCAAAAATCTGTGACAAGTCAACATATCCCTACTTTAAAATATCTTAGGTCTTCAAAGGCCAAGTTGAGCATGACATTTCTTAATGTTAAGTTACAATTAGACTTTCTCCTCCCTAAGGAACAAAAGAGAGACAGATAAATAAGCAACTTTTCAAGCATTCAAAGAGTTGTTAGTATAGAGAAGAGCCTGAGCTAGTGGCATATCCTGTTTGCAACTGTGTAGATAAACTATGGCTAAGTGTACAGACTTCTGTATTTGATAATTAGGTTTCAAAAATAAATAGTTTCAAAAGAGCACATTTGTCTTAGCTTTGAGAATACTCTTTGGAGAGAATAACCAGGCCCTTAATTATACCACATCTACAGGAAATTTTTTAAATTGTGGTTATGGTCATAAATTCTCATTTTGTGTGTGCTTGTGTGGTCTTTCTTCCATCCGTGGGAGGAGGCTCTGGGCTTTCCTAAGTTTCTAGTCTTTAGGGAAAGGCCAAGATCTAGAAGTAAATGCATTAGGAAAGAACTAGAGAGATGTGAATACCGCTTCCATTTCTGTCATTGCCACGTTATCTGATAAATTTGTTCATGACTTTTGTCATCCCATGTAAGAGCCGCGGTGCCTGGTCTCACAGGTTGGCAGGTACAGCTGCCTCTCTTCCCGTACGCTTCATCGTTCATGCCATCGAGTCCCTGTAACTGAGGCTGATCCAGGACCACAGCGATTCTGCCTTCTATTCCACCCCTGACTCTACGCCGACACTGTCATTTTACACTTTATTAACAGATACATTTTTTTAATGTCTAGTTGTTACTTTTGCTCATTTTAATCCCAGCAGAGAAAGATACAGTTTGGGGCAGATAAATGTCAATGTTGCAGACACTTACAAGTGGAAAGGAAACAAAATGTTCTCTGTATCTATGAGTCTATTGCTATTTTGCTTGTTCTTTTATTTTTTTATTTTTTTAATTCCTCATATCATATAAGTGAAATCACATGGCATTTGTCTTTCTCTGGCTGACTTAGTTCACTCAGCACAATACCCGCTAGGTCCATCCATGTTGCTGCAGTTGGCAAGATTTTGTTTTTTTTAATGGCTGAGTCATCTTCCGTTGTATGTAAGCACCACTTCTTTATCCATTCATCTATTAACGGACGCCTAGGTTTCTTCACTTTAACTACTTTATTCCTACAAGTGCGTGCATTTGGGGCTCCTGGTCTAGGGCGTGCAGTGACGCCTTAGCAGCAAGTGGTGGAAGGGGCCGCTTGGGTGGCACTGGCCAGGAACTGTCCCATGAAGGAGGCAGATGCTAGAGACAACCTTCATACTTAACAGGGCTTTGCCTGAGGGCGACCTGCACAGTCACCATCAAACAGAGAGTCACATGCAAAATAATGACTGAAATAAAATGTTCTTTCTTTGAAAACACATGGAAGTAAATTTTTATTTTAATTACAAATGTAAAGCTCAAAGCATGAAGAGATTTAGAGAGAATGGTAATTTTACAGTGTTCAAACAGCAATTGTTGGCTAAAAAAGCAGGGAAGTATTGATCTCCAGTTCAGAGGCTGTAACTTTGAAATGCAATAAGCCTGGCAAGACAGGGAAAAAAATGGACCACTTAATAAATGTTCATCACAAAGAAAAAAATATAAGTTTACTGGAATAGATGATTATGTGTTTAAGAAAAGAAAATTTTAGACCTAGAAATGTATACAATCTCTACTTAAGCCGTTTACGCTGTAATTTTATACATTTACCATCATTAGTTAAAGCACCAAATGATGGCTAGAACGCCCAGCGCAATTCCGTTATCTTACAATTCTGAAATGTTATACTGAAGTATTAACACACCTTTTAAGGTGCTGTAAGTGTGAAAATATAGAACGAGTTTCTTCATGTGGACATTTCAAATGATAGGAAACAATTTACTCTTGAAAGCTGACCCAATTCCAAGGTTATTTTAGATCCTCCCCGTGGCCTGGGAGAATCCAGGGGGATTAGATGAGCCTGCTTGGCTACAATTACCCTTCTTTCTCCCCTTAACCTCATCAAGACACTCTCTCAGACTTTACTTTATAATAATTTTCCTTTACAGGTAATTTATGCAACGTGCTTCATCCTCTCAACGCAGGGCCACGAAGGCAGCAGATTGCGATTGGCATGACTTAAACTGGGGACTGATAGAGCTGGGGAAAAACTGGGGAGAGAGGAGTGTGAAGCCCAAGGTAGAGTCTAGGAGGCAGTGGCTAGTGAATTACAGTCTGGGTCCCAGAGAACGACATCAAATGGTGGGTCTTGAAGATAAGAAAGAGCTAAGAAATAGATTAGAAATAGAATAGAAATAGAATAGACAAGCAAGGGTCAGGTTTGATAAAGTGAATGCTCACAGCTAACACTTATGGAATACTCATCTTCTTATGCTGGGCACTATTTTGTACTCTTTGCTTGAATTAACTCATTCAAGACCAAGTTCATTAAACAAGTGCAAGACCTGTGGAAGACCCTCCCTAAGAAGACGCTGGAAAACTGTAGTTAGTACATTTCGACCTGTATTATTAGCTCCTGGACCAATCCCTAGGAGATTGAAAGTCACAGAAAAACCTGTGGCTGGGAGAATCAGCCGCTTTTGGCAGACTTAGTCTGACATTTATTTTCTTTATGCAACATTTCCTATTTAGATAGCACCTCACCGATGCGATGCCCCTAGTCATTCTATTAGCGGAGAGGAGAGTGAAAGTGACTTGTTCAAGGTGACAAAAGGTAGAGCAGTGTCAGAAAACACTTTAACACTTTCCAACTAATCCTAGCCCCTACATTCACAGGATTTAGGACGTGCTACATTAGCACTTAAAAAAATAACTTTCTAGAAAGTAATTACGACTTGGCTCTGTGCCTCAGCTTTATACCTGGGATGTGCAATGGGACAGTGTGTGTCTGCCAGTTTTGTGGAGATTAGTGTGCAGCAGAACTGAACAATGCAGCCGTGGATAAATGAGGAAGCAGTGTGGGAGGGAGACAAGGTAGGGGAAGTGAGAAGAGCAGAGAGACACTGAATACCACAGGGGAGAGAAAGGGCAGCCTTAACAAAGACCTGGAAAGAACATAATAAAATAAGTGGTCAGTGTAGGACAAACGATAAAATAAATAAGCACTAAAAATACAATTACAGTGATTTCCTAGTACTTATTAAATAAGAGTTTTAATTATGTGTTATTTTACAATTTCACTTAAATTCAAAAAGCGTGTGTTGTCATGCCCATTTTCTGGATGTGGAAACTGAGGTTTAGGGCCATTAAGTCGGTTCAGTTTAGACAACTATTCAAAGGCCGGAAATAGCACTGAACCCAGGTATTCCTGTCCATGTTGTAGTGTCTGCATGAGTGTGAGGAGAGGCTGTGCTGATCCTTCATTTACTACTCTCTGTGGGCTCCATTTCGGCTAAGGCAAACTTTCCTTTTCAGTGAAACTGGACCCTCATCAGAATTGCCCTCTCTTCTTTGGAGAACTAACCCTAACCCTACTAAGAAACTTCAGCGAGCCTAATTTATGTATCTCAAGGTGTAAGAATTTCCCAAAGGACTGCACCGTTGGCTCCCTTCACATTGTTTTCTGCTCCCTCTGGAGTCTTTGTTGTCCAAAGGAAGCATTTCAGAGATGACACTTATTCTTTGACAGTCTACATAAAGCTTTTGTCTAGAAAACACTTTACTGTGTGACAGAAATGAGTGTCTTTAACTCAAAATAGCGAGGGGCTCTATAAAACGACAAAAGTGTTGTTTCCTCAACAAAACACTCCTACCCACTGCCATATGAACTCGCTTATTCCTAGTAAAGAAGCATGTGTTTACTGATGGGGAGACAGAGGCACTGTGGGAACAAGTGCCTGTCTTAGTATCAACAATAGAGACAAACAACAGCTCGGTAACTGCACATTTTTCTGCACATTCTCAAGAATTTGTATTCACTCCTAGCCTCAAATTCTCTTCATTGATTCCTTTTGGGGGAAAAAGAGAGAAAATGAAGGAATAACGTAGAGTGTTTTACATAGTAAGTCCATACATATTATGTCATTTTATAGTCATATTTTTAATCCCCATTGAATAGATCAGAAAACCAAGACTCAAAGAACAGCACACGCAAAATAGGAATTTATGACCATAAATTTTTGCACCTGTGGTATAATTAAAGGCCTACTTATTCTCTTCAGAAAAGTATTCTCAAAGTTAAGACTCAGACAGGAAATGGAAGAAATCCCATACCCAGGTCTTTTTTCAATTTCAGAAAAGAAAATTGGTGGATGAAATGGAAGATCCAGGACTTCCAGTCAAGATGGTGGCATAGGCAAACACGGTTCAGCTTCTCATATAACCATATCAAAATTACAGCTAAACTATAGAACAACCATCACTCAGGACCATCAGAAATCAAGTTGAATGGAAGTCTGACAGCTACAGAATTAAAGACATCACATCCATCCAGACTGGTATAAGGAGTGGAGACTTGGAATGGCTGGGGCATTCATTTTGTGGAGGATAAAAATCTGGAAGGGATATCTCGGGAATGAGGAGTCCTAGACCCACACCAGGCCCCCCAGCTCAGGATTTCAGCGCCAGAAAGATAAGTCCCTGTAACTTCTGGCTGCCAAAAACAGCAGGGATTGAGTGAGTGGAAGAAACTACTAGATTCCCAAACAGTTCCCCTAAAGAACCCACACATAGACTTACTCAGCTCACTCCCTCTGAGCTCCAGCACCAGGGTAACAGCTTGAAAGGCACCAGTGGCATACAGGGAGAAACTGAAGTGTCTGGCATCAACGTGGAAGCTGGAGGACAGTTTTCTCTCAGACAAAAGTTGGGCAGAGGCTCTTATCCCTTTCCTGAACCCTCCCCCTACAGAGCTACAGAACCAGCAGGCTGGTGCCATATCTGAGGCACCATCAACCTGGCTAACAATGTTTACCCTACTCTGGAAATCCCAGGAGACTCCAGCCCACCCAACTGATGGGCTCACCCAAACTGTTAACCATGAATTTTCCATATGAATGGCTGGTTTGGGCTCATGTTTCACAACTTCCTAAATCTTATCAAATAAGCAACAGCTGGCCTCATTGAGCCCCTAGTCCTTGTGCCCTTTGCTAAGTGACCCCAGGCCTGGCACTAGCAGGAGCCAGCTTAGATTCATAGCTTGGCTTCACCTGGGAATCTCCAGCCCAGCACAAGTAGCAGCCACCTCAGATTGCTTCATAGCTCAGGCATGGCTGGCCCTGGGCAGAACACAGGTGGAAGTTAAGCTTGGCTGCACCACTGGGGAAACCCCAGAGCATGCACAACCAGTGGACACCTATAGACCATGTTGGAGCACCACCGCCTTGCCCCTGAACAGCTGATCCTCCATTGAGGGTAGAGGTTGGTGGTCAGTGGTCACAACCAGTCCTTGCAGCTAACTAGCCTGGGGAAATCCCTCCTATTGATCTGCCAACAGTAATCAAGGTTCAATTATATGAGGAGGGTACACTTAGCCCACACTGAGGATGCACCTCGAGTACCGAGCTTGGGTGATAGGGCTTGGGTGATAGGCTGTGTCACTGGACCCTACAGTACATCTGCTGCATTAGGTCACTCTATCAAGACACAGAGTCAAAGCAGCTCTACCTAATACATAGAAACAAACATAGGGAGGCAGCCAAAATGAGGAGACAAAAAGAAACATGGCCCAAATGAAAGAACAGATCAAAATTCCATAAAGAGAGCTAAACAAATTGGAGATGAGCAATCTATCAGATGCAGAGTTCAAAACACTGGTTATAAGGATGCTTAAGGAACTTAGCAAGGACTTCAATAGCATGAAAAAGGTCCAGTTGGAAATGAAGGATACACTAACTGAAATAAAGAACAATTTACAGGGAAACAAGAGTAGAGTGGATGAAGCCAAGAATCAAATCAATGATTTGGAATATAAGGAAGCAAAAACAACCAATGAAAACAACATGAAGAAAAAATAATCCAAAACATTGAGGATAGTGTCAGCAGCTTCTGGGATAACTTGAAGTGTTCTAATGTTCTCATCATATGGGGTGAAGAAGGAGAAGAGAGGAGCAAGAAATTGGAAATCTATTTGAAAAGATAATGAAAGAAAACTTCCCTAATCTGGAGAAGAGCACAGACATGCAAGTCCAGGAAGCACAACGTCCCAAACAAGATGGATGCAAAGAGGCCCACTCCAAGACACATCATAATTAAAATGCCAAAAGTTAAAGATAAAGAGCAAGTCTTAAATACAGCAAGGGAAAAGCAGTTAGTTACCTACAGGGGAGTTCCCATAAGGCTATCAGACAATTTCTCAAAAGAAACTTTGCAGACTAGAAGGGATTGGCATGAAATATTCATAGTCATGAAAAGCAGGGACCCACAGCCAAGATTGCTCTACCCTGCAAAACTATCATTTAGAATCAAAGGGCAGATAAAGAGCTTCCCAGAGAAGTAAAAACTAAAGGAGTTCATCATCACCAAAACATTACATAAAACGTAAAGGAAATTATTAAGAAAAAGAAGATCAAAACTATGAACAATAAAATGGCAATCAATACATACCTATCAGCAACCGAATGTAAAAAGCAAACAAGAAGAACAGAGATAGAATAATAGACATGGAGAGTGTTTTGATGGATGTCAGATGGGGACTTACGGGAGGATGGTTGAAGAGGTGAGGGGATTAAGAAGTACAAATTCATAGTTAGAGGATAGCCATGGGGATGTTAAGTATGTGATAGGAAACGAAGTAGCTAAAGAACTTATACGCATGACCCATGGTCATGATCAGTTATGGGGGCATTGTCTGAGGGAGTGGAGGCTTCTGGGTGGCGGGGGTCAAAGGGGGGAAAATTGGGACAACGGTAATTGCACAATCAAATATAATTTTAAAAAAAGAAATGGAATATCCAAAGAAAAGGTAGAGGCTGAAAAATAGCATTTTTTAAACTTAGAGCTGGTGTTTAAGTTCAGTTCCAACATTTTAGCCTCATAGTTCTTCTCCCCTGTGAAGAAACAAAGCCAGGATATTAGGGTTGGCCTCTGCTCTCATTCCTCTTCACATGTACACACACAGAAAACCTCGCTTCACTGTTCTAGAATCCAGTTCCTTGCTACTCAGAAGTATGGTACAACAAACCAGCGATAGGAGCCTGCCCTGGGAGCGTGGTGGAAATGCAGAGTCTCAGGCCCCATGCTAACTCTACTGAAATTAACAAAAGGCCATGTACATATATGGAACTGAAAAGCACTAATCTACACTTTTACTCTCCTCTCTCTTTCAAACAGACACTCCTTAAAGGAGACTAGTTCTGTATCCTGCTTCTTCCCATCGTGGATGTTAGCAGTGAAAGTGTGAGTTGGCTAAATATGGAATTCTTTCCAGCAATTTCATGCAGAAATTCAATTAAAAATCTCATAGTCCTAAGAGGTGTTTAAAGACTGCAACTCCTGGCAGTTCAGTGGGCCAGTGGGGGAATATTTGGAATGTCTTTCCTCTTCATAACGTGAAGCCGTGTCAGCCACTGCGCATCATGGTCTCCATCCTGTCCTCACGTCACCCTGTAAAGAACACCATTCAGGAGCTGTGAGCCCTGAGCTCAAGGACCAGCTCAACCACGGCACAGTCAGCCCCTGTGAAACTACCCATTTTTTAAAATACTTAAGGGAAGGTTCTGTTTTCTTTAGATTCCCCCCACGCCCACCCACACTGCTTTAATTATGGTTCAGGGGCCTTTATCTTCAGCATGCCTTTCATGGCAATAACTATGACGTAGTAACCAATGATAAAAGACTTTTACCCAGGTCCTATATTTTGTGAAGAAATTTGTTGTAAAGTTTTCTTCTTGTGCTTTTTCCTCCTCCCTCCCCCCAACCCTTCCTTGGCAGGCACACACACAAGAAAACATTTCAATAACTTTGTAGCAATTAGCAATTAATAAAAGTATAGATTTTCACTACAATAGGAGAGCTGGGTCATAAAAGTCCACGTAATTTTATGGGCAGCAGTAACATGTGAATTAGGCAGGACCAAAAAGTGATAAGGCTAATCAGATCACTTATTTTCAACTGTAAACAAATTTCCTGACAGGATCGAGAGTCACATCCTCCACTCTCCCAAGTGGATTGTCGAAAGGAGGCTGGAAGGTAAGGAGGGAAAGCAGGTGTCAGTGTTTTTTATTTCTATGAAGAAAATGATAAAAGACTAAAGTTTCCTATGCCATCCTCTTTTTCAAAATCCTGTTTTCTAGCTACCTGAAAACCTTTTATAAAATTCAGCTGTCCCTCCCTCAGATCCTGTACCCACCCAGGCCTACATGTGTGTTTGCTACATGTCAGGGGCAGTATTTGAAGGAAACCTGGTGTGTGATTGCATGTAGAGCTCCTGCTTCACACAGTGTGCGGCCAGATCAACCTTTCACCCAAAGAGCCCCTGACGCAAATCTCAGTGATTTCCATCAGGTTATTTTCCTATTTTTAAATACAAATGTAAACATAGTTCTTTTAATCTTTCCAGATGGTATGAGGGCTGGCGGGTGACAGGTGAACGATATTTGTGTAAAAAGTACCAGTTGAGAACTTAAATTCTAAGCCTTTTATTGCAGAAGACTTATGATACATGGTGATTTTATTCCAATAACTCGTATAATTATCATTTCCCCATCATCCAACATGCTTGTCTATCCTTTAAAATGGCCTAAATGAGTCTTACAGGACATTTATGAAACAGATATGAGAGCTACCCATAAAATATTTGCTAAAAATTGATTTGGTTAATTCATTCCCCCACAATTTTTTGCCTTAGATCATACTGGTCTATAATTTACAAGATATATCCACTGCCTCACTTAGTGTTATCTACTGAGTGAAGTCAGACAAGGGAATAGCTTTAGGTGCTAGAATCATTAACTAAGGATATTAAACCCGTAAATAAGATCTTCCTGTATGTGTTTTACCAATGAAGAGCATTTCCTATTGTCACCAATTAACACTAAGGAAATTAAACATCATTTACCAACACGATTAAAGACATTTTTCCTTCCACACCAATTAAGGAAATCAGAAGGAAAATGTTTTGATTCATGCTCATCATATATATGTAAATATGTCACATAATGGCTCACATTTAGCAAATATGAAATACAAAAACACAAATGAAAAATATTCTGGCATCTCTCTGGCCTAAATCTGGCTAGCAAAAAGTGTGATTTGAAAGTGTTTTAGTCCTGCTGTTAAACATTTACTGATATAAATAAATTAATGACAGATTAGTTTTATCAGAATCACAGTGAACTTTTAAAAAAAGAGGGAGGGAGAGGCCCATTCTACTCACTCATGTACAACAGAAAACAAAAAGGAAAATTATTTTTAAATAGTTGATGCAATTAAAGACATCAGTCCTGGGGTTCCGGACAAAATGGCAGCGTGCGTTCACCCTCTGAGAGACAATCTCCTTGGCAGAAACACGGTAAGAACTAATAAAGTTTTTAAAATTAAAATGAACGAAAGCCAGAGGAATCTTCTTGGATCGGTAACAGAGCAATGAGGCCACTCACACAGTTTTGAGCAGGCAGAAAGGAGTCTTAAACCTGCTGGCACCCAGGTCCGGAATCTGTGGTAACAGACATCAAAAGCAGCCCATGTGTTATGATGGATTAGCACCAGGTTCATTATGCTAATCTGGGGGCGGGGGTAGAGTTGAAATAATCTGCTCACTCTCCCAGGACTGCAGTGTGTGTGAAGCTGAGGACCTGCAGGAGGAAGGCAGGAAGCAGCAGAGAGACCCAGTTCGGTAACTGGGTCTTTAGTATTCACAGCGCCCTGAGCCAGGAGGCAAGAGACCAGGTGGAGGCAGCTATAAAATGACTAGACCAGAATAATTAGTCAGAGGGGGAGAGAGAGAGAAATAACCCCCACTCGAGATAAGCATACCAATGAAAATTTCAAAGCAAATGATAGAATTAACATTGAGAAAGGCAATTTGGAGTTGGGTGAGTATACCCATCTTCCCCTTCAAGACAGCTGTCAGTCCCCACTGATGGTATCTCAGCATGCATGCATACCCTCCTAAAAATTTAAGGGCGTGTGTGTGTTGCAAGCGTATGAGAAAAGATGAAACTATGTAGCAAATAACAGAACGTGCTGCATTAAATTGTGATGATATTAAAATACACATTGCTAGCTTCAGAGTCACTAAAGTACGATACAATACATAGTTTCCCAGGATTTCAAGGTAATTTGCCTTAGTATATAAGTATACAATAAATATGCATCAAATTCATTGAGAAAGGATGTTCTATCATGTTCACCTATAGAATTTAGTTACTAATGAAAGTCAAGAAAACAATGAATTAAGTGTTAGATGATTTAGGCTCAGGTCTAGGCTATATGGCTTGCCAGTTGGGTGAACCCGAGTAAATATGTTGCCAGCCTCGAATCTCATTTTTTTTCATCCATAAAACTATCTGATCATGTTAGCTGACAACCTCACAGATGAAAAGACAACAAGAAAACGAGTAGAAAGCACCTCTTCTCTGCTTCAAATCTCAAGAACAAAAAATGATACAAATTTCTACCAATGCTTACAAACAAGACAAATGACCACTGGCGTACAAGAGATTTTGAAGAATTCCTGCCTTGAGAAGCTGTTAGGCTCTTGTTAACAGATAAACAGCAGCAGAGAAACCACAAACACAAACACACTCCAAAGAAAAGAATGCTTCCGAAATTCCAGGGATAACCCAGGCTCAGGAAAAACATGCCAGGGGCAAGACAAAGGCAGTGGGCAATTATCAGAGGAAGTAATTAAAGAACAGCATTTAAAATAGTTGGATAGTCTCATCCCTCCTCAGCCTACCAAGAAACAATGACGTTTTCTCTCCACTTATTGGTTTATTGTCTTTAAAAAAAAAAAAAAAAAGCCCGCAGCGCAGCTGGGGCGGGAGCCTAGCATGGGTGTTGGTGCTAGACAGGGAAGCACAGCACAGCCTGAGGCCATTGTTGACCTTGACAGCCACAGCAGGGGTGCAAAACAGGAGGAGAGGAGCTGGCGGCAGCAGGCTCAGACTCTGCTCTCTGAAGTGCTGGTCACAGGGGACGACAGCCCCACTGAGCGGGCCCTGGGAAGCTGGCCCAGGCAACTTACTGAAGGGAGAAAGAGCCCCACATGCAGAAGAGAATCCCGTCTACACTCGGCCCCTTGCCTTCTGTAACAACTTCGGGCCCAGTAGCTAAAGCAGGGCATTTAAAAACAAAACCTACAGCTACTAACAGTGATGAAGATAAATCAAATACAAAGATAAAATTACAGTCCTGAGTAACTAGAAATGAAAGGAAAGCAGTCACATGACAGGTCCACAGAAAGCTCAACGCTAAGTGTGGTGCTGTCTGTAGGTTTTCTGTGGATGCTTTTTGTCAGAAATTCCTGGTTTGTTGGGTTTTTTAGAATCTGAAATCATAAATGGAAAAGCATCCTCGAATGTTTTGTCTGCATCTATGAGGTAATAATACATTTTTTGTCTTTTTATCTTGTTAATGAAGCAAATTACACTAATTGATTTTCAAAGTTTAAACCAATCTTTCATTTCTCTGATGAATCCCACTTGATATTACTACTGATGCTTATTATATATTGCTGCATTTAATTTGTTTTCTAAGGGATCATTAGGTTATAACTTTCTTTAACTGTAACGTCTTTATCTGACTTTGGTAATAGAATTTTGTTGCCCTAAAAAAATTAAGTAAGATTTTCTCCTTCTATTTCCTGAAAAAGAAAAAGAAAAGAAAAGAAATCAAAAGTTTGTGAAGCATTTGTATTTTTCCTTACTTAAAGGTTTCGGTTCAACCCTGAATCATTGGGATTTATGTGTGGGAAGGCTTTAAATTACGATTTCCAGTGTCTTAATAGATACAAGAGCTCTCTGATTTTCTATTTTGCCTGGTGTCAGTATCGTTAATTGTGTCTTTCAAGGGACATGTCCATTTCATTTACGTACACAGATTACATAGCACAATGCCACAATGCTCCCTCGTTACCTTTGACAGCCTAAATGATTCTGCACTCGCGCCCCCTCTTCTGTTCCCGGTGATGATCAGTCTAGCTATGGTTTTATCAGTTTTGAGGTATTCAGAGATTCAGCTGTTGGTTTTGTTGATTATTTTTCTATTGTTTGTTCATTTCCCATTTTATTGAACTCTACTTTTACCTTTATTTCTTAATTTATTCTATTTATTTTGGGTTAATTTGCTTTGGGTAGAGATTGATTGGCAAGCAGCAAAGTAATGGAAAAGTTCTATCTTATTAGAAGCATGGATAAATGAAAGAAGGCATTTGTCAAAACTCATCAGACTGTACATGTAAGATTTATGTACTGCACTCTATGTTTTTGCATGCAAATTATACCCCCCAAAACTGTAAGCAAATATGAACTCCAATTGGTGAATCTGTGTTTCACACTATTAATATAAACAGTTCTGAAACTACTTTCCATGTATTCTAGAGTCTAGCAAATAAGTATTTATACTAAGGATAATGGGAGCCAAGCTTCCCACCTTTAGAGAAGGGAGTAACGGGTATGGAAAATGGCAGGATCCTATGATATCGGTTTGGACTGGAGATGTAACATCTTTAACTTCGTCTCAAATGTTTCCAAAAGGATAATTATCATGTATGTGTGTTTGTATGTGTGTGTCTGTTTGTCTATGGAAAGAGAGAGCAGAAGAGACAGAGAGAAAACGATAAAGCAAAACATATAAACAAATGGTAAGTAATATGCAAGATATCATTGTCCTTTTCTTGCATTTTTCCCAGAAATTTTGATACCACATAAAACCTTAAAATTAAAAAAAATTAATTCTGCTATACAAATGAATAGTGATCTGTTTCATCATTTCGCAGCTGAGAGAGGCCCCGTAGCTGCGGGAGGAAGATGAAGACAACTCTGACTGTGCCCTAGGCAGGTCTGGCAGAGTCCCATTATATAAAGGTAAAGAACAAAAGCACGGCGCACATTCTCCAAAAAGAACTGCCATTGAGATTTGTTTGTTCTTGAGGGACCCAAAATAGAAAGTCTTCTTCTTTTTAAGAACACTGGCTGGGGAATGGCAGATGGGAATGGGGGTCAGTCATCAAAGGTTAGCACAGTGGTGCAAGAAGCCACCTCAGGAGTAAACTTTTATAACTTCTCTAGTAATTTTCCACGCTGTGGACAAAAAAATGGTCTATAATTTTTAGTACTGAAAACAAACTGTCCTTCTTCTGAGAACTATGCGACAAGCTCATTTCCACTTTTTCCCCTTCCTAATTTTGGAACAAAGAAAGCTGTTATTAGGTTGTCTTTTGGCACTTATCATATTAAAACCCCTGCCAAGGTCTTTCTCAAAAATTGAAATGAAAGAAATTTTGTATATTGTTTTTTTTCTTACCTCCCCTTTTTTGGGTGTGTACGTGTAAAGGCAAACATTTCAAATTGCTGCGACATAATTTAATTTCTTTCAAGGCTTGACAATGTTAATAACAACACTTCATTAAGGAGCCTATTTAAGATTGCAACCTAAATTTAACTTTATATCCAAGTAGATATTTATGTTCTTTATTCCAAATTCTGTCACAGGAAAAACACACACATTCCTTCGGTTCTGATTGGGTAGAAATGGGCTGATACAGCTTCAGGAAGCAAACTGTCTGTTTCACCTCATGTCTGATGCTTCTACCTCTTCTAAAGCCCTTGTTTTGTGACACTGTCCCTTCTGTAAGCTTGAACACAGCCTTAGACCAAACATTCTCTATTTTTTTAATGGTATAGATTTCTATTGGGGAAATAGATTTCTTGTTTCTAAAAACTATGCAGAAAGTCTGAATATTACTTCAGAGATTAGCCTATTTCATTTCTAATAGGCCATGTTTTTGGTACTACCAGATGTTAGCATATTCTTAATTCAAATCATCAGGTTCAATTACATCACCAGGAAGGGCCGTTGTGTTCTTCCTGGATTTGAGCTATTAATAAAATATGTTTTTAATTTTCAAAATTGCTTGGCTTCGGAATGGGCCATTACTCTGGGGAGTTAGAAATACAGGAAGGCAAGCAGTGTATCTGGACCACTGAGGTTTTCTAAGACACACACCAAAATAAATTTTTATAACCATTTCCCCTTTGATACCTTACCTTATGTTGTCTGATATAACACTGACTTAAGTTCACTCATTAGCACTGATGACGACATTTGCATTAGAGCACGTATATCTGGTTAATGACCCCAACACTGTTTTAAATCACTGAAGACAAAGAGAATACATGCACATGCATGTGTGTGTGTGTGTTTGTACATGTTGTAAAGACAGTCAAATTCTTCTTTGCAATCCAAAGCCTTTCTACTCCTGACTTGAAATCAAGGGAATACACCCTGTGGGAAGCATTCGCCCAAACCTGTGCACTAGTGTTTTGGCTATAAAATAGTGGGGACATATGGAAATCATTTTCCTTACACAATACATGGCTGCGTTAAGTCACACCTAGGCAAAGGTTTGTTCGATCTTCAAGAGACAGAGTAGTTCAAGTGAGAATACGGTCTTGCTATTTGACTTCTTTAAATGCCAGTGGTCTTATGGGCCAAAGCAAACAAGAAACTTATTTTTTTAGTATTAAAAGAGATACATTCTGGAAGATTATTAATTTATATTATTTTTAAATGTACATATTGTTGCTATTAAAGCACCATTTTATTTTACTGTGTGTGTGTGTGTTTTTTTTTTAAGTGAATGTAAAAGTTGTAGTTCACATTAAGGAAACTAGAAACTAATTTTACTGAAGTTACAGGTGAGAGGCAGTATATAAAAACTGCATGAGAAAAAACCTCTAAGGCTTAGATGGCAAAGAGATTTCATGCTGAGTGCCAATTTTAATCAATTGGCAGTGACTGCACAAAACATGGATTGAGAAGGAATCTGAAGGGGTGAATGAGAGCCATTCTCGATTAATGATGTCTGCCCTTGGCACGGGCCTGGGAAATGGCCGCACTTCTCTGTATATTTACCAAGCCTGCAGATGGTCAAATTTTGTCAGGTCTTCTCAAGCACCCTCCATATTTTAAGTGCATAGTCAAAAATGTGCCTTACAAAGAAACAGTTCCAGACATTATACCAAAGAGGCATGAATTTACTAAAGAATAAACATAAACGTACCTCAAAGTGAGACAGGGCACAGTGCAGTGTCCACTAGAGAAACACTGCAGATTAAACCCTGGGCCTTTTATTCACCAACTGACAGGGGAAAGTTTAGATACCAAATTCACAGTCCTTAAGATAAAAACAAACAAAACACAGTTTGCCAGGTAGCTTATACATATTCTTAATAGGAAGATTAGCCAAGGATTTTACTCTAAAGTCATAAAGATGAGAGAGAGTCATATAGTCAAGAACACCCTTAACAAAAATGTCATAATGAACTTAATAGGCCTGTTTTGATAATGGCTTTCCATGTAGGCTGATAGCTTGCCACCAAAAGAATTCAAGAACAGCAACTTTTAGGTGATTAAAAAGTAAAAACTTTCCATTATAAGATAAAGAAGCATTAGGAATGTAACGTACAACATGGTAGCTATGGTTACCATTGCTGTATGGTATATATGAAAACTATTATAGATGCAGATCTCAAGTCTTATCACAAGGAACACTTTTTCTTTTCTTTTTCTGTATAAGATGATGGATATTACCTAATCTTATTGTAGTGTTAATTTCATGATGTATATAAGTCAAGTCATTGTTATATACCTTAAATTTATATACTGCTATATGTCAGTTATTAGGGGGGACCCAACAAACCTCAGAATTTATTTATGAAAATTGTGTATTTATTCTTACATGTTCAAACTTCAGTCACCTTCCAATTACTCTCCATTTGAGGCACTTACACCTATTGAGACTTTTTTCCACCACTCAAAACAGTTTTTGAACTCATTGATTTTTATGCTTTTTAGTGTTTCTGACATTTTTTGTTTCACCTCTTCTACATTGGTGAAGTGTTTCCCTTTGAAGACTTTTTTCAATGAAGGAAACAGAAAGCAATTACTCGGGGCAAGATCGAGTGAGTAGGGAGGGTGAGGCACCAGAGTCATGCTATCCTGGGTCAAAAACTGCCAAACACTCAGCACGGTGTGGGTAGGTGCTCTCGTTAAAAAAAAAAAAAAGTCATCAAATGGGCAAATGCATTGCAAGGGTCTTCAAACGAAATATTTGCTGAAGCCAAAAGCAGCCTCTCACAACAACACCAGCTGGTACACTGATACAAATGGGTTCCTAGAACACTCACCTACTGGGAGTAGCCTGTACTATAAGGGACCTGTCCTCCAGAAGATAAGCCTGGGTTTTCTGGGTCCCTCCCTTATATATCTCAGTAAAATGAGAAGAAAAAAGAAGAGTAATTTTGCAGGTCAACCAAATGTGTTCTTTACTAATCTCATTAAGTTACATTTTTTTATTTCCAAGTCAAAAAATCTTTTAATATTGATTTTTTCCTCCAGTATTTAGATAAATACTGGATGACTACAAGCTTACGACTATGTTCACTAGTAAATATCTAGAAGGAGCTTCTTTTCCATCGCCAGACATGAGCAGCTCGGCTTAGATTGGAAGATGCTGTGATTGAAGTCAGGGTCAATCTAATTAGGGCTGTTGAAAAACGCAGCACAGATAAGTTTCTCGTTGAAAGTTCAACCTGTCTCCATGACCACAGCTACAGCAAACAGGCCGGTGTCCTGTCCTTTCTCCAGTAGGAAATGAAATATACAGCCTGTACCTTATTTGTAAAACATGGAAATGTATATCATGTGTGAATTAGGTACACCATTTTAACTATTTTATTGCTTTATTTTCAGTTCTTTCCTAAAGCCAATGTCACTTGTGTTATAAAAACAAGAGAACATAATAATTTGACATTACAAAAATGTATTATTTAGAAGCCTAGTCACACAAGACAAGAGTCATCTAATCAAATACACCAACTAAAGCATTCAGAAATCTAGGTAGCACGTCTTCCTAGCCTTGAGCCTTTGAATTGGAGCTCATGAGCCCTAATAGACCAATTAGCTCGGCTGGGTAGAGCATGGCGCTGATGATGCTGAGGTCAGGGAGCTGGTCTCCTAGGAATCTGTGAGTTTTAAATACAAAAATAAAGTAAAATAAAATGAAATCATTTCCATAGCTTGGACCTTTAACCACAATCATCCACCTCACAGTGACTCACCCTTATTCCCAACTGAGATGAGGTAGGAGCTCATGGATGGCTCAGAGCCACCTCTTACTGCCACCAGCTTACGAACTCACACGTGATTGACTGATGGTGGGTTACTCCTAGAAAGAAGAAATTCTTGTGACTTCTGCCTTTTAGTCAAACTCACTATGCTTTTCCCATGCCAAATATACATTGATTTTTAAAATTCAGCTTCGACTGAATTCAACAAGGCTAATGAAATCCAAATGTAAGAGGGCAGAGACTAAGTTTTATTGAGCATCTGTTATGTCAGACACTCGTGGGTACCTTATATGCGTTACGTTATTTAAACATCACATCAGCCCTCCTGGAGAATGTTTGTATATATGCAAGTACATACCTGTAACTTCAAAACTGGTTTTTGTGTCTTATAGTCAGGCAGACTTGAGCCCTTTAATCCCTTAATTGCTGGTTGGGCAACTCATATGAGTTTTTCAGCTTCTCAAAGTCTAACTTTCTTGTAACTTAATGAGGAAGTACCTTCCTCATAGAGGGAATTTTAAAATTAAATGTAATAATATGAATGAAAAGTATAGTTCCTGGAATATGGCAGTTTTCTAGGGGAAAAGAGAAGGAGGAGGAGGAGGAGAGAGAGAGAGAGAAAGAGAAGGAAAAAACTTAAATCAGTTTCTACAAGGCTCTTTTTCCATAATCTTATACTTTGAGGAGGAGACAATAACATTTTAATTTAAAAAATGGTCATGTCTAAAATGTCTAAAACAGAGGTTGGCAAACACTTTTTCTTAAAGGGTCAGATAGTAAGTATCTGGGGTCCTGAGGGCCTATGGTCTCCAAGGCTGCTCTCCTCTGCCGTCGGGGTAAGAAAGGGGCTGCAGACAACTTATGAACGAATGGGCGTGGCCGTGCTCCAACAAAACTCTGCTTTCTGGAAGGGGCAGCAGGCCAAGTTTCTCCCACAGGCCGTAGCTGGCCAGGCCCTGGTCTAAAATTTATTTTGTGCTATTTAGTTACAAATTAATATCCTATTAAAAATAACTTTCAAAGGGAGACAAATTCTGAACAATTTCTTTTTTCTTTTTTTAATGTATTTTATTCATTATGCTATTACAGTTGTCCCATTTTTTCTCCTCTTTATTCCCCTCCACCCTGCATCCCCCTCTCCCACCAGCATTACCCCCCTTAGTTCATGCCCATGGGCCGTACATATAAGTTCTTTGGCTTCTCCCTTCCCTATACTATTCTTAACCTTCCCCTGTCTATTTTGTGCCTACTATTTATGCTTCTTATTCCCTGTACTTTTTCCCCCATTCTCCCTCTGCCTCCCTCCCTGCTGATAACCCTCCATGTGATCTCCATTTCTGTGATTCTGTTTCTGTCCTAGCTGTTTGCTTAGTTTGTTTTTGTTTTTTTAGGTTCAGTTGTTGATAGTTGTATTTTGTCATTTTACTGTTCAAGTTTTGATCTTCTTTTCTTTCTTAGATAAGTCCCTTCAACATTTCATATAATAAGGGTTTGGTGATGATGAACTCCTCTAACTTGACCTTATCTGGAAAGCACTTTATCTGTCCTGCCAATCTAAATGATAGCTTTGCCAGATAGAGTAATCTTGGACATAGGTCCTTGTCTTTCATGACTTTGAATACTTCTTCCAGCCTCTTCTTGCCTGTAAGGTTTCTTTTGAGAAATCAGCTGAGAGTCTTATGGGAACTCCTTTGTAGGTAACTGTAATTTCTAATTTTGTGTTACTGTTAACAATTTTCTGTTTTTGTCTTTCAAAAACTTTGTTTGGCTCATGTAAAGATTAACCATATTTGACCCTACTTAACAATGCTATTGGAAATGAATGAGGAGGTAGGGAACAGTAGGTAAGTTTAAAAGCATTTACCAGGGAGGTGGAATCTCAGCATACATCCTTTTTATATTTCCCCGGTTATTAGCAATTAATAGATCAACATGATGGACATGTGGGATTTTTAAATCAGGCATCTCAGAGTGCAATCGGGGTTCATCTCATCCCTGGAAAAATTCTATGCTTGTTTACAGGTTACAAAGCTTTCTGGACTCTCCTTTGTCTCCTGGATATTGTGAGGTCCAGGCCTTAATATCTGTCCTCTACAGGAGAAGAGTCTCAGGGCTGTTGGCAAGATTATAACTGGTTCTTAAATGATGACTTAGGGAATGAGACTTAGAGAATGACAAAGAAAAAAGTTGTTCAAGAATATTTTTGTGTATTATCATAATTCTGATTTATAACCACTACCATCCTGATTACGTACAAAATTTCTTTACGCAAGGAAATTATTTTTCTAACACTCTTTCTGGGGGCCTTGATAAGAAGAGTTCTCACTAAAGGTAATAAATAGTCACTCATTTAAGAATATGTTTTGAAGTTCAATAAATTCCAACATCATTTAACTGTAAGTGAGACTTACATCAATTAGAAAAATAGGGGATGATTTATTAAAAAGGGAAAGATTAAGAAGTAAGAGGAAGAGAAAAAAAATAGCCAGGGCTTTGTTAATGAATTTGTAAAACACATCAAAATAAAATCATTTTGTTTGGTTTCATTGGCTTCAGTCTGATTAGCCTCTTATACCAAAATCACTTTATTTCTACCAGTTTGCTGACTACTTTCTTTGTTATGTTCCTTTGCCATAGAAGTTCAAAATTCTTATGGGACAGAAAAGTTTGAAAAATTACATCATAGAAGAATTAAATTACAGAAGAGTTTTTTTCTTCTTCTTTACTTAACCTGCTTTGATAGAACCGCAAGACTCATGACAGGAAAGTTTTGCTATTTCCCTCTATTAAGTCACATTGCTGACATCTCCCCAAAACTCAGGTGCAAATTTTATTGTGAGCTATCTGCTCAGAATAGTGCTATGTTTTTAATCACTGGAATGTTGGTTCCCTGATGCAAATGATTAGAAATAAGTGAGAATGAGACTAGCACCTCTTCTCTGCTTCATAACGACCTGGGGATGACCACCTGCTTTCTTCCTCACCTCTAAGAACCTTCCCCCTCACACGCATTCGAGAAATGCTAAGATGTTTCTCCCTGCCTGTGACAATTTAGATTTCTTAACCTCCCTGGAAAATGTTAGTTTTAAATAATACAATACCAGTTGTAAAGAAAGAAGGGCTGAAAAATTAAACAGTGTTGACAAGAGTAATTTCTGGCAAGACTATCCATTCATTGTATCTGAATACACGCATATACCCTGCCTCTCCAAACCGAGGCGCATGATAAGGAGATTCTAACCAGCAGATTCCATGGTGAAGTCTAACGGGAGCTTCGTTTATTAGTTTCCAGCTCTGAGATATCAGCATAATTCCATTGCACTAAAAATCTAGTGTGACCCCTAAGCAATTTTACCATTTCACGTGCACCGTAAATATTTGTGGCATTGAAATGCTCGGCACTCATGCATATAGATTGTTTTATTTAAAATAATTAAATTTGTTTGGCATTGTTAATACAAAACAAAGAAACATCAGTGTTCAAAGGAATTGGGCTGCATGCTTCTCACTTCCAGCTCAAGCATAGAAATACAGCTTGGGTCAGTGGACATTTACAGGAAACTGTCTCCACGTCAGCGTGGCTGAGAATGATGTGTTAGTATTGTTTAGGTTTTCAGTAATGTGGGTACAAACTAAAATAGACCTAAGGCTTGAAAGGCATTTGACTTCACCCAATGGAAATTTGACCCCAGGACAATAAGAAACCTGACAGTATTGTCACTACTTGTTTGAAGCCAATATTCTTACTTGCTTTGACTAGAACATTAACTTAAGTAAGAAACACTGTTGAAGACCAGTGCAGTTATACAATGTACCTAAGCCAATAAGGTTATATGGTTTCTATTATGAGCTTACGAAAACATGGCGAGTGACTTTTATATTTGTTTTCTTTTCAAAACCCACCTTATGTTTACTACCTTATTTAGTTTATCCAAATCTTAACAACCTGGTAGGGTGAACATGAAGTAGTGTTTCTACTTAACTTATAAGGAAACTTTCCCAAGATGGTTCATTCATAGGCACCTTTGTTCAAAGAAGTGGATAGTAGTGGAATCCATACCTGAACCATTAGGTCTTCTCAATTCAATGTGTTGTTTTCAATAGAAAAACTAAGGGATCTTTTTCTCAGTGCCTGTAAGAGACTGAGTCCTAATATTTTACTGGTTATTCTTGTCCTTCAAGTAATTGTTAACATTCAGGTAACATTATCATTCACTGCACAGGCAAAAATAATATGTACAGCCACATACGCCTTTTTCGAAGTATGGTCCTCAATGTGGGGAAAGTGAATTCTTCATATTTTTAATTTTTTTGTCACTTTTAAACTCTATGGCCACCGCGAATTCTATGGAAACACACAAACAAGGGAAACCAAATAGGAAGCCCTCTATTTTGTTTTTATTATCAGCAGGGAATTTAGCTCAGGAAACACAAAAAAACCTTGGCCATTCAGAATGCTTAGGGAATGGATCTTTCCAGAAAGCCAAGTTTTGGAAATCCCTGAGGGCAAACTCCCTTAAGTCCTGAAACTAAGTTATTTAATTACTCTGAACTGAAACATTCTGAAAATGTACTGGGCATTCCCTGCATGTTAAACTGAGTTGGTTATTTCTTAGTCAAAAGCATTTTAACGCAAATCATTTACTTTAATACTACTTCAATGTCCTTCCATTCAACCAAAGAATGTAGACCACTTTGGCAACTAATTAAATTACTCTAGTTTCTGTGTGTGTTTGTGTGGGGGGTGCATGCGTGTGTTTGCATGTTTTAATTGCATTTGCCTTTGAAAGATTTTCTGCCACCTTCTTTGCAATCAACTCTTTCATTCTTTCATAAAATCCCTTTAATTTGCAAAACTGAGATTGAGAACCAAGCCCGAGATAAAGTAAAATAAGTGTAAAAGAGCAGTAGGTAGAAACCTGAGCTCTGTGGATATCTGGAGGATGACTTTGCCTCATGGATTTTGTGATTTCTCAACCAAACTGAATAAAACAAAAGTCAAGTGAATGAGCTTTTACAGTCTGGACCCAATTACCAAATAGATGCAGTATAGCAGAGAATGGTTTGAACAAATTTTAAAATAATAGTACAATGGACATGCATCTGTATTTAATGATAATTTGTGTCCTTGGGGTTTTTGAAGGAAGTATGCCCCTATTCAAATTTCTCTTAGAGTCAAACCTAGCATAACTTGTTACTTTGAAACTACCAAGTTAAGTTTCATCAACTAAAGCATTAATTCAAGAAATATCTACTAAATTATAACCACATGCAGGTACTGTTTCGTGTTCAGTATAGAGCAAATGAAGCCACAGTGACATGCCAATTTCTTATCAAATTTTAATTATTTAGCTGCTATTTATTTAGTTATTCATTCATGTCAATATTTATTTAGTGCCTTCTCTTTTTGGAGACTATGCTAAGTCTTGAGGAATTCATGGTGAACCATAGCACACATGGCCCCAGCTCTTCTGCAGCCAGCTAATTCTTAGGGGACATAGACAGTCAAATAATCAGCAAGTACGTTAAAGCACACCGTGGTCAGGACAATGTATAGGGGAAGACAGGGACCCGTGAGAGTACATTTCCAGGAAGCACTGAACTTGGCTGGGATGTCAGCAATGCCCCTGCAAGGAAGTAAGGTCTGAGCTAAAAGTAAAGGAGTTAATTAGCTGAAGGAGAAGAGGCTCTGGGTTAGCTGGAGGGCACACCAAACTGATGGAACAGCCGATACAAAGGCTGGAGGTGGGGGTACATGTGTAGCACCTGCAGGCAGCTGTATGGCTAAAGCAAGGAGGCTGAGCAAGAGGGTGGAACAATGTGATACTTGAGAGGTTGGCTAGATGTTAAAGGACCTTAGAAACTTTTCAGGTCCCCTTAGGGATTCCTATCAAAGTCATAATCTTGTTTTCAAAGAAAAATTTCAATGTGCAACACAATAGAAAAATTTCATATACAAACCTAAATGGATTTCACATATTACATGAAATATGAAAAACTACCAAAACTCCTTTTAAGGCTCCCCATAACTCCTCTAGCCATTCCTCTGTAGCATGGATGGATGCTGATGTGAACCACTATGGCTATTGCAATGCACGCAAAGCATCTTTGACTTCAGCTTCTGGTTATCTGCGTTGTTTCCCACCCAGAAGAGCAGCAGAAAATAACCTCCAGATGAGAGTCAGTACCAGGGCAAAAGGGACTCCCTCAGATCAGAGCAGGAAGATATAAAGGGCACTCCACCTGGCTGGAGGAGAAAGATGTCAAAAGAGCATTCAGTTGGAGAAGGAAATGGAGGTCTCCAGCATGGACGACTCCAGGAGAAAGTGGGACTGATGAATTTTCAGATGAATTAAACACTTGGAAAATATTACAGATGAGCATTTAATACATGTGTCAGAACACACAGGAAAGGCAATGCAGTAGGAACATAGAAAACTAAGAAAAATGAAAAATAAGAGGATTATTAGATTTAGGAAAATAAAGGTTGTATGAGAGAGAAAACAATCATAGGATACTCCTTGATTCAACAGAAAATGTAAATAAGTACAATCAAATAAAAGGAGAGACAGAGGAGGGGTGTGTGGTATAAGATAATTAAATCTTCACATTTATCTTCATAAACAGTTTATGTATATTTAATAGTTTATATACAATACCGATAAAAATCACTATGAGTATATTACTTAAGGATATGGATTTGATTTTCAGAAGAAACAAAAAGAGCTCAAAATGATTATCTCAAAGAAATGTGACTTAAGTTCAGAAGGGAGAAGAAAAAGACTACTGTTTTAGTTTATAAACATTTTTAGGAAAATTGAGCATTTTAAGATATATGTGAATATATTACTTTCATAATCATTCAAATTAACTTTAAAAATAAATATGTGCATATAGTTCTCAAATTATTTCAATTTATCTGACCAGCATGAACCAAAATTTGGCCTACCATTCAGACAAAATTTAAAACAACTTCATGTAAGTCAATTTGGGAAGAATTTATACTGATATTTTCAAAGGTCTTTTCCTTCTACATTAATTTTTTTTTTTTTTCCTAGAGCAGCTCAGCTCTAGGAATTGCCAGCACTGAGCTTGTGGACATTTTTTGAGGTGTGAGCTTAAGTGGAAAATATTTATCTTGAACTTGTGCCATGAGATAACAAGCACGGAAAGGAAGAACTTGGCGCTGCATTATTCCGAAGCCGGTACTCAACGGCAAAATGGGGCTCACTGAGTTTGGCTTCGTGGTTCACCCTGAAATAGTCACAAGATTAAGTTAAGCCAACTCCTTTGAGCTTAAGAAATGTATTTTCTGCATCTGAATGGCATGACCTCTTTCATACTTTAGGGATCATTAACATCTCTGGTTTATAGATGTTTGAAGACCAGAAATTAAATGGAAAATAGCAGAGAAATATTACTAATTATTCATAATTAGTCTTAAAAGGTCCTTGAGTGCAGAGGTTATTTGAAAGGCTATTTAATTTAAGATACTTATTCAAATTTGTGAATATTCTGGAGTAACAGGCAGTGGTCAAATACTCGTGGCATGTGGCTCTATGATGACATTGTCTTCTGAGAGCAGCAGTTTGCGACAAAATGTACAATAAGCAGTAACTTTAAATACATTTTTTTTCTAATCATTTTTTAGCTTAATTCTATCAAACCAGAATAATTGGGAAACTTGAAAAGTAAAAAAATGATAATAATTCCAAACATAAATTGTACTAAATGCAATCAGCACCAAATCATGTACTTCATTTCTTTTCTACCCTGTGTAAGGTCATGCTTTCACGCTAGTCAAAAATATTTTATAAGAAAAATATTAATACCCACATCATAACCTTCCCTGAACTGGAGGAGTAAGGATAAGCTACGGGCTCTGGTAGAACCTCAGTGTGTGAGTCAACAGTCTAGTTGCAGACAACAATGTCCATTCTGCCTCGTTCAGGCAGATAAAAACATTGAAGGGTATGAAGTGCTTACCAAGTCTGCGGGAAACCGGAGAATCAGGCGTGAATGCTGTGCTGGAAGTTTTGGTGACAATGACCACTGATGCATGCGATTAGCAAAACCTCATTACAACCCGAGGCTTCTCCTAAGGAAGCACTCCTGCCACCTCTTTAGGGCCCTTGCAGGGACACTGTGAAGACCTGGACACCAAACACTCTGCCACCTTGGGCCACGAAGGATCAAATGAGTGCACCTCACGCATCAGCAAATGAGTCTAACAAAACTGGAAACTGACTGTGCTCACTTCTAAACTGAAGTCCCATGAGGATCTTTGAGTGGCTGGAACCTAGATCACTCCATATGCTGGGGCCCCCGCCTCCTAGGAGGTTGGCACTAGGGACGTAGGCTGCATAACACGAGAATGTACCCAAGCTTAAGAAAGGAAAAAAGGTCACGCCAGAAAACATGAAAAATACCCACTATTCAAATGTCACAATAAATACAATTTGCTACAATTCCCTTGTAGTAACAATTAATGACTAAGAATTCCAAGTAAATCACCTTATAAGGCAAGTTCTAAAGCTTAGGCTTTTATTTGAGTGACATATGTTGATGGTAGTGAGATGAGCCCTAGTCATAGTATTTCACGTGATACGACATGGATCTACAATGAATGTTTTCCCTAAGACTTATCACGGGGTGATGACAACTAAGGCTTACTGGATGTTTTCTATCTTTTGGGCATAGTGATGAATAGTTTAAATAAATAAATGGTTCATTTACTTTCTACAACAAACACATTAGGTTGGCATTATAATTTTTTCGAGGAAGCCAGGGCTAAAAGGAGTCAAGACATTTACCAAGAGGTGGGTGGGTGGAGCTAAACTTGGAACATAAGCAACCTAAGGGGTCCTGCAATTCTGGAGTTAGAAACCCTGAGACTATAGTCCCAGCCTTGCCACTAACACAGAATTTTATCCTCCGAGTCTTAGCTTCTTTGCTGGTCAGATGGGAATTGAAACTCCTATCTTACTTTTTCTACATGGGTATTTGGGAAATCAAATACGTGAATGCACTGCATAAACTGTAAGGCGCTATTTATATATAAAGTGTTATTACAGCTAGTAATTCATAAATGCTTCTTCGGATCTTGGTTATCATTATTTTTTCCTACTGTGTCATAAGCATTTCTTGTGTTTGTTCTGTAGCCTTCATATTCCCTCCTTCGGGCAACAATTTCTACCTGGAAGAATCTAAACCTCCCTGTTCTGCATCACATAGTGTAAGTGAAAATGTCCTCACCCTTAGCTCCAAGTAAGCTGGTATTGGCCTCAGTCAAAATTCACTGACTTCAGTGATTGGCTCAGAGAAGAGCATGTTATCCAATCAGAGCTCACATGGCAATAGATGTATGGGGGTTTCTGGGAGGACAGTAACCTCTCTCCTTTACAAAAACTATCAGACAAGATCTCTCTTTTTCTGTATATAGCAGAAAATGAACCTCTGAGGTCTGAAACTTTTTGTTTCTATGAGAGAAGAGCTGGGACTGGCAAGAATCACCAAGTAGAGCTTGAGGAATTGGTCAAATCGAGGGTGGCAAGATACAGAGAGGGAGACACTGGGACTCCAGTGACATTACTAGAGTCAGGAATGCAGCACTTACCAGCGGATGTTTTGATTATGCTTATTGGTATGTTTCTTTACTGTTTCCGCTAGCTTAAATTAGATTATAGATGGCTTATGAGTCTGTGTTGTATGGACTTTTTATGTCCTATCAAAATATAACTATTAACCCTCAATTCTTTTTTACCTTTTTCCATTTAAAAAATCCCAAATAAATTTCTAAGTTTCTAAACCACTCAAAAATAATGATAACATAAATAACAGCCACGGTTATCACACTTGAGTGATTCCATGTATAAAAATATTTTTCCCACATTTTCCAACTGGACTCAAATCAAAGCAGCAGAGCTGAAAGGAACCATCTAGCTCAAATCCTCATTACATGGATGGAGAGGCAAAGCTAGAGCTAGAGACCAGGTATTCCGATGGGTGTTTTTTGGTTTGTTTTTTTTTCTTTCTTATTAACAAATAATGAAGTCACTGTCAGGTCCTCTTTCTGTTGCCTTCAGATCGGAGCCTGTGGCATAATCTTTTGAATCCCTTCAATGTTAAGAAATCTTTAACCTTTGAATTTGGATTTGATTTTTGGAAACCATCAAAAGTCATTCAAAGCCAAGTACAGTAAACGAGGTGGCAAGAAATCTCCAGTAATTCATGTTTTTGTCCAAAACAGGTATAACGTTGAAGTGCGAAGGCTAATTTGTTTTCACGTACTCACAAGCCAATTTTGATGTCATTATATTTAAATACAAATTCCTTTGAAATTCATTTTGGAGTTATGTTACTCACAATTTGATTCTGTCTTGTTCTCTGAATTTTAAAGGAGGCTCTCGTATAATAAATAACAATAAAATGAAATTTTTTCTTTAGTAGAAGGAACTGAAAGGCACAATAAATAATGTAATTTAATGTAACCAAAAATGGTTGAGTGCTCATTGTAACGCCAAACACTACTGTAGACCTTGATAGAAAGGAAAGACATACATTTACTCTGAACTCCCTTTTGCAATAATGAGAAGTTGAGGCTCACAGAGGTTAAGTGAATTTTGTAAAGATTTCTGATTCCCAGAAATCTTGGGACCCAGTGGTCTTGGTAAAGACCTACCAGGTATTAACATCCCACCCCAATATAATTAAACGTAAAATGAAATCAATCTCCAGCTAGGACAGAGAGTGAACTAGCGTCAAGAACTAACCATGCACAGTTATGAATGTGACCCAGGACATGTAAAGTTATAGTTCCTATTTAATTTCAGGGAATTACACAGGAATACTAATATAGAAATTGAAAGATCGGGAACATGATATCATCTGAAAATTATGAAACATAGTGGACATCACGAAATCTGCAAAAAGAAATGTTATCTTGAAAAGTGACCAAAACAAAAGATCAGTGTTAATATTAGCCTAATATGGCACTAAAGGAAAAAATTGTTTAATCAGGGTACAAAAGTTCCTTTTCTTAGATAAGAGAACACTCTAAAAAGTGAGAAAAGCTTTCTAAATAGCTCATGATTCTGAGTCCTTGTTTATGATTCCACATTCGCTATACAATTCAGATATTCATTTGGTTTCTGGAATCGGTTTCCACCATAAGTTTCTGAGGGTGGTCTTTGAGTCAGTGACAATTCCTCTCTTTGCATCATCTCTCTGGACCCCGCCAGAAATCTGGTGCCTTCGGCACATGAGACTGGTCTCCTGGGCAAAGCCTTGCTGTAGACTGAGGAATCGGCCTTCTGTCCCAGCTTAATCAAACCTGCAAAGTTGATGTTCATGAAGAATAGAAATGGTGTCTGGACCCAGGAACAGAAGTGAGTACTCTGAAGAGATCATCTATTACATTGTCCCTAGTCATTGTGGAGAAAATAAACCAAAATTATGATCTTCATGTATAGTGACAGCACAGATAGTTTCCCCTGATTTTAGACATTTTGCAAGAAGGGTATTGTAGAAATGAGTACTCCAGCAAAAAAGAGGGAAAGGATGCCTGTCCTGTGTATGGACTATGGCAAGGTCCAGGGTTAGTTTTATTAACAAATACACACATGTGATACATCGGGAAATGACAGGTGTTTGGTGGTCAGATGTCTGTGTTTTCCCCCTACTGTTCCTTTTTTTCTCACTCCTCATATAGGTCAGAAAACTAAAAAATCTCATAGATTATTAAATTTAATGATCCAGACTCTTAATGAATATCCCACAGGAGAAAGGAATGCAATTGAACACATGCAAGATTGATATTTAGCAGTCATACACAAAAGGGCGTGTCGTGAGACAAGGAGGTAGGGAGCTGTTTTAATGCCACCCCTTGACATCTGTATATTATGACATTTCCTAAAGTGATTCTGATGTGCTCTTTTACCTAGGAGAAAATCCTGGAATATAAGGCTCTGACTTTGTATAGTAAAAACAGACGATGGCTTGATAGATACTGTGGTGCCTATCACATAGTAACTGTTTAAAAACAGGCAAGTTGATTTTAAAATATCAAGTGACACTTAACTGGCTCTATAAATTTTTGGTGACTTAACTGCAATGAACCTCAGATTCCCCATCTATCAAATGGTTGCAATAATACATATCACAGGATTTTCTGACTATTCAATGAGAATGCACATAAAAGAGTTAAAATAGTACCACTTAATAAATGTTAAGGAAAACACATTGCAAAACTCTCAATGATTATAAAACAGTGTAGCATCAACAAAAATTTTTAGAGGTTAGGACAGCAGAAAGTAGAGATGAATTGAGTTCCAGTATAATAACATTCTTTACCTACTTACACATTTAACTAGAATATAAGTATCCAAACATTTCATTAGACAGGTTTTATTTCCCCTGTGTGTCATGTTTAGAAAAACAAAGTTTACAATGTCTCAATGACTTCCTTTACTCTAGTACGAGAAGGGGGGTGTTGGAATGCTGGGTGGAGTCACATAAAGTTATCATCCACTGACTAAAGAAAATTATCCTTGTATAATAACAATAACAAAATTAATGGCACCTTACAGATATACGTGAGCAGCTTTTGTGTCAAAGTTCTGCCTCTAAGATGCCTATAGTACAAAAGTCTACTCCCAAACTTTACCAACAGTCTACAACAAGGGTTAAAATCAAATACGACAACCAGTTCAATTTATATAAGGCATTTTTGAAATATAACACTTACTTCGTACAAAGAAGTAGTGCTCAACTTTTCTGCTTTTTAAGGAAAATGTTATAGGATTTTTGAAGACATGGAGTAAATCCAATCTCAGTTGTCTTTTGAAATATAATCTGAGGAAAAAAAGGTAATACAGTTTTTATTTGTCTTAAATGTAACTTCTTTAGCTGTGCTGCCACCATACAAGATTGTCAATGCTACCTTCTATCTTATAAAAGTGTGCCCAAGAAAAGAAAGTGCTAACTATTGATATTATGAAGATATGCCATGATGCCAAATGGGACAAAAAGAGTACATAAATACAACTTTGTAGGATGCACAGTCAGGATTCCATTAGAAAAACCCAGATCACTCTAGATAGCATAAGCACAGAAAATTCAATAAATATAATTGGTAACACAGGTGATTAAAAAAATTTTTTTTGAATGGCTAAAGAAGGACTGTGAAGTCACTGAGAGATCAGTTAACAGGATGAAGCCAATATTAGCCCTGGGGCAAGAAGTCCAAAGACAAAAGGTAGTTGGATTGGAGCCCAGAATTAGAGGTCACACACAGCAGTGGCAGGAGCCACTAAGCGATGTCTGGTGGGAGATGGAACCAGAGAAAAGATGAAACCAGCACCAAGTGGAGAGGCTGGAATCATAATACTCTTGTTCTTTTTTTAATCTTTAAGTCTATACCCACGCTTCTGGTGGGCCATATGTGCTCCCAAGCCATAGGTCATTGAAAAATGATAATATTTCTTGCTATACACAGAGCAGAAACAGAAGAAATAGATCAGATAGCAAATAGGTAAAACATTTAATTTTACTTATGAACATGGACACAAAAATCCTCAACATAATAAAGTACAATTAATCTAGCAGCATATTTTAAAACATCATAATCAAGTAACTTGATTAAGGAGTACTACAGTTATTCAACACCATAAAACCAATTTAATAAAAAAAATTAAGAGAGTAAAAGTGAAAAACCATAAGAGCAGAAAAGTCACTGATAAAATTCCTGAAAAACTAAGAATAGGAAGAAATGATCTTAATCTGATAAAGAGCTGAACACCTGCAGCTATAACACCTACCACAGCTCAACACCAATGACGAGCAAACAAATAATGAACAATGTAATTTTCAAAAAATTCCTATTAAATCAGGTGCTTAATATTTTAAAAAATGCAACTTAAGTCTCTACATAACTATGGCATGATACCACTTTTACACAGTTGAAAAATATACAAAAATAACACTACATATGTTTTATGCAGATATATGAGAATAGATGTTACATGTTATATGTAACTATAGATGTGGTAATACATGGTTGATGGATAAATATTCATTCGGTGAAGTTTTGAGCACCTGCGCTGCTGGAGTGGACAGAGGGGTGTGCCGACAGTTTCAGCTGCTCTCCGCTCTGAGGGGGTGGGGGAGAGAAAGGAAGGGGTAGGGCTGGGAAAAGTGACACAAGGGGCTTGAACATCATAATAATAATTGTTTTTTCCAGATTTATAATAATTCTTAATCTGAAGCATTTGAAAGGGGTAAATACTACTGGATTTTGAGTGCTGAATAGGTGTTTCTTATATTTGGTCCTTGGCAGTGTTCTAGGTTTGTATTTAATATACAATCAAATGTGACAGAAATGCATTGAATCTAAGGACCTGAGAAATTAAATTGTGCATCTAAATTTAGCATTGATTGATGGATAAATAACACTAAACATATACCTCCATTAAAGTTTCCTTGTTTTCTTGACTTACAGAGAGATAGAGAAGGAAAGGCAACATAATCTGAGAAATATTAGGGTAAGCATGTCTCTTATTATTTGAGAAAGGTGTAAAAGTCTGGGGAAAACCCAGGAGAACAGATAGTAAAGTGTTAAGAGGATATTTCTGTATTTCAATTTAGGAAATTCTTCCTGTGTTTTTAAAATTAATTTGCTTTTATGTATTTTCTACTTTTTTAAATTATGTGAACTTACCTAAAAAAAAATTTTTGAATGCTAATAATATTAATTTAAGAGTATTTTCATTAACTACTACCTTAAGTCATATTCGTATATTGTGTATAAACAATCATACCTCTTTACTTACTTATAAAAACATAAAAGGTGCCATCTAACAATACAGAATAGATAAATAATTATAGATATTAATAAAACATTTAATATTTTGATTGTACTGTTGGATTAATGAGTTTGTACAAGTCAATGAATTGTATACTTTAAATGGACACAGTTTATCATACATAAACAAAAATTGGGAAGAGATTATTATATATGTGTGTATATATATTCCTATTTTTGCACCCATGCTCTTTCGATACTTAGACACTTAAACAACTAGCTATAGAATCTTTTGTTAAGTGTTTATTATTTATACATTTCCAAATGAACATTACTGTACACAAATCATTTCATTTAGTTTTGTGCATATTATTTTGCTTAGACCCTTTAAGGATAGTCCTAGGTCAAAAGACATGATATTTTCCATCTATAACTATCCATCCATCTATCCATGGATCTATCTACATATTTTCTCAATCCTGTTGCCAAATTGTCTCCCCTGAGTAGTATATGAAAGTGCCTGTCCCCTGAGACCTTAGACAACTGAGCATGTCTTCAGTATTTTTTAATTTTATAAGAGAATAATTTTTTTTTTTGAAATGGTTGTGGTTAATGTTATTCCATAGTCACATAGAAGCCAAAGCCAGTTACTCCCCTGGATTTTCCCAGTCAGAACCAATCACTCTGCATGTTCCTAGTCCACAGTGTCCATCTGCAATCAGCTTATGTTGGTCATCAAGGGGAGCTCCAAGGCCACAGGAGCTCAGGACCTTGGAACCTTGGATTATCTGAAGGCCTCCCTGTCACCCTGAAATGTTCAGGACCATTTAGAAACATGTGGTCTCATCCTCTCCTAATTCTTCTCACTGTTTCTGGAGGCATTGCTCAATGTAAGGTATGGGGTTCTCCAAAACATGGAGTACGAATGATCTATTCTAACCTAGCAATGGTTAATTGCTAACCAGTGGTTAGTGGTTAATATTACAGTGCTTTTATGGTTTAATTCCTTTTCTCCCTGGGTAAGAAGTACTGCATTCTATTTCTCTATGTCCTGCCTTTCTTATTTCTAACCTCTTTCATTACAAGGAGATATATTTCTCTCTAAATAAAACTCATTTAGAATCAGGAATGTGATCTTCAAATTGGGAAGTCTTACTGATCAATGTGAGAAAGCGGTCTTTAGAGCAGAATGTCTATGGGATTACATTTTCAACATTTAGTACTTGTTGATATGCAGTTAACGTAGAATTAAGGGTTTATTAGATCATGCCTTCTATCTTTCTTACATTTCTAAAAATGATTCAATAATGGATTTTAAATGATACAAAACAGGGATTCTTAATAGTTCTTATTGCTCCTAGAGAACAATTTAGACTTTTGGAGGAACAGTTTGGGGTTGTCATGATGATAGGGGGATGATGGTGACATTTACTGTGGCAGGTACCAAGGTTACTAGCTAGACAACAGTGAACAAGGTAGTCCCAAATAAGTAATAATCTATTTGCAATTAATTAGACTCAGATCCTCACTTACCTTAGTGTATAGGCACATTATTATTTACATGTTTCAAATATACACTGAATTTTACAATAACAAGATTTACTGGGTAGAGGGAAAATTGGACTTTGTTTTATTCAGAGTATTAGTAAGTTGTTCTGAACACCCCAATATAAGTCAGTACTAAAACAACCCACTGGCAGCATTCTCACAGATCCATCCATAGCTATGAAAATCTAGCATCTGCCTTTTGTCTTCTGTTGTAATGCTTCAGCAGGTACATATTGAAATATTTTATAATTATAATATACTTTTATTTCTTCATTATATCACAGGAAGAGTTTCATAATGTTTTTTAATTATGTATGTGGAGAGCCGTTTGTAGAATCTATTT
Organism: Mormoops blainvillei; assembly: GCA_004026545.1. Taxonomy (NCBI): domain Eukaryota; kingdom Metazoa; phylum Chordata; class Mammalia; order Chiroptera; family Mormoopidae; genus Mormoops; species Mormoops blainvillei. The sequence continues at coordinate 582,050 of PVJD01000118.1, read as the reverse complement.
TATTTCAGGATACTAAAATAGGCATTACAGAATATTTATTATAACAGCACCTTTGAGGGTGGTAAGGTTGAATATCACTTGTTTAGAGAATAACCCTCAGTCACCTGACCAGTTTCCCAGACTAACGAGGAGGACTTGTATACTTTAACTTCCAGCCTGGCTCTTTAAGCAGTAAAATAAACCAACATTTTTTTCATCTTTGGAAAAGAAACCAAAAAAAAAAAAAAAAAGATGGGGCTAATGTATTTTTTCTCTCTCTCTCTTTCTCTCTCCCCCTCCCTCCCTCCTTTTTCTTCTCCCTCCCTCCTTACCCCCTCCTTGGGCAAACAAAAGGAAGAGATTTGCAAATGCTGCTCAAACTCAGAAAAGAGAGGATGGATGACATTAGTTAGGTCAAATCACTTCTCTTCAACACCATCTTTTTTGTTTTTCTCTCTTAGCTTAATTCCTACTTAAATTTGTTCAAGCCCCGCTCTTACCAGAAAGCCCTTCTTGGGAAGCCAAATGATGCCCCTTTGAACTCATTGGCTCCTTTGAGCTCATCTCTCCCTCTTCCCTTAGAGCTTATCTAAGCTCAGTTGTAAGCTGTGTAAAGCAGGAAACCTGTCTTATGCTCTACTGTAGTTTTCAAAATGCCTACCAAGTACTGGCACTTAAGAATTATTTGATGAATCATTGAACAGTTGCAGTCCTAATATTTCCCCCCTTGACTCTTTTCTTATTAGCAGTGTCTTAATTCTCATTCCCAAATGGATGTAGCAGTGTTTCTGATACCTGGGACTCTTCAGAGAAGGCAACTGCCTCTCCTGAGGCTGGGAGAGGGTCAAGGGATGAGAGTGATGGCAGCAGGTGAGCTGTATGTGAGATAAGGCACAGCACGAACACACAGGGTCCCTTGGACCTAAAACAATGTTAACACACTCAGGTGTCTATAAGGTGACAGTGTGTTCCAATTTGTGTGGAGTAATCTTAGTTTTTGTCTCTTGTCTCAGTGTAATATTTGTTTTCAAAGACTTTCATTCTCAAAAGTGACTGGGTATGGATATGACATGTGTCCCCTGTGGTTGGGATCCAGGCAGGTGTCCTGAATAAGCGGGGGCAGGTAAGGAATATGACGCACAGGAGCAAACCAATGACAGATCGGAAGACATAATGCCCTACAGCTGCCACATGCAGTTGTTGACCCTCATGTAGGGAGATCTTCGGACATTTCAAGGGAAGTCAAAATTTGCATTTTCAAATGCCAAGAACTGATTATGTTTAAAAAGTTTGGTTTAATGTTTGTAAAACACTGTGTGGATCTGGAGCTGCTAGTTTTAAAGTTCTCCTGTAAAAGGGACTAGGCAGATCCAAGTCCTTCTCGCCCTGAAGATGTCTCTCTTTCAACTACCCCGCTGTATTAGGGGGAAAAAATTGTATTGGGGGAAGGTCTAATCTTGGATTTATCATTTACTAGCCATGTGATCTTGGGAAAACGCTCTCAAGCTTATGTTATCACTTCTATAAAATAAGAAGCGTGGCTTCGGTGCCACCTTGGTGTTCTCTGATCTCTAAGATTGTTGAATTCTCTAATTCTAATGTTAACCACTACTTTTGGTTTTGTGTTTTTTCTCTAATGCACACATCATCCATCTTGAGTATCCAAACAGGGGATTAGTTTCTCATATTTTCCATTTTTTTAAAATGAAATTGATTTCCTTATCTATTTCTGAGATGTCTGGCTTCTAATGTACTATTAAACATACTGAACATACTAATATTTCACCTCAATGAAAAATACAAAATCATAATAATTTTTGACTCAAGGGTTAAATACCTCTCCCTTTTTAAATATTATTACGACTACTGAAAATTTTGCATAAATAAAATATTGAAAAAATATGTTAAATGGTTACTGAATTTTTGTTGAGTGGTGAAATGTTCTTTTAAAAATCCTCTCCATTGCTTCAATAGTAAAAAATATTAAAATGACCTTATAAATAGTGAATAAAAAAAGAACAGAAAGGGTGCACAGCAAACCGTGAATGACAGTTACCTTTGCTGAGGGAAATGAGACGTGGGAGGAAAATAAATATACAATAACTCTGTTCTCTACCTACTTGCTTATTATTTGGCATTTTTATATAGAACATTTATTCATGCATTATTTATATACTTAAGTTGAATTAATTAAATTTTAAAATGAATTATTTACTTTGCATTTAGAGAGACTGAGTCTTCCTTGATTGTAGAATACTTTGTCCATTTCAGGCCAAACAGAAACCTTATGCATCTGCCCAGTTTCTGCAATTTGCTCAGACAGGCTGGAGAGCGTATGCAACTTGTCCAAAGTAGTAAGCATTGTTGGAGGTAAGGTTTGGGCTAAAACTCAGCTCTGTCTTAGCCAAGTCTGCAACATTTCTATAATGGGTTTTAAAATTTTCTTTCTCAATTAGCATGATTATATCAAAATCTTATATCAAAATCTTATATCAAAATCTTTGATTTCTTTCTATCACAAATTGCATAAATATTCTTCTTCAGATACGAGTTCGGGAACGGAGAGAAGCATCAATTTCCTCATGTCTTCGTTGAGAACACACCTGTTTAAGCTGATTTTTATTTTCTCCTTTTTCAGGGGAAGGTGGATTAGAGGCACCAGTTGGATTATTCTTTGAATATTTATTATAGTTTATCTCCTTTGAAGCTCAACAGATACATGTTTCTGTGTGAAGTAAAACACATAGGAAGTTTATTGCTAGCCTTTTGTTCCCCTTCAAATACAAAAGGACCCTAGCGGGAATCACTGCCCACCCCCAGGAGCAAATGACATTCTCTTTATAAAGCAGCCTGTTTCTCGCACAAATCTCCTCTCCTGCCCCAAGTCACCTCTTCTTTTCTGTTTTAAAAATTATACAGTAATCTCGCAGAGTCTGTGCATGTCTTACTTTCAGTGTGGAACCAAGGATACAACTTACTTGGGTTATTTTTTTTTCCTTTAAGGATATCCACTGCCCTTTGTTTTGGGGGATTGGAATTATTAAGACAAAATCATAAATAGAAAGGTTTGAAGAATAACAGAGATTTCTACCTTTGTCCCTTTAAAAAAAAATCAACTTTGCACTTTGATAATTTCCATCTCACACATTGAAATTTTTGTATCTTCACGTTTATGGCACCTGTTGCTCTTTTGTCTATAAATACAGTTTGGGGTTCAGCTTTTCCCTGAGTGAAATTATTAACATAAACATATAATACATATTTATATATTCATATATAAATACCTGCTTGTAGGAAATTCACAATGTGTCGCAATAGATTGCCCTTGAAAACATCTCTCATCCTACCCCTTTGTGAAATCAGCCTCTCCTAACACAATCCCACCTGTGCCTCCCCAAAACAACCCACCCACATATCTGACAGGTGAAGGGCCCTCCTGCCAGTTTCCTGTGGCTACTTCTCTCCTTCCTCTCTTTGTTCCCTTCTTTTCTTCCTCATTCCTCCCCCTGCAGCTGTCACTTTGAAATCCTCCCCACCCTCTCCTTCTTTTCCCTGGTCCTTTGCTGGCTGCTTCCCTATCTGGTACCGGTGGATTCTCTACCTGCTGCGTTTAAACTTGTCTTGGGCCTGGGACAGGTGAGCGTGTCTCCACCTCCTCCTTATCTCCTTATTATTGTCTCCCACCCCAGGGCAAATTCTTCTCTTCTTTGCAAAGGTTGCACCATCCCCTCTTCTAACAATGGCTGCCTTTGTGTTCAGAATCCCAGCACCTGAAACATCAGAGCTAGCTGCATACCACACAAATTTTGCCTGTGCTGATTACAGTGTTAGAATGATCCCGAAGTGGTGCCCTCTGACCTGTGCAGCCAAGGTTCTGTGCAGAAGTATAAAGTTTAGTAGGATCAGAATAGCCTTGCTCAGGAACAAGACACCAAAGGAATCCATAACATTTTTTTCGAGAGCTCTACAATCCCCGAGTAGCCTTGGCATCCCTGGGGAGGACCACATACTACCCCTTAAATGCATGCACAAAGCAGAGATCATTAGAGTTTCCAGTCTGTAATTTCAGTGTAGGCTGAGTCAGCTTATACCAGAGCCAACTGGTAAAATTTCAGGAATTTTATGAGTCAGTTGACATCAGGTTGGTAGCTTGAAATTGGTCATGCGGGGAGTATTTACATCACCAAAATTGGCAAGCACTGCAAATCAGGGCCCCCCCGGCCTCTGGAGATCTAGCTGTTAAATGTGTACCAATGTGCCAAGGGCAGGGTTCTGATAAAAGCTCAAATTTAAAAAAAATTGCAGATAATGTGACAAATCACTATACAAAAAAGTTTTGTACTTTATGTCTAGAACTCTTGAAGGTCTTTGAAAGGCAGTTCATTTCGAAAGCGTTTTTCTTGGCTTCTCTTTCTTCCTAATCTGTTCTCTTTTGCTTTGACACTTCAGCAACAACAAGTATCTACCAAAAAATAAAACTGCTAGTGATATATGTAGGATGCCTTCTTCTTTGTTTCCAGAGTGTTTTTCTGGTTGAGTTTTTTCACCCGGGGTTTTCCACGACAGCGGGAGGCAAAGGTTGACTGGGCTACCCTATTGTTAGGTGATTCCAGTGCCTGTAACTTGCTTATGATTCTGATTCTGCAATTTCTGCCTTGTCACATCCCCTTTCAGCCCTTCTGAAGCCTGGAGGATGTTACTCTTCCCTAAGCATTTTTCGAAATTTCCCCAGAAGCCTCTTTCTTAGAGTTTCATCACTAACGGAAGTCATTTTGTGGGGGCAGAGAGTGAATGTGAAACAATTCAAGAATCTGTGACACCAAGAGATAATGTCCCCAGAGAACCTGAATTGGTGGTCAAACCTGGACTAGAACCAGGGTTTCTGAGCTATTGTTCTCACTAACAGACAGACTTGCTTATTTTGATGCTGAAGTGCTTGCCTTTCATTCTGGTTTAACTTTCTAGAACATACGCCAAGTGACGATGAAAGGTTTACTCAAAAAATTAAATCAGATAAAGGAAACAAACATTTATTTGTTCACATCTGAGATTCAGGTTATCAAGGAACACACATTGATTGTGTGGCCACAGCACTCAAAACGACTGAGCAAGCTGAGCACGGAATCTGCAGCAAACTTTACATTAAGCTTGAGCATTCCTCCACGGGAACTCTCTGGGTGACTCAGAAGGCTGAGGCTGTGGGCGACTTGTGACTGGTACCTTCATCATGGATAAGGAACCCGCTCATGCATCACGTCTCAGGCAGAGTTTTTTGGCAAAACATCAAATCACCCAGGTGACTGAGCCTCCCTACAGTCAAAATTTGGCAACCTGTAAGTTCTGGTTTTTTTCCAAAACTAAAATCACGTTCAGTAGGGAAGAGATTTCAGGCCATCGATGAGATTCAGGAAAATATGACAGGTCATCTGATGGCGATTGGGAGAACTGTGTGAGGTCCCAAGGTGCCTGAGTTGCAGGGGACGGACACATCATTGTCCCATGTATTGTATCTTGTACCTTCTTCAATAAATGCCCCTTCCCCCCCTATATTACATGGCTGGATACTTTATGGACAAACCTCATCACATAGATGGAAATATAATGTCTTACTCTAGGTTCGAAGAGCCATAGTTTTCCTGAATTAACTCCAAAACATAATAAATCAGAAAGTTTGGAGGGGGACTCCAGCACTGTTTTAACAAGACCTCTAGGCAATGCAAACTAAGGCTACAGAGCCATTGAATTTTATTTTTTTATTTCTCTAAGCCTCAGTTTCATCATCTGTAATATGTGTATAGCACCGACCTTGCACGGATTTCATGGAGGTTAAACTTGACCAAAATTGTTGTTGTTATTATTAATATTAATAATAAAATAGAAAGTGCGTTTAACTGTTTATATATGTATGTTACATATTATATTTATACACATATTATGTATAAACTATGCAAAATACATAATGAGTTATATGTTATAAACTACATATTGTATATAGTGGTATAAAATGATATACCCTTTTGAATAAAAGAGGTAAGGGAACCAGTGTTGAAGGGCAGCATAAAATAGTCAAATTCTCAATGAAATAAGGCAATATAGTGATTAGTCAAGGGCCCAGCCCCTTGGCTGCTGCTTCATAAACAGCACCTACTAGTGTTACTAAATTAATTTATCAAACTTACATTTAAACAGAGTTAGGTAAAGTAAAATCTTGTATTTCAGTTTCAGAAACCTATTTCACAGAACAGAAAGAGCTTGGTTTAAGTGCTATTCTGCTCAGAGGAAGGATAATTAACACAAATATTTCATGAATACCATTTCCCAAGTAGAAATAATCACATTTCCATTCAACCTTAGGATTCTTTGAATCTACGAATTACTTTCCAATTATCTGTTATATACCAATAAAATACTGTAAAATAGATGAAGATCTTTTTGCTACAATTAATTTTCCTTTCATCCCAAAATCTAATAAAGAAATTTTTTTCTTTCTAAATTCTGGCTAAATTTATTTTGAGCTTTAGAGTCCTGGATAAAAATAAAATGTGAGAAGGAAGTCTCCAGAATGCCTATGACATCTACATTAGGTTTCAATTAACAACCTGAACATTTATCTTTTAGAGAGTCAGCATTCTTCAGGTACCAGTTACTCCTGAGGGCATTCCTCATTTTTCCTCAGGGAAGAAATAGAATTTTTACTCGCTCAATGATTTGTAGACTCCTGAAAAATTATAGTGAAAACAGAAGAGAATTCAGCTCAAGTGACCTCAGCTCAAGAAGCAATGAATTTGAATTTTTTTCTATTTCTTTTATCTTAGACAGTTGTGTTTACTTGAAGAACAAAATATCTAAGTCAGAGAGACAGTTGGTACCAGTCAGGTTCGGTGACTTTGAGGACTTTGGGATCTGCACCTACAAAGTATCCTTCCACCCCCACCCCCAACTCCCCACCACCTCTCCACCAGCGCCTGTAATTCAGGTCTGCAAATATCTCATTTCAAGAAAAATTGGTGCCTGAAAAAAGACAACAGGATTTTGAATATAAAAATATGGATTCAAGAGTGGGGCTTGGGCAGAATGGTTGAAAGTGGTCAAAAGGCACAAACTCCCAGTTATAAAGCAAATGTGTCCCGGGGATGTAACTAAGGGGTATAACTATGGTCACACAGTGTGGTGACCATAGTTACGGACATTGCATTGTAGATTTGAAAGTTCTTAAGAGCGTAAGCCTGAAAAGTCTCCGTCATAAGAAGAAACATGTAACTACGCAGGGCAATAGGTGTTGACTAGACTTACCGTGGTGACCATTTCACAATATAAATACATATATTAAAGCTTTATGTTGTACACCTGAAACTAATATAATGCTGTATGTCAATCACATTTCAATTAGAAAATGTGGAATCAAAGCTCAGTTTGGCTGTTTTCTGGCTGATACAGTTTGAATAACTTGCTCAGATCCGAGGCTCAATTTCCAGGCCCCTGAAGCAGAATTCCTTCTAATGCCTATTTCAGTTCTTGTTCTGACAGTTATTTGGGGGAGTACACGCCATGCCCCTGCTAACAGCATGGGTTCCACATGCATTTGTCCCTTTTCGGAAGGCCTTTAGGGGTATATCTTTAAGCTACCTGAAGACGTGCCAAGGAGGCACCTACCCACACCACCTTTGTGGGATTTTTTCAAAATTCATAATGAAAATATATATTCATAATACACTACCACTTACTTTTCCTCTTTTGCTATTTGAACTACTCTTTTGTATTATTGTTTAATTGTTAACATGTGTGTTTACAGGTCTGTGAGCATAAGTGGGTCTTTTTTTGTACAAGCAGCTTGTTTACAGACTTTGGGGGGGGCAGGGGCTGTTTATTTGTAGCTTTGTCAGAAATAGCCAGCACACTTTCCATTACATCAAATGTGCTCAATAAATGCAAATTAGATATATGCATGTTGCAATAAATAATGACAAATTGTTGGAGAACTGGGCAATGCTTTTCTCTCTTACACTCTAAATAAAATCAGTTACATCAAATAACCTTGCCATATTTCGACTGTGGTCTCAGGTGAATTAAAGAAAATAAATAAACTACTCTCCTGTTCTTTTTTGTTTTTGTTTTTGAGAACATTCATAATAATAATGGCAAAGAATTACTAATTCCTTGAATTTCATATAGTTCTTAAGAACTTAAATTGTCTTTTATAAAATGTATCTTACATTTACCATCTGAAGGATTTATCACCTGAAGATTTGATGAAATCATAATAATAAAATGTTGGGGTGTCAGTTTAGAATATCCTTCGGGTGATACAAGCTCCCCTCAGAGAAACAAACCCTGTCTTGTTTCATATAAACCAAGTGAAGCAAAAGGGAATACATTTTTTTAAACTGCAATTGTGCTGCCTTTGTTGTGTATTATAATAAAAAGGAAAAAATGTTACAAATTATCGGTGGCATCCACTTATTCTGATGCTCAGTGATCTGGGATGTGTATGTATTACATGATTGTTATGCTACATCGTTAGCAAAGAAATATCCCAAAGCCCTCCAGCCGTTTCTATTCAGACCTCTAAGATTGTTCTGCCTGCCTGGGTCAGAAGTTGATATATATAAACAGTCTTTCTGTGCTTGAACTTGAAAGAAAAACCAGTCATCTGTACATGATCTGTGTTAGAGCAAAATGTAATTTTTCCCTCTGACAATGTGTTTATGGTTGTTAAGTTATCTTGATTGCCAAAGAAATCTGTTTGGGTGGCAGGCTTTTCTGACTTGAAATGTCAAATGCCTCACCCCCACCCCCATGCACATATCCAGCCATCCTTTCAACTAATTCACAAATTGACTTGACTCTCAGCTAGGTTAAAAAAAATAATTTCATGAAAATTAAAAGTCTGGCACAATACTGCACTAAAAGTCCATTTATCTTGTCTATTTTTATAAAGCTTCACTGCATCTGGCAAAGTGCCCACTTCCAGTAACAAAGGTCCCCAAGGACATTTAGCAAGAGACTTTGTTCCCAAGACCCCGAAAATGATCCTGAGCTTCCTAAGCATGATTTAAAAGCTTATGATTAGGATTTGTTATGTTATCTCACATATTATTTTTTAAAAGTCAGAAGTGAGCACAAATACTGTGGAAGTGACGTGACAAGAATGATGGCCTATCTTTGAGCTCCCACTTCATGGACTGAATTGGTCAGAGGCTCACTAAAAGCTCGGGGCTTCTCAGTTATTATGGAAGATACTGGCTGAAGATTATCTAGATGGGGCAGCACAATGATTCACTCTTGTTTAATCAACGACAACCTGCGTTAAGCTCTACCCTCATCTCAATATAAACCAGACTAATCTTTCCACTTTCCTGCAGGAAACTCTGATGGCACTTGTTTATTCGGTTCCCCTGGCCTTGAGTAAATCCTTTCCTTCTCTTCCCTCTTGCCCCCACCAATCAGCTGGGGTGGGAGGGAGGTTTCCAGCACTTCCAGTCTAAGACTGATTGGGTTTTCCTGTTGATGTCAAGTTGAAGCATTCCATTGAGAAAGCAGCCTCAAGACTGTTGACTTTTCTGGTGGCTCTGAGCTAACCAAGTGATTACACCAAGTGTACCCCTCTTTCATTCAAGGAAAGAGAAATAGTCTGTGCAGAATTGTTTGCTTGGAATGTTTTTTTGAGGAACTGAACACTTGTGTCAAAGAGACGGCGGGCATGCTTCAACTGATTTGATGTGAGGTTTCCCTTTTTTTGACCACAGTTTCACTTACCAGATCCTTCTTTTAGCATGGGATATGCTAACGCAAAGCCACTTTGGCAGTTTTGTGACGTTTGAATCAATAGCCATTTTCCCTCAATGATTTACCCTCAATGTATTCCCCATAAACCTCAATGTCATTTCATCAGTGAGTTCCAGACATTAAAACTATTGATACCAAATTCCAATGTGATTATAGAATTAGGTTGGGTTTTTTTTTTCTTTTATTGCATTTGGAATATTGAAAGTGTTTTATTTCTTTATTAAGTTAAGTGGTTTAGAAGAGTTTGAAAGTCTTCTGAGGCATGGCCAAAGACACAGTTCCATCTGTTTTGTTTTTCTTATTCATGGCATCATTGACTTTATTTTAAACAGTGTGTGCATTTCACTTTAATTCTTCTTCATGTCTGTCAGAGCACATCACCTGTCATGTGTGGATAGTTAACCATGGCGCTTTGCAAGAAGATTTAGGCAGAAAGTGAAAACAGCTTTTCAAAAAAAGCCAGCTGAAAGCTGAAAGCTGAAACAGGATGTTCACGGGGCTCTTTGTCGTGTGCCCTTTCCGTGCTGCACAAAAATTTTAAGAACAACTGTTTGTACCTAAAACCAATTGGAAGTAGGTCTCATCCATTTAGTAAATGTTGAACCCTTTCTTCTGGACACACGTAGAATGTCCTCATGATGGCACTTCATGTCTCCTGCGCAGGCTTTATGGCTGGGATGGGAGACAGGGACGCAGTGGCCATGGAAGCAGGGCCTTCCTCTGGGCATGCCCTTTGGTATCTCCTCGTTAGTATTGAGTTCTACCAGTGTAGAAACTTTCATCTCTCATTTTGGTCTCCCCAATTCATCATTTTCTCAAATCAGGATACTCTTACACTTTCCTCAACCCTATCCATAAAGAGACAAGGTAGGGTGAACAGTATCAATGGGGTATTTCTTCCTTGAACATCATTTTTTCTTGATGGTAACAAATTTAGAATGAATTCCATACAAAAGCCAGCATAAAAATACCATGGGGTAATATGTAAAATTCCCCAGGTTATGTCGACATAGGCTTTTAGGAATTCTCAATAGCTGCAGGTACCCTATATGGGCTCTGCACTCAGAACACTCTTTCTTAGTCTGCCACATGAAGTTCTTCTGAGTGCTCTAGACCCTCTTTCAGGAAGGGCATCTGTTATTCTATTTTTAGACATTCAACTCTAAGTATTAATAAGAGTATGATTGGAATCACCAAGATACTATTGTACATACCTGAATTGCATATCAGGATATTCTGGTTGTAACCCACAGAACTTTCTAGCCCTTAGATTTCCTCATGCATTCTTTAAAGCTCCATTCCAATAAAGGGTGATCTTGTGGAACTCTTGCCAACCACTATGGGTTCAAGTTCACATGAGAGGTATCTCTCTAGGTTATAATATTTACTCAATACTCATCTTTTAGAACAGAAATTATGTACCCCAGAAATACTTTGGTATATGTTTTATGTTGTAGTACCCAGTAAGGTTAACTAAGCTCAGATACTTTGAAAAAAACTTTAAGTTTTCAAAATGCTCAGTACATCATGATTAGACTTCTGGCCAAGATGGAGGTATAGGCAGACACGCTTTGCTTCCTCACACAACCAAAGAAGGACAACAATAAATTAAAAAATAAAAAACAACCAAAACTGTCAGAAAACCAAACTGTATGGAAGTCGGACAACCAAGGAGTTGAAGAAGAAACATTCATCCAGGTTAGTAGGAGGAGCGGAGATGGGCAGCAGTGGTAGAGAGGGCACAGCAAGGCAGTGGTTGGCAGACTGGGTGGTTCCACATTTGACTGTGGATAAACCAGGAGCAACAACTGAGGAGTGACATAGATGGTGCAACCCAGGGTCCCAGTGTGAGAAACTAAAGCCTCAAAACCTCTGGCTGTAAAAACCTGTGGGGGTTACGGCACCGGGTGAAACTCCCAGACTCAGGAGTGGTCATTGGAGAGATCCACGCAGTCCTAGAATGTACACAAACCCACCCACCTGGGAATCAGCCCCAGAAGGGCCCAATTTGCTTGTGGATAACAGGGGATGTGACTGAAAAATGAGGGAGAGCTGAGCAAACCGCATTGTTACCTCTCTGACCCCTCCCCGACATATAGCACCACGACCGGCATGAATTGCCCTGGCGAATATCTAAGGCTCTGCCTCTTACAATGTAATAGGTGCACCAGACAAAGAAATATGGTCCAAATGAAAGAACAGATCAAAACTCCAAAAATAGAACTAAGCGATGAACCAACCTATCAGATACAGAACTCAAAACACTGGTAATCAGGATACTCACAGAAATGGTTGCGAACAGACACAAAATAGAGGAAAAAATGAAGGCTATGCAAAGTGAAATAAAGCAAAATATACAGGGAACCAACCCTGAAGGGAAGGAAACCAAGACTCAAATCAGTGACTTGGAGCAGAAGGAAGAATAAAACATTCAACCAGAACAGAATGAAGAAACAAGGATTCAAGAAAATGAGGAGGGGCTTAGGAACCTCTAAAATAACTTTAAATGTTCCAACATCCAAATCATAAGGCTGCCAGAAGGAGAAGGGGAAGGGCAAGAAATTGAAAATTTATTTGAAAAATAATGGAGAGCTTCCCCAATCTGGCAAAAGAAACAGACTTCCAGGAAGTCCAGGAATCTCAGGGAGTCCCCAAGAAGTTGGATCCAAGGAAGTACACACCAAAGCACGACATCATTACATTACCTAAGATTAAAGATAAGGAGAGAATCTTAAAAGCAGCAAGAGAAAAGGAAACAGTTACCTACAAAGGAGTTCCCATAAGGGTATCAGATGATTTCTCAAAAGAAACCTTGCAGACAAGAAGGAGCTGGAAAGAAGTATTTAAAGTCATGAAAGGCAAGGACCTATACTCAAAATTACTCTATCCGGTAAAGCTATCATTTAGAATGGAAGGACAGATAAAGTGCTTCCCAGATAAAGTTAAGTAAAAGGAGTTCATTATCACCATAGCCCTTATTATATGAACTGTTAAAGGCACTTGTCTAAGAAAGAAAAGAAGATCAAAACTATGAACAGTAAAATGACAACAAACTCACAACTATCAACAACTGAACCTAAAAAACAAAAACAAAAACAAACTAAGCAAACAGTTATAACGGAAACAGAATCATGGAAATGGAGATCACATGGAGGGTTATCGGCGGGGAGTGGGAGGGGGAAGAATGGGGAAAAGGTACAGGGAATAAGAAGTATAAATGGTAGGTACAAAATAGACAGGGAGAGGTTAAGAACAGTATAGGAAAGGGAGACGCCAAAGAGCTTACATGTGCAACCCATGGTCATGAACTAAGGGGGCAGAATGCTGATGGGAGGGGGTTGCAGGGTGGAGGGGGATAAAGGGGAGAAAAAAATGGGACAACCATAATAGTATAATCAATAAAATATACTTTAAAAAATACATCATGATTAAACATTGCAATATATATTTCAAAATTGTTTCTATCTATTCTCTTTCAATATAATTAACCTTTTTCTATTTCAGCTTCCAAAGGGAGATACTTGGGGGATTCAAAATTCAATAGCTCTTAAAGGCCAGGCAGGACACACAAATGAATACAGCTGCTGGTAAGATATTAGATTCTAAGCTAGTAATGTCTGGATCAAGCGTAATGTCTCTTCAGTTACATAAACTTTCTGCAGGCCAAATCAAACCCATACAATAACCAAATTCACCCTGTAGACCTTCATCGTAAACTTCCTAGGGTGCCCTTTTCTTTCCTCCGGAGTTGGCCTTTGGTTCTTGTCATGCTCTGTTTAAAGCCCACTGCGTCCACGCAGAGCTCCCTGATTACTTGAACCAGCGGCTGGCACAGCATCCATGGAAGGCTCCCACCCATGACTGTGTGCCTAATAACTGGCAGGAGTGTCCACTTACCTAACAGAAGACCCAACTGCGCAGGACCAGCCGTGCGAGGCCTCTGTTTGATTCTGCTTTCCCTGGCGTACCCTCCCTGACACCTAAATCATGACTGTGATTGCCATGTAGGGTCCTTGGGGCTCAAGGCTACTCTCTCACAGTTGTTGTAGGTGTTTTTCATCGCAGGGCATAAGGATAATCATAGGCATCCTTGAAAATGAGAACCCACACTATGAACTTAAACTGCAATCAGTTCACCGAACAGTTACTGGAAGCACAGGCACTGACCTCTGTTGAACAAATTACAAACAAAAAGCAGGTATCTACGTGTCGCTTCTCTTCCCACAGAATTGCTGCGGCCTTTGGCGTGTGTGGTTAAAAGAAATGATATGCTCTTAGTCCTGATGGCATTTTCTTCTCTCCTGGGGCCCTTTGATGTTTCGGTGTCCTACACTGCCTGCCTTGAGATTCCCAAATTACAGATTTTAAAACAAATTGCAAATAATGTTTGTATCTTTGCCAATCAAGTATTTAAAGTTCACATCCAAGAGTAACATCTATCTAACATTTAACTGTAGCAGGGTGGACAAAAGCCTCGAACCCGGGCAGGCGCTGTCCCTCGGGCGGAAGGTTCGGTGAGGGGAGCCCTGCTGGCCTCGCGGGCCTAGAGCGGCTGTGACGTGCACACGCTGCCCACCCGTGCATGCCAGCCCGGTACCTTGGATTTAGCTTGAACTGTTCCACGGTTGCTTTTGAACTTTATGTATGTCTTTCTTCGGTGAGTTTTCTTTTTTATTTATAACACTCTACCGAGTTCCTATTACAGTGCAATGCCTTGAGGGGATTTCTAATTCAATAAAGAAAATAGACTTGCTCACTAACAGCACGCGGAAGTAAGGGTCTGTTAGGACAACAGGATGAGTGCGGCTGAACGTGGAGGATGTCAGTCTTCAGATATTGAAGTAACCCAGGGCACCGTGCTCTGTTTCATGTTCAAGTTCTGACCAGCAGTGTGACCGATGATGGAGGACCTCCTTCCGGGTGTCTGTCCAGTCCCAGAATTAGATTGGAAGCTCCTTGGTGGCAGAGGTCAAAGCTCCTTGCTCTTTGGTTGCTGTCTCCAGGCTCAGCAGAACCTTGAGTATACAAGTATAGAGGGAGGACTGCAGCCTCCCCCACCCTCCCATCTAATATAGTCATGGAAAGCGTGTATCTGTCTTGCATTCCATATTTTCAGTTATGTTCCGTGATACCTTGTATTCAAAAGTATATAATTATAAACATCTAGAAAGTTAGCTTGCAGTTTTGCCCTTAAAATAGGAAAAAGTAAAATTTTTCCCCTCCAAAGATAAATCAGTGATCTTGAGAAATATACACTAATATTATGCATCTCAACTGTCCCAATTTTTATATGTTCACTCCCTTTTAGTTTGAATTTTTGACATATCCTGATGCCGTCAAATACCCTAAACAATATCACATCCCATTAAGAAGATGGAAGCCTTTTGCCAGCACAGCATTTTCATCTGTTCCGGACATGAGCAGGTCATGTATGCTACTGTTGCATCAGTCTTTCAAAGTAATAAATTAATTGAATTACTGCTTTGTGGTGAATGAAGAACAGCAGAAGCCTCAATGCTATGGCTGCTCCTTTCAAGTGAATGCTTAAATTCCCTGGGCATGGAAAGGAATTCCCTATAAAGTAGACAAATGATCCATCTCTGTGTGGTACATCTATTTTTATTTTACCTGCGGGTAGGCATTGATGCACCAGTTCTTTCTACCCTAAAGCAGAGACATTAATGAACAACATGGCGTTATAGATCTCAAAATGGGGTGATTTTTTACATGAACAACTATCAGAAAGTATGCCAAGTCCAGGAAAAGAGTAGAAAGAAACAAAGAGAAAAGTGGCATAGACATATTCCAGAATGCTCTTTTGAAAACCTTGATTTCTTTGTTTTGTTCTCAAAAATCTTCTTTCCTAAGCCTTTATGAATTTTGCCTTATGACACGAAAAGGATTCCTAATGGTTCTTTTCTTTTGCAAATGAAAAGTTAAAAGCTGTCCTGGATTTAGAACTGAGGTTACAACTGAGATCTGTATTGTAATTTCGGCAGAATCTGACACTTCGAAAAAAGAAATATTGGTAAAATCATCATAACGTGAAATAGTAAACACTTTGATAAGAAAACCAGAATGGCACTGACAAGAATATGTCTAGTCTGACCAGCCTGATATCCTTGTGGGAGTTCTGGTTGACCAAAGGAAGCCAGAGATGTAATCAATCTTAAGTTTTAGCAGGGTCTTTGATTCTGCCCCACACAACACACACATCAATTAAGTGGAAAAACAAGGTCTGAAGGACGCAGTTGTGAGGTGAGTAGAAAACCAGATGGAAAGTCCGACCCAGGGAGAGGTTATCAATGGATCAGTGTCAGCCTACGGACACACAACAAATGGGGCCACAGCTCCTCCAGAGTCAGCTCTGAGCCTGCGGTGGTTTAACATTTCTATCAGTGGCCTAAAGGATTCAACAGAGGGAAGGTTCTTATTAAACTCCGAAGGGTAAGGTTCCTGGAGCAGGTAGAATGAAATCCAAAGTAATGGAGTAAATTGCCCAAAAAACAGCTACAACTGAAATAAAACATGATGGGGGTGGCTGTGGAATATTGAAAAAATATTGCCTAAGAACGATGGGGGAACAGTTAGGTATGTGCAGTAAAATAATTATTTAGAATTCTGGTCACAGATAACTATTATTTGGTTATGGTCAAAGTCTTTTTCCTCTCATTCTTCCCTCTTTTTTTTAAGTTGCTGAATCCAGTGATTCTATTTGTTAAATCTCTGGGAAAAGGTAGCAAAAGAGTATGAGGAGACCATATCAGGTTGTTTTTCACTTTTCAAACTGATATTGTTTTTAAATATCTAGACACAAGGGGTCTCATCGCACGGAATGGGGATTAGTCTTACCCCCAAGCCCTGACACGCACACGCACAACACTCGGGGGACATAAGCTCGCTGAGCACTGCTCCCACTCACACACGCACACCTGCACCAGCTCCCCTCAGCCTCCAGAGGCCTCCACAGAGAGCACACTTGTAAAGGACACGGTGACAAACGGTCCCTTCCCCCAGCTACAGGGAGGGAATGAAGTAAGAAAAAAATAGTCCTGGCATAATTTTTAAAAAACAAGTACAGCATAGAACAAAGCCTAAAATATTTAACTTTAAAATATGGGGAAAATGCTGGCAAAAGAGTAGTGTAATTACCTGTTCTTTAAGCCCACTAAGAATGTGGGTATAGGAGGGGAAATAGGCCTCAACTATAAAAGAAAAAGAGTAAAGTTAGCTATAAATAACAACTTCCAAAATGTGCAAATGTGCATACACACACATACACACACACACACTCTAGGGTGAGGCAAGCAAGGCGCTCTCACTGAGCACAATATTTAAGGGGACACCCTTAAATCTCAGAAATAAAGATAAAGTACTTTAATGCATTATCTTTAAAAAAATAAAATAATGTCAAAAATTGATGGTTAATGAAATAACAAAATTTTAAATAAAGGAAGGGTCAGCATAACTGACTTTTCTGCCTGAACCTGCATTTTGGCTAGACACCAATGTGGTCAGTTCAACTGCTTAATTTGCTACCTACAGGAGTTTGAAAAATCTGTCTTTGGAAGACCTCAAAAACAATAGAAATTTTCCTCCAGATGTTTGGCTATGCTGAGGTACTCTTCTAAGGAGGCAGATTCCTTAAAGCAAATGTACATGATCAGTTTCCTGCATAGACTTTGAATTTGACTTTATCTTGCAGAAGAAATATAAGTAAATGCCTTCTCTGTTGATTAAAATATTCCTAATGCAAAGGTGGCAAATCATGGGTCATCATATGTTCTCTTAATTTGCAGTTGAACACAAAGAAAAGAGAAAAATGCTTGCTCTATTCCAAAATCACCTTTTATACCCCAGTCTTCTGTTTTTCTTTTTATGTTAAAAATTTTTGTTTGGATTATTTAATCTGATAAATGTCGATTTCTTTACATTATTGCCAGGAAGGACAGGTGAATTTCTTTACAGTTTCCTGTTCCATTATTCCTTCCTGTAATGCTGTAAAGGAGTATTTCTCTGGAGTTACTCTTGTCAAAAGCAGTAAAATAAGATCTCAGATGAATATGAAAATCAGGTCCTCCATAAAATGTAATACTATGTTGTAAGTATCTGTCTCTTAGAACTCTGATAATTCATAAAACATCAAATGATCTGCTTTAAATGTGAAATCTCAAGTGATTCCAGCATGTAAACTTGCTTCACTGCCATAAATTGAAGGATTTTAATGGGGTTTTTACAAGTGTTAATAAATTTGTCTTTCTTTCTCTCAATTTGGGCATTAACCTTTACATTAAGCATGTTTTCTCATGATGAGAACCATTTATATGTGCTTGATCCCAACATTCTTTAACAGTGAAATAATAGATATTGTGTTTCTTTTATTTCTTTTCTTTAGTTATTAAATAATCCCAGGCAATAAAAACATAGTTCTTTGGGTGATACAAATATGAAAATAATTAGATACATTTCAGTGCAATTGAAAGTAAATGCTTCCTTGAATATGCTTCACAGAACTTTTTCCTGTGATTGTGTTAAATGTTTTATTAAGGTACCATTGTTGTATAAAACATTATATAAATTTAAGGTGTATGACATTATAATTTAACATCTATATACACTATGGCATGCTCCTCACCAAAAGTTTAGTTTCCATTTCATAGAATTTTCATGAATATAGAAGATATTCTATTATAAGTAGCCAAAAAATATTGAATACATAGTTAGGGGAAGCAGTTAAAGCACAGTTTTTCCATTATAAAAATTTATTTATACATCCATGTACACATTTACACTAGAAAGGTTTGCACAAATAAGTATCTGTGTTTGTATCTATATGCTGCTGAAATAGAGAAGCTTGGGAAAGGTACAATTAATTATGAAGACATTTTGCTTACTTATGATGTCAAATCAAATCATTCAGGCGCAGGGATTTTATTTATTTGAGTTTTGCAGGGTGAATGTGCTAAATCATCAGGGCTGACCAGGAGAACCACTTAGATTCTCAAGATAATATACAACCATCATTTCTCATGGGTGGATGAAATAAAATCTAAACTCAAGTCTGAATGCATTATCACTTCCAGAATTCTAAGTTAGACAGAATCGAAGACATATCGATTCCAATAAAGTAGTGGGTTGAAGGGATGACCCGACAAAGTGTCTGTAATTTTCATTCTTATCTTATCATCTGGGTCTCAAGTTCAAAAGAATTGAATTGAAATCCTTCCTTCCTCTGTGGTCTAGAAAATTAACTTACCCCTTGCTCATTCTTAGAAGAACTCCCAGATAATAATAAAGTACAAATCACCTCTGGTAGTAACAAAAAAAAATCCAAATGCTTGGCAGAACAAGGATTTGGGGGAGGGGAGAATTACACAAGTACAGCATGAAAAGAGGGAAGGTTAACAAGATCATAATGAGTGGATGATGTGATGTGCCTGCCATTGAACTTAATACTCTCTAGGGTTGCGTTAATGGTGCGGCAGTTCTAGATAAGGAGGTGATGGTCCTTATCTATGCTGCTAGTGTCCAACCACTTCTGAAAAACTTGCTTCATTCAGCCCACAGTGAATTGGAGTCTAGAGGAGCAATTAGCAACCACGTCACGAGACTGGATGTTAGGGCTGGAGGAGAGGCATGTTTAGGAGGACTATATTCTTATGGGACTATCATGGGGATGAGAGAGTAGATCTGGTTTTTGTGGCTCCAGTAATGGTCAATTGACTTATGTCACTAAATTAACTTTCTTTTTTCCTTCTATTTCTAGAATCCTGAGACTATTTGTGAGATTTGCTGACTTTAACTGACCAGATCCTTTGCTTTCAAATCAGGTAATAATTAAGCCTCTCCAGGTATATGAGAATTTTTTTTGCTTTAAAAGGTCACCATAGAACAACATTTACTTATATACATTGATTACCTATTTTTTTAAAAGTCTACATTCTCTGCTGAGGTGGAGAAAAGCTATGGGCTCCTCTTCAGGGAAAATCAGAATACAATGACATTCAGTATTTACACCTTAGGTAAGAGACTGAGAAAAAATGTTCAAAAACAGATAGAGCTAAGAATTTTTTTAAATGTAAGAAAAAATAAGAGAAATAATTTTTAGAAAACCTTTTTCAATGGTCTTAAGAAACTAAATTCTCTAAAGAGAAAATCATGAGAAGCAGGTCAAGAAAGATAACCTTTGTGCAAACTATGTTTACTGCACAAATGTAATGCTTTTGTACACAAAAAATTAAAGGCAGAGAAAACCCTATTTGGCTAAACAAAAGAGGCTAAAAATAAAGTAAACATTCTGAAAGATCTTGAGAAATCCAGAACTCTGTGATGTACTTATTAAAAATATATATATAACTCTTAAAAAATACAAATGGAGCACATCGTAAAATATAGTGAACATAGAATTGATATAAAAGACAGCCTACCTCTTCTGTGAGAACGAAAACCTTTAACGAATGACATCAACATTTCCTAAGACCAATCACAAAAAAATTCAATGAAATAGCTCTGAAATTAATAAGGGAGAAAGCATTATTAGCACCTAGGACAAGGTTGTACATGAATTGGTAAACCAAGGCATTAAGTTATAGTAAAAAGATATCTCCAAAAACAATGATTCTCACCTTGGTTGACCTCAATGTTATTAAAAAGATAGCTATTCATATATTTCTTAAGATTGCATGCAGAATTGCTGAATAAACAATGTCATATAATTATGTGTTATGCACTACTTGAATATTATACATGTCATATAAATATATAGTTACATAGATATCTACATGTGTTATAAATATATGTATGCATCATGTATGTAAAACTAGATTATACACAAATATATACATAATTCTTTAAAAATTGTACACATGCTTTTACAGTATATAACACAAATTTATTTAAAAGCATTACTGTATTCAAAGTAGCTTTTTGGCATGCCATTTTATGATTTCATCAATTACACTGATGACTCTTTAAATTGTTTCTAGAAAAACTCTCAGTATACTCAAAAAAATTAAAAACCACACTCTAAAGTTTTCTCCCCTCCCTATAGATGGCAAATCTAAGCCCTTTAAGACATACTAGAAACCAAGTTCTTGCTCCAGAAAATGTTACAATTTCTCATTATTTACTTTAATAAAATTTTGTCCCACTTACTGCTATTCCCTGAATTCTCAGTCTATAAAAGGCACGTGCAGTTGGAATCATTTCATTGTTCGGTAGGACAGACTCAAACTCAACCTTACTTTTCATTGATTTTTTTAAGTTATTTGCCAATGCCAAGTAGATCATACTTGTGAGGGAAATTTATACTTTAATCTATGAAGACATTTCAGAGTTCTCTTTCTTCCTTGATTGAATATGTGGGGACTGTCCATGTAATTAATTATAATGAGAGAGGGCTTGGTTTATATCCTGATTCTTGGTTTATATCCTAATTTATCCATGTCTTAGACCAAATAAATGATATCTGTTTACTGAGGATTTAGTAATTAGGGTTCATTTTGAGTTAAATCACCCACAAAAAACTGGCAAGTGAACGATGTTTCTGCAAAGTGACCATTAGACCTTCTTATAAAATGTTTTATTTTACTCGTTTAATCCTTGAGATATGTGTGCATATTTTTTCTGAAAATACTTTAATATTTAATAAAATCATTAAATATTTCTGAAAATATTTTTTCTAAAACTAAAATATTTTTAGTACTTAACTAGAGATTTTTCAGTTCATACAAGAAAATTCAATGTTTCCTGTCACTAATTTTTAAAGTGTAGAGTATTGTTATGTATATAGAATTAAATGAGAGATTTGGCTCATACCCCCTGAGTTGTGTTCCAGTCATCTCTGTTGATAAAAATTATTTTCTCCTACATAAAACTACTGTATACCTGTTTGAAAAATATATCATAGAAAATCAATGTATTTTATTTTAAATATTATGTATAATGCATTTCTCCAAATGCTTACTGTCCATTAAAATTCCCCTACCTGTATAGTGTTACACATAGAGAATGACTTTGGAAAAGTAAATCCTTTTGAAACTAATATGTGTAACTAAATCATATGGTTCGTTGAAAGGTCACAAAGTCCAACTTATTTTATGTTGACTGAATGTAAGTTGGCAAAGCACATGATTTAAAAGAATGGATGCATGGTCCATTTTAAAATAATTGCTAGTACAGTAACCTGTGCCACATGTTTATTACATAAATCTGGATATATAGTAGAATAAATTATGTCCTCCAAAAAATGAGCCTATAGAGTAAATATAACCCAGAATAGAGGTGACAATTTTGCCCCACAGTTTAATGGTTATTTACAAAGACATTACATTTTAATTGCTAAGTTTAAAAAGTGGATCTCAAACCTTTACTTTTTAATATAATCTGTTGATGCAGAAGGAGTTTTCTGTTGTTAGACCAGAACTTTTGAAGGCATTAAGCCAAACTCAGTTCCTATCTCCACCAGTAATACAAATGTAATAATATGCCACACATCCATATTCCATTTGCCTCTTTAAAGGTATATCACATTAGGAGGTTTATTTGAAAAGTAAAATGTATTAAAGAAATATCACATTTAAAATAATATCAAAAAATTGATAGTCAAAGAACATGAATTTGATTCTAATCTTCACTTTTTTTCAAGTACATGTAGTGGTAAAAAAAGTTGCATAGAATCAAAAGATGTGTTTCTGAAACCCAACAACTGGAATATTTCTGGAGACCTGTTTTGTTCAAGGACTAAGTGTAGAAAATCATATCTATTTTATGGATAATAAAAATCATCCATATATTTTGCAAAATATGCTTAAAAGAGTCCACCATTTGATAACTGCCTTTCTTTCCACTATGTAGAAGAATGATCATGAGAAAATTACTTAACTTCAAGGAATCTCAATTTTCTTATGTGAAAGATAAAACAATTGGACTCTGTGATATTTTCTATAATTCTTATGGGAAAAAATATTTTCCAAACATAAAGATATGAATATGAACACAATTTCTTTATAGACAATTAAAAGAGTATCTGTTTGTTTTTTTAACACCATAAGATGGTAAACTTCTAATCTTTGTTCATCTGAAATCCTATTTATCTTTACCCTTTTAAGATTAATTTACAATCAAGACCAGATGGCCCAAGGCCACCCATTTCCATATGTAGAGTTGACAATTTAATTACCAAATCTTCAACAAAATATTTTGGTTGGGTTTGCAAATACTTGTATAAAAACATGAAATATAAAGAACATATAAATATTTATATGTGAATTTAGGGTGTACTTATAAAAAGTGAGCATTTACATTTCGCTATCAACAGACACTGTTGGCTGAGGGACACTAATATAACAAGATGCTGTGTGACCTAATGGCAATGCATTAGGCTTATCCTAGCTTTGACATTTAATACCTTTGTCCTTGGTCAAGTGACTTGACTTCTTGGATCTTCAATTCCCCATCTCTATAATGGAGATCTTGGATTAAATGAGCTCCAGAGTGTCACCCAGTTCTGAATGTTGCATTGCTTATAGACATTAATGAGCATTTCATGTAATCATACTCACATATAGAGAAACCTGCTCTGTAATTTTAAGTTAAGAATCTTTACAGGCTGTCCAGTTGCACGGAGTCCTGGAGGGTATAATACCTACTTGGTACTGAAACGATATTGAGATTTGTAGTTGCGTTCAGACCATGGGTGCTGGTCTGGAGGTTACTACGCTAAATTCTCAGTACCTGATGCCTGGTCTCTCCCTGCTGGACTTAGTAATGATGAGGACTATATCTCTCTTTCCTTTTGTCCTGTCTTTTCCTGGTTTGCACTAGGAAATTGCATTGGAAAACATCTAAAATATAAAACTCCTGGTTTGCACTAGGAAATTGCATTGGAAAACAAAAAAGACAAAGAATGAATGCAGGTTAACATTGGTGAGATCCTGCTCCATGTCAGGCACAATCTGCCCAGTGTGGTATTTAGTATGACATATTGTTATTACACACTCATTACTAAAAAATATTAATCGTTACAACAACTTTATAGGAAAACTATTCCTAATCTCCCATTACCACAGAAGGTAAAGTAACTACTGACAGTTCATAACTTTCACAAAGTTACAAAGTTAGTAAGTGTTAAAAAAAAGCAAACAAACCTTGAATCCCATGTATCTAAGTCTTGCCACACTATAAATCTGTCTCAGAAACAAAGTGTTGAAGCCCTCGGACTTTATGTGTGCCACAAAAATAAAAGTCACAGGTATTTTGTTCAATCACTTGGCATTAAATGCAATGGTATGTAAAGTACAGCACAGATAATATAGTCAATATCATTGACTATGTTACTCTCATGTGTGGTGCCAGGTGGGTACTGGAAATATAGGGGGAACACTTTGAAAAGTTTATGGTTGTCTAACCACTATGCTGTACAGCTGAAACTAATATAAAACAATATTAAATTAAAACTGTAATTAAAAATAAAATTTTAAAATGTAATGCTTTCAATTTTAAGTTTAAAAGAGTGGAGAATATTTTTAAAACACTTTTCTAAATTATGATATGTACATATAGTGGATCAGTCTATATCCATTATGGATTATGTTTTCTAAGAATACTTAATAATATGCTTTGGTATTAAAAGCAAAACATAAACTCTATACACTATATATACAGAATGTATAGAACAACACTGGGGAAATGAACCAAAAACAGTAAAAATTAATGAATGAAGAAACATCAAATGCCTATTCTGTTCCAGGGCTAGGTACTAAAAATACAATGTGAAAAAGTCAGACATCAGTTCCCACCCACACAGTACCTACAATTTACTGATTAGTTTTTCATCACTGTGAAATGGGGATATAAATGATTTTTTTTACCTTTTCTCATGTTAGAAATAATTTATAATATAAATCTATTTATAATCAGAAAAAATATTATAAAATATTTTTTTATCTTTTATCTTTTATAGTTGTGCATAGAACAAATACTGATTTCTTCCTGTCTTCTCTGGGCTTTGCGACAGTTAACAGATACTATGTATTTTTTTAAATAAATTATTTTAGAGAAGCTCTACACTGTAATTTTATCTACACTTATTTCATTGTGATAAACAAAATTATATAAATAATATATTAAAATCATTTACATTAAAATATTTTTGTTTATGAAAAGAAAAATCCTCATTTCTGTGCTTCCCCTATATTGTAGCTAAATAAGCCTAATATCCAGTATCTCTTCAATCTAATATTCGCCCCCATTCTAACTTTCTACCTCCCTAACTCTCATCATTTTTATGTTTTCACTTGATTGAAATTAAATTTACAGACCTAGTCATTCTCAAACATATCCCTAACTTTTTCTCAAAATATTTCATTATTCATTCAATGCATCTATTTATGTATGTCCTACCCCCATGTTGTGTTTATACTTTCCTTTCATTCTTAATGTAGTGCGTGTTAAAGGTTTTTTAATATATTAAACTCTACTTGTAGATGTGAGCTTCCTAAGATCAGTCGTCTTTTTTTTTATTTTTTAATAATTGTTTCTAGAGAAGAATGGTTTATCTTCTTTCTAGAAAGCATAATTTCAAAACCACATATGAACCATAACTTATTTTTGAATTAGCAATTTATTAAGAATCATATCAAAATAATTATTAATATGATTCTTAATATAAGACCTAGCATAGAATCCAAATGCAGTGAGATTATTGAGATTTTTTCACCTGATAACTATAAATGTGTATGTTTCTAATACTTTATTATAAAGGAAAGTCTATATATATATATATATATATATGTTAGTAGAATAAATACCTTGGTTTAATAACCTCTTTAATTAATATTTTAATTTATGTGTTGATTGCTTTAAAATTAAATATACTTAGAAGTCATTTTTTATTATTTATCGAACAAGTGTAAGTGCTTATTTTAAAAGTTAAGTAGTACTACATGGATTATAACAAAAAACAGCAGTCTTCAGCTCAGCTCTTAAATCTTTTCAACAGAAGCAATAATTCAACTTTCCTAAATGTCTTTTTTTATTATTACCATTGCCTGACTTGTCAATTTTAGACATTATCTATTGACTACCTATATTAAAAAATGCAGATTTAATACTAAACCAATACAAGCCTGTCTTTCTTCTTTTCAGCTTCCTTATGTTTTACATCATATTTTGTTAAATAAAAATTGCATCAGCCTTTTTATCACTATGTAAATATTGACTGCTACTGATATAGATAGTATAATATAATTGATTATATGTTCTTTTTTAGTAACATATTTTGTTCTTTTTGGAGCTAATAATTGTGTCCATCTAAAAGATTACTTAGTGTTTTTTTAGGTACCTATCACTGATTTTTCCCAAACTTTGTAATTAAAATTTAAAATTTATTTTATTATTATTTCCCATGTGGTCAAATACATCCAGTATTATACAGGGTTTTCTGTTTTGTTTTGTTTTGTTTTGTTTTGTTTTGTTTGTTTTCTGGAGCTTTTCTTCCTGGAATTCCCTGATGTTCCCCAATTTCAGCTGATTACTCTCAAGGTTTGGTACAAAACTACTATTCACTTACCATCTCTTCTGTGTTAAGTCCTATTGTGATATCTCATTTTGTTCCTCATTCTTGATTCACTATATAAGTGTGTGTGTGTGTGTGTGTATACGCACACATAAACATATTCTTTAGTTAGTTTCTAAAAAAGATTTTAAAGAATTTAAAAATATTTTTTTAAATATATGCTTTTAAGGTCTCTACTGTTTGAAACTTTTTTTCTTTGCACTCCTTTTATCAATATTTTGGTTGGTTATGGAATTCTAGGTTGAGTATTAGTAAGAACTTTAAGGCTACATTGTGCATCCAGCTTTTAATGCTGCTTTTATTAAGAGTCAATTCTATCTTATCTTCAGTCTTTTCTATGTACAATTCCTTGTGCACTCCCCTACCTAGAAGTCTTATGATTCTCACCCTTGGTGTTCCAAAAACATACAGTGATATACTTTGTTATGGGGATTTTGTTTGTTTGTTTGTGTGTTTGGGTTGTTTTTTTTTCCATTTATTTGTCTGAGGTCTCAGTGGGCCCTTTTAATCCAAAAACATAATTTTCAGTTTCTGAGAATTATCTTGTATCATTTCTAAAGTAATTCCTCACTAAGCACTTCTACTTTATTAATTTGTGCAAAACTCACCCTTATTTGGATATTGGACCCCTATCTAAAAATTCTATTTTTTCAATCTTTGCAATTTTTTTCATTTAGAGAGTTCTTTTACTGCCTTTGAAAGTTGTTTTTGTTTTCCAAGCTCTGCCGATATTTTTTTGTTGTGTGTGATCATTTTTTCATTTGTAAGAGCTACTTCTTGAAATGTTCCTTTGTGACAGAAGCATTTACTCATTTCATCAATGCAGTATCTTCTCTTAACTCTCAGGAGATAGTAAATATGATTGAGACTGTCATTAGAAATTTCCTTTTAATTGTTGCATGGAGTTTGATTCTTCTGGGGTTCTTCTGTCTCTTTTGATCTCTGCCCTTTGTTTTAGATGTTTCCTTCAAGTGGCTGTTGGGACACTAAAAAGCTGAGTACAAACTCTGAGAACAGGAAGGGTTTCCAAGTATAAGGGGTCTTGGCTGTTTCATTATGAAATCCCACAAATGTTAGTATCTATTGATTTTTTTCCCTCTAGCTATTGCTTTATATTTCTGTCTTTATAAATAAATATATATTTATATTTCTGCTTTTTCAGGGCCATATGCTTTTTTTTTTTTTTTGAGACTAAGTGGCAGAAGGAGGTTATAGGTCTCACTAGTTAGTGTGTTTTTCAGAAGATTGTTCTATGAGAATCTGTGAAAAGCAAAACATTTCTGTGTATGATTAAGTGTGGGAGATTTAGAATTTTCGATCACACTCTCCTGAAGAATCACTGGGTGCACTAATCTGTGAAGGGCTGATGACTGTCATTTAACTTAGTGTGTTCAAAAATGACTTGACCAAAGTCCATGCTATCTTTTATTTCTCTCTTTTTTTCTTTCTGAAGAGGAAGGAAAGAGGGATATATGGGATTGTGCACTTTGCAATTATGAAATCCAATATATCAGAAATATCATTTCAATGTGTAATCAATAAAAAATTATTTATGAGGTAAGTTTTTTGTACTAAATACATTTGACATTTATAGCATTTCTTAATCTGGACCAGCCATATTTTAAGTGTTCAATAGCTGTACATAGGTAATGGTTACCATATTGGACAGCAAATATTTAAATCAGAGGTTTTGGCCTAGTGGCTTAATATATACAAGAGGTGCTGTTTGTTTACTTGGAAGGAGTAATTTTGTTTTTATTTTTTAATATTTAAAATTTTTTAAGTAGGAAATTCACGTGAAGAATTATAGATTTCTAGGTGTTTTTGAAAACTGGGAGGTTTTGGCAATATTAGTCTGTATACCCAGTGGGCAAGCCATGGTCAGCCTGGCTGACTCTGCCTGCTGGTCACACTCAGTTACAGACCATTTCTCGCACTGACATTACCTGCATGGCCCCCCATAAGTAATTTAAGTTGATAACTCCTCATCCTTTTCTTACAGATGACAAAGCTGAGATTCAGAGAAAGAAGTCATTTGCCGTTCAAGCTATAGCTGGTACAGAGCTAATACTAAAACTTGAGTGCACAGTAATGTTTTCTCAGGACATCCCACTCTTTTCCTAGGTTGAAACTTATATATTTTTCACTTTAATTCACCTATTTTTTTATTCCTCCATGGACATATAGAACAACTGCCCCAAATCTTTTCTATAAAAACAGTTCAAGTACTTAAAGATGATCAGAGTCTGGCCAACCTCACCTTTTCTTTCTCTGACAAAACCAACCTTGGCTTTGGAACAATGAAAAAGTAGATTTTTTTGAACTTTTAACATGTATATGGTTCTTTGCTAGCCCTGGTATGGTTTATATAGAATAAAACTTTTAAAAAATTAAGTGCTTAACATGCACCAGATTTCTTTGATAGCAGTATTCTAAAACCAAACATGAAGTAATTACTCTACACATCATTCTCTTTAAATAACAAGATTGGCATTAAAGGGGCAGACTGGGTGGAGGTGGACAAAGAGGGGGGAAATGGGGTACACCTGTAATAAGGTCAACAATAAAAATATATATTAATAATCATATAGATAAATCCAGACACAAAAGAGAACACATATAATTCCATTGATTGATAGGAATTTCAAGAATATGACAACTAACTGATGGCAATAAAAGTTGGAAGAGTGGCTGCCCCTAGAAAGAAAGAGGTATATTGACCTGGAAAGAGCATGAGCGGCCTTCCCAGGTGCTGGACGTACCAGCTATTTTGGTATGAATAGTAACTATGCACAAACACACATACATATAGTTACATATGTGCAAAAATGTATTACTTGAGATGACAGCAATTTCACATCTTATTGTATGTATGTTACACCTCAACTTCAAAAAAAAGGAAGAGTATGCTCCTCTGATTGATTCTTAGTTTATTTGTTTTAATTTGCAACTAAGATGTATCGACCCTTACATATGAAAGTGGAGTCAAGAAGTTAAAGCATTGAGCAACAGAGCTTAGTGAGACTAACGACAGGAAAAGCTAGGGGTATAAAGATACACTCAGTGTTACTTGCATACTAATGTCAGTTACTGTGCAAAAGAAGTGATACACAATAATCAGACCTTGTATATGCTAAAATATCCAATCTTCTCATTTGGGATATTTTAAAATCAGATTTTACATCTGCTTGTGCCCTGGGACATTCAGACAGTGACCGATGCCAGTAAGCCTAACGTGTGACAAATACAGGCAAATTGCTTTTTTTCTGGTTGGTTTACTTTGTTTAAATTGTATTAAGTACTTAAATAATTAGTTTAAATATGCTGAAAGCCAAACAAAAGTAAAAATATTGCAAAGGAAAGGAGAAGGCATGTTTGCCTTTATTCTTAAACCAGTGGAATACTGCACAAAATTTAGCCTGATTGACCATTGAAATTGTTTGTTCTGGAATGAGTGAGAGGCATGTTCTCATTCCTCAGCCACCACAAATACTAGGCAGTCACTGGAATGTCTCTTGTGGTGTAGTTGCGGGCTTATATTGTGTCACATCTACTAGAATTATAATCATTAATTGCCTAAGAGTTCATTCAGTTTAAAATATTTTCCATCAAAATCTATTCTCAAATAAATACTTGGAATAAAATGGAAAGCAGTGAGGGGTTATGAAAGTGTGGCATTTAAAAAGCAAACTTTAGCTGTTTCATATCTTACATTATAAACTGTTCTTATTTCAAATACAACTTATATGATGGATTGATTTTCATTTATGAACATGAAATTATTTCTAGATACTGTACCATTTTATTCATGTTGGTTTATGGGACTTCAAACAATTTTTATAAAAGATGTTAAGACAGAGAGACCTCACAGCCTTTGGCAGCTAATCCAGAAGCTTCCTTAACACAAACCTGCAGGGGCCGGATTCCAGTATAAAATTGCTTTCAAACAATCATTTTCTCTCTGATGATGTACCAGCAATGTAGAGTTGACCAATTTTTCAAATTATATGAAGAGCAAAAAACAAATATATTTTTAAGTAAATTTCACTCTTTACATCTAAGTCTTTAAATATTAATTTTTTCTTTACTCTTGCAGGACGTCATAAATTGTTACCCCCTGTTATAGGGAAAGAAATAATTGAGAAGAGCTAGTTCTCTATTCCCTTGGCAATGGATCTCCCAGTATCCAGAAACTGTTTATATAAATGAGATATTTGCTTTCTAAGCTTTATTTACAGATTTTGCCAGATGAGCACTGTACCGGGTGAACTATAATTATGGATATCCAGCTGTTACCAGAAATCTCAGTATGCGCAGACTGGGAGCCCGAAGCGTGTTTACGAAGCAGCTACTGGTAAGCTTAAAATAATATCAACTATTAGAAATTGGTAAGCCCACTGAGAAATGGCTGCTGATTCATGAAGACCATGGAATTATAGGGATAATGTGCCCTTAATAAGTCCTGCCACTTTTTTCTCCCCTTCAGACTCAAGTCGACTATACTTAAATGACCCTAAATGGAGGAGACATTCTGTATTTTAAAGACCAGCCATTACAGTAATTTAACAACCCCCTCTAGGAACATGTTATGATGTTTCACCACCCTTCTTTTCAGAATATTTCTCCTTATTTATAATCAAAGGCCCTCTGGCTGCAGCTGAAACCTGAGCTAGGTCTGCGATGTTTCTACTTTTTGAGTAAATGGAATATTTTCTGGCCTTGTTTCCCATGGCCTGGAACTGCCACCTCTAACACAGAGAAACTCTTTGAGGTTAGAAGGCACAGTGCTGGTTCCTCGCCCACCTTCACCACCACTGCTGCCCACCCCCCACCCCCACGACACACACACAAGCACAGACACTTTCCTCCTCAGTCTTTTTCTGGGTGCACCCGCCTGGTTTTATTCCCCAAAGTCACGGAATATGTCCCTGACTCCTGGTTTAGAAACAAAAGGTGAGTAGAAGTTGAACTCAAATTCTCTGAGCAGTTGACAGTGGTGTCTCTTGATTTTCTATGGACGTGACCTTCAGCTGGTGAAATGTCAGGGTCAAGGACCAAGACAGGAGCCCAGTAATGAGGAAGGGAGAACCAAAGGACACTGCGGCAGAGCCCGGTCTTGCAAGCCGGCTTGAGCACAGGAGCGCAGCCCAGTGAGGGTGAATCTAGCTCTGCGCTGAGCGGGGGGCTCTCGAATCGCTTTCATACCCTCTCTTGCTCCAGGTCACGGCTGGTATTCAGAGCGAAGGGAACAGTAGGCTTGGTGGTATGAAAACCATTGCTGCCAGGTGAAGAGGGCAGGGAGGGCCAATCTAGAAAACAGCCCAGACCTGACAGAAGTGTCTACAAAATAACAAAAATATTAAATATCTAATGGAGTGGTTGTATAAGCTATAGCAACTCAAGGGGGCATTATATGGTCACTCAAAGTCATGAGTATGAATATATAGTAGCATGAAAACATATGATATTAAATATTAGCATTTATTCAGTAGGGTTGTTATAATAAAATAACACAGAGGGGAAGGGGCATTAACAACACAAATATATTTTCTCACAGTGCTGGAGATAAGATATCCAAGATAAAGGCGTCTGCAAATTTGGTTTCTCCTGGGGTCGTTTTCCTTGGTTGGCAGAGGGTCACCTTCTTGTCACGTCCTCACATGGTCCTTCCTCTGTGTCCACGCATCCCTGTTGTCTGCGTTTCCAAATTTTCTTTTCTTAGGACACCAGTTAGATTGGACAAAGGCCATACTAACAGCCTTATTTTAAATTAATTACCTCATTTAAGGACCTATCTCTAAATACAATAACTTTCTGAGGTACTAGGGATTAGTACCATGAATTTTGGGTACACACAGTTCAACCAATGGCCTGAGCAAAAAGAAGGGAGTGCACTAAAAATAAGTGAAAATGATGTGGGCTCAAGCATCCACCTCCACCAGATATAAAACTTCTTAACCTATGAACTCTATCTCACAAGAACACAGGCCACTATTTAAAGAGAAGAACACAGCGTGTTTAAATAATTTGCCAAATCACTCACAGTTATTAGATATAGAAACTGGGGTTTAAAAAGCCAGGCATAATTTGAAAGTTTGTATTTCTCCACCATGCTAGGTTGACTGTTATGCTGATGGGCTTGTGATAAGTATATATATATATAATACACATATACACATACACACATATGTTTTTATATATATGCTTATATATATAAATATAAATATAAATAAATTATATATATATAATTTATATAAAGGGAAATAAACAGATGTAGTTGAAGTTAAATATATGCCAAGGTGCATTGCTGGGTGCCACGGGCTCCCGGTGGGTATGTAGAAAGGACCAGACACCATCCTTGTTCTTAAGGAGAAGGGAATACACATGTGCAAGTGACTGAACAGCTATAGTCAAGAAAAGTTATGGTAACCACATAAGGGTTGGGAGGACATAGGATTTAATTTGCTTATTCATGGTATGCATCCAACTAAATCTTTGTAAAGCCATCCAGAACTTTTTCCATATTGTATATCAGTGCACATTCATTGATTCAATCATATTTCTCTTGAATTTACCATGTTTCAGACACGGGTGTATAACCATGAATAAAACACACAGGGTGGGGCAAAACTAGGTATACAGTGTTTGTATGGAAAATAATACAAAAATTAATAAATAATAATGCAAGAATAAAGTCCGTGTTTCCCATACTTACAACTCTAAACCTACTTTCACCCCACTCTGTGTATGGATTTTTGTGGCTTCCATATTTGGAAGACAGTGTTTTCAAATGTGTAGTCCTAAGACTATAATGCTTAGAAATTACTCAGAATCCTTGTTTAAAAACACAGATTTCTGGGTCCGATTTTGAACCTATCGAATCAGGTTGGTCATGGACTGGGACTGGAAATATTATTTTTGGGGAGCCCACCATGTAACATTTGTGATCCACTGGCCCACAGGGAGAGTCAATAGATGTGGTGGCTCCTATCATAGCTTACTGCTGCCATGCACCAAATTACCCTACAAATTTACATCTTAAACCAACAAATATTTATGAGTTCATAGTGTCCATGGGTCAGGACAGCTTACCTGGGTGCTTTCTACCTCAAGGTCACTCACAAAGTTGCTGGGCTGCCGTGTCCTCCACAGGCTCGGTCGTGGAGGATCAGCTTCCAAGTGCACTCACACAGGTGTGGGAGGATTTGTCCCTTGTGAGTTGTAGGACTGAGGGCCCCAGCTCCCGCCTGGCTATTGGCTGGAAGCCCCTTCACTTCTTGCCTTAGAGTCCTCTCCATAGGGCAGCTCAGGACATGACAATGAGAGAGGGCAAGCAAACAGAAATAGGAATCTTTGGATAACCTGTTAGAAGGGTCTAGTCAAAGAACAGGTATAAATGACCCATGGACAGGGACAATAGGGTGGAGACTGACTGTAGGAGCAATAGGGGAGGATTGAGACAACTGAAATAAAACAATAAAATAAAATGAAATAATATAAAAAATAAAATTTATAAAAGATTAGTTACTATTCGTTTGGCCAAAAAGTTGGTTTAGTCTTTTCTGTAAAATAAAAGACACATTTTTCATTTTCCAAGGAAAAAAAAGAAAAGTTGTCCCACCATATTTGTCATATTAGATTAACTGTAAACAAATCACTAGGTCCAGCCTATACTCAAGGGCAGGGACTCTACCAGGCCCAGAATACCAGAATGTGGGGATGACTGAGAGCCCTCTTAGAGAGAGCCCAGCCCAAGTCCCTCACTTAGACATGGAAGCTCAGCAAACAGCGTCTAAGCCCAGATTTGAAGGATGAGTGGCTAGATAAAATGCAATGGACAGAAGAGGCAAAGGACCATTCCAGAAAATGAGGAAAGCATTGTAAAAACCCAGAGTTCAGTGAACTCAGGGACACCGTCTGTCTGTTAGAGGTCTGAGTTGTGTACAAGAACATAATTTGTGCTTATTTCTGGGCACTCAAGAATAAGATTTCATCTCTGCATGATCAGGATCTAGGAATTTTTTAAAAGAAAATTCCAAATCTACTACAGTCTTTCGTGAAACAAAAACTTGCTCAGTTTTTGTAAAAAAATATTTCCAGGCATGAAAACACTATAAGAATATATTAGTAGAAACACACTGCATTGTTTTCTTTTAGTGTGTCTTTGCAGTGATAGAAGGCTTTCACTCACAATGAGCCCTGCTTTCTTGGCCCCATTTCAACCTTAACTTCCTGTCACGCAAAAATGGCTCAGGTATAGACCACAGATTTTAAAAAAATAATAATAACATTGGGTATTTGTACTCTTGGTTGCTGTCTGAAAATATTTCTCTTCACAGAAGCGTAAAGACTTGTTTTTCTTTTATCCTAATCTGAGTGGCAGTGTGGATTGAAATAAATTCATTTGGATTTTTCAGCACTGTATCATATAACCCAAATTCAAAGTGGGGAATTGTGGTGTCTTCAAAAAGGGTCTGACCTCAGCATCTGGAAAACTAGGGTTTTTCTGGTCTCAGTGCAACCACTAACTTCATGAGTAAGCATGGGTAATTCAATTAACTTTGCAAGGCCTCTTTTCTGATCTGGTAAATAAAGAGTTTGAGTGAGACCAGTAGTTCTAAAATTGTGATCCCTGGTCCAGTGTGTCAACATCACCTGGTAAGTTACTAAAAATGCAAATTTGAGAGCTCACTCCAAGTCTGTTGAGTCTGAAATTTGAGGATGGGGTGCAGGGCTCACTATTTTAACAAGTGATCCAGGTCATTGTGATACATGTATGCATTTGTGAACCACTAAGCAAGATAATCTCAGGTCTTTTCCAACCTAAAACCTGTAAGATTCATAAACTTTTAAGGAGAGCAAAAAATAATAAAAATAATAAAGTTTTCCTACCAAAAAAATTAAGCTTCTTTTTGGTTTACCCAGACAAAAAAGAAGCTATCATACAATGTTCTATCACATTGTCATTAGGAGAGACAGATCTGTGCAGATTATTATTTTAACCCTTGTATTGTATAAATGGATAAATCCAGTCCTAGGGACATTCAGCGCTTATACCCAAAGTCATAAAGCAAATGAATGGCAAAGCCAGAACTCATATCCTGATTCCTGATTTAAAGTGTTTTCCTCTCTATAAACTATTACTACCCTTGTTGCAGTATATTTGAATTTGGCTACAACTTTTTGCCCATATATGTTCTCTAGAAGCAGACATAAGCCATTATCTGTAAGTGTTCTGACTCTCTTTTACCTCTAATACCAACGGTCCTTTTAAAAGGCAGATCAATGTAGAATGCAAATATGAGTACCTCAAGAAACAGAGATATATATGAGTTCAAGTGAATTATTTTCTTTCATTCTCTTAAGCATGCTAATTCCATTTTGGCTGGGAGCCTACAACTAAAGTTTCCTAAAGTTTTCATTCAAACTTTCATCTTTAAAATTGATAGTGCCATTAAAGTAAGGGGACATGGGCATCGGTTCAGTAATTGCTATTAGATCTTTGGTGGTACTTCAAAAACATCATCCTCTTAAAAGACATAACAGGTAGTAACGGCTAATAGCCTAAATCACTTTCAGCTTCTATCAATGAGTAGGAATAATAGTATTAGAAATGTAATCAACAGAAGTCTATTTTGTGAGGCTGAGGAAATATCAGGCCAAAATAGATTTCTAACCCCTTCCATAAATGGAAAAGGATATTAACTAGATGCTCATGGCCACTGTCTTCATTCAAAATCCCATAACCTTTGTCATGAGGTTCAAGCTGTTAACCTTAGTGCCCTGCCAAATTCCTACTTTAGTAATTCAATTCTGTCTACCTAAATCTACTTATAATTTAAGATAAGTAAATGATTCTTCACTTCCTCTTCTAAATTAATTTTATAGCTTTATAATTCATCCCATCAGCACTCTCTCTCTCTGTCTCTTTCTCTCTCTCTTCCTGCCTCTAGCAGTTAGGATTGCCTCTCTACACCATCTCCTTTAATCTGAAATAGGAAAAAACCAATAAATACAAATGCATCGGGTCTAACGTACCCTAAGCTAGATGAAATCTTAAAACATCATTTGTAGGATAGAAATACTTGGCAATGTCACCGGTTTATTTTAAAATTTTCCATTAAAATTCACTTTCAGTGATCTGCCCTTTGTTTCTTCTTTTTTTGAACGGCGGCTAGCTCTTCTCATCTGAGCCTTCTCTATTCCTGGGTCATAGCTTAACACTGCTTAGGAACTTGTTTGAATGTGTTAGAAGAAGATATTGCTATTCTTCAGATCACCATGTCACTAACTGAGACTAGCCCTGCATCATTGTCTGCAGGAAAGGACAGAGACAGTGCGGACTGCAAATGGGGTCACTCGGTTCTGGTCTGGATTCTTGGTTCTGTCAATAACTGGTGTCGCCCCTGGCCTACACCATTTACATTCCTTGGCCTTTGATTTCCTCCTCTGTAAAGAAAAAACAATTACTACGAGTCCTTTTAGCTCTGACATTCATTAATTTTATCCATTTAGCTCAGAAGTGATCTTGGGGTTCAGGAGTCTCTTTGGGAAGCTTCATCTTCATTGGAGAGAGAAGTGCTTTCAAAACAATGCAACTGCTGGAGTTCCAAGGCCCCCAGCCCCACATTGAACTTCGCAACTTCCGTTGCACCTCAACCTCCATCTTTATTTCATATACAGAAAATCCAGGTGTGATTTCTTTGGAGTGGGATAGAGAGCAGTCCAATGCTAACAATTCCTTTTGAAAACCTTGTGCTATAATAGAATAAAACAGGGCAACAGAGAATAGTTTACTGCAATATAGTAGAGGCATCATTCATACCCTGATCTCTTACAGTCAAGGCCCTCTTTATCTTTACTACGCCACAAAAGTTTTAAATTGTTGTGTATTCTAGATCAGGGGTCTGCGAACTCTTTCTGTCAAAGGTCTCGGCGCTGCAGGCCTGCAGCCTTGGATTTTGTCACAGTTAGCCTGCTGCTGTCACTGAAAGGCACAGACAATAGCTACACAAATGGGTGTGGCAGGATGGCCTTGATCTGTGGGTTGTAGTTTGCCGACCCCTGTTAGAGATGAAAAAATACACCTTTTAAAATGTTGAGGTATGTTTGCTTCTGAGAAAAAAACTATTTAGAACTGTAATAAAAATTTTAGTATTTTTCAATGACTATAAAAAAGATTGTTTTCTTATAGCTGTTTTATTGTTTTCTTAAAGGTTAATAAGTAAAATAAAAATAGTTACTTTACCCTTTATGCTCATTCTTACTTTCATTTCCCACAACACACATGTTTCTTTTTTTTAAAACTCTGGAATGAATTAAATTAATGTTGATATGTTTTTTTTTAATCCATCGTTGTTTCACCTTTCAATAAGAATCTTCTATTAAGTATCTCATATTAAAGTAATGTGTCAAAAGATCAACTTTACAAGCATTTGCTGTCATAGAATTATAGTTTATAAATAGTTTCATTATGTTTAACATATCCCTTGATCTTTTATTTTGAGTTTTCTTCAGACTCTACAAACAGTCTATGGCTTCCCATGGAGGGAAATGTCATTTTTAACTGCTGAGAAGACACTAAGACAACATTTGCATTCGCCATAGAACATATCATTTTTTGCTGATTCATTTTTTAGTAACCAGTCAAGTTTTTTAAACATATTCATTTTTAAACTTATTTTCATAAGTGTGTAAGATCATGATTCCTACATAGGTTGGTATCAAAAAGACCTATTCAAGTGACTGAACTCCTGCATAACATACTTATGCCTTTGAGAAAATACACTGTAGAATGCATGGTAGACAAATGTGCATTGAGTTAATGGAAGATAAATTTCCCAAAAGCACTACAAAATTAACCTTGAGAACAACATAGCCAAATCAAAAGTCTAATAACTTCATCTTAAAATCAAGTAGTCTTATTAACTTTATATTTTTTAACTAAAGATAGCAGTATATAAGAAATAAAATAAAAACTGCAGATACAAGTAAATGAAACATTACTATAAGGTTTTTCTCTTTTAATGTAATTCCGATAACAAACTAAAAAATGGAGCATTGGTCATTATAGCATTTTGTCTTCCTCTGTTGATTTGGTAATCTGCCTACCACAGATTGAGGGAAAAAGGAAAAAGGAATTAAGATTACTTAAATCCCTCCAACTAATTGTCAATAGGAGAAAGGCACAAAGTGAGGTTGTCAGCAAGGTTGCAACTCCATGACCCCTCGTCGTCCGACTCGGAAGTTTAAGGAAGCATTCCAGTTGCATGGAAATGTAAACCTATGAAGGCATCTAATTCCTCTTCTCAGCTCAAAGCTGAAATGAAAAAGTTTATGATTGCCCATGGGTTGAAATGAAACTATAACTATTTTGTGCATGAAAACACTATTTATTTAAAAAGTGAAACAGAGTTCAGATTTGTGATCCCTCACTTTTTTGTTTTTTTGATTATATTTAATTGATTATGCTATTACAGTTGTCCCATTTTTTTCTCACTTTTATCCTCCTCCGCCCTGCACCTCCCTTCCTCCAGCATTCCCCTCTTAGTTCATGACCATGGGTCATACAGACAAATTCTTTGGCTTCTCCATTTCTTATACTATTCTAAACCTCCCCCTGTCTGTTTTGTACCTGCCAATTATGCTTCTTATTTCCTGTACCTTTTCCCCCATTGTCCCCGCTCCCCGCTCTGCTGATAACCCTCCATGTGACTTCCCTTTCTTGATCCCACACTTTTGACTTAAAACTTTTACAAGACTGAGGTAAACCACCCCCAACTCCAACACTGCTTGTACCTCTTCCTCACTCCTCCTGTAGAAGGGTGGACTTGATTTTTCCTCCCTTTGAATCTAGGCTGGCCTGGTAACTTACTGTCACCAACAGAGTGAGGAGGAAGTGACACTGTGCCAGATTCAGCTTAGCCTTGCTTTTAATCTCTGCAAGCTCTGAGCCACTCTGCAAAGGGGCACCGTTACCCTACAGAGAGATCACTTAGAGAAGGAGAGGTCCCGGGTTTCCAGCTGTCCCTACCAGAGCCCCAGGCCTTCCAGTGAGTCTGTCTTGGACGTCTCAGCCCCAGGTGTGGCCCCAGCTGAGTGCAGCCAAGTGAGTGACCTCAGCTGATGCCATGAGCTGCAGTAGAGCTGCCCAACTGAGTCCACCCTATGCAGGGAATTGTGGGGAATAACAAAATAAATCAGTAAGTCTGTTATAATGGAGAACAAAAAAGACACCGCCCTATTTCAGCTTTGCAGCTTATACTTTGGCGGCAGTCTTCATATTATTCTTAAAACTGTTCTGTCGTAGCAACCTTAAATACATTTTGTTGCAGCTACATTTAGTTTTCTACCTCATGACTGAATTTTTTAATTCACAAACACGTGTGTACACACACGCATGCACACACATATGCAAAACAAAAGTCATGCTTAGAATCAACCAGGATCCATTTGTACTCTCCAGTGCTCTTTTTATTGTTTCATTTGCTCTCTTCAAGGTGTCAGTTTAGTGTCAAAGTTAATGTCTATTTTATTATTTTAACATTGTTTAAATGCCAGAGAATTCTGCTATTGCTGCAGCTAATCTTTACCCCTAAGCAATTAGCAGTAACATGCATTCACCAAAAAATCAAAACAAAACCCCCAAAAACCAGAGCTGTTGTGTTTGTGTGTGCACAGAACACTCAGGGTAAATGTGTGTACCTTTTAACCTTCTATCTACTACAATTAAACTTGTCCATGCTTGTTGTAATCTTCTGATTTGGAAGGCTTAAAACAAAATTTAGCTGGCTCAATCCCCAGAATGTCTAAACTTTTTTCCCAGCTCTAAGAAGAATAATTCTTACACCCTCTGTACACATCTGTCCCCCATACTCTCAAAGCTCCCCCTCCCCAGCCCCACCATTAATCCCTTCGGTTTCTTCTTGCCAAAGATGTTCTGCCGTTTGATAGAACACTAATCTCCGAGAATCTCAAAGTATCAGCTTACCTGTGAACGCCCAGAAACTGTCTCCATCCTCAGCCTCATCCCCTTTTATGTTTTCTTCATCTTTGAACAAATGCATTGCTTTCTGTCTGAGAATGAGGCTTACATTCTGTTGTGGTTAGGAGGGATATTGACCTGAAGGCACACTGTTCCCTCTTAAGGAAAAGAAACAAGATCAACATTCAGAATCATTCAGTGACAAATATCAATTGGTAGAAGAACAGGTCACCCATGGTCAGGAAACTGTGGGTAAACTAAGAGAGAAATCCTTTGTTACATTAACCTGG
The DNA here is from genome assembly GCA_004026545.1 of Mormoops blainvillei. NCBI lineage: Eukaryota > Metazoa > Chordata > Mammalia > Chiroptera > Mormoopidae > Mormoops > Mormoops blainvillei. The sequence goes on along the minus strand of PVJD01000118.1, from coordinate 541,435 downwards.
AGGCTTTTGCCAAAAGAAAATAACTCTCAGAGAAAGAAATAAAAGGCAGAAGTGGGCAAGTAAAATGTAATGGGGGAAGAGTTCTCTTTCAATATTAATCTCCTGCCATGGTTCTACACATTCGTAACAGGAGACAAGAGTAGATACAAAGGGGAAGTGCAAATTGACAGCCCGAGGACTCCAGCTCAGAGCAATTTATTACCAGGAAAAACTTAGTCCCTTGGTGAATGAAGAGTCTAAAGCAACAGTAGCACTTCCCTGGGAAAGTGCCGTGAATTTAATGGAATCCTGCGATGCACAGTTGAGGGGGCTGCTCCTGTATGTCACACAAGGCCAATTTTAAATTCTCATGAGCGGCAAGATTCTCATGCTTCCACCTCAATGACAACTGTATGAAGCCTTGTGTTTGGCTGGTATGACATTTTTATATTCCCTAACTTTATAACCTCAGGCCCACTGGTGTTGTGGGATTATAGGTGACATGGGCGTGTCTAGCTTCCCCCTCCTCCCAGTCGCAGCAAAACCCGTCACCCCCTTCCACTATCTGTGCTGCTCACCACTGCTGCCAGCGTCGGGGCTTTTCCTTCCATCTGAGACGACGATGGAGCTCGGACACTGACTAATGCAGCTCAGGAAGCGCCGTGATCTAACAACCATATTCAGTAGCATTTTGACGTTTGCCAGGCTGCTGGTGATCAATCCACCGCGTGTATCCTTTCAGGCTCCGGAGGCTGATGGGGAGGCAGGAAAAATTAAAAATACAACTTACCTGAAATTTCAGAGTCTACCTTTGCTAGTGGCATGTACATTTGTGTAGCGACTTCACAAAAGCACAACCTTGCTGGAGACTCAGGATGCCACCGATTTTGTAAGATGGGAATGATCTGTCTGTGACATGACATGTGGTGACAGTAAAGCCCTATCTTCTAATACGTGATGCGGAGGGAGGAAAGCCTGTGAAGAAGGAAAAGTGAGAGGCACACTAATAGAGGGTGGAAAAGAAGAACTATTTTTGAAATGGAAATTAGACCAAGTTTAAGATGCCTTCTAGAATCTTCTGCTCTTTCCTCTCTCTTAGCCGCATGTGATTGTGGTGAGACCACACCCGGACTACTGCATCGTGTCTTGGGTACCTGAGTACCCAAAAATCTTGGACTGAGTTCAAAGGAGATGATTAAAGGAATAAGATGATTGGAAGTGATTGACTGATGAGAAAAGATTAAAGGAGTCAAATCAAGGAACCTGACTGGGCAATAGCTGAGGGGCAAAATGATAAAAGCTACAAATACCTGGAATGTGCACACACCACATAAGGAAAACATTCCTTGATATAAATTAGCAGAGGAACGTTTCAGCTGTGAATTAGAAAAATCTTCTGAACACGTTCCATTAGCCAACTGATCACTAAGTAATGAAAGCAGAGGCTGGATCAGGAGGGACATTTTACAAGCAGGCGGAATGTGTTTCCAGAATGCATCTGGTAATTAATTCTCCGACACTTGGAAGGCACCGTGGCCTGGACAACCTATCAGGACAAAATTCCAGCAATCAAGACTGGTTAAATTACAAATTACATTAATTACATTAATTTGTTCAGCCTTCAAAAAGGTAACTGGTTATATGGGGGAAGGGCAGAGGAAACCTTCAGGAATCTGAAAGATTCCAAATGCTGGGTTTAACGTCAAACAATTTGCTACAAATTATAACGTGGAAATTAAATGCATAGCATCTTAGTGAACTTAATGAGGTGAGCAACAACTGCTAGGATTTCTAATGAAAAGTGAAAATAATTGGGGAAAAAAAAGGCATTTCTTGAAAAAGGCAAGCTCCAGTAATAAGAACCAAGGCTGCTTTGAAGCTTTCCAACAATTCATTCTGATGACCTAAAAGGATCCCCTTTGCTTGAGGAAGTCATTTTTTACTTGTCCTCCTAAAATTCCTTGTGTGACCTTGCTGATAAAAGTGTGTTAGCTTTCCAAAGAAATTTTCCCTTGTTTAGAGTCTTAGAACAAAAGGTATAGAAATCTTAGATAAAATTTGCATAATCATCAACCAAGTAACTTGCAATGGTAGAAAAACATCTTAATTTAAGTGGTGCATCAAGTTACTCTTTAGGATGAAACCTCTCCATATTTTTGGGAAGCGTTGAGTTCGCAAAGAGCTTTATAGAATCTAGTGGACTAAAATAATCAAACTAGTTTAGGCTATAAGACCCAAAGTTTACCTGTATATTGTGTAGCATTAGACAAATTGGAACTTTTTTGATAGGCTTTTTATTTATTATTAGTTTTTATTGTTCCTGAGCCTCATTTATCTGATAAGCTGGACAGTTCTCCCTGTGATAAGCCCTTTGCCCCCATTAACTGTGCATACCCTCCAATTTGTTCAGTGTTAAAGTTTACAAGGGTCCTCTACCAGAATTAATAATCATGAGCCAGCTTTAATTTGAAATCGCAAAGTCCTGTGCTGCAATAAACACCCCCAAGATTCCTTCCAGAAGCATTTAATAATCGGTTTCACTATGCTGGCAGACACAGGCATGGTTCATTTGGAGTCTGGCTAATTCCCTCCTGTTGCCACTATTTCTTCCTCAATAACCAGTAAACAAACAAAATGTGGTCTGGACATAAGTATATTATTCTGTTGCATGTGTGATTTATTTTTTAATTCTCTAACTTATTATTTTCCACATTTTCTTCCCATTTGTTTTCATTGTTCCTCAAAGAAACTTAGCATCCCCGCAGAGCTGAACACACTTAACTGAAGCCTCTACCAAACAGAGGTGTCTATTTCCATCCGCACTGAAATCTCAGCTCCCGGCGTACAGCCCGCAGTTCCCTTTTTCAGCAATAGTGTTTGCATGCAGAGAACACGACTTGAACGTGTGGGAAAGCCTAAGAAACCGTCCCAGTAGTGGAAGAGAGCCCGAAGATCAGGAGAGGGGCCATAGGCCCTGGAAGCTGAGTGGGATCAGATATACTGGAGAAAGTTTTCCAAGATCAGGTTCCCGAAATGGCCATCAGTCACCCGGCGGCGAGAAAGGGGAAGCTTCGCACGTGTGCGCACCAGGGCCTGCTGAAGCGGCTAGGGTTTCGCGGGAACCGCCCCTTGCCCTTCTTTTGTGCTTCTCGGGGAATATATCTTTATGCGACAATCTTTTCTTATTACAGAAAAATCCAGCAACACACCGATGCATTAATTACCATCGGTAGCGTGCCTAGGAGTAGTAAGAATAAACGAAGGACTTTTTTTTATAATTTCAAAGTTCTGTGCCGAACACCTTGTTTTTATTATCTTTAATTAGCTTAATAATCTTCTCATATCTTTGTTGAATAACTGCTAACTTAATGTGTTGCCATAATGCATTTTTAAATTACTGCTTTAAAGAATTCAGCGCTGATTTTCAGTTTCCGCTCACTGTATTAATTATCTATAAATATGTGTGAGATTTCCCTCAGCAGATTTTCACAATCTCCTTATTATCCCTATATAGACACTTTAAAGTGCTACAACAATTCAAAGTTCAACATCCCTGTAATTTACTCAGCCTTATAATTGATATTTATAAGCTCAGCAAACCGGGAAGGAAAGAGAAATATTAGCCAGCCCAACTCGAGTTCAGAGACCTTTAATTTGGATGTAAGTGTCGAGATCTTGTTTTCGGAGTCGAACGGGCCCGCCTTCCTTTGTGCTCAGATATGCGCCTCTCGGGACACAGTTTCTCCTTTTGAGCAAGAGGTGGTTTCCCTGCGCGCATTCATTCCTGTCACGAGCGTGAATTGAAAAGTGAACAAACCAGTTTGCGAGCTGAGGGCTGCGGATGGACAATTGGACTCTCTTTAGAGCATTAACAAGGGTAGAATAAAAAATGAAGGCTTAAGTCCTAGCTCTGCCACGCACTTGCTATGTAATGAGGAATGTGTCACTTGCTGACACAGAGCCTCTGTTCACTCACCCTTGCAACGAAAGGGACATATGCCCAAGATAAAGCTAAGCACTGTTGTGAGGACCTGAGACAATACAGGCACAGTGCGTTGAAAGTAGCGAAATGCTATAAAATGCAAAGTTAAAATTATTAATGCTACTAATCTGTGAGGGCCTGGTGGGAGGGCCCAACGAGGATTTCTCTAAGTGTGCTCTCCAGGTCAGCAGCCTCAGCGCTACCTGGGAAACTGTTAGTTCCTCTCAGGCCCAAAACTCTAGGGTAGGCCCAGCTCTCTGTGTTTTCACAAGTCCCCCAGGTAATTAGGATGCTCGCTCATTGAAGAGCCAGTACCACGCTTTCACCTGTGATCTACCAAAGTAGTTTGGGGTTTGATTTACCCCCTAGAGTCAAAAAGGAAAAAAAGAGAAATGGAAAAATCCGGTTCTCTTCATCTTCCTTCCATTGGCAGTGGTGGTGGATAGTTGTTAAAAGTTGCGTCCTGCGAACAGTTTCAGGTCAGAGCTTGACTCTACTAGTTGGGTGATTTTTGGCAAGTTACCTAACCTTTCTGTCTGAGGGGCTCACCAAGTATACAGATTGTAAAGAAAGGAGCTAATTCATAGGAAGCGTGGTGCCTGGAACATAGCAAGTGCTCACAACCTGTTCACTATTATTATTCTCTAGATTTTGCTTTCTGGCAGGCTCACAGCAGAGTATGCGACCCAACTGGTTTCATAGCTGTTTAAATAACATGGGAGTGAAGAACATAGTATCCACTGGCTTGGGTGTGTATAAATATGATATATATGTATATATATATTTATATATGTAATATATATGTGTGTATATGTGTGTGTATATATCTTCTATGCAGACTCAGGCAAACCCCAAGGGTAAATAATTCACGGAATGATTCCAAATAGTCTTCCCAGCATACAAGTACTGCAAACCCCAGTTCCCTTTCATTCGTTACTCTGATCCTGCAGGTTTATAAATCCCCGTTGTGCCTCTCTGTAGATGTGAAGCTGTTATCCATCCACCCAGCCTTCAAGGAATGGGAGCCAGAGTTGAAGCAGAAAAAGAAAGTCAGACTAGCTGATTATTTTTATGAACACGTACAGTCAATTTCAAGCAGACAGTGCAGCTTTCCTACAGAGAAAAAGATCTTTAAGAATTCACATCTAATGGAGAGCAGGTAGTCATTAATTTTATAAAAAACATACAACATATATTCATTAATCTATTTGTGAAGTACTCAGAGTTTTCCAGGTGCAATGCTCATTACTGGCATTAAACGCACGGCAATTGCCAGAAGCAGACAGTGAAATAATACAAATAAATCCATGTGCATGGAAAAAAGCCTTGGGAAATCTCCGAGACACTACAATTAAGGTGAGATAGACGGCAGCTCTTCTGAAGGAGGAGAATAAGGGAATCAAGGGCTTTCACTATGGCTTCACGAAGGATTATTCAAAGATCTAAGGGCAAAAAGAGAAGCCCTGCGGGGGGAAATGGAAAATACAGGTTGGAACCAAAGAGACTAGAGGGAGGATAAGGACAGAAAAAGAATGTCGGAGCCTCGGTCAATAGCGTTCTATTCTAGCCGAGAGAGGGAGACGGGGCAGGAGAATCGCCCCTTAATTAACACAGCCAGCTCTCAACTTACTCACCAGCTCCGCTCCTCAGTTCATTTGCAAGTCAGCAGGTTGAAACTCAGAAAACGTTTTCCCATGGAAACATTATTCATGGCGGTTTGGCTTTCTGGACTGTCTACAATAGGGTATTGAACCCAAAATGAAATGGAATATAGAACCTAATCCTTAAAAGTATGATTTCAACTGTGTCTAACCAGCATTTTTAATATTGTGCCTTTGGACAAACAGTTAAGTTTGAGGGTGGGACACACTGAATGAGTGCTGAGCTTCACCCAACAGCTTAACCTGTGTCCCCTGTGCCTTGAATGTTCTTCTCCCAGATGACCTTGTGACTATACAAATAGCACATTCTCAGGAAAATCATCCCTGACCATCTTATTTCAAATTTCAGCACCTCCCCCCAGCACTCCCTAATTCTCTATTTTATTTTTCTCCACAGCACACCGTCTAATATAACACATATATATATACATATACAGATTTATTTACTTATTGATTGCCTCTCCTGTGAGAATGTAAATTCAATGAAAGCAGAGATTCTTGTCTATTTGCTCAACAATGTATTACCAGTGCCTAAAGCAGCATCTGATACACGGGAGGCAACTAATACATATATGTTGAAATTAATTATTTACTTTGCTTCTCTATTTATGAACTGCAGGTTGGAGAGCTTGATCTGGAACAGCGGCAGGGTCGATTCTCCGGGATCCATGGTAATGCACAAAAGAAATTAAGCTTCTAAATCAGTCTTGCCCAAATGCTCTGAATCAGAAAGCAAACTTGTGTGGGTTGGGAAAACAGGGTGGGGAGAAGGGCCAAGGTTGAGGAGGGGAGAATTTTGGAATTCCCCTGTGCAGGAAAGATTTCTGGCCTAGTAGTAAAAGCTCATAGGTCCCTCGCTTCTCCTTGACCCTTACTAGCCTGTGACCTTGGACAAGACACTGATTCTCCAGGGCCCTGTTTCTCGCTCCAGCAGGGATAAGATGCTCTGTATACTCTGCAGGGCTGTTAGTGAGGATGCACTGGGTGATAGATGTGAAAGTGCTCGGCAAACAATAAAGTGCATCCCTAAAATAAGGAAATAATGGTAGCAAATGGGTCATTTCTGCAAATAAATAGGGTGATTAAATCTTCAATAATCCTTGGTGGAATGCTGGGGCAGTATTTTTCTGAAGAGCCAATATGTGACCCTTGGCCCAATAATCTACACATAAAAAGCAAATAGAAAAACTGAGATAAAATGTGTGTGCAATTGATATTTTCGATAAAAAGGAAACAAGGGCTTAGGAAAATATTCAACGACAATATGGTGAGAAAACATTTTTTAATTGCAAAATTATATCTGAGCTCCAAGATGACTTTCACAGAGGAGACTTCCCAGACAGTCCTCCTTGTTTATCCTTCTATCCATCGAAAAGTTAATCTCCCCTTGCTCATAACACCCATTTACTTTTTCTTTAATAACCTCTAACACAATGGGTAATTACATGGGTAAAACATATAATTTATTTGTTTACCAAGGAGCTCTCCCCACCATCCTCATCCTGTAAGTCTCATGACCACAGGACCATTTTTGTCTTGCTTATACATGAATGTCCCAGGACCTAGCACAGCACCTGCTGTATAGCAAGCACTCAATAAACAGTGGTGATGTGATCAAATTGATGAGTAGGTAAATGCATAAACGGCCAAGGAATGAAAGAAGACATGAGTGCATCTACGTGTACATGCATATCAGCTTGACGGTCAGGGTTTTAACCGTCTTACTGGTTCCGGCTGTCAATTTCTTCTATGCATGGGGTGATAATAAAATATAATGGTGCTGGGCTCTTAGCAAAGGAGGGTTTCCTGGTAAAATAGTTAACTAGTGCTTGATGAGAATAGGCGTAATGATTTTGCTCCTACTTTTCATTCAAGCTTTGTTGTTGGCACAGGCACAGGCAAGTCCTGCTTGACTGGCTAAACCTGCCAGGCAAAGCCCTATTTAATTACAGCCAGAGAACCCTGGCAAACCAGCCGCAAGTCTGTCTTCAGACAGGTTTGTCCAACGAGACCCGAATATGTGTGTCTGCCTTTCTATTCTGGCTGATCGGTCTGCAGCGGGAGGGGCAGAGTCCCCACGGGGCATCGAAAGCACTAGAGTGAAGGCCGGCCCCAGAACTCTCTCCCTGCAAGCTCCCAAGACACAGGCCTTAAAGACCACCACGCAATGGTATCTAATAGCACAGTAAGGCACAGGAGAAGATAAGGCCCAAGCAAAGGATACTCAGTGATCTCCGAAAGGGCAGATTCTACTTTTTCCACAATATGGCTCATTAGAGAGGGCTCTGCTTTGGGAGTCAGGCATCCAATTGATCTTGGATTCATTTACTTCCTGGGTTATTTACAATTGTCACTTTCCGTGTTGTAAAACGTGGATATAAATACCTACCCTTTGATGTCATATAGGTTAAAAGTATATGCATGTTACAGACGTATAGTGAAAATTTGTAAGTCATAGTTATTGTTGCTATTTTCTGGATTGTGTGATTGTCTCTTAAGTCTTGTAATATTAAGTATTTGCACAGAAGTACTGTCCACTGGCTCGAGGCTTGTCAACCTTGGATGTCCAAACTGGGTCACCTGGGGCGCTTAGTGACCGGGGCAGCAGGGAGGAAAGGGGGGGGGGGTAATGGTGGAAAGAAGGGGAAGGGGTTAGACAAAGAACATGGATGAATGACCCATGGACACAGACAACAGTGTGGGGATTGACTGTGGGAGAGGGGGTTGGGATGGGCAGAGGAGGGCAAAGGGGGAAAACTGGGACAACTGTAATAGAATAACAATAAAAAATTATTTTTTAAAAAAGCTGTGCCTGGGTACTATCCTCAAAAAATTCTAAGGAAATTGGTATAAGTTGATGCCTGGACTTCTAGATTTTTAAAGCTGTCCAGGTGAACCTACCGGCCAACAAGGTCAAGGGCCACTGCGCTGGCTGGGGACCTCCCAGGCCAGAACTGACGCAAAACAAAACAAAACTCACTTCTGCCCCACAAAGCACTCACACTAGGAGTCCTTCCCAAAAGAAAGTAAGCCCTTTTGTTCTATAATGAGTTGAAGTGGAAATGGTCTTAGAGGAAATTACTAATTTGATATTAGTATATAAGAGTCTCTTCCTGGAGCAAGTTTTAAAAGGAAAAAATGCAATGGGGCATCAAGAGAGGAAAGTAGTGAGAAAAGGGGTTTGTGGACAGCAAATGTGCATTTAAATGTGTAATTATGTGCATAATTAATTTATTAATTAAATTAATAAATTGCATCTAACCCCCCATTTCCCACCATCTCCTTTTACTCCAGAGCTATGAGGAAACTCAGGACTTAGCTTTATAATCAACTGCCTTGTAGAACTTTGTCCCCAATCAGAATCTCTTGATATTTTTGTCTTTATCTCTTTGGTAACTGCTCAGTGATTATCCTTTTACTTATGGCAATTATCTTTGGGAGTATTTTTACCTGTTCTTTCATTGTAAAATCATAGGATTTTCTGTTTGGAATACAACGGGGATGAAATAAACAAATAAAACATTCCGTAACTTTGTTAAAGCCTTGCCTTGCATCGCTTCATGAAAGTAAAAAGGTCCTGCTGGACGCCGGTAACTTACACTGACGCTCAGATATGGTAATAGTAGTAATAAAAAGCATAAATAACCAGTTTTGACCACTTATTGTGTGCCAGGCATTATCTGGCATAGTTTGCCTGTATTAACTCATTCAGTCCTCACAACCACCTTATGAGTTAATTATTTCCATTCTACAGCTGAAGCATGTGAGGCATTAAATAACTTCCTATGGCTAGAAAGAAGAAGAGTTTGGAGTCAGGTACCAGAGGAAAATACACTTCCCAGTTAAATTAGAATTTCAGATAAAAACAATGACTAATTTTTAGTACAACTATGTGGGAGAAACTTGTGTTAAGAAATTGTGGTCCCATGTCATAGCTAAGACAGAGTTATACTAAAAACGAATCATTGGTTTCATTTGGGCTTCTGCCTTGACTGGGTGCCCTGTCCTTTGATTTGCTAAATCTAGCAATTGCAATCAGGAGTCAAAGCGGAACCGTCTCACTGCAGAACGCGCACCCTGACGACTAGGCTCTTCTGTCTCTGCCTTCAGGGACGATGGCCAGTTTCATGGCTCTGGAGATTTGGGGACAGAAATCTAAACAAGATTTGGCTGCACATACCGAGGCCATGCTGGCTACCAGCCTCTGTCTCTTCCACTTTCCAGTGGGACCATCCAGCCCTGCTCCCAGCTCCTAACCTAAAGCATTAACTTTGTCCCTGCCGATACTAACCCTTGAGAGTTCAGTGTGTCATCTTGCAGGCAGTTCAGCCTTGACATGGCGTCCTGGGTCTGAGAAGTGATTCCCATTCCCTCTTTCATCATCAGTCCACCGTGGACCCCAACATCTTTATAGCTAGGCTTCTGCTTAGACTTCTGTTCTGAGCGGTCACTTACGTAAAGTAATTTAGGGCACCTGCCCATTCCAAGACTGAGTGACTCTTGCTTATGAGGATATACCCCTTTTTATCTTGAATTTTTGTTCATCACTGATTGTTTCTAGAGCCTCTGCCCCCCACGACACCAACTTTGGCCTGCTGGACAGAGCCTCCTCTGTGTGAGCTTGTCCTGTTACTTCCCTGCCAGCTCCCAGCCTTTGCCAATGGACGGTTCCAGCTCTAGGCCTGAGCCCCTCCCACCAGCCTTGTCCAGCTGCAGGGCACCAGCCAGCCAGTCTTGGCTGAATCCCAAGCTAGGACAACATGGGCAGTCTCTTCCCGCTGGCACCTTTCTAACACCATGCTTTATCCTCTTTTAGTAAACTCAATTCACTATTCTGCCGACTTGGGCCTTCTGAAAGTTTAGCGTGCTTGGGGGGCCAGAGGCGGAGTGATAGAGGAACTCACAAAAGCTTTGTTTATCTCCGAAGGAGAAGAACTAAATGATACCCAATAAACCCTGAAGCAAATATTAGGAAAGGAAAAGCTATCCAAATCTAAGAACTACAGGAAACTTGGGTTGAATTTTTTAATAACAAATCATGCCAGACAACCTAATTAGCATTTTGATGGTGTTATGACATGACTAGTTAATGCAGCAGTTGGTGGTAATATCCTGGATCTTTTTTTTAATGAATCATTTGATAGCATCTCATGAAATTTTTACTCACTGTTACCACTGCGTGCTTTGTTGCAATTTGCTCCATGCCTCTTAATAGACACACAGACAAACAAGTTTCCTGCCCAAGGGAATTTACAATCAACAAAAAAAAATTCAAACGGAGAAGGGGTCCCCAAAGGAAGGAAAATAAAACTTCTCACTACCGACACAGCCCGCCCTAAATTACCAAGTGCACTAGCCGTATCATCAGTCATCTTCACAAACACTTATTAAACGTTAATCCACAAACAGTGACGTGTAAGGACCTAGCTCAAGGGAGTGAAACAGACATGGTCCATGGCCTGCACGAATTGACAATCCAGAGAGCTGTAGTTATAAATCGCAGAGAAAAGACTGCACCTTGCTTCTTCTTTTCACTCTTCCCTGGCTGCTCATTGAATTAGTGCTGTCTTTGCCTGTGAAATACAGTCATTCTGTTCATTGGGCTTGTTTTCCTCCCCGTGCCTGGAACACAGGAGTTGATCTCCGCAGCTTTGGAATATTTTTCCCCTAAAATAAATCTGATTTATCTTTCGGTTGTCAAATCTCAAGTCCTTTCATTTATAATGATGCATCCTTTTAAGGATCTTTCATTTGCATTTTAATACATGTTCGAGTGTATGGCGCTCATCTGTGAAGAGCAGATTTCAAAAGAAACTACAATACAGTATCCTCTTTCCAATGGTGCATGAAGCCTTAATGCAATTTACCTGTGCTTCTGTGTATCTAGAAGCACAAACCTATGCATGAGCACCTCTATTCATGATTACGTGTAGAGTGAATTTGTAAAATAAAACTCAGGGTTCACTGGGAGCTCCAAAAATTTTACATATTGTGCCGACATAGTCACCTTCTCGTTAATCTCACAAGACCTTATGGAACAGGGAAGGTTATTGTCTACGTTTCATAGATGAGACCACAAGGTGCAGAGAGGTCACAGAGTAAGTCCGAAGACGGGGGCTCGAACCAACAGTCTGACTCTAGACGGAGACTCCTAACTACCCCTGTACAACTTGATTGAAAATGTATGCTTGAAGTCTGTATTTATAAAAACCCACCCCAGGGATTTTGAGGCTCCACCAGTGTGGGAGGCCTAGGATGCTGTCACCCCCATGGCAGCTTCTGGACAGGCAGTAGTTATAACGCCTCTAGGGGGGCAGCTAGCCACAGTTGACCTGTCCATGTGCCCTGGCTGTAAACAGAAGGGGCAGGTGCCCCAAGCTCTTCAGCAGAGTTCTGCTGTCACTGCCATTTCTTAGGAACCTCGTGCTCAGACTGGTGACTTTGACCTTGAGAACGCACCCCTTCCCCTTACCTTGTATCCCTCTCACGATCCAACAACATTTCCAAAGAATTTTCAAACACAACACAATTTACTTTCCTGTGCTGGTGAAGATTTATGAAGGCACAAAGTGTATACCAGCAGAGACAGTCGCAGCCCCCCTGAATATGCCTTCCCCGGTGGCTGAAATCTAATAAGGAAACTGAGTGAGATTCTCAGAGGAAACCAGCCCCTCCCTTCTGCTTTCCCAATGTTCACATGACCCCGATTTGGAAACACAGTATTTTTTAACTTGCGACGGTCTACTTTCGTGCTGCAATATATGATGCTCTTAAATATTTTCCCAGGAGCAGAGTGTTAAATCTTGCGTACCTTGAGTTGGGCAGAACGGGTCGATGTTCCCCTGCCACCCTGCCCACCTGAGAAGCTTCCCACTGCTACATGCCCACGGTTCTAAGTGACATATTAGAAGCAAATAAGTCATGCTTTTCGATCTATGACACCACAGCCCTTGTCACAAGTTGATGAGACGAAGATTGTCACTTGACCCTAAGCAGCCATTTCGATGCTGTCTGGCGATTCAGGAAGCGGCTGCTCATGAGAATTGTAGCCAACGGGGTGCTTCGTGCTTTCATCCAGGATAATGATTAATGAACCTAATCAACTCTCTTCTCTCTCTCTGTCTCTCTCTGTCTCTCTCTCTCTCACTCTCACTTCCTCCCTCCCTCAGAGAATTTGAATGTGAGAAACAGGAGGAAAGAAAGGTACAAAATGCATGTAGAGGCAGGGGTAGAAGTCAGAAAGAGAGAGCAAAGCTGAGTCCATTTGGTGGTAGAAGCAAGAGCCATAAGCTGTCGTGGTAACGGCTGCTGCTGGGAGTAGAAGCCTCCGAGGCTTGTTTCTGAGGAGGACCCAAGAAACCAGACGTAACAGTGTAGCCATGTAGCGCCCTCCTGTAAGGACCGGCTCCCTGGCCACGGAACCTATGCCGGCTTTCTGGCCCTGTGCAAGGAAGGGCCCAACACACGGTTTGAAGCCGTTGCCACCATGTTGAAATTCTTCACAGACCTTGATCAAGGAGCCCCACGTCTGCATTTTGCGCTGAGCCTGGCAAATTATGCAACTGGTTCTGCTTCCTATTGTCTTTTAAGACACAGCCTTTTGGCAGATGAGATTGTTTGCTGCCTCTCCCAGTGGAAGATCTAAGCTTCCTGAGTCCTGAAGCTTATATGATCATGAGAGCTCTCTTTAAGAAAAAAGGATACAAAATTATGAATATAAGAATAGGTTTGAAGTGATAATTTACCTAAATTAAAGATATAAATTACAACAAAAATGCCTATTACTGAGTTTCTCTTTGTTCCTTGCAACCTGAAAGAGCCCAACACACACCTGCCCATGCTAATCTGCTGGTTTAAAAAAAAAAAGTAATAATTTCAAAAACACTTCCAGGAGCGGTTGACAGAGTAAGGTTTGAGGAGGAAGGGTTATTAAGACTTCTTGGCCTGGACAGCCTTTTCCAGCTACGCTAACAAAAGATTTTCGTCTACCTATTTCCCTCTACTTATTTGTTTTTTTTTCCTTATTCTATTTTGTTTTTCACCCTTCTATAGACCAAACCACTCTCAACAGCGCCCATAAAAATGTATGCCTCTTGGTTGTACAGAACACTAGAATTTTCTTTTCCCCAGTTTTTACTGAGCAAAAACATTTTTTATTTTATTTATTATATTTTTTCTGTTACATCTTTTTTAATTGTATTTTTTCCATTGCCATTCAGTCCCCTTACACCCCCTACCCCCCACAGCACTCACCATCCTGTCGTCCATGACCATGAGTCCTTCTCCTTTTGCTCAATCTCTCCACTCTCAAGCCTCCCCTCCCCCCCAGCCTCCTCTCTATCTATGATTTCATCTCTCTTTTCCTTGTTAGTTCAGTTTGTTCATCAGATTCCATATAAAAGCAAAATAATATGGTATTTGTCTTTCTCTGAATGGTTTATTTCCCTTAGCATAATGTTCTCCAGGTCCATCTATACTGCCACGAAAGGTAAAATTTTCTTCTTTTTTACTGGAAGTAGCCCAAGTGTCCATCAGTGGGCAAGTGGATGAAACAACTATGGGACACTTACATGACAAAATACTACTCAGCTATAGAAGCTTTTTTCTCTTTCTTTATTCCCTTTTACATGTCCCCGTACCGGTGCACTTTGTAGTGATACTGCATGTAACAGCTTAAACTATTGTCTTTTAACAGATACTTACAAGACCCCATTAACATTCTCTACTTCAGAGTACTCGAGAAAGCAGATTTAGTCATCTCCCAAACTCCACCACAGCTTCCTATCCTTAGAGCTGGATTTAGATGTACTTATTCCTTAAGATTATAGGTCTGGGCTGAGAGAAGATAGCAAACTTGTTCCAATTTTATCTAGATCATAGCTCCATGAACCAATATATGTGAAAGTTTTAAGCATCATGTACTACGCAAAGTTGGAATTTAATTAATGCTTATACTTTCTTTTTTGTTCTCCTGATTCAAAAGGTACAAAATATATGGAAGATTGACATTTTAAATAGCTACCAAAGTTTCTTTTTTCTGAAAAAAATGTGACCCAACTTTCACCTGTAAGACTGAGTAATGAAGTTCAAAAATACTCATTGTCTCATTTTAATTTTTTCTCTAAGTTATTCCAAAGCATAATTCTTAATTCTGAAATGTGCAGAGTAGCCTTAAATTAATTTAATTACTGGAATTAGATGAAATATTTCACTATCTCTTCTCACTGTATTATATTCTCACTGGTTTTAAAGCAGTTAATAGTTCTAGAAAATAATGTATTATCACTCAAAAATATGAATCAATGATATTACATTAATACTATTTCAGAAGTAACCAGAATGGCTGAATTAATAACATCCTATTATTATATTATTGCATAAGAATTTATAGCTGTGCTGACACCACATCAGAACAAATTCTTCCTTTTATTGGACATTATTAGACAATGTATGGTACGGCCTTCTTCAATGTCCCTGGGGAATCCCCACAGTGACCCAGGCAAGGTCATTTTCTTAACCCTCACCCAGGACCACATTATTCTTTTGTCTTTCCAGGTTCACAGAAAGTTCATGCATAAAAATACCTACCTAAACCAGAGGTCAGTTAATCAACAAGGTAGCATTTAAAGACTTAAACTTAAATCCAACTTGTATTTGGTAAGAAATATATTATGGGCTTTCCAACAGGCAGCAACTAACTTTAACAGCATAATCTATCTTTAAATTTATGCTTTTAAACATTGGCAAAGGATAAAAAATTATGCTTTTTTCTGGCTCTGCTGAGCCTGAATTTGCTAACCTATAGGCCAAACGTACAATAGGTGGGGAAAAAAATTCAATGGGTTATAAATTGAAAAAAGAATTACATTCAGTGCTTCTCACTCTGCAAAAGAGTTTAGGAAAGTTTTGGGTCTCCATAGCTTGAAAAGCTTATCCCAACTGCCCTATACTGTGAGATGAAGTTTATATTTTGATCTGTTATTGCCATCTGGATATATAATAGCTGCCTGTGGTACAAGCAGCTGATAACAGAAGCAGATCATCCCAGCCACCTATTCATTGAAAAATTTACTGAGCACCAAATATACACTAAACATGATTCTAGTTCTCAGTGATAAAATGAGGGGCAAGGCATGATCCTCCTAGAGATCACACTCCAATACTTTCCCTGACCCACTGATATAATTTACAGGGCACTGACCCTGCCTTAGCCAGGGGCAGAATGAGCAAAGTTCAGATCCTCTAACTTTTCCTGCCCCTTGTTCCTAACTTTAGAAGTCTTCTTCTTAATTAAGTTTATAAATCATTTATATTCCATAATGTCCAGTTTTTTTTTTCTCCTAGAATGTAGCAATAGTCACTACTAAACCATTATATTACTTTAAGTATTTAATCAAATTTTATTCATGGAAAAGAATAAATTGTGTAAGTGTCATTTAGCTGTAATAAAATCTGAGACCCAAGAGAAGACATACAGACGTTATTGTGCTCAGCTCTACTAACATAGATTTTTTCTTTCTACTCTTTCTTTTGATTCTTAGTTGATAGCCATTGGGAAAATAAATCCTTTTTTTGTTTTGAGAAAAACAAGAAAATATAGAATAACATGTTGAAACTAGAAGAGACCTTGTGAAATACCCATCTAAAACTTTCAGCTTACATAGGAGAAAATGGTCTTTGCTTGTGCTCCTTCTGTTACCATAGGTAGCTAACTAGTTATTAATAAAAAAGGGGAACAAAAAGAATTAGACACTGAGCTTCATAAACTGGAGAGCATAAGCCTGTTTGCTTCACCAGGGAGCTATAGCTTCACACTGCAGTGGATCACAGCATTGTTCTGCCAAGGGGATTAACATTTCTTCCTTCTCTCCATTCAGTACCAGAGGCCTGTCTATGACTATAGTTTATATGACTATAGTCTGTATGACTATAGAGGCCTGTCAGTCTAACTAGGGGATGGAGCCATCAAAAAGCCCACAAAAGCTTACGACGTCATATTGGTCATTTTGAACTCACACTCACCCCACGCATTCATGCTTCTCTCTTGCATGGGCACATGTTGCCAGTGGGTCTAGCAGCTACTGGGGTCCACAGGAAATGGTACGGGCTCCAAGCACTAAGCTTTAATATAAAGCAGAAACTTCAGACACTGGGTTTTGTTTTGGCCTTGCTGAGAGCATAGTTAGGTTTTCTTCATAGTGGGACAGGTGGGGATGAGGCATTGGAAACCCAAAGGCAAATTTCTATCTGAATAAATTTTGCCACACTACAATCTCCCATGCATGGGTCCTTGGAATGCTTTCCTTACAACCCTGTGCATGAACCTGATTTCCACTAACAACACTCCCCCTCCTAGGACAGCTTTCCTCCTGTCCTTTACCTACCTGCACCCTAGTCATCAGCCAGTATTCCCCTTCAGCATCACCTTCTCCAACCTCAAGGTTTATCCCAGGGCCCTTTACTATGTTCCCATTCATCCTATATGTACCTCCATTAAAGCATAGGTAATAGTGGATTAAAACTCTTTGTTCACATTTCTCTTTTTCCTAACTATGGTGAAGTTTTTCAATGGCAGGAACCACATCTCTTCGTTCATCTCTGTGTCTCAGGCTGTGGCAGGGACCAATGTATGGTGGGCCCCTATAGTTCCAGTGAAATGATGTGACCTGCTTATGTTTATAGGGTGAATTAACAGCATATCCAGGAGTAAGACACAGTTCTCCTAACTAATGGCCTTAGGTTCTTTCTACAATACCACATACACACACACATACAAAAACAAAAAACAAAAAAAACCACACATGAAAGGAGAGGAGCTTTTCAAGGGAAAGGGAAGCCTTTGAACAATTTTCTTTAGGCTAAATTAATGAAGATCAAGTCTGCTTTTGTCCCAGAGCCTGTGTCACCCACATGATCTGTAACTAGTCTTCAGCTGCTTAAGATGAAAAAAGTAAAAGGATGTCAGTATTTGTTGAGCACCTACTGTGTGCTAGGAACTTATCACATGCAATTTCATTTAAAGCCAGGTTTCTGTGAAATTCGACATCCTAATTTGTTTTGTTTTCATCTTTCTTGGTGAAGGTCTTATTAAATAGCTACAATGGGGAAAAAGAGACATTACACTAACAGTGTTTGGGAGACCTGAGGCCTCCTAGTAGACAAGAGAAGCGATAATAGCCTGATAACCTGCTAGCGGATTAGGTTAAAAATGATTGAGCTGGAATAGATGAAGATGGGAAAGCCATCAAAACGTCCAGCACAGCCAGGCAACCATGAGGTGCAGCCCTTTGAACTGACCCTTGTTTACAAGGCCTTACATAAATAACAGGAAATCTTGAAGTAATTGGTAATAGCGTTAGTTCAGACAACCTGTATCTTTGTGCTCCTCCTGGCTTTTTCTTCCTGTTAATCAGCTCCTGATTTCAAAATGGCTGCCCTAGTACTAGGTGTCGCAAGTTATTCAAGACAGAAAACATGAAAGGTGAGTACCAGAAATTTTTGTGTCTTTTATTGGGAAATACATATTCTAGGACTCCTCCTTCCCCCAGTTAGGTTTTTCTTATATCTCATTGGTCAGAACAATACCACATGCTCACCCCTGGCCACATGAAAAGATGGAGAGTGAAGAGGATGTTGGGTATAGCTGCCGGGTTAACCAACACACCGTATATGCCATAGATTTCTAGTAGTGAATTGAGGCTGGAGATACTTAAGAAAACTGTAAGTTTCTAAAAGGGAACATTTATAATTCTCATATTTTGTGCCTTTAGCACACCGCAGGTATTTAATAAATAATGTATCAGTAACTGGATGGATGAAGGGAGCCTAAAACTACAAAAAGTACAGCACAGGTGCTGCAGAGGAACTGGATGCAGAATAGGGATAAAACCAGGTTGAGGGGCGGCACTGCTAATGGGAGGTACTCAGAGTTGAGGGGAGAGCCAAAAGTCCTTAGTCAAATTCCATCGTGACACAACTTTGCTCTTCCACCAATTTCCTGTGACATCAGAGACCATCTCTGGTCTATACCAAAAGCAACAACAACTGAAAACAGAAATACTGACATCTGAAAACACATGCTCTGTTTTTGGAACCCCATCTCAGTGAAATTTGAATTGTTTTATTAGGTGAACTACTGAGCCAGTCAGCATTTTCTAGAAAGCCTGGGGCTACGTTTTCCAGTCGCTGTTCCTCTTCTTGCCTCTCTCCAGCCCACACATACCCAGTGATTATGAGTATGCACATTTTCTTTTATTTTAAATCTTGGTTCTTTTGATTCTGGCTATATAGAAATGTGTTTAATTAGGGGAGAAGGAACAGATGGAGGAAGGAAAATTATTAACTAAATGTTCCCAACTCATTGATGGAGCCCATCACAAAAAAGATTTAAAAACTTGCAATTTCTTATCATGCTTTAGAAGCTACGAAGCAGTTTAGGAATTCCTGAAACAAAGCTATTTAATTATTATTCTAATCAGCATGAACCACATCTCTGGCTTGGGGAGCAAAGACTGTGCATCCTTTGCTTTTTTTCATCAAATTTACTTGCTCCACCCCTTCCTCCCCGGTTTAAGTCTCTGTGGTTCTCCCTCACTACTCAAATAACCAAAAAATCGGAAGGTCATTTACTCAGTCCAATATAGAGTCTTATCTCTACAGGTCTCTTGGAGAGGGTACTGGAATGTCCTATAAATCTAAAAGCCTAATTATTGACATTTATTAACATTTTCTCTTTAAAGAAATTCGTTTTATTTATGTTTTGTTCCTCAATGTTTTGTATACCCAAAACATGCTCATTCTGACCCGCTAAAATAATTATACTGTACCACCTACTGAAGTTGGGGGGAAGGGAGTATACTTTTCAACTGTTTCTGTCACATTGTGCTGCTACTGAAAACAAAACCAATGACTTTTTACGAACTGGTGCAGTGACACCAACTACCGCTTTCCAGATGTGCACAGACCACTGTGTTCCTTCACCTCTCGGACTCCCACAGCTAGAGCTGTTGACATGCATGATGTCTGAAACATGAACACCAAGCAAGCTAGGGTTAAGTGGTTCAGAGTTTGGTAGGCACTACAGTAAGAACCTAACCTTAGTCACACATTGAACAAAATACCAGCGGTTCCCGCACAATACACCAGATTTAGAGGCTACATCTAAATTGCATTCCAGACCTGCCCTTCTCTCATGGTCGGTTCCCCCTCAAGGGACCCACAAAAGCTCTGTTATGATGACTGCAAAGCCAGAATAATATTGAACCTTCAATGAGCTCCAGTGTTTTTTGCATTTACATGACTAAAAGGAGATACTTAAAAGTCACAAAATGACAATTTGCCCCATTTATTGGCCTTTCCTACACAGGAAAAGAGACAGGCATATTTTCTGTTGCAGAGTCACTAGATTAATAGTTATAATGCTATTTCCCCCACCACGGCCCCTGTTTTACCACAGTGAGAACTAAGAGAAGAAGGACTGAGACTCTACTCAACAAGCTTGGTCATGTCTGTGGAGTCACTTGACCTTTCTGTATTGCTCTTTCTTCACATCTCAGACAAAGTTTATCTTCTTTTTCCTGCCCAACTTCTAGTGTATTACAGAACCGATGAGCCAGCAGATGTTGCGGTGTTATAAAAAGTTTTAAAAATTATTCTAATACAAATATAACATGAGCAACAATATGACCTTACAGCTCTAAGGAAGCTCTTCCACTAAAAAACTGAAAATGAGTATGGAAGAGGCCTTGTTTCTAAGAATGTCCTTTGCTCAAAATAGGAAACCACCTTTCTAGCAGTGAGAACTCCAAGGATTTCATCATTATAACTTTTTTTCCAGAATCAAAACTGCCTCCCCTCCTCACCCTGAAGCCACTTTAATAAAGGCTCTTCCTAGTGGGCACTCATAGGAAGTCATTTGTTTGATATAGATATTTAATTTTCTGTACATTTTTTTAACCTCATCTGCAAATCCCACTTTCTATGTTTATCTTGAGGCCCTCTGAGCACCTGCTGTTGTAAACCTTCCCCTTCCAAGCAAAGAGAGCCTGTGGACCCAAAGAGTGTTTTTCCCCAAAACAATGAGATAATAAACAAAAATTAAGGTCAAAACCAAGGTTTAATATCATTCTACTGTCTTTAAACCTAAACATTTTAGTCAAGGCAAAATACTGGACTGATTTTCTTTCTTCTTTGATGACTTCATTGCTGGATTGAATATATAACATCTTTCCTTTGTAAAGAATGAACACTTTAGAATCAATTTTCTCTAAATCATTTTTCAAGATTTCCTATTACTTCATCTAAACCTGCTTTCCATTAATAATTCCTCAGTACAAAGCATCTAGACACACAGACACCATAATTAGGGGGATTTCAATTACCTTTGTGAGGAGGCAGGTAATTGACAATCTAATTAGTCTCATTTCAATGACCATTTTTTTCTTCATTAGAGTAGTGAAGGTTTGTAAAACATTTCAAGACCACAGCATTTTCAAGCTAGATTTACTAAAGATTGAAACTGGACCTTTCCAAGACAAAGGGAGCATAAGCAACAGGAAGGTGGCATCCAAGACAGCTGCTCTGGGCAGGACCCAGACAAACACATGGCAAGTTCATCAGTCAAGAATATGATTCCAGGCTCTGGAGTAGAAACTGGCACGCGACTCAGATTGGACTCAGTCACTGCCCAAAGGAGAGGTTATCCGATATGTGCGCTATTTAGTGAATTAATAGTTATTGTTACTTACTGAGTACTTACGCTGGATCAAAGACCACATAAGCACCTGTCAAGCAATATTCTCTTGTTTTCACGCAAGCATCAGCGCTGAGGTTATATTATCATCCCCATTTTACAGGAGAGGAAACTGTACAGCGAAGAGTAGGGACTTTTCTGCCTCCAGATGGCTATTCTCATTTCTGACTTGGGATCCCATGTTCTGAAGTATGACACTGATTTCCTGACCCACGGAGGAGAACTTCGTTTGGGTTTCAATAGATCAGGGGGCCAACAGACCAACTCCTCCACCTACCAACTGTCTCCCTCAAAACAGTAAGTTCCCTTTCATGCTCCTAAATTTTTTTTAAAAAGTTGCTTTTTTCATGATATTGTCTTTGATGTTTGGTGTGTATTTTACAACTTCGGGATGCTCAGGTTGAACCAGCCACATTTCAAGTGCTCAACAGCCCCCTGAGGCTGGTGCCTATATGTTGGACAGCACAGGTCGAGGCTTCTCATGGCCTCTTATTCGTTCCCCAGTCAGACAGAGCCAAGAGGAGGCTCTCCATCCACCCCAAGGACAGGGGAGCTCCTCCGACACAGGATGGAATTCCATCTCGAGTGCAGGTGAGAGAGGCTTGAAAACAAAGATGACCGTTTGTATCAGGTTCTGTTGCCTTGATGGTGCTTTAACATGCTGTATTTTACTTGGTACTTACAGAAACCCCACATTTCATACTTCCCACTTTACAATGTAAGGTTCCACTGGTTAACGATGGGTTTAAATACCGTGATTGAGCTACGTGCTTTTAGATAAATTATCCTCTCTCTCTGAGACTTGATTTTCATGGCTGTATAATAAAGATAATAATCCCTGGCATAAAAGGTGATTGTGAAGGTTAGATAGAATGTATATTAAGTACCACAGAATAAATGCTCCAGAAATGTATTAAATATTCACGTGGTACAGACTTCAAGTCACATATTCGTTGCCCTAGATCATGTTTTCTGCAGAAGCAGGTAGATCTGGAACATTTCACGCACACATGCACACACACACGCACATGCACACACGCACGCATGCACACATGCACATAGGCAGAAGCAGCCTGGCTTGTGGCAGAGAAATTTCACATCCAGGTGATGCTGTCTTTGATGCTATAAAAATAATTTTCTAAAAGTCCTTAGTTCTCAGCCCTATATTTAGTTCTTTACTTAACTGTTTAGGTTTTTTGGTTTAGGTGGCTTGGAGTGTGAAAGAAGGTCATTGGGGGAGGGGACTTTCATTTTGATATTAAACTTGATGGAGCTAGATGACTCAACTTCATAAGCGTTCAGTTCTCTTCCATGGGATGGATCCCTGGATACCTGCACTTTGACCAAAAACGTAGAGTCCTGAATTTCTTGACACTGCACCTGCTCAACCCAACAACTGCCTACAGGAGTCAGAAATCCTAGAGTATTGGTCAGCTCAGAACAAGGAGTCGCCGAGGTAAAACTGTCAGAGTGGCAAAATTGCTTGGTGGACTTGAGAAACTGGCATCCTTCATATCACCCCACATAAGGCCCTGCTTTTAAAAACTAACATGAGTTTTATTCTAATTGTAATAAAACCTCTCAGCCTAGGCTTGGCTGCCTTGAGTTTTATAGGAAAAAAAAAAGTTGCCTGGGTATTTATTTGTGTACGTGGTTCATACACTTGCATTCTTAAATTTTTGACAGTCTTACATACAGAAAAAGAGTCCAGAGTAACATAGATTTGAACTTTTCAATTTATAATTCTAAGATGTCATCCTGTTCATCATAACAGATGTGAAGAGCAATGGAATGTGAGTTACTAGGGAGAACTAGGATAAAGGTAACCTTTCAGTGCTGCGGAGCTATTCGAAGAGAAAGTCAAGGTTGAAAGCAGGCAAGGTCAGGGTTAAGCAACCTGCAGTGGTACATCTAGGGATATAGAAACCCAAGTACTCAAGGTGAAGATTAAGTAAAATTGACTGTTCTGCTTCTCGGGCGAACTTCAGTTTTGTTCCATTCTTATGCCACTGTTGCTTTTGAGATGCTCTAAAATTTTCTCCTTAGACTCTACGTGTGAGGAGCATAATCTTTCCTTACCAGGTTGGTTTCTGAAGGGTAACATATGTCAGGAGGTATTCGCTTCACCTGAGGGGCTGTTGTTTCTATTCATGTATTTTCGTGGCCCTGATGATGATAATAACACCAGGGTTTGAATAACTGGACATCTCTGACCACCACCTTGACTGGCAGAGAAGGATAAAACTACTTGCTGTCCCCATGCGGAGGCTTGAAGCTGGCTAAGATCAAGCTGTGACCTCTGCCACAGAAGACTTTCCAGACTTTCAAAGGACCAGCATGGATCTTCAGCTACCGACTACGGCACAGGCGAAGACTACTTCCTGCGAACTAGTATAGTTCTTTCCTAAAGTACAGTCCTGGAACTCTCACCTAGTGGGTAAGAGATTTCCAATGTGCCTTTAGAATTTGCTGTATATTAGTTTTCAAATGGGATTGAGCAGAAGACTTTCTTCCCTTTAGAAATACTTTAAAAGGGGAAGAACAAAAAGAATAAGTCCATCCCCACCAACAAAAAGACAATGTTCAGTTAACCTTGTTCCTTCAAATGCCCATGCCTCTTTGGTTCATCAACTGTCATGCTTTGCTCCTTCAGAGCAAAAAAGCCTTCTTTGAGGTTCAGAGGTTGAGTCTGATCTGTCTCCCCAGAGATGCAGGGTTACTCTCCTCTGCGTAGGAGGGCTCAGGAGTGCTGTTGTTGATCTCCTTTGAGAGGGGCTTTGTTTCCTAATGAATGAGTTGTGAAATGAGTTCCTCGAGGCTCCTTAGGAGACACATGAGGCTGCCTTGTCTTCCCAATGTCGACAGCATCTGTCTGTTGCACATCAAAGCAAAACCAACACCTAAGCAAATCAATTCATCCCTACAACTTCTGTAACACATTAACTCCCCAAAGCAAGTGAGGGAGAAAACAGGACAGTGGTGTGACTCACACGTTAGGTAAAGAAAAACAGTGCTCAGTTTGCAGCCTGTTAAAATTATTTTCAGGTGGCAGGTTCTTTCTATTGTTAAAAGTAGACCATTGGCTAAGATCAGATTTTGGTTTAAGTGAAAAACGCAACTTCTCAAAGTTACACTTGGAATGAACTTTGATTAGAAAAATCCAAGTAAAAATATGTGGTTTTCTAGGTAGAATTTTGTATCATTGGGTGTCTTATTGCCAGGGAATTTATGGAGTCAAGTATTTCTTTTTTCCCTAAATTCAATGGCAACATATCTATGGGGCTGTAGAACTAATGATGGGGAAAATCATACTGGGAATATAAAGACAAGAAAACTTATGATGCTTCTTCAAGTTCACTTAGCAGTCAAACAAACAAACAAACAAACAAAAAAACACTAATGCCATTCCCAGTGGGGACTGGAAGGTAGTTGAAAACCGAAATGCTGGGCAACTTTAAGTGGGGCTACCGTCTCCTATTGTAAGCTGTCATTAACAGACTAGATCTATTGAGCCTAACACTTAGACTGTGTTTAATATTTCCCAGTCAAACACATTTTGGCCATAGTCATAGCTGACGACTATGAAATACATTAGATTGCTCTTTTTTGATAGCTGAAATAACAGGAACAGAACATGAGAAATCAATAGCCATTTTGCTCATTTCATCAACCATGTGACTCCTCAATTGTTCAGTTAATGCCAATTATCACGGCTAAAAGAAGACCAAAATCACCATAGAAAAGTTGCTTCCACACTAACAGGGCAAGTTCATTTTTTTCAGTACCTGCTTCGGTAAACTGTGAGGCGTACAGCGCCACTTCCTGTTTCTGGGAGTATATTGAGGTGCCCTTCATCAAGGTTTCTAACAAAAGTTTTCAGAGCTTGCCCAGGGCTTTATCCAGCTTCCCCTTTATTATATAGGAAAATATTTATCAGTAGGACAAAGATGATTAGATATCTTATGCTTTTCTTTATTTTTTGAATAATAAGCATCTGTGTGATTATTTTGTAGTTTTTCATGTTTCAAGTCTGTTGCTTCAAGATCTCTTTATAAACTTGAAGAATGGCTGCTTTTCTGCTTAATTATAGGTGTTAGGAGAACCAGACCATTTCTTGCTTGTCTCCTATTGATCAGAGAGCCTGACACAACACCTTGAACTCAGAGGGCAGTCTAATTTTTGTTGGATGATTGGATGTATTTTCAACCTGGACTTATTTTCACCAGAGAATTACAACTAATTTAAAATGTAAGAATGATGGTGTTTGGCTAATTGAGTAACTGCGGGATTATCCGCAATGAATAGATCTCCCCAAATTAAATGACATGAATGACTTCTCACTTTCCATAAGAATAGAGAGCAAGATGTCACGGTGCTTCAAACCACCATAGCTTATTACATTTATATGTTAAAATAATTTGGGTACTTTTCTTAAGTGATTGGTTCCATAAACTGGCCTTTACTTTGGGAAGCCTTTAATCATGGATAAGAATTATTCTTAGAAGACTGACTCCCTCTCTCATTTTAACAAGGTAAAACTATCCAGGTGACTACAGTGGTAACAATTCTTCATGATTATATCATGCACAATCAGTTGTATAAACTACAGAGATATTAATGAAGGCAATACCAAGAAATGTCCCATAAACAGAGAGCTGCCTACGTTGATGAGGAATTCAACAGTTCCATTTTCTTATAAGCTTTCATCCACAACTCTGCCCTATAGTATCTGCATCTAATACAAGCAGTAATAAACATTTTGGGTTCTTGACATTATGATGCATCTAATGTTTACCTATCAAGGTAGAACTTCAGCATATTAAGAGTTCTGATAATTCCTGAAGTTAAGAAAACTTTTCTCTTGGTTACACTCAGTCCACAAGTATATTCAACTTGGAAAACTTTTATTTTTATTGCTATTCCAAAAATAGTATCAGCTATGAAGTATCATTCTAGAAGCATTTCATGTAATGCCTAGTCTGTGTGAAACCCAGTGCTCTGTGCTGGAGATGCAGGATTACATAAAATAGACAAGGTTCCGACACATGTGAGTCTTACGTTCCAGCAGGGTGGGACAGGCGATAAATACACAGGAAGTCATTTGAAGGAGGTGCTTAGTGCTCCACAGAGAGAAATGAGGAGTGAGAGGAAGGTGGGGTCATGAGGACAAATGTCAGCCTTAGGAAAGGCCTCCCTTTGGACACTGCCTGCCTTGGAACAGACTTTGGGATAGGATGCCTTACAACTTACTGCCCCAAAATTCTCCAGATACATCCTTTAAAATAAAGTTGCAAAGCCCCAGGACTCAGCACATGTTGTTGTTGTTGTTATTTTGTGCATGTTTTATATGAAGAGCATAGCAGGAACCCAACAGTGTCAGGAATGTTGTATTTGAAGTTCAGTTGAGATAGGAGTGTTTGAAATTGAGCTTCCAGAAGTCTGACAGTCCCTTACCCAGAAGCCTTATGTATAGTGGTCTTCTTCTTCCTGCCACCTACCCAAGTGCATAAGTGCTTAGAGGAGTTCCAGTTCCCTCATGTGAGGCATCATCGACACCTCAAAGAATCTTATACTGTAGCTGGTATATGTTCATCTTGCTTTTAAACCTATCTTATCAGCCTTTCTCTAGATGTCCCTACTGCATCTCCTAGGAGGGTCAGCAAAACATTCTGCAAAAGACCAGATGGTAAATATTTAGGTTGAGTCAACCACACGTAGTCTATGCTACATAATCTTCATTTTCTTAATAACCTCTGAAAGATGTAAAAAATCATCCTTACTTAAAGACAGCCTGTGGACTGGAGGTTGCCCAGGTCAGAATTTGCTGACCATGCCTAGATGATTTTAGAACGCTGTCAGAGACAGGTAGTGTTTTAGGAATGAGGTTTACTTAGGCAAAAAGTCCGGACACACACCGATGTACATATACACACTCACACGTGTTATGGAAGAATTCAACGTGAAGAAACAGATGGTACAGCCTCTCTCCACCCTGGCTATACATTAGCATCATCTGAGAAGCTCTTTTAAAATATTATGCTCAGGCCCCACAACAAACTAATTGAATCAGAATGTCTGGACGGGAGCCCGGCCTGTGTCTTTTAAAGCTCTCCAGGTAATTCTATTTTGTAGCTTAGTTAAAAATGAATGTTTTAGAGCTATGGTTCTCAAACATTAGCTTCCTTCAGAGTTACCTGGGGGTTGTTAAAACTTGGGTTGATGCCCCACCTCCAGAGTTTCCGATTCAGTATGTCTGGGGTGGGCTCCTAGACTTTGTTTTTGCTAACAATTTTCCGGGTTATATTGACACTGCAGGTCTAGGGACCGCACTTTGAGAACCAATGTCATAGAAAATGGGAAAGTACTCCAGGTGAGAGCTTTCCTGTAGGCGAGGTAGTTTTGTTAGTTGTATTGGTTGGTGAGTTAGTTGGTATTTTTTCTTTTGTTTTTCATTTTAGTTTTCCTTAACTTAGAAGTTTCTAGGGCTCAAGTAAAAGAAAGTTAAGAGAGCAGTTTGAGGGCGGGGGTCATGTGAAGACATAGAATAAATTCTTAGCAGGTATTTGTTGAATTTAGCACACAGTAATGGCTAAAAGCACAGGGGAGGTAAATGGTTTTGCTCTCTTGGTAGAGAAAGAAGAAATCCTGAGTAAATAGCAAAGACATTTCAAAGACTGCTTTAACATATCTCCCCACAACATAGAATGCTCACATTGAAGAAAACCTACCAGAGTTGACACTAGTAGCTGGAAGACTTAGTGGACTATATACTCTGGACCCAGGATCTGGGAAGTGCATTGAAAAGAGGAAGTACACCAACCTTTAGGAAAGTCAGTGCTACGGAATCTGGCAAAAGTGCATTCTCTGTTGAAATACTCAGGTATGGGAGTTTACACGCTCACGTAGACTTTATTTAATAAGTAGAGAGTCCCAGATATGCTACATGGCTTTAGGTATCCTTCTCATCATCTGACACAAGAGAACCTAATAACAGCTTGTTATTCGAAGTGTGCTCCCTGGATCAGCTGCCCTGCAACCACTTCGGGGCTGGTTAAAATAAAAGAGCCTCCTTATGACTCCTGATGGTTTTGTCTTCCTGGTCTTTTTTTCAATTAAAAAAATTAAAAAGTATATTTTATGATTATGCTTATATATATATGTTGATATTATATATTACTACTTTTTTTTACATTTTAAGAGAAATTAAAACATTGCCTTGGGCCCCTTAGACTGTGCCTAATGGACAAGTCAGTCCTGGTGAGAAACACAAAATCTTAGGCTCGACCTCAGAGTAACCAAATAAGAATTCACATTTCAAGAAAACCTTCGAGTGACTCAAGTGTACATTAAAGTTTGAGAAGCACCGTGTATGAAGTTCACTATAGCTTAACAGACAAACAAGAAATAATTCTGATTTTTCCATACTTTCTGAATCCTCAAATTATGCTGCCATGTTCTCTGTGCTACACAGTCAGCTCTGTGTGTCCAGGATCCCCACAGGCCTCGGGGCTGTGCTGCCAAAAATTTTAGAATTTTCCGTCAGGGTGAACATGGAGGATGTGAGGGGAATTACAGCAATGTTCTACTCTTTTAAAATCACTGAGTGGTTGTAGATGTATGAGATGCTAACAGCCACTCAACATTCCTGACTGCCTAGAATAGTACACAGAAACTGCTTGGAATCCTGACACCACTTTTCTGATAATTCTGATTGTGGACATTATTACCTCGTAATACTGGTAATTATGGACTTGAGTATGAGTTGAGGTACCCATTCTTCACTGACCATAGGACAAACCAGGGTTAGGTTATAGATCTACTTTTCAAAAAAATAAGTTATGAACCTAATGTAAAAACTGTTCAATTGTGTTGAAATACAGCTCCATAACACAGAGAAAAAAAAAGCAACTCAATAGTATGGAATTTATCCCCAGTATTTGGGACAGCTATTCTAAAACTTCTCATTTCAATGACCCTCAAACACTTTCAGTAGTCAAATTACTTTAAAATTTTAAACATTAAAAAAATAAACAAAAAATAACTCAAAATGGGTTCTAGACCTAAATGCAAAACACAAAACTGTGAAACTTGTAGAAGATAGAACAGAAGTGCATCAAGGTGACTTTGGATTTGAGGATAACTTTACACCAAACGGATATGAAGTGAAAGAGAAAATTGGTAAATTTGACTTTATTAAAATCTAAAAATTCTGTTCTGTAAAACACACTGTTAAAAGAACAAAAAGACAAGCCACAGACTTGGAGAAAATATTTGAAAAACACTTATGATAAAGGACCATTATCTGAAATACACAAAGAAGTCTTAAAACACAACAAAAATCAGAAAATAAATCACCTAATTTTAAAATGAGTAAAATATCTAAACAGACACCTCCCTGAAGAAGACATGCAGATAGCAAATTAGCATATGAAAAGGTGCTCAACAGCATATGTCATTAGAAAACTGCAAATTAGAAAAACAAGAAGATGCAACTACATACCTAGTAGAATGACTAAGACCCAAAATACTGGCAACACCAAATGATGACTAAGAAGTGGAACAACACACCCTCTCGTTCGTGGCTGATGGAAACGCAAAGTGGTGCAGACACTTTGGAAGACAGTTGGGTGTTTCTTACAAAGCTAAACACAGTTTTGCCATGTGATCCACTAAAATCACTTCTAGATGTTTATTCTGATGAGTTGAAAACTTATATCTACAAGACAAATAACATTAAGCATTTGTCAAAATCCTTAGAACTAGACAGCACAAAGAGTGAATCCTAATGGAAACTTATGGACCTTAGTTACTAATAATGTATTGAAATTGGTTCATCAATTCTAACAAATACATCACACTGATGCTAATTACAGGGGAAGAGGCTAACAATGTGGAAACGTGACTATAAGGAGAAACTGTGGGCCTTAGGGGAGAGAGTACATAGGAACTCAGTACTTTCCGGTCAATTTTCTATCAACCTAAAACAGCTCTAAAAAATAAAGTCTATTCATTAAAAAAAATAAGATAAAAGAATACATCACTGCTACATGACAGGAGAACAGAAGGCTCAGAATCGAAGCCCCGCCCCCTCAATTCCTCTCAAAAGCCACCGCTCCGTGCAGGCTACTGAACTCATCAAACTTTTTATAGCAAAACAAAGTGAAGTTGACCTTAACTGAGTCCTAGACTTTGTTCTTGACAGCCTCGGGGCCTGACCACATACACAATTATTGTGCAAGAAAACCTGGATGAGTTCAGCCAGAGAAATCACAGCCACTACATACTAGGAAATATTTTAACTATTTTTGCCTCATTTTATTTAATCTTTACAATAATCTTTGACATGTGTTGTAACATAATCCTCTTATAGGGGAAAGAACTCAGAAAGAGCATGTGATTTTTTAAGTTCTATAGCAAATTATTGTGAGAGTCAAGTTTCAAACTCTGACATATTACATACTTGTGCCCCTTCCATGAAGCAAACTTTTTTCTCAGTTCTGTGAGGATTCCCTTTAGTTATAACCCTCAGGGGGTTAGTGTGGCACTGTACATTGATACAATGTAATTCAAAAAATTTTCCAGCAAAATATTGACATGTTTTCTCCAAAAATTAGCATTCTCATCATAACTGGCCTGTTCAAACGTGCCCCTACTCCAGTCAAACAAAACCCACATTTTGTTATCTGAGGGTATGAGCGGCAGCAACTCTCATGGGAGCAAGATATTATGCTTAAGATTAAAACAAGTCAAAGGTGTTTTTTTCCTGGGGAACCAAATGGTAGCATACTTTACAGAAAAGAGGCATGTAAAGGAATCAGGTAGTCATATCCAAAAGATAAGCAAACAAACAAACAAACAAACAAACAAAAGAAATCTAGAGATCTGCCCCACTCCCAGCCCCGCTGAAGCATGGGATGAACAATCCAGGTACAAATAAAATGCAAGCTGAAGACAGAACTCCACCAGCAGGTACATACATGGAGCTGATGTGGGCTACTGAGCTGCCTCATCCCTAGAGCTTCGTACGCTTCAGGGGAAGAGCAGATTGACAGGTCGAAATAGAAGAGACTCACCTGGCTGAAGTGAGCACACGGAGAGGATATTAGTTCCTTTGGTTTTCTTTCCCCAACAAAAACAGCAATGATATTTTTAAGCTGTAACTGTGTGCCAAACACTATACTAAACTATAATCATCTCATCTGGTGGTCAAAGAGACCCAGTGAAAAAGACAACATTATCTCCATTTCACAGGTAAGAAAAGTGTGGTTCCAAAAACTTAACTTCCAGAGAGTGAACATCAGCAGGTACTCAGATGCAAATGCTGCTAATTCTGCAATCAGTGATCTCAGCCCCTAAAACACACAACCTTGTTACTAAATATTGGGTGGTGATAAACTACTACTCTCTTATATTTTCTAAAGTTCTGTTTCATTTATTTTGACAATATTAATACCCACAGTTAAAATGAGATGAAGCTTTGAGACTGTAGAAAGCGTGGTAGGGTTGTACCAGGCTAGTCAAGCCTTTATGTGATACAATAGATACACTGTTGGTCTTGCCAGCCACTCTGGCAGCACCAGCACCTCATCCTGTTCCACTTTTGTGCCCCCAGCACCAAGTACCTTGCCTGGAACTTTGTAAGTGTTTAATAAATGTTTAATAAAAGAACTATAAGGGGATATTCCTGGCATCATACTTAAGAGAATGGACTCAAAGTCAAACATGCTTATTCCTTGTTCCACCTGCCAGTTACTCAGTGTATGACCTTGGTCGAGTTGTGCTATCTCACTGAGCCTGGATTTCCTTGTCCATAACATGGGCCATCCTAATACCTGCCTCACATTATTGGAATCCTGAAAGTGAGATTAGATGTTGCCCACTATATAAAGTTATAAACGGTAACTCCTTTTTCACGTTCTATTTCATATAACCTGTTGCTTGAAAGATTAAAAAGTACATAATCAAAGTTTTCCAATAAATAAGGTAGAGATTATAATAGTTTCAATGTTAAAACATGTACTTCTATGACTGACATTAACACATCTATCTTATTTAATGTATTAATTTTGGAATACAGTAGATGATGTTCTCGATGGATATTAAATTAGTAGCAAAAGTAACCTTCTTTGCAAATTAAAATTCCTGCCTCACCAATCCGGTATCTCTTTATCCTTTGACTTCTGTACATCCTCAGTACTTCAGGTTGTGGTCAGTCTATGAAAGTCACAGCAAACCGGGGCCCTGATTCATCAGTTACACTTCATAGATAGGAGGGCACACAGAGAAAATCCATTAGGCCAGCAGGGCAGCCATTAATGTTTCAGTGGCAGTAATTAAATCCGGATGGAAAAATAACTACAAATATTTCCCCAAAACTGAACCAGATGTTTTGGCAACAGGATGAAGGCATAAACCTGAAAACCTCCACATGCCACGGACAAAGCCTCTTCAGAAGGAACCTTCTGTGAGCTGGAGACTGTGTACTGTCTCGGCCTGCCAGTGATGTTAAAAGCAGCAGAGAGCATCGGCCCTTGTGCGTAACTGCAGTCCATCCAAGCACAAGAAGGAACAATTGGAGGAACTGTCAGTTTATTAAAAGCCCCGCTAATAATAAAGCAAAATGATTAACACATTTATATTTCCATGCGTGAGGCCACAATCAATTCACAGTGGCGCTGCAACTTAGTCATGCCTCATCTATCATCTTTCTAGGTAGCTTACATGGGGTACGATTTCCTAATTAATAAGCAGTAAAAATATTAATTATCGCCATATTCATTTAGTGTTTAATTAACAAATGAAAATGTAAAATGCGTTTCCATGGCTGGTCAAAGGTGACCTGGAGGACCTCTGGAAAACCAACATCAATTTCTATCTTATTTCTATTTTTAGATCGTTGCTTTTTTCCCTCCTAGTTTGCTTCTCTTAGGACACTCATTCTGGCCTCTTTCTGCACACAGCATTTCATTTAAATATCAAGACAAAATTTTTTTCAGTGGGGCAGCGCTCACTCTTGCCCTGACCTGTATATCTACCATGAAGCTGTCATGATAGCCTGTCATGAAATGAGATGAGGAAAGTTATTTGATCCGCGGAGACGTAAATTAATAACGGTGGCTCTGGTTTCCATCAGCAAGGCCAGCGGCAGAGGGTGAAGGAGTCCAGGGTGAGCTGGACTTTAATTCAGTGCACCTTGAATCACGCCAAGGCAGGAGTAAGAAGCTCTCCAGCCATCGCGTGCACGCACGGCTGTGGAGGGCAACATGGCGACTCCCGCTGGCCTCTCCTTAGGCTGGTGAATTTCATTCTGTCAAGTCAGTTGCTGCCCTGGTACCTATCTTATTAGTGTTAATTTATCTCCAGTGTTAAGGAGGTTAATGCCACTGTTATTTTTTCTGCTACTGAGCTTCGCTATGCGCCTGCAGGATGATATTCTGAGTAACCTCATCATCAGAGGAAGGAACCTAAACAATACATAGCCTTTAAAGATACTGTGTCCTTCAGAGAGAGGGAATAAAGCAACATAATGTTGATCGTGGAGACCATAGAGGGAACATTTTTCAACCATCAAAAGAGACAGCATAATGGGCGTACATTCCTTAAAACACTATCACATAAAATCCTAATAAGGAACTGCTTTTTTCAAGCAGTTCCTATCCCTTCAAACTGAAATTCACTAAGAATTACAGATATTTTCTAATTAGCCTTCATAATTCTTCTTGCCTTATTTTCTCTGTCAAACCCCCCTTCATAACCCCATGCCTCCCACGGTGGAAGAGCACAGCCAGGGGATATGTCATCTTAACTCCCTCGGTGCCAATGTGCCATATATTCCAAACCAAAGACTTTCATGAAGTGGTGACCAGCTGAATGACCCTTTTGTCTCCTCTCTGCACACCCCACATGCCCTACCCCCAGCTTCTGGTTTGTACCATGATTTGTTGATCTGACTGATAACAGCTAACTTTCCAAAATTCCTGGGTATAAAGGTTCATGGAATGATAAACACAATTTAGAATGTTAATTTAAAAATCATCATCTAATCTAACTGGAGAGACAGGCTGGGGTACTCCATGGCTCTTCAATTTGATGGTTCTCATTGAAAACACTGTTCTTGAAATTCTTTGGGGGATAATCAGTTCATTCTCATAAAGTTAGGCTTTTTTTCCTTGTAAAATCCAGCCCCATTAGCATTATACTAAATTTCACTCACCGAGAGCAAAAAAGCCTGCTATTCATGAACTTTTGCCAACCAAGAGATTCCCAAGTGCTACCACAGTGAAAGAGTCCCAACCCAAACTGCAGTGAAATGTAAGTACAGATTTCAAATGACCTCTTAGCCTTTTAATGTCCCCTCACTTGAGGCACAATGTGGAGGTGGCGTACACAGACGCTCCAATATTTTCATGTAGTCTTATGCCTTAATCCAGTGTAGAGTAATTGTCCTGGGACTTTACCCACTATGAGTCCAAGCCATTCCTGAGGGTCAGATTCAACTCTTTCAGATACCGGTTCTAATAGAAAAAAACCAAGTATCTTATTCTCGCACCTTTTCGCTCCCTTTTACCTTGAATTACCTTTTGGAAGTGCTTCCACAGAGAAACTGAAATTCAGTCACCTCCTGTGTGCACAATACATAGAAGTTAGAAAACAACAGAGATGGGCTGAAAGGCTGATGTTGGGAGTCCGCTGTTTCCCCACCAGCTCAGTGACTGGCTCCTTCTCACCAGCTTTTCAGAACACAGCTCAGACTTCCACGTACTGCATCACAACTGTGAAGTATTTTATGTCATGGACCTCTGGGGGCACTCGTTATCAAATTTATAAATATCTATGAAAACCAGTAACCACCCACAGCTCCACATATGTATATGTAATTTTTCCCCTGACCATTGACAGACAACTCCTTGAGTCATCTACTCCTTTATTATCCTTTCCTTATGGACAATGGTTTCCACCACATACAGAAAGGAACAGAAGTTGAAACAAAAGAAGAAAAGTCTTGGTTAACATTCATTCATGATCTACCAGACACTTCAGACTCATGAACTCTGATTGCAACTTAAAGAGTATATGTGCATTTATTCCCAGTGAACATGAGAAGATGCTAAAACTAAGAAAGGCTGGGTAATTGTAGGGATCATACAGCTGTCAGTGCAGATGGAAATGACCTCAAAACTCATGCTTTTTCTACTGCTCCTCTCTGCCTGTCAATTTTGCGCACCTTGTGTTCACATGCCCCATCCTGAGAAACAGCCAGCATCTCCAGGCTCATCATTAGTCCATACATCAATATTGCATCTCTACTGACATTGTCATTAACCTTGAACACCGGAAGGAATCTCTTTGGGTTGTAAGTCATGATGTTTTGAAAACCATCTATATGCCCCTGGTATAAATTAGAGACATAAAGATTAACTTCATCATTCCCATTAGCACTATGGTTTTTATGATATATTTTTTCTTATTGTGCTATCACATAAATAGGCTATTGATTGCAAACCCAGATAACCACTGGAGTTCATTTAAGCCTTAGTGACTCGTAAGGGTAACTGCTAAACCAATTGAAAGGAGAAACTAAAAAATCAGAATCAGGAAACAGGGAGGGGACATGGGAGTCTAGGGATGAGAAATAATCTGCAAAGAGCATTGTGACCACAGCCGCAGGACAGCTCTGCCAGCACTGAATGCAGACTCCAAAGAGCCTACCACTCTGCTGGGCTACACCATCTCCATGCAAGATGACCCACCCCACGTTCAAACTCCTGGGTGAGGCGATCAGGCTAGCTGAGCCCAGCTCACTGCCCTTTCTCCCGTCTGACCTCTGGGGCATGGGGACAAATTGGACAGATTCTGTCATAAA
The DNA here is from genome assembly GCA_004026545.1 of Mormoops blainvillei. Lineage (NCBI taxonomy): Eukaryota > Metazoa > Chordata > Mammalia > Chiroptera > Mormoopidae > Mormoops > Mormoops blainvillei. The sequence continues at coordinate 505,199 of PVJD01000118.1, read as the reverse complement.
GTAGTGACTCAGCCTTCCACCAAGTCATGTAGCAAAGACTCGCCAAAACCAGAAAGGTAGTTCTTTAGTTAAACAAGAAAAAAAAAATAAAGAATCCACTATAAGTAGACTTCAAAGACACTTCCCAATCGTCTAGTCACCATAAATAATATTCGCAGATACTTTATTTGATTGAGAACATGGAAAGATGAATAAAGCTTTCTGTTCCTGAATCTGTAAGTTTATTTGGTTTTGTTTGTTTAGAATACATTAATACTTATTTTCAGACATTTGTTTTTGATCAATATTACAACTCATGACCATATGATATGAGAATCTCTTACGGTTCAGTTTATATCCCTTTTCATTATTGCAAGTTGTAAACACAGAATAACTTTGCTCTTGAAAAAAACAACACCCCAGAGAAAGTTATGACTTGGTGGAGCCGAAGCCGAGAGCCCCACTTTCCCCTCTGGATTCTATCACCACCCGAACCTTGCACTGCAACCCCCGCCCCGGGACCCTCTCCCTTATTTGAGACCTAGGGTTAATAACGCCCTGGCCAGGTGTATCTGAGGGTAAAATGTGGCAGTGCCTAGCAGGTATGAAGCACTCAATGTTTATCTAAACTAAATGTTTACCTTTTTGCAAGATCACATCAGTGATTATAAGCTATTAATCATCACAGTTTCCTCCCATAACTAAATGTTGATCATTAAAGCAACTCTGTACCCTCCGCGCTTCTAAACTGGTAATTCCGAATAGGGTTGCCTTTACTGAGTTCTGAAACTCAAACTGATTCAGAGAACTCTGATTAGGATCGCTCAGGTCCCTGGTGAGAAGCAGGGAGAGGCCGTAGGAGGAGTTCGCCAAGGCAAATGCGGGCAGTCTAAGATGGGATTGGCTGAGAAGCTGAACATCTCCAGAACCGATGGAAGCAAAGAGGGCTGGCTCCCTGGCTCAAGGAGAGCTCTCTGGCTCCTGGGCTGCCTCTCTCTTGGGCTCGGGCTCGGGCTTGGGCTCTCAAGCTCACCCTCTGGCTCTCTGGCTTCTTCCTCAAGGGCGCCTGGATGATCGTGCTGCATCTGCCTGCATTTCCCAACAGACGAGGGTGGCGGTGGGCAGCAGAGCCCCAAGCACTGCTCGGTGACAAAACCACAGCTATAACTCACATTTATCTCAGACATACTCTTCTCAAACCTCTATATTACTGATAGGCTAATAGTATAGAAGGTGGGCCCAGAGAAGTGTAAGGCATCCTTTCAGCCCTCTTGGGAGCTTACAATTTAATTGAGAAACAAAGAAGCAATAGAGATTTATATACACTCATACTAACAGTAAGTTACTTATGCATTTGAGTACACTAACCTACAAGGTTGTTTGAGCTCAAGGATAGAGTGATTATTAGAATCTAGCACAAGCGGGGAAGAGGGAGGTTAAGTTCATAGAAAATGTTTGCTCTTGAGGAAAAGGTTAAGGGAAGAATACAATCAAGAGGAGAGGGAAATTTAGGCAAGTAGTACAAGGTAAGATAAAACAGGACAGAGCAGGAATATTTTTGTGCATCCTAGAAAAACCTATTTCCAATATCCAGAGTTTTCAATGAATCAGAGAAGTCCATGGGTTTCCCATTTTTAGAGTGAATTTCTCATCTTCTTCACTAGGTCAGCTAGTACGGATGTACCATCTGTTCCTATAACATTTCTGGTAAACTCTCTCATCTTGAATTTGCATACTGATCACGACCATCAAAATATTTTTGAATCGTATTACTGTACTTCACATAAACTCTCTTTTCCAGTTTCATGAAGGCATGTCTCAAATTGTTCATATTTTTAAAAACCATGTCTCCAAAAATGGTTCTAGAATCCCGGGAGACCTTCTGAGCATAGTTCCCTGAGGGTTTCTCTAAGCCTCCGAGCTCCCTCACTCCCATAGAGCAGAAAGAGAGCATTCCAAAAGGGTACATACATTTACAATATGGGAGGTGGCTCAGAGACTTTAATTTACATGCCAAGGTTCTTAACAAAAAGCATTCTGTGAGCCTCGGTTAGAAATGTTGTTGTTTATTTTTTTAATGATGCCAGCTATGGTGATTGTGCGGTCCCTGGAGTACTAGAGGTAGGTGGCTAATTTTCACAGTGATTCAGGCCATTATTGTTAGACTAGGTGTTTATTGTCCTGACCTCATCAGATGACTGCTGATTATTTTTCTCAGTGGGATCATAAATGTTTTTCCTTCTCTTAGTGCATGTTATTTTCCTCGCTTGGAATGTTTACTTCTTTTTTGGTCTCAAGATACTTAAAGTCTACCTTTATCCTAAGTCCTGGTTAAAGTCTCTCTGAAGGGGCTTGGGATACCTGAGCGTATTGCTGAGCATTAATTCCAAATCTCTCAGCATTTCAGCCCTTAGCTTCTGAGTTCATTTCACAACACTGATACATTTTCAGCTTTAAAAAAACTCTGTTTGGTCAAGTAATTTTGCTAATGTTGCCTTTTTAGGTTAGTGATATTACACCACTTCTATTTCAATGAATTTTTTCAAGATTTTCTGGACGTTTGCAACTATAGCAAAGGAGCACTTACAAGACAGCATGACTTACTCTCATGGTTATAGAGCAAATATATATGCTTTAGTTGTCAGAAATGCTCGTAGATGGGAATAGAACTCCATCAAAGTTTACAGAGTTAATATAGCTGATGGAACCTCGAAGACTCAGACAGGTGGCATTGGTCACTAACACTCCCATTTAATGAACCCTAAGGAACCTGAAGTAAAAACCTTGTATTCACAATTCAGTTTGCCCCTGGCCATCAATATATATGGAACGATGATGAATGAAACAAGAAAAAAACAGATGTCAGAGAGAGAAGAAGAAAACAAAAGAACACACACAAAAAACAAGTGGCTTTTATTTTAATAAATGCACTTCCACCACAGAGTTTTCTGACCTGTTTGTTTGATTGTTTGTTTGTTTATACTGAGGAGCTATTTTTCTCCCAAGTCAAAAACTGCCCATTTACTACGGATGAGTGGAAGGAGAAAAAAACTTGCCTGCTTTATATTATTTTTTAATCATTCTTTTCACTTAGCAAACATAAATTGAAGCTTATTATGGCTCAATCAAGGTACGTACTGGCCTTCTTGAATTGTAGAAGAAAAATACAAATGAAGAGGAAGAGAAATTGAGTTTGGGGGAGATGAGCAATGAGGTAAAATGTTTGCATTTCAGCTTCCAACTCCTTAAAATGGTATTAAAATGACACCTTGAGTAGCCCAGATGTATTAGTTATTTATTGCTATGTCACAAATTACCCAAAAAACTAGTAGGATAAAACAGCAAACATTTGTTATCTCCCAGTTCCTGCATGTCCTAAATCCAGGTGTGGTTTTTGTAGGTTCTTCTGGCTCAAAGTCTCTCAGAAGGTTGCAGTCAAACAGTTGGCTGTGGAGTCCATCTTATCTAAGACTTGAGTTGGGAAGGATCTACCATCCAGCTCACTTATATGGCTGCCGGCATTCTGCAATTCCTTGGTAATTGGACTGAGGGCCTCAGTTCCTTGCTGTCTGTTGGCCAGAGACCTACCCAGTAACTTGTGGGCCTCTCCATGGGCCATATCACAGCGCGACAGCTGGCTTCCTTCAGAAGAAGGAAGCAAGAATGTTTACAATGAAAGCCTGAGGTCGCAAATGACCTTGAACCTGACACATCTCATAGAAATTTTCAGTTCTCATCTTCCTAAATTTCTGATCATTTCTGATTTTTGAAACATTTTTCTTATGGTACCTACAATGTCAATCTTTATTGATTTTTCTCCTGCCTCTATGGTTGGTATTTCTCAGTTTTCTTTGTCATCTCCTCTTTTTCTTTCTCTTCTTTAAATTTAGCCATATTGATGGATTATGTCAATTAGAACTCCAAAATGTATCCCAAATCAATTCAATTCTTTTCATCTCTACTATATTCAGTATAATCTAAGCCACCACCATCTTACCTGTCATTATAGTCTCATAATTAGTCTGGTAGCATTTGCTTTTGCTTTCTCCATTCAACAGACACTGATCTTTATAAAATAACGTGTTAAATCACTTCACTCCACTTCTTGAAACTGTTCAAAAGAGCCTACAAACCCCACATGATCTGGTTCCAAGCTTCTGAGAGATTTATCTCCTGCCATTCCATCTGACCTCCAGCCCAAGAGGATCTTTGAGTTCTTCAAATATCCCAGGCATGTTCCTGAGCAGGGTCTTTGCCTGGTCTGTTTCCTTTGCTTGGAATAGCCGTACTTGACTTGGGTAACTCCTCTTTCTCACTCTCTTCCTGGTTAAATTCTTAAATTGTAAAATCACCCCTTTTACATTACCCCAAACAAATCCATGTCTTTATTATTATCTCAAAACATCCCGGTCTTTTCTTTTACATTTATTATAACTCAGTGAGTTTAATCACTTAATGTGTGAACTTCTCCTCTGGACTCTAAGTCCTACCAGTAAATAATTTGACTGTTACATTCTGCGTTGAACAAAATGTCAAGCACAGTCCCGGGTACATACTAGGTGTTTAATAAATACTTGTCAGTTGGATAAATTTCCTTCCAGAATATGGTGCACCATTTGGCATTTGCCTCAGCAACTATTTAAGATTCCTCTGAGGACAGTTTGATGTTGAATGCTTTTTGATGATTCATCTGTATGCTGTAGTCAAGTGCTTTCTAGTCTATTCTTAACTTTTTGGAGGTTCTCATGTTTGATGAAGGGTCTCTGGCATCCGGGAGGATAAAAAAAAAACCAGAGCAAAGGAATTCAGCCTCAGTGATAGTCTGACATGCCCATGGTTTTCTCCCTTTAGACCGTGCTCCCAGCTCCAAGAGAATCGCTGTGGAGCTGATAAGAATAATGTCCGGAGTACCTGTGGAGTTCTTAACTTAGCCTTCACATCTATGTCTCTTGGTATATCTCTGGCCATCTCATTCCAGGCAGGCCTTCTGTCCTTACATTTTTGGGCTCCTTGAAGAAATTTGATTGATTCACTTAGATATAGACCTTGCTCTGTAGAGTTCAGATTTGACACGTTTTAACCTAATAAAGGATACACAGGCTTTTTTGGCATAGCTCCAAGACCTACTTCTCTGCTTCTCGCTCCACCCTTTTTTGCCCTCTTCCCAACACATCCGTAGTCTGTTGCCTTTTTCAGGCAGCTTTGATTTGTTCTGGTATGGCCAAGTCCTACCTTCCCCTGCCTAGTATCAAAAGGTGACTTAAGTAAAGTCTGCAGAATTCCTCCTCACTTACCCAAGGTCTTTTGTTTCATTGCCCCTCCCAAAAATTAATTTTGCTGTAAAAATTAAGTAGTACCCCATCTTTAAAATTTAGGACATTAAATTATTTTCAGCCCTTTAAGAATATTCAACCTTGCTATGATATGTCATCTTCTTCAGAAATATTTATTCCTTTCATTCTTTTCTCTTTCTAGCTGCACCTCATATTTCTATTATTATTATTATTAATGATTGCTATATATTATTTGCTTATTGATTTATTTATATGCCAGCTGGTTACTTGTTATACCAAAGAATTTAGGATTACTTATCAGAATATATAAAATATGGCTATATTTAATACATTTAAAATAACTGAAAAACAAAGTCAGGAAAATGAGGCTACAGATATAAAATAGGTTTCAGAATAAAGTGAATATAAATCTTTATGCCATAAGGACCCATACAACTGTTCTGGGCAGATCTATTTTGGTTCAAAACTTCCTAGCTATCAGGCCCAAAGAGTAAACCAAACATTTTAACAACTTATTGGGTTTTAAGAGGAAAAAACAAAGAAGTCACTCAGAAGAAGCAATTATTTGAGATGTTAAGATCAGACAAAAATGTCTCCCAAGGGGGAAATAAAGAGGAGAGTGCCATGCAGTGAACCATATCTTCACAGCACACACACAGGGAGTGTGCAGACGTTTCCTGAGTATTTGAACAGTGTTCCCCATTGAAAGTCCGTGTCATCTGCCCTAAGAACAATGGAGCATAAACATCTTGATGGGCTCCTAGTATGAATGATATGGTGCAGACATTCTGATCCCTGATGATCTGACTTAATCCAGAGGTAAATATAAGGATCTGGAAGAACAGACGCGATGCATGACTTCCAAGAAATCTTCCCTGGAGATTGCTTCTCTCAGCGGAGTTTTGATTTTAAATTGGGTGCCAGCCACTGTCAGTAGAGAAACCAGCCACTGGTCGGTCAGGCGCTGTATATAATATCTAGGATCCTAACATCGATGAACAGAGTGGGTATTATTATTCACATTATGTTAATGAGGCAGTCAGGGCTCCGAGAAGTTAAATAACTGGCCCAAGGCCACCATAGCTAAAAAGTCAGGTGACAGGGATTTAAAACCCAAACCTTAGTTCTAAACTCGCAGTCACTTTATTTAATTATGAAAAAAATTTAACACTCAGAAAGACAGAGACTAACGTAACAAAGAGCCATATATCCACCACCCACATTTGACAAGTGTTAACATTTCCACCTGCTCAAGTCAGTACACCAAGTTGCCTTCTTTTAGTGCCTTTTCGTATCTAAGAGATGGAAACAGACTAACAAAGGTTAGAAGATGGTGTTTTTCCCCACTGCACCAGCAGAGAAATTTTCCGGCTGCCTTCTCTTATACATTTCTAACTGCCCCAAATGGCTTGGGTTGCATTATTTAAAACACATTGTGCCTTTTCTCCCCCTTGGCTTGCATGCAGGCGCAACTGGGGACTAAAACCCTAATGCTGCCCCACAGAAGAAAATGTTCGGTTGTTGGTTCATCTGCCAACTTCTGATGAGGGTCAGGGCCAGTGCCCCACCTCCACTCCCAAAGAATCTCTTATAACTCGAAACACAGTGTATGATTAGCCAATATTTTTTTCTGCAAGTTGGCAGAACATAAGACATGTTGGCAGAGTATCTATTTCACCGGTGCCATATTCCAGGGAAGCAAATCTTTTCATCTAAGTTCAATGGTGAAATTTTTAATTTAACAAGTTAAAGTAGATTCAAGATCTCATAATCATTGGTGTGTGTTGATTTAAAGTACATTTGTCATCCTCTTCCACATCCTATTTAGTGTGGACTCTGAGCAGCCACAAAAGTAAAAGAATATTTCTAATCCAATAATGGCGTAAATTTTAAGGATAAGAATGAAAAAAACTTCAGTTGCTCAACCCCTTACTTCGTCCGTAATTAATACTGCAATGAGGGGCCGTGCCAGATACTGACAAAAATATATAGACTGAGAATATCTTCAAGTAATTGACATAAAACTGGACAAGGTAACCTATGTATTTGTTACAACATTTAAATCTCAAAATGGTATAGCTTAACTCTCATAACTTTCATTTGGACTATTAAGTCTAAACTGCCATAAATTAAGGAACCTGAGGTGCATGCAATTAACATTAGAGTTAGCAGTCCTGAGTTCCAAATTTTCCACTATCAGCAACCAGAAACTAACAAGAAATATCAACAACAAACTGCAAAGAAGTCAATCAGCCTATCAGTACGGCCTGCACCAACCTGTCTCAACAAATATTTTAAATGCTTTCCTTGCTTCATGCAAACTTTAAAGATTTGCACTCAGCTCAAATTTTTAAGAGATCTTTTTGGCAGCTTTCTCACAGTTTACTTGTATGACCTTAAATAATTTTCTTTTAGACCTTTCTTTCTTCCCAGGCAGGTAGTAAATGCTTAGACCTTACACCTAGGAATGATACACATGCAGCCAGACGCAGCATGTCTGTGTCTAAGAAACCAGAGATATAAAACAATTATATAGCTATCGTTTGGGCACAAAAAAATACATGAGCTTTTTTGTAACTGTGTGTCTTGAAAATATCAATTGGGAATCATACATATTTGCAATTAGGAAGTCCTTAGTGATTTTAATGCTTGATTTTCTTTCATTATTTTTTAAGAATTGTACAGCAAGGCCAGAAAGTTTAAGTGGTTTGTGCCAAATTTCATGGCTTTTCCGTGGTAGTTCGCACCTAAAACGAGCCCTTGAGTCTTCTCATCATTCCACCGAGCCCGCACTTGGTATCTGAATGTCCCAGGCAATATTTCTTTGTGTTTCCTTCTTCTTCTCCCCACCTTCTTTTGAAAATTTTCTACTTTACCCTGTGTGCAGAGAAAAAGGAGTGGCTCTGGCTTAACTCAGAATGATTATTCTGTAGCTGTTCAAAAGGAGTAAATCTATTTTTTTGTACTGTAATCTGGTTTATTCCTCTAGTCTCACAGAAACAGTCACTGCCCCTCTCTTGTTCTTCAACCCAAAAAAGATAGTCAAACCAGGCCACATAAGTTTTAATACCGTGTCCTCCAAAATATACATAAACAGACATATACACACAGAAACACCCACACTGGGGCAACAAAACCAATCACTGGAAAACAATCCAATAAAAGAAACAAAGAGTTTTGTTTATTGTTGTTACTGTTGTTATTTACAAGACCAGCAGGAACCTTATTTTATCGCCAGTTTCACACTCCTGAACTCTAGCAGATCCTGGACTAACACCATCGCCCTGTTGCCGTTTCCCGGTGCCGCAGCTCCAACTGGACATTGGATACGGAGCATGAATCTGTCCATTAAGAACGCTGTGCCTGTAATCAAATACTAAGACAATATTATCTCAGAGTGTACATAGGGTATCGCTTTCTTGCTCTTCTTAAGTATTCATAGCTAAATGATTTATGGGCACACAAATGGATATAATGTCCCATAATATATAACAGGACTAATATTTAATGTGTTTCTTTTTTACTTTGTTTGAATAAAATCCCCCAAAATACTTTTAGCAAATGATCATTAATTATGTGCATTGTCAAATGTGCTTGGGTTCTAATAAACGGGCCTCAGGATTTACAGTCCCCGGCTGTCTGCCGGTGCCCATAAATTCACCGCGGGTGACGGTACTCGATAAAATGGCCCCATCGCCGGAACAGAAGCCTCAAATGGTTCACTTTTGGATACACTCTGGATTTTTTTCCAATGCCTATAACACAAGCAGAAAATACCCTTTCCAGAATGTTATTCTAAGAAACCTCCCGGAATATCCGAAGTTGTTTTATTTAATAAGACTCTATGACCCACAAGGGCTAAGTCTGGCCTTCAGCCTGCGGATTTTATCAACTGCATCTTTGGGATAGATGGACTACCAGGGACAGGGATGAAAACCGCAGTGGCTTCTCGGGGAATATTTGTCAGCAAATATATTTTCCAAAAAAATAAAGGTTTTAAAGGGAAAATGTTTAAATAGAGTTGTGACTTCGTAGTGAATTTACTTAATCTTCAATGTCTCTGCAAATCCATTATGCACTTGGGATGTCAGAGGGGTCTACAAATTACCAGGTTGTTTGAAGTTTGCTGCTTTCTGAAGTGGCTTTGGTCATTTATTTTCGTAGAAATGTTATTTCTTCAACTTACAAGGTATGCAATAGCGAGGTCTTTTGAGACAGCTGTCTGAATAGAAAATGGTTATTCATGTTTCTAAAGAAAGATGACTTGTTCATTATATGAAGTCCTCCAAGGGACGTTTAGCATTTTAAGAACATGAAAAGAAAACTTCAATTTTGGAAGCCTAGAAGAAGTGTCTATGCAAAGGAGAGGAATGCAGAGACAGTAAATGAGAAGATGAGCTGCTCTGACCTAAGGTAAAGAAGAAAAAATTCAGTGTATTTAGTCTTGAATTTTTATTTTTTAATTTGAAAAATCTTTGAATACTTTAGATAAAAAAAAGAATAAGGTAAGATTAGTGTAATTTTCTTTGTTACTTGAACGCCAGATTGAGGATCGCAGAAATGTTTGGACCCTCAGTTTAAGCTAGATTAATGATTGAGGGTAGCAAAGGAGATACTAGGGTAAGAGATGAATCATATCAAGATGTGTTTTTGCTTTCTGGAAAACCTGTCCTATAGAGGATTAAATATCACACTAAGCACAAGAATAATTCACACACTCCTCCGCCTCTTATGTGTTGGAAGACTGTACAGTGGAATGGAGCACTGCCACTAGAGATTCCATCTGAAAGATACACTTCTAGTCAACCTCCAACCCAAACTAACAGACACACACACGCACACACACACACACAAAATGCAACACAGCAAAAGAGGCAAACGCATGAGAGACAGCCAAAAATAAAAATTTCACCTGTCCAAAAAAAGTTTACAGAAAATCAATGGATCCAAACACAACAATTTTCAGTTGAGGAAACGCACCCATTGGGTACAGAACACAGATTCTTTGAATCTCGAGCCAGTGCTTTCTCCATTGTTCAAGTCTAAACCTTTGTAGAGTGACACCGTACTGCAAACCACAAATTACCTTGACCCTTAAGTCAAGACTGCCAAACTCTGGCTAGGACCCAGCCTTCCAGCTTCTCTTTCCTGTATAACAGGCCTTTTCTGCTTTCATTCAGGTTTTGTTTTATAAAACTGGTATCCACTTCATCCTAAAAGAAGAGACTCATAACCCTGAAACTGTGGGAGCTCATCTAACCCACAAGATATCCCTTTTAGCATATCTGCTTCAGGGACATGGGAACCCTCGTTAGTGTGTGACAAAGAAGGGCTACCCCGCCCACCCCAGGAAAGCAACCTGCTCTGGTTTCCAGGACAGACAACCTCTTTCTTGCAGCGGGCAGGCTGCATTACCATCTCTTTCCCTCATCTTCAGGTCATCTGTCATTATCCCTCACTCTCTTTCTTTTTTCTCACTAGGGATCAAAATAAGGAATTTCCTGGTTCCTTGAAATCCCATCTATTGTTCAGGCTTCTCTGTGACCATTCAGGACAGCTCTTGGATCTTTAAAGGAACCTGATTTCAGAGTCTGTTGCTGCTAATCTGTCTGCATCGTTGTCTTAATATCTCACTTGGTTTTAGAGCAATTGTTGTGTTAAAGTTACTTAGTACAGTAAATCTTAAGGCACTGCTATCATTGTTTCTCCAAAAGCATTTTGTTTCTGAGCTCTTTGATGGGAAAGGTTATTTATTTGGGTTTGAGGCTGTACTTTGAGAATGGGAAGAAAGGTCCCTGGGGTCAGATGTCCCCATTAGGGAAGGAATTGTAACATTAAACAGAGGAGGATTTATTATTTTCTGAGTGATTCCCTCTTCAGGAAGAAAATATTTGCGTCTCCAGAGCAGAGAGAAATTGTTTCACAATGCTCACAACTGAAACTAATGTAGGGAAATAAGAATAAAGATAGATATCCCTGAATTTAGATATCCAAAGTAGATTTTTCTTATGATTCATACATTAATGGTCAAGAGGTGTACTGGGGCATGGGATAGGCTGTGGAGAGCATAAATAACCTGTAGGAAAATAGAGTGTCATTATTTGTGAAAGTGAGAAATGTACTTTGAAATCAGGGTTTTTATCTACCTACCCCTGAAGCAGAGACCCCTTTCTGGTGTAAATTGTTCGAATAGCAATATCTGCCTGTGAAGCTTTCAAATATTAATTTGTTTAGAAGAATAAGATCAGAATGGTAATTCAAGCCCTAGCCTGTGCACCCCTAAAGTAGGGACTCACTAACAAAAGCATTTCAATATTTCGGCAAGTAGTCACATCTGGCAATTTCATTAACCGACAAGTTTTTCATCTAGAAATGGATCCAGATGTTCCAAGAGAATTTGTATTGGATCTGAAAGAATCTGGATTTGGCAAAGTGCTGTTTTGTAGACTGATATCAAACCCTTTAGCTCCATCTACGTGAAAGGGTCCAGATTTGTTTCTGTGTGATTTAAGCCCATCGGAAAGGCAAAATGCTTTTGCAAAGCTGTTGCAATGCCTTTGCACTCTGATGGGTCTGCAGACTGTTGTTCTACTGGATCCTGCAGACCACCCATAAAAAGGGGAAAAAATGACCATCCCCAGAGTTTAATGAAGAGTGTGAACTTTTAGTATTTTATTAGGTACTATGTCCTTGCAAAAATTGGCTATTCCCCATTGAACTAAATTAAAACAAACTTAATGAATCAGGAAGACCCAAGAAAGTGATCTATCCCATCTCCCTTCTCACCTTGGAAACATGTTGCATTTACAACTCTAACCATAAAATAGCCAATGTTTTTAAAACCCCCTAGAGAAGCAGATTCTGTAATTATTATCGTTAGTTAGTTTAATCATGTGTCTACAAACCCTCAATGAAAAGAAAATTGGGTTCATTTGGATTTACTGGGTATTAACAACCCACCCTCCCTATACTATGGTTTCTAGGGCATGAGAGGAAGCAAGAAAGGTAGTTTTATTGCTCACACTCCATCTTTCCTGATTTTCGGGGCTATCTGGTCCTACAGCTCAAGACGTAGGGTTATAACAGCTGTCGCGGGGTTAATCTAATCCCATTGCTAACCTAACTCTCTAACTAATTTTGATGATTAAGGCTCTGGATTCAAATCAAACTCTTCCATCTACAAGCGATGGGACTTTGGGTAAATCATGAAGTCAATCATTCAGTTTCTTTATCTGGAAAATGGTAATTAAAATAGCACATCTACAAAGGATTGTTTTAGGAAGAAAATGAGACGATTTATGTAAAGTGCTTACCATGGCAAGTGATCAAAACTGGTCAGCTATGATGAAAAGTGCCTTTAAAACTACCATTGCTAATACTGTCTCATTCCTCCTTTTACCTCCCACTTCTGGTACTTACCACTCAAACAATGAGACATGACCACAAAACCAAGGTCCCTTATACAAAACCCCTTAAAACCCATTTCAGAGCAAGTGACTTGGTCCCACAGCTAAGTCATGGGAACCTTGACATGGCCCTGCACCTAACCACTTGGGGTTAACCTTTTATATCATATATATCTCCTAGTTCTCAGAACAATTCTATGCTACTTAAAGAACCAATATAATTATTTTTATATTACTAATAAAGCCAATGAAGCTCATAAGATAGTCAACAACCTATCCAAGGCCACATGGAAGAATGGGGTTTTCCACACTGATTTCACATGTCCAAGCCCAAGGCTCCTTCCATCACATTACGTTGCCTAGAAATTATACTTGAAAGTCCTTGTCCTCGTGCTGACTTGGAGCCCTGGCAAAGTTCAGGGAAGGAGGATGCAGGGGGTGGGCAACAGGGTGAGGAACAGGTAGTTCCCCCATGTTCTGGTGTTTCTCATGTCTTCCTCCCTCTCTCAAAAAGTAAAATAGGTTCTTCTACTTTGACTTCAGCACATATCAAAAGAAAGCATGTTTCTCAAACTTACGTCACTTGAGAAACATAACCCAATAGTAGTAATGTCCAATTTTGAGTATACATAAGAGTCACTTTGGGACTTTTGATTCAATTGGTCAAAGACTGAGGCTCGGGTATGTGAATTTTTAATTAAGACTTCAGGACATGTTGGTGGATGTACTTGCATTCTCCCACTGGAACAGGGACTGCTCAAATCCTGGTACATTATCAGTTTTCTACTTGTAGTTTCTCCTGGTGGTAGCCACACTCTAATTTTCCTCTTCGGATTCCAAAACCCACTTGGGATATTATCTTCTCGTGTTAAATTTGCTGACCATGTAATGTGTGTAGACATCAAGCATCTATGCTATGTAGATCACTTTCTTGCAATGTAGCAAGTCTGGTACTGTCATAAAAGAGAATTAGGGCAGCATGATAGTATTTCAGCTGCCACCAGTTATTTCTTAGGGAGCATTGAATAAGTCGTAAATTATTATTATTGGTAATGAGGAGTTTCATTTTATTTCTAAGATACATTGTTCGGATAATATGGTGCAGAAGACAATAACAGGCTTTGCTCCTTAACAGATTTATAGAATTAGAGAGAAAATTAATTCAGTTCACGTATAAAACCCTTAGTGTTTCACGTGTGTCTGGTTATAGCCAGGACCTCTGTGCCTGTCTCTGTAGAGGTGGCGCTCTGAGTTTCTCTCTGAGCTTCTCCCATCATGGCACGCGTTCTCAGAGGTCTTCTGCACAATCTGAAGTCTAATCTAAAATACAAGTCCCTGCAGATCTGTGTGGATATCTATTGTGGGTGTGTGATTTATGTTCACGTGTGTTATAGATTGTAAAGCAAACATATATATGGTATTAAAATGTTAACATGAAATGTTTACGGGAAATTTTTATGAGATTACTCCCTGTAAGAAATACATGAGAAATGTGGATAATGTTTACCTAATATACACATAATCACATTTATGTGTGTTACATACATACATAGTACCTCTCCACATATATGCATGTGCATGCACATTCACATGATGATATTCAGGCAAATGTTAACTAGCTCTTTCGGGGGCAAAAGCACTGGTTTATAATGTTTGCAAATTTCCATGGTGTAAATACTCCCACAATGGCCGATTTAAAGCTAGCAATATGACCGAACAAAAAAATCTGCTTTTCTGAGCTGGCAGGCTCTAACACACCCCTGGTCTATACCTCTCTCAGTTTCTTTTTGTCAAAGAGGAAGTTTTAACTAGCTGCCCTTGAAGGTGTTTCAACATTTAACATTATGTTTTTTCTATTTACATATACACCCTACACTTAATTGCTATAGCTTGAACAGGAAAGTAGGTGGTCTGCAGTGTCTTTAATCTTATCGAGGTCATCAAAGCAGAGACCTAAAGGCCACCACACAAATTTAGGGCTTTGAAATCCACTGCTTCTCCCAGGGTTTTTAATCCTATGTGTTGGCAGAATGGATGTTCAACTGGCCTATTTATCATTATAATCATATACCCTCATAAGATCTGCGTATTTTTACGTATTTTGTTCAAAGTGATTCCCTTTGTTTCAGAGATTAAAATAAGAAATTATACTCCCTGCCCCACCAAAAAGAAAAGGGGGACAAGAGTTAATTGTATCTGAACTGAGGTGTAACTATGGCCCTGTTAAGGAGGTGTAGTTATAGGCTATTGATCATAGCGCACAGGAAAAGCTTGTCATGTAAAGTCAAGAGGTTAATGTAATTACAAGAATGGGCAGCAGGATCAGCTGTAGCCCAGAAGTGGCGAATAACTAAAAGCTGCTTTAGAGACACATAATGTTGTCAAAGCATAAATAATTCATCCTAGCATTCGAGAAGAAATTACTCCTCTGTTTCAGCATATTATTCAGCCATTAAAACCTTGCCTTCTAAAGACTTTTGATGTAGTCATATTTTCAGCTCTAAGTCATTCAGAGGCATGCCACCTTCATTAAGCCTGATATTGTGTAGTTTTCAAAGTATTAGAGGGGATGTGGATCCACAATTTGTTTAACAACCACAGTAGAGTTCAGATAAGAGGAAGAAGCTGGGAGGATTTGTGTTACATCCAGTAGCTAAATAGGAATGAAGATTAAGCAACATGGGGTGGAATTCGTAGTTCTTGAGCTGGGCCAAGTTCCATTCACTCCACTTTCTTCATTGCCTCTAAATCCTTGCAGATCCAATGCCTGAAATATTTATCTAGTGCCAAAGAAGTGGAAGAGAAACAGCAATGCGTCCCACACCTTTCTTGTAAGTATTTTCGCATACACTGCTCACCAGCTCTGATAAAAATACTTTGACGATGCCAGTGGTTCGGAACTGAATCTGGTTTCGTTGTTGTAGCAGTTGTTGATGTTTTTCAGTCTGTGCATTTAGAAACAAAGTTTTGCACAGCTATGGCAAAATAATAGCTGCAGGCCCCTGAGAATCAATAGCTAACTGCTATCTCTATAGTGATTACAACTATTATTTCTGCTGTGTGGTGTTCAGCATACAAAAGTCAGTACATGAAACAACTGATACAAGAATGAGTATAATTATGAAGTCATAGAAGCAAAAGTGACCTTAGAGGAACGAAGGAAGCTTCACCCCCAAATCCATTCTCTGCTCTTCTCTGCCCCACCCTGTCCCACAGAATGGTGAGCCCAGATCTTGATCCTCTTTGGGGTCTTTGGGGACCAGCCAGTGTCAGACCCCAGCAGACACTGAGGGCAGCAGGAGAGAAGTGAGGATAGTTCGCCCCTGTTTCCTCCCTGCTAGGGTTTAGTTCTGGTGGTGGCTGTGGCCTCTGTAGCTTCTTTTGAATGACTCTTCTTTCACATCTCTGATCCCATTCAAGCTCTGGTAGCACTGGCTGTTGGAGACCTATAAGATCTCACCACCATTTCATGTCTCTGAGTGTTTCAGCATCGTTGGTTGGCTCTCTCCCACTAGTCCCGTCATTAAACGTCTTCAGAAACCCCAGCTCATTGTGCTAGACAATTTTCCCAAGTATCCTGTCTGATACAGACAGCCAGGCAAGGGGCAGAGAAACAAGTACTCCTTCGAATAGTCTCTAGAAGAAATTCCTTCTCTTTAATTCTTCAGGCATCATAGCAGTTAGTAAAACCCTGATGAAAACGTCTCAGAGAACGTCATGTCAAAACAAGACTAGAGCAGACACTCAGGGAAGAGTGGTGTCTTTCCACTGCCCTGGTCATACCATCAACACACTGGTTATCCTCTCACAACTCCTGGGGGTGGAGCAGGGCACTAACATCAGATCGGTCTCCTCCCCACCCATGTTAGAACTGGGCTATGCTTCTGCTTAAATGTCCCGAAGTCTAATCTTGCCTCCAGGAGAAACGGCTGCCTAGTCCGCCTCTGGGTGAGCACCGCGAATGATGAGCAGCTCACTTTGCCTCGCTGTATGCACTGAATATTATATATTTCAATCGTCAAACGACTTTTCTGCTTTTAAATTAAAACTGTGTTCCTCCGGATTGTCTCTGGTTTACATTTTCCAATGAAATAATAGCATCTTCATTAAGAAGAAGGCACGTAAGCTGTTTATTCAAAATGTCTGAGACACTCCCGTTCAGGGAGTTTCCCCGTATGGATGCCCTGGGCACTACGTGCCAGAGCTGGGACACTGGGGTTCGCCTCCAGCTCTGCAGGTGACTCTGCACAGCTCCAGAAAATTCCTGTTTAGCATTAGCACCCTAGAAGTCATCCTTGATTTCATTTTCTCCTCACCTCTATGTCAAATCTATTAACCTACAGTATTATTTTCATCTCAAAAGTATGCCCTAAATCTATATTTTTATCATCCTTAATACCTGGTGCAACCTGCCATCCCCTCTCACCAGGATTGATATTAACGTAATAGCCTCACTGCTTCCATTCTTTCTTCCCAAGAGCCCCCCTTTGCACACGGGGTAGGTGGTATGATGTTTCTAAACTGTGGATCAGGTTACATCATTCCTCCCCATTAACCCTTCCAATGGCTCCCTTAATCTGCCGCGTCCTTGTGTAAACTTGCAATTTCCTATTCTTGCTACACAATCGTGATGCACTGGTCTTGCTGGCCTTCATTTGAAGCCTCCAGCACAGCACTTCCCCTGCCGCGGTGTTCATGTTCTTCCACCCAGGACAATCAGCTCCCAATTGTTACTTGGCTGCTTATGTCCCAACATTCAAATTTCAGCTCACAGGCCACCCTTTCAGGGGTACCTTTGGGACCACACTCTAATACTCTGCCCTCGAGCGGTGCCCCATCACATCTTGCTATGTGGCTTTCTTCTAGTATTTATCGCTATCTGAAATAGATCATTTATTTATATTTTCACGATTTGCCTTCACCTTTAGAATATGAGTCCCATGAGATGAGGAATCTTGTCTATACTGTTCACTCCTTTCTCCAGTCCCTAGCATGACACAGGCTCCAAGTAGGGACTCAGAAAGCATTTGCTGAGTTAGATTCACTCATCTATTGCAATAGAGCAGTGAGGCAAAGTAGCGGGACCTCATGTTTATTTTTTTCACTTAGTATTATCAATTAGCTCTTCACCTGACACCCGGATTATTTTATCTCCCACTTAGTAGATATCAACTAAAAAACTGCTCTGTTCAGTGGTAGAAAATGCTAGAACACGTGCAATGTGAAAGAAATTGTTCTCATTTTCAATGAATGTCTCACAATTGGTTTTTAAATTTTTGATTCTTACATATAAAACTGACCTACTTGTCAAGTAAAGAACATGGAATTTGAAAATATAGAAATGAGACAAAATGAAGGTGGGGGGAGGTGACAAGAACAAAAAAGATATGAAATCCAAGTACGTTCCAATATGAGCTAATTCTCCTCCAACGGATCCCAGGCAGGACCTGTAAGAAGGCTGCCTCTCCCCCACCCCTCTCTCTCTCTCTTTGAAAACTTCAAAATCAAAAGGCTGCTGCAGAATATTAGGATTTTTCAAATTTTGCTCTCTTCTCACATAAACTTTATCTTTGCAGCGAACGCAGAAATTTTGAAGGAGTAAACCTCTGAATCAGAAACCACTGTGGCATGGTTTATTAGATCTTGAACAAATTAGGTAACCTAGGTGAGGTTCACTGTCCTTCTCTGAAAATAAGGAGGGCACTGCTACTTGCCTACCGCTGTACAAGCCGAAGGAAGCCAGATGACCCTGTGTGTCTGTAAGTACCTTGTGACATGTCAATACACAAGTGCTCACTGCTGCAGTCATTATTATTACCAAAAAAAAATAAAAAGATGACTTATAAAGACAAGTGATAGAAACTTACACTGAGCATTACAAGGACGTACAAAGAATATTCCCCAAGGGCTGGATATTTACAGAGAAAATAGGAAAAGAACATGGCTTTAAGGACGGGGAAGAGCTAGGAGAGCTTGGTCTAGAAAGTTTCCATAGGGCAGATGAGACTTTAACAAAGACCTAAGGAAGGAGAGCGTCATCATTTAGCATACAGAAATAAGAAGGGATTACTGGAGAGAAGAAACCACTGCTCAGAGGTCAGCAATTTAAGAAAGTGGAGCAACAGCGGGTGTAGGGAAATGCCAGGGCAGGTTTGTCTGACAGGAGGACAAAAGCCTGGGATGTAACAAGAGATGAGATGAATTAACCCAGAGAGTAACCAAATGGTGGGAGGGCGTAAAACCCCACACTAGCAGATTGCATCCAGGCCTGGAAGCAGGCAGGGCGTGATTAAAGGATATCCAGGACCACTGAGAATTCTAACACCTTCTTCTGCAGCAAGAGAAGAGGCGTGCTTAGATGAAGGGGCCAGGGAGAGCCCCACTGTACTTTGTCAAGTCAGGACGCAGCTGGAGAACTGGGTTTTGTCTGGAGTGCTGTGTTTTTCCAAGGACATTGACTTGAAAGCATCAGAGGAGTATGACCAGAGTAGAGAGGTGAATGAAAAGCTCACCGTGCAAGGGATAATGGAAGAGTCTGCTATTATGCAACCTAGAAAAGTCAAAGAATGTGCTAGAACTTTCTTTTCTGCTTGGGTTGATCTCAGTTGATTTCAAAAAGATTTTTTTTTAAATGTAAGACTTAGGAGATATCAAATGATTGAGGAGTCAAGAAGGTATAGAGAGAAGGCTTGGATTTACTTCACCTTTGTCCCAGTTGGTGAGTACGTTATCTACTTTCCAATTTCTTAATTAATTCATGCATTTTAAAAAAATCTTGTTGAACTAGAAGATCTCTAAAACATTCATACACTAGCTATAAGTAGAGGTACAATAACTTGTTTAGATGGTTAAATCTACTGATTACTTTAGTTACCAGAAATATTGACTAATTCCCCTGGTCTTCATTTCAGCTTACCTACGAATGCAAACAAGAACAGCAGGAATGGGAGAGGCTTCTCAATGGTAAAAATTGGTCAAAATCAATACTTCAAAGTGTAGTGGAATCCAGATA
Source organism: Mormoops blainvillei (assembly GCA_004026545.1). Lineage (NCBI taxonomy): Eukaryota > Metazoa > Chordata > Mammalia > Chiroptera > Mormoopidae > Mormoops > Mormoops blainvillei. The sequence continues at coordinate 485,508 of PVJD01000118.1, read as the reverse complement.
CCCAAGAGATTATACCAGGGTCACCGATGAGAAAACTCACGAAAGCATGGCTTAGAGGGGGTGTAGGTGGGAAGCTACGAGAAAGAATACACTCCCCAATTGTGTTCAACAGGATCTTTGTGTTGTGGAGTAAATGTTGAAAAAACTCATGTTCAACTAAATGTTAACCAAATATTCAACAAATGTGTAGGTTGAAGCTCTATTGTGATGGTAATTGGAGATGGGGCCTTTGGAAGGTAATCAGAATTCAGTGAGGTCATGAGGGTGGTATTAGTGTTTTTATAAAAAGAGGAAGAAAGACGAGAGAATGCTCTCTCTCTCCCCTTCTTTCCTTTTCTCTCTCAATCCGTCATGTGAAGATATAGTAAGAAATCGGCCACCTACAAGCCACGAGGTGAGCCCTCACCAAAACCAACCCTTGCTGACACTATGGTCTCAGGCTTCCAGCATCCAGCACTCTGAGAATGAAATTCCTGTTGTTTAAGCCACCCCGTCTATGATAGGTTCTTAGAGCAGCCCAAACATACTAAGACATCTATTGTTTCTGAATGCTAAATGTTATTACTTCTCAGGGAACAAAAAAAGAGTTCTATGGTAAAAATTAATTTGGGAAATGGTGGGTTTAACAAAATAAAAGAGCTTTCTTTACTACAGATTTCTCAGCACCTTTAATGTGTTCAAGGGTCTTGTGACTCAATAAGGACATTGTACAAAGCAGTTTCTTTCTTTTTCTTCAAACCACAGAGGTGACCTTCTTCCTCACAACACCCACCTCCTCCCCCACCCTGCAAGCATTTCTGGGGGAGGAGTGTTTGTCAAACACTACAAAACCCCTTGAGAGCTCTGGCCCTGAGTTGAAGGGTCCCAGTAGAGATGATAAGTGTGCTCAACTCATCCTGTGGGAATAGGGCAAGAATTTTTAAATCAATCATTAAACACTAATTAAGCACCTACTATTTGTCAAATGCTGGAACAGATACAGAGACTTAGACCTATGGCTACTATTCCTAGGAGTTTTCAAGATACTAAGAAAATAAGACTTGCGCATGAAAAGGTAGCCATGTAAAGCTCTCTTATTAAATGTCAAAAACAGCAGACCAGCGTGGACTGAGTATTGCAGGGGCCTGGAAAGCTTGCCATAGCTTTAGCAGTCAGCACAGGCTCCTTGAGGGGGGACTTCAAGGCCATTCCTGGAAAAATTAGTAGGACCAGACTACTTATAGGAAGATTCAGGTATTTTAGACAAGAGAATACTGTGCTCAGTAGGGTGGGCAAACACCAAGGGTATGGGATAACACTGAAGACGTGAGTCTGGAGCTGTAAGTTCTGGAACAGTTGTGGATAGTGTTGGAAAACTAGGGGTGGGGCTGGTTTAAAAGAGACTGTAGTGCCAAATGCAAGACATCTGGGTCCTACCATACAGACAAGGGTGGGATGTTAAGGTTTGAGAGCATATCTGTGATGTGATCAGGACATTCATGTCAACTTCAGCTTCACAGAAACAGACTGAGAGTGTCAACTGCTCATTTTAAGTCAAATAACTTTAATTTCTGAGGCAAAGCATTTACTCATTGGCAGAAGGAATTCTGGGGGAGGGATGATGGGAGAGTTTCTGTTTCCCCTCCTCTTCTGGCAAATAAACAGTCCTTCTGGTGGAGAAAAGGGCTCGGTGGGCTATTTGTAGCCTCCTTGCTGCTGGACCCCAGTGACGGAAGACATAGATGTGTTCTCATATAAGATTCAGATATCCTGCTGGGCCAGCTCTGCACACTGTTTAAGTAAACATTCTAAAAATAATACAATAAACTTATACAACCAGGAGAGACAAGCCGTGGGTTGCAAAATGATTTAAAGTGTTTCCTCATTCATTTTGAAGGTTTCTTTGAATTTCAGCCAAGAAAGAGCCATCACCATGTCTAAGGAAAGGAAACCTCAAAAGAAGTTTGGAAAGACAGTCTTTCTATTTTTACATGAACTGGGTTGCAACACTCTGAGCTGTCCCTTGCCCATCAGGAGCTACTCCTCAGGAAAGAGCAGAGCAGGGTGACAGGACCATCGGTTCATGGACCCTCTTCATTTATGTCACTTGTGGCCATGCTCTGCCTGACCCCTAGAAGAATTTCCATGGGTGACTCTGAGTTGAGGAATGGGGATGGAAATGAAGCAGAGAAAGTTAAAGAGTGACTCCTTCCTCCTGCTGCCCCCTCACATCAGACTACACTCCCCATATGCTCGTTGACATGGTAGAACCAGGAAGCCAGTAGCCGGCCCCAAGGGGCTCTCTCCCACAAAGGTTTTCTCAGGGGAAGGGGTGGGGGACAGGGGCCCACTGGGGTACCAATGCCTCACTTACATGATCGGATCCCTCCCTTACTAGTTCTAGTATGTTTGTAAGAGTTACTTTAGAAATCTAATTTTTTCCAGTGAATACTTCTAAATTTTATACACTGCTTCCAGTTAAAATATCACACACACACATCCCTATCGGAAAGATTTCTCCTTTTCAAATTATATTCGATTTGGGAAGGTCTGGACTCCCTTTATACTTTGGTTAATCTACGACTTCGGAGATTTATTCTGCTGACAAATCTGCTTAGAAATAGAAGAAACTACAACAAACAAAGGACTGGCATGGCTAGAAAGTAATATTTTCAGACATTCCGACATTATTTTGTAGGCTTCTCTGCTGACCTCCTAGAAAACCTTCGGTTCCCACTGAGCGCTAGTTAAAACCACCTCTGCTGTGGCTTCCACCGCCCCTTCTTCCTCAGGTGGCCAGCCTCCCACCCACGGAGGACCGGCGCCCGGGCCGGCCATGTGCTCAGCGTCCTGAATGAATGCAACGGGACGGAACAATGAAGAAAAATGAAGTCCACGTAAGAACAGACCACGAACTGAATATTCAGCTACCACACTCCCTTTTTTAAATGATGCTACCTGCTGCTCCCCTCTGTCAAAGGAAAAACCTGAAATTCAAGCACTTTATTATTATTTTTTTCTGGGTCGTGCTTACTCTAAATAATGCAATCAATCCAATCCTGCTGTGGAGGAGAGCATGGGGCGACAATATCCAATCCCATCACCAGTCCAGCCAGCTTTATCAAGCCAGAGCCCTACGCTCCCCTGAAAGCTCATTTATGGAAAAATACAATCAAGCAAGGTCTGCGAGGGGCTGCCCCCTGGGGAACTTCTGTGTCATTGCCTTGAGGAGAAAGAAATTCACCTTGAGCTGCAATAAACTGACATTCTCTACATGGTGTTATGTGCCTGATGGAATGCAGCGAAAAATAAATCCAGGCTGCCCAGCATCTATCTGCTGATGGCTACATTGGAGCACGGAAGCAGGCAAGATGATGTTATACGGTGACGACACGTGGCATTCATCTTCCCAAGATGATAAATCAAGAGACACACTGTTGAATCTGTTAGAAACAAGAATCTACAAACTGGGGAAGAAAAGCAGCAGCTCATTATCATTTCAAAACCACAAACTAAGCAGGGGTTTAAGCAGGAAATATAGGAAGCAGAGATGCGAGGCAAGGACACATGCCCTCTCCATAAGGGCTTGACAGGGCGAAATAAATCAGCCCCATTGAAGACGCAAAGCAGCCCCCACAGGCAAGGGAGTGGGGAGCGCCTTTGCTCTTCCTGAAGTTTCTGATGCATCTTTGAGGCTAGTCAACTGTAGAAGAACAAGATGAAAGGTGATCGGGATTGGAGTGGCTGCTGGAAACTGCGGTGAGCTCTCTTCTCCAGGAGTGCGCAGGCGCGGTGCCAGCTGCGTGCTCAGTGGGGCAGGACGGTGGATACTGAGCATCAGGTCCTCGTACCTTACAGTTCTCTCTGACCGAGGCTGGTTCTGAGCTAACTCAAAGGTGCATTAGCAGGGCAGATCATTTGGTAACCACAGTAGTCAGTCACTACGGGGAGAGCCGATGTTAGGGCACGGAGAGCAACTCACGGATAGTAAATGACGAGGAATGCAGAAAGAGGGAACTAAAAAAAAAAAAACAGCTACAAGCTATACATTGTAGACAGACCCTGTAATTTATTGTCCATACAGGGACACTTGCTATTAGCAGTGATACAGCTAGGGTAAACTGAGGCTGTGCTGGCAAACCAGAATCAAGGGTCACTCTGGTTACGGACAATGTCAGGAGAAAAAATGGGAGTGACTCCATTTTAGCTCTTCTTTCTCTGAGGGATTTCTGTGTCTGCTTCCTCATCCAGCTCCCAAGTCTAGGAAAATATCTTGCTCTAATTGATGAGTGTCAGAGGTCAAGGTCAGCCCTCCAAGGAAAGAGGCTCCTTGGCAAATGGTGTGATACAAAGACATTGCTAACTGGAGAGAGAAAGATGGTTATTGCTTCAGATGAACCTAGATTTGGGTCCAGGCCAAATTTTCTCAAATCTGAAATAAGTAGAGACTTCCATGTGGGGCGATTGGGAGAATTCAACAAAAGAATGTATGCTTCTAAATGTTACTGCAGCTGACCATGCGTCAAACACTCTTCTAACCCCATACCTGGTGTGCCTACATTTATGGATATTTTTTCTTTCAAGGCAGAGTGTCTGGAAAAGAGCAAGCTTTCAAAATCTGCTAATTCCTAGCCCACATGATTTTGTCCCTTCTTTCTTGGCTTACACTTTTCACCACTGTGGGAAGTACGAAGGACATAATCACAAACCAAATATAGTTGTTGTCACTGCCCCAGAGGCCTCATGATTAAACTATTTTACAACTGGACGTATAAATACAAACTCTGATAGTTATGTGCAGACAAATAGTGTAGGGTGTTATGAGAGAACCACAGAATGGATCTACGTTAGACAAAGTGTCTAGGAGAGGTCTCACCGGAAGGGAACACCTATGTGCTGTGACCTGAATGAGGAGGCAGCCCTCTGAGAGGCAGCAAGGGCATTGCAAGAGAAAGGGAACTGTGGGTTCAAAGCTTTTGACTCAGACAAGGGCTTGACACATTTGAGGACTTCGAGGGAAGTTAGAAGAGGAGAAGGGCAGAGGGCAAAAGACTGCCTCAGCAAAAGGCTCCGGCCATGGGCAGTAGCCACACCCCAGAGAGCCCGGCTGTGCATTATTCAACACACGTTTTTATTGGGTACCTAATACAGGCCCATCTGCCCCAAAAGTCTGAATTTAATAGAAGACTAATGAAAAGGCATTGAACAGTTCAAGCTTAGAAGAAGCATGACCTTTTTACATTTGAGAAGTATAGCTCTGACTGCTGAGTAGAAAATGAGTGGGAAAGGGGGGGAGTTGAAGGGAGCAATTAGGAAACTCCTGCTGGAAGTCAGAGCCGAGTGAATGGCGACTTGGAGTAAGGCTGTCTTGATGGATGTGAAGAGAAGTGATGGAACTAAGAATATACTTGGAGATGGTGCTGATAGGACTTGTGATGTTGAGTGTGGAGAGGAAGAAGGGGGGTATTCAGAATAATTCTACTCTGATACATGCATCCCTGCATAAATAAAGACTGGGAGAAGGCCAGGCTTGTGAAGAAAATTAAGAGTAGTGTTTGGATAAGTAAATTTTTAGATCTTTTGCAGGTGATGACATGGAGAGCTCAAGTAGACAGATGTGTGTATGAAGCTGAAGCCCAGAGAAAAGACGGACATAATTGGGAGTAGTTGGAATATATGTGATATTTAAAGGCAATGATAGACACAATCATTTGGAAAACCTGTAGAAAAAGAAAAGGAGAAAATATGTTAAAAACATTCATTTCCCAATTCTCTCACTAACCCTAAGAATTATTTTAAAAACAATAATAAAATGTTTGATCTTTGACAAAAAGAAGGCATCTTATTAATAGCCACTCAATTGTTTTTTATTAACTACCTGGGAAAGGCTTTTTCAAATATTTATGTTAAGATAATCATATTTTTCTGTCATGAATATTCTTTATATATTGAGGATATATACTTGTACTACTTAAGTTGCAAATAGTTCCCAGTTTGTCATTTATCATTTAAAATTCTTGTTAAGGTTGAATTTGTTTCTATGTTTTCTGGTAACATGATTTTGAGGGAAGGTTAAAGTAATTTAGAGACTGTTTTTTCAAGATTTTGTCTCTGGTATAATGTTTAGAAAGCCCTAGCCCATTACCAAGATTTTAGAACAAAAGTATAGAAACCTAGAGGCTTATTACAGCATGGTTTATAACAGTAATTTTTTAAGCTAGAAGTAGCCTAAGAATGTATCAAAAATGTATCTGTGAAGAGTGTGACTTCATATAGTAGAATGCTTTTCAGCCATTAAAAATACTATGTGCTTCCATTTACTCACATCGAACCATGTCTACTACATACTTTAATTAAAAAAAGAAAAAAGAGAGAGAGAAAGAGAATATAAGTGTTACTACCAGGTGACTCCTTTTTGGTAATAACAACTGTATTACTATCTATTACTTTTTCTAAAATAAAAGAGTAAACAATTTATGTATATCTTATCTCCCAATTAACTCTTGAGCTTATACAGTCTCTTCATGTTACCTACTCAAAAAAATAAATTATTTAATTAATTAAATTTTATACATACGAATAAGAGATCATCTATTATTTTTAAAACCTATACTGTTAATAGTGATAGTTACTATTCATTTACACCTAGATTGTGACAAAACTTGGCATATGTGTACATCAGTTTAAAAAGATAGAGAACAGGCAACAAGATCTGAAGGAACACATAACGAAGTCATCACTGCCTTTCACCTAATTAGCCAGTCAGAAATGTGTGTCTGCTGGCTGTCTTTCAGAAAACTCTTCCAGCAGTTTTTCTGGAGGCCATCAGGCTGGGAGCTTTCCTCCCCTTCATGTCCAAGGGCAAAATTTTCAAATAATTCAGTATGGACCTGAACGGCCTCCCACCTCCCTTCTTACCCTACTCCACACATTTCTAGGCACCCAGAACCAGCAAGCTCCCCTAAGCCTCAGGTTCTGTTACCCACCTAGACCTCCGAAGCCCTCCCTCCACCCACAGTTCTTTCCCAGCAAATCCCCTTTCTACCCTGCAGTGATCTGATTTCCTTAGAACAGCTGGTCTTATCCGGGGATTATAGGGAAGGCAATCTGATTCAATTAATTTATTCTGAAGCATTAATAACTGACAAGATCTTTTGATCTTCCAGGAGTTATTTGCATTAAAAATAAAATTAAGATGTAGAAAGGGAGGGGACTCTGTCACCAAAATGACTCAACGTAGAATGTTGACTAGTATGGCCGGTTGAACGGAAAGGACTCAGGGAGTTATCGTTGGACTGTCCTGCTCTGCGTAAAGGTCTAGCTAGAGGTGAGGGTCTCCAGGTCAGTGTGGGGGGGGTGGGGGATGGGGAAAGGGGGGTGGGAGGGCTTCTTTTGATGATGCTTTTGATTTTCAAAGTGTCTTCCTTGTCTATTCTCTGAAACCTATAGATCCTCTAAAGTCTCCACATTTGGTCTAGGTTTTTTTGTAGACCTTTTTCCCTACTTGGGTGTGAGTGCAATCTCTGGCCATAGAGGGGGACCAGCAAGGAGAGTGGGCTCCTCGAGCCTGAGAGCACTCCTTATGAGGAGACTCACAGGGCCCGAAGGCCCCGAAGGAAGCCCCCATTTCACCCATTTGTACTCTACATCCAACCTCACATTTCCTGTCTCCAAAGAGTCTCACCAGATCCTAAGTTGGCCAGGCCTTGGGAAAACTGAGAAACCACAATGTCTTGGTCCAAAGAAATGGAGACACAGGGCTTACATTTTTCTCTTCCATTAACATTCAAGTATTTTAATGAACACCAGATTTTACTATTTGTTCCTCAGGGAGGACATTTGAGTTTTCTGTGGCTCATTTTATTTTCAATATTTTAAAATCTTTGCCCTCAATGAGGCATAACCATAATTGCATTTGTAAGAAGTAGGCTGCATTTGGTTAGTGGAACTGGTTTATAAATGTGGTGACAAAAATTAACTTCATGTTTCCTTTGTAAGGTGCCTGTCTCTCTCTTTTGGTCTCTCTTTCTTTCTCTCCCTCTCCCTCCCTCCCTCTCACTCTCTCTCTCTCTCTCTGAAGGTTTTAAACAACTCACATCCTGCCATGTGTGAATACCAATGCGCAATGAGTTACAAGAAGCCTTCTAAGCAGGTATATATAAAGAAACCTCCTGTGCAATGGAAAGGGTATTCAAATTGCTCCATCTAACCACAAAGAAGAGCAAATTATCTCCAAAGTATAAAGTGGTTTATGCTTTAGACAGGGAATTGAGAACTAAATTTGAAGCTGACATCTTGACAATCTCATGACCTAGTTTCAGGAACAAAGTTACACAAGAGTGACAAATGAGGGGAAAAAATGGAGAGGCAGATGGAGAAAACCAAAGAAGAAGAAAAAGAGAAAGAAGATGATGTGGTGGAGTGAGGAGAAGAAAAAGCATCAAAAACAATTAAGAATGAAATAGTAGAACAGAACGTAGCAGATAGACTGTCTTAAAGCTGTTCTTTGGAAGGTCAATTCATGGAACACATATTATACATTTAAACATTTATAATATTTATTGTTATATTTATGATTATAAATCATAAAATTACACTTTTCAATAGACCAGTGAGCAAGGCCCTGTCTACCAAAACAACAACACAGTGAAAACTGAGGAAAAGAAGATAAGCTTCATGCTGATTTTCCAACTTCTTAGATGGTTAACGCCAGGTACCCCAACTATCTGAAGTTGTTGCCAACGTTTGTGCATGAGTACATACCACATCGAAGAAGATTAATTTCCACGACACTGTCCATCAGTTTATGGTCAGTGGGTCTTCTTAAATCTGTGCCTTCCTTTCGATAAGCAAACGATTCCCCAACTTTCTTTTTCACTCTCAATGTCTCTGGGTTTGAGAAATAACACCAGCCCTCCATTAGTGCCCACCTCCCCCCACCCCACCCCCAAAAAACCCACTGAGGAAAGACAAAGACTATGGCATTGACTGAGGTTAGTAGCAGTCTGCATTTCAGCTTTTGACCCAACCCCAGATCCCAATACTTTTAAATAATGGTTTATCAGAAAAGTATTATTGTCAATTTTGATTACTATTATAGACAATCTTTCTGTGTACCAGTGAGCTTCTTACACAGTATCTATATGGCATTGACCAATTGGATGAATTCTGAACCATGTACTCTCAGGTGAATATTTCTAAAACATGAAGGTGTTTGTTGAAATAAACAGGATGGGGCAAAAGCAGGTTTACAGCTCTTTGTGTGGGAAATGATACAAATATAAATAAATAAAATGCAAGAATAAACTCTGTGTTTTGTGTACTCACAAGTGTAAAGCTACTTTTGCCATGCCTTGCATCTGGTATGGAGTTTCAATTCAAGATATTCCTCTTGGTGGAATGTTCCAAATGATCAGTCCAAGGTCAGGAGAGACCCCTTGGAGACATAGCTTGACTGCTATGTCAAGGGACTGCTTGAACAAAATTGGGTGTATAGGATAAATTAATTACGTGCGGCTTTTATTAGTGAACATGCCCATGTATGGAAAATGGCTAGTAGTATATAAATATATTTACAGTGCAATCTTACTGTTTACTGATACACTTGCTCACTAGCAGGTTCCTGGGCAGGTTCCGCCCTGTTTGGTGGGAAACATGCCAGGGATTGGTATTTTCGGAATGTCCAGATGATTCAATTATAGGTGGTTTGGGGACCACATTTTGAAGTAGTGCTTAGCTTTAATAACTGAAAAGTTCAAAAAGAAAACTCGTAGAATTTCTCAGCCTCCACAGCTGAGTTCAACAACACCATTTTTACTTCACTGGTGATTGAATGGAGAAAATATGGGGCTCAAACGTGGTGGGCAAAGGCCGACTCCCACCCCAAGGAATCCACTGACGTTTAAGGCTGGGATTCTGATGACAGCTGAATTAGTTGGCTCCCTCCCTCAAAGAGCCTGTTTGCTTCTAATTTACATAGGTGCACAGGAGTCTTCCTGGGGGAAAAACAAACAGACTGCATTCTGTCCTTATTAGGGATTCAAACATGCACCCCTAGTTACTTATGGTCACTCCAACTCGGGCCAGATTATAAGAAAAACAAGAGAGGCCCCAGGAGTGACCTCACCTACAAGGTGGGTATGCGTGCTTCGGCCAGGTACAGTGCTAAGGCCTGAGGATCATAGAGAAAGAGGAAAGCAATTCTCCCGGTACAGTGTACAGGGGGTGGTCCTGGAGCCCAGCCCGGCACAGCCACCCTGGTAGGAGACATAGGCTGCTAGCCTCCCATACAGAGCAGTAGGGGGCTCCCAAAAGGATAACACAGAAGCAACAATAAGATGACAGAGGGGAAGTCTTGTCCCAATGGGACAGGTTGACAGTGTCATTCGGGTTTGGGCTGCAGGGAACTGGCACTGGTATTGCAGCTTGGTGGGCAGCAATACCCAGAACTGATGAACTTTATAAACTAACCTGGGAGGCTTAGGCTATATTTCCTGAATTAGGTGAGGTTTTATAGCCAATAAAAATTGGATATTAAAGTCAGCACAACCCATTCATAATCCCAAATGGAGAAGGGTAGGCAAACTGGTTCTATTTGCATTGTGTTTTTTCCCTGTTGGCTATCACACAAATCCACTCAACAAAGGAAATCCTGAAGACTTAAGTCCTCTGAGTGACTACTTCGAATGCCCAAAATTCCTTTTGATAATCATCTTTAATTTATGCCTCAACAGCTCAGAGGTAGAAAGAAGGGTTGTTTTTGTTTTTTTGGTTTTGGGGATTTTTTGTTTTGTTTTGTTTTTAAGATATGGTAGGATTTAGGGTAAAATTTTATATATATATATAAAATACATATAAGATATATAAAAGATATATATACACACACACACACATATATATATTTATATATCTTCCAGGTTAAGTGTTACCTAGCACACTCTCATTACCGAAATGCTCATTTTTCTCTCACACTTTATCTATCACTTTAGCAAAGCTAGGTATGGCAGGGAACTTTGATGTTAAACAGTTTTGTGAACACTACACATGGATTTCATTGTGGGGACCCAGCCCTAGTTTTTCCACATTCAGGTTTTGATAAGGAGCATCTCAATGGGCTTGTCCAATGCTTAATTTCAAAGTCCATCTAACACACTCCCAAGATGTTTTAAAAATGAACGAACCGTGATTTTATTTACACATAACCTAAGCTTTTAAAATGTTTAAGATAAAATCTGTCATAACAAAAAGGAAGCACTGGTTGAGATAAATGCTCTGTCTGGAGCTCAACACACTTGGAAAGATCCAGATAGTAAATACATTTGGCTTTGTGTACCATAGAGTCTCTGTCATAGCTGCCCAACTCTACCACTGAACTATGAGGTATACAATGACAATATATAAGCCAATTGATGTGACTATGTTCCAATAAAACTTGATTTACAAAACAGGCAGCCAGCCCACAGGTAGCAGTTTGTTGACTTCTGTTCTAGGCCCTTCTCTTCTGCCACAGGTATCTTTGTTTAGCTCTGTGGTGTTGTGTTTATAAAAATGGTAGCTGTCTTTAGAGGTCACCCATGAGTGGAGACAATAGATTTTATAAGATGGGGGTAAGAGCCATGAGAACTGTCAAATTCATAGCTGGTACAAAAGCTTCAGATTGCAACAGATTAAGCTACTTCAGTAAACAAATAGTCCTTCATGTTAATAAAAAAAAAAAAACTACAAAAGGAGAAATACATACTGAGGCACACTGTTGGTATTAAGAATGTAAACAAAGATCTGGTAAATTTGTAGCCTAATTATAAAAGCACAGCCATACACACAGAGAAAAGGATGATGCTGTATAAAAAATGATTAAGGAATTACCTTATTATGGAGACTGATGAATATTTGAAATGCAGAGCTACATAAAGTCATATCTCTCCATGTAAGCAGCAAAGTTATGTCTCTTAACTCTGATTAAGCCCACAAATTCTCATAATAATAGGCATGAACAGCAAATTCCAAAGAAAGAAGCAAAAAATAAATAAATAAAACAACTTGCCATACTTTGCTCCCCTGTCTATCCATGGCAACCAGGCTCAAAACCATAAAAAAGTAGGAGAAAGGACTGGTCTATTAATGAAGCCAATGGCTTTTCATTAGCAAATGTCATTTCCAAAGATAATATGTTGATTTAAACTTTCAACTTTCCTCAGGAAATATTTTTTTAATAGGCCTACATTTTCATAAAGCCTCTTTTACAGGCAATGAATAGGCAAGGGGAGAAAGTGTGGCTTCTCTTTGGTTTCTATCACAATATAAATTTCTCATATTAAGACTCCACTTTGCAGATTAAAAAAAAACAACTAGTTTCATTCCATCTTAAAAAATAAAATGACAAATTCTTAGCAGGTTATCTGGTAGGTATTCAGTAGTTTCTGTGACTTCTTTGTGCATCCGGAAAGAAAGCCTTTTGCACTAGTTCCTTTTGTAAAAATACTTAAAAAATACTTGAGTTTTAAAGAAAGGTGAAATTGAATTCTTTGTGTATACAAGTCTATGAATTTTAACTCGTGTGGATTCATGTAAACACTACAAGAATAGGGATATGCAACAATTCCAGTACAGCCCTGAATTCCCTCCCACTATCCCTTTATGGTCACCTTTTCCCCCACCTCTACCCACTGGCAATCTCTGTTTTGTTTTCTGTCTGTCACTATCACTTTGCCTTTTCGAGACTTTTATACAGAAAGAATCATGCAGTGTGTATCCTTTTGAAACTACCTTCTCCCTCTCAGCATAATGCCTTTGAAATCCAGCCAAGTTGTACCACCTGTGCGTAGTTCATTCCTTTTTATTCCTGACTGGTTTTCCATTGTGTTGGTGTACCATGGATTGTTTACACACACATTGAAAGCATCGGGGTTTTCTTCCAGTTTTTGATGGCGGTGAATTGAACAGCTGTAAGCATTGAGGTACAGATTGTTGTCTGAGCATATGTTTTCATCTCACCTGGGTAAATACCTGAGAATGGACAATGAATCATAGGGTAAGTCTATACCTAGCTTTGTGAGAAACTGAAAACTGTTTTCCAAAGTGCCTGCCCAATTTTGTACTCTCAACAGCAACGTAGGTGAGTTCTAGTTGCTCCACATCCTCACCAGCATCCAATATATTTTTGTCATTTTAATTGTTCTGTCATAGTACCTTATCATCCTCTGGACCCTGAGGGGACAGGGATTGACTGGGGGCAGGGGGGCGGGGCGGGGTAGAGCAATGGGGAAAAAGGTGGGACAGCTGTGACTGAACAACAACAAATAAAACATAATGAAAAAATAAATGATAGAAATAAAGAATCTACACCTTAAGGAAGATCACACATCTTCAACGTCTCTCTTTCCTCTTCCTCATTCTTGGTGGTTTCAAGCTAGTTGCAGCCCTGACTGCTGTTTCAAAAGAAGTAGCGAGGAAGTGGTTAATAAAGGGTGAATCACCTGCTTTGGAGCATCACCCCATTGGCTAGGGATCGGCTCTGTTGATTCAGGTGTGTGTGCGGTATTTTTTAAGGAACAGGACTGGATTGCTCCAGTAAGGAAATGCACCTATAAATTATCCCACATACCCAGGCTTTCCACCTAAAGAAGATTCCTAACAAATACAGGATATCTCCCTATATGTTGCCAATCTATACTATGAGAAAGTTACACAAGTATCTAAACATCAGAAAGCCAAACTTGCCTTTGTATATCTAATTTTGGGGCTGAAACCTTCATTGGCAAATTAACACTGGGAATGAAGGGAGGGTATAATTTCAAGTTTTCAAGGATTTATTCTGAAAACTGCCAAGGTAGAGAGGGTAGAAAGAAGGGTGACGAGAAGGATGGTGCTGAGGAACCAGGTAATGAATGACTAAGCCTGGTTTTGGCTCCAGTTCCTTGGTTACCCATTCTTTTAAAATGGAGAGCTTCCGTATGGATGTAGAGTAATGGAGAAGAGGTGAGCTTTGCCGACGTGTGGAGGTGAGAATGGGAAAACTGATATTATGAGAACATGCATGGAGGTGTCGTAAAGAAAGTGTTTGCATTTTATGTATTGGAGGTTTTCAAGATCGTAAGCTATGTACGATTTTTAAGAGTTTTCTACGTACGGTGTCAGGTGGGTACTACATTTATCAGGAGGGTTACTTTGTAAAGTTATATAAATGTCTAATCACTATACTGTGTACCTGAAATGAATGTAATATTGAACGCCAACTGTATCTGAAAAATAAAAATAAATAAAGTACTTTTAAAGAGGGATAACTTGACAGCCTAGAATAAGTTGGAGAAGGTGAAACAGAAAGACAGGAAACCACTTGGGAGGCTCCTGAAGTAATCTTAGCTGACCAATTTTAACATAGACACTGCTTTTTCTTTCATGCCCAGTGAAACTCAAGGTCCTTTCTATCGCCTTCGTTTCAGCCACATCATTCCTACCTCAAGTAGCGCCTTGATGTTTCAACTTCGGGTTACTAATGGCTCCATAGTCACTATATTATTCTCTCTTTGAGAATATTTGGAACAATTATCTCATGCAGACAGTGTCCATATGGATAACATTTACATGGCTATGGCCAGTAGCGTAACATTTTTTTCCTCAATAACATTTTCAGTGTAATTTTGTTTCATACTTCATTCCCCATGAAAAGAGAGGTTCAATCAGAGTGTGATGTAAGTTAGTAAAGACCCCTCATCACTCCCCTCTGTTGGGAAAGCAGGCTGCTGATGCCATGACATATTCCAGCAGGACCCCCAGGACCCTTGGAATAGACTAATGACCTTTCTCAGGGCTACTTTTTCTTGGCAGACTTAAAGAGAAGAAACTGCAAGAATTTGGACATTCTTAGGGTGGAAACCCCAAGAACTGCGTAAATGAAGTCTACGAAAATGACTACACTCAAGCTTCCTGGTGCATTCAAGAATTAACCCAGAGCCTTGTTTGTACTAGTGACTTAATGTGTGCTTACTAAATTGAATTGTATCTCACCATTTTATTTAACGTAACATTATTTTCCACTTCATTTCTTTCTTGCTAGAAGAGCAACTAAAAATGAGTAGCTAGAAAAAAGGCCTTTAAAAGAGAATAACACTGGCCAACTAGATTTCGAAATGTATAATAGTTATAAAACTCCTGGCTTGTGGAAACACGATTGTCATGGAACCACACCATAAAGCACAGCATGATATGTGTATAAAAGTCCCTGGCTGGTAAGTTTGTTGATGCACGATCAAACTTACCTTTATTTAGAATTCAAAGGGGCATTTTCCATCAGATACCCTTTGATCGGTTGCCATTGTCAATTTTTTTTTTACCTCTATTTTCCACCTCTCAGTATCTATAGGCAGAACAAAAGTAAAAAGCATTCGGGGACAAATTCTTGAATCCCCTTATTTTCATTAGGCCCCACTTAATTATTCATGTGAACGCTCAGTCAACAGTTTGCTAAATAAAACTACCAGAAAGTCAGATAACGTTATACTACTTTCTAAGTATTACTTGGCAGTACTAACCTTCACCCATTCAATGGCTCCATCAATTCATAACTCAATCATTCTACATTTTCTGAATGAATCTGATCAATTACCTTTTAAAAACTAAGAAGACCAAATCAGTGCATCACCATGCAATAAGAAAATGTGTTAGCATGTTTTTTTGTTGTTTTTTTTTTAAGCAACTGAATGTAAAAGTAATCTCATCATTTTGGAGGTAGAATAGCAGTCATCACATTTTTAAAAAAATAAAACAATGTAAGATGAGGGAGGGAGGCACTACTGTAAGGAATGCATGATACTCACCGCAAGTCCCCCGCTCTCTAGAGCGAATATGGCACACGGTGCTTCCCTTCGAGATCACCTGACCAGGACCCAATTGATTTTATCAACCCACATTGATAATGATATCTAGGTGATCACATTTTTAATAGCTTCTATGGAACCAGTTCTCTCATTTTCAGTGTTATGGCTGCAAACATGTTTTACAAGGCTCCTTTTGGGGAAGTCATAACATTTCTCATTATATTTCAATTACCAGAATCTAATTTTGAGATTTCAGAAATGTTCCAAAGGACTATGCCAACCCCATGCATTTCCCAACTTTTCTTATCTCATTTCTCTCATACGATCATGTATCTGTATACAATCTATCAGAAAGGATTATCAAGTGTAGCCTGGGGTAAAAGCCAGGATCTGCATACTTTCACAAATATTCATAGGCTTTATGTCTGAGGCTCTGCATATAGATGCTTTCCATTTTCATTTCTGGAGAGCTTTTGCATACCTGGGTTATTGGATTCTAAAAGAATTAAAGAGGACGCGGCTACTCACTGAGTCGGCTTCTCACCTGACACATGACCTTAGACCACTTCTTGAATCCCAGTTCTATTTCTGTAAATGCTGGGGCAAGAGGGGGATCATCCTACTAGGTGATCTTCAATGCTCCTTCCACCAGAGCTAGTCTGAGACTCCAAAGACACATTTCTTCCTGCTGTCACCAAGCACCACGTACTTGTTTACATGTTTAGAAACAAGTCAGGGCAGTTACCAGCACAGTGTCAAGGGGCCATTCTGTCACTTGTGCTCTGGCTTCTGGTGTCTCTGCATAATTTCCAAGCAAAGTTTGTCAACCGTAAGATGGGCTCCTAAATGAAACCCTGAGCTTAGTTCTTTGGTTTTTGGAATTCATCATTTTACTTCCCCTCTGCTTTCATTTTATAACCTCGAAAATAGCCAGGTGGCCTACTCTCAATCACTTAGGGTTAATTGGTCACTGTTTATTTATAAGCTTCAGTCCTCTCTGCTTCTAACATCTGCTTCTCGTACTCAATGTTTAGCATCTATCACTGTTCATTGTTACCTCTGATGCGGTTGGTTGGTCACTGGTGCAAGGTTTCAGTCAATTTTTAAGTCAATTTTTTTCATGCTGGCACATTGAACAAATGTTTGTTGAATAATGACTGCATTTGGTTACGGAGAAACTACAGGCTCATGTAAAGTCCATGGTTTATAGTAAACGTAGTATTAATTTTATCTGTTTATGTTATTAACTACCATTGTATTGGCCTAATTTTTTGATGTAAAGAAAGATAGTACAGTGTTGTATAGAGTTCTTTTTTATTATCAGCTGCAATAAATGACTACTGAATACTTGGACCCTTTTACCTTGGCATCTCTAATAGGCATTTATAAACCTGAGACAAAACTATAAAATTGACCCACAAAAGATTTCTATGTTGGGGGAACCCATGCATCCCACCCCACCCCAAAGATTTCTTCAGTGACCTGCGAGGCATCTTGGTTGCACACTGGATGGGAAAGTGTCTTGTCCAAGTGCCCAAAAATACTTTAGCTAAAAGGTCCTCCAAGAGACCATGGAGGGTTGATCGAGAAGCTTTGTTCTGCCTGTCAAAAATATATCTCACAGAGGCAATCTAAAAGGGTTTTGTCCTCTAGTCCCAAGAAACATTGAACTGTAGTCCTCTCAAAAGAAGAGAGTGGGAGAGAAATTATAAATACTACATCTAAAGTGGTGACCATATCTGCCATTTCAAATTCAGGTAATAGCTAAAAATATTTTCGGCTGCTCCACCCACTACTCCCTGGTTTAAAAAAAAAAAAATTACCAAAAGTTGAAGGACTTACTATGTGCTCTCTGTGTCTTGAGTTATCAGAAAGAAGTTTTGACTCTAAAGAATCAGATCTGAACTAGCTGCCAACAGTGATTCCATGCTTCCTTCCGAATAATCCCAGCCACAGCCCTGGAACTCAAACACAAGTGGGAATGGGAACTCGGCTTGT
Source organism: Mormoops blainvillei (assembly GCA_004026545.1). Taxonomy (NCBI): domain Eukaryota; kingdom Metazoa; phylum Chordata; class Mammalia; order Chiroptera; family Mormoopidae; genus Mormoops; species Mormoops blainvillei. Next base: position 467,716 of record PVJD01000118.1, on the reverse strand, counting down.
CTCAGCGTCAGTAAACTTGTCTTTATAACGACAGACGGGACTTGTTTGCCAGACCTGTAAGGGAAACATATCTGTTTTGTGTACTGCAGAAAACTGGTCCATGGACAGGGTCACTAAACGAAGGAGTGGTCCTTCAGGCTGGAAAGAACTGAGGGTGCTGGCTATGCCAAGGATGCCTGATTCTTACCAAATGCTCTTAGATACTGCCTTCAAAAGATAGGCTGTTTTTTAGCCACCAGTGATTGTCCCTTTTGAGCTGGTCCTAAAACCTATTTAAACTTTGCCAGTCACATTTCTGGGGAATGATACCAAATCAAGACAGGCTGATTGATGCTGATTTGGAGTTTATACAAAGCAGGAAGAGTGCATAAGTTTTCCATTTGATTTCTTAACAGAAAAACATCTGAATCTGGATATGTTCATTTATAAGTGAAATCCTGAGGTTTATTTATGTTTGTCAGTTCCTTAAAAGGAAAGGAGGAGAGAGAAGCTGATTACCTTTGCAGCATACGTTTGATAAAACCAACTCTAAATGGAGCAAAATGAGTTGTTTCAGATAACCAAAATGTTTATTCCCTAAACTCTCTTGGTAAGCTTAGTTGACTGGTCTAAGAGAACAATAATTTAATTAGGAAAAGGAACTAGGAAATTGCATTAATTTAGTGACTTAAGTATGAATATTAAGGTGAAAAAAACCCTCAATGTACATCAGCCAGATGTTTTTTTCTATTCATGAACTATAGCTTTTTCTTGGTTTCCCTTTTGGCATTCTGAAGAGTTTACAGGAGCTGAGGAAGAAGAATGATCTTGTAAGAAGCAAGAGTTTAAGCCATGAAGCTGACTGTGTTAAGCTTATTCTTCGTACCCTCTTGCTCTAGACAGTCTACACTTTCAAATTCAACTGCTCCGGATTTCATCTATTTTATTAGGGGCATGAGAAGAAGACACCAGACTGCCGACACAAGGTATCAATCCTTGGAATGTCCCATCTTGTGAAATAAGTTATACGACTTGGCTAGTGCAGTAGGTGTTGGAAACACAAAACTCTAAGTTCCAGCTCAGGTACTGCCCTCCAGTTGAACTCTGGGAAAGGTTTTCACCTACAAAATGTGAATAATGATCCCTATCTCAGAAGACCATTGGATTAAGCAAAGCTCGATTTGGTCACCTGTGAGCTGTTTCATGGTACTTGGCATGAACACTAGGCTCTGACTATGGCAATGATGGGGGGGGGGGGGCGTGTACTGTTTCATGTAATTTTAGATAGGAGGAAGTCAGGGCTTCTACTCCAACGCTCTCTTTTTCATCACACTGTTTGATAGACCCAGTGCATCTCTTACAGATGTTTGGAAGCAACAGAGAAGGCTTGCTCCCTTAATCATGAAAGAAATGAAAACTGTCCTTGGAGAACTCTCATTGCTGCCCAGGAGAAGGAACAAGAATATAGTGAATACGGTAAGGATTGTTATAGGAACCATCAAAACAAGGATGATTTAAGTGTTTCCTTTGTCCCAACTTAAAATAATGAACAATCCACCAGTGGCAGATTTCTCAAGAAGACAGAGATACTCAAGCTTCTGAGCTCTAAATCCCTAGGCTCTTTCTAAATCAATATTTACTTTCAGGACAAATTTTGTATTACTTTCCTTAAGAAGGGATCTCAAAATTAAATCATCTTCAAGCTGCACAATACCCAGTCTTCCTACCCCCATGAAAGTTGTTGCTGATTAATTTCCCTCATATTAACACTGCCCTTCTTCCATAATGAACTCCGGCTTTATACTTGGAATGCAAAGTTTGGAACCTGATTTGTAAACCCAACAACAACAAAAAAGTGATTGTCCGATTAATTGGCACAACTCTTTCCAAAAAACACCGAGCACTGGCTTAAGTTCATTCAGCAGCACAATTCATTACATTTGGGTATTTCTTTCTTGATTATAAAGCATCATTTTAAAACATTTAAATTGACAGTACATATAAAAGGGTACATAAACGAGTAGCTAGGCAAATTATTAAAAATTGAAGGCATTCTTGCAATAACCACCCATGTCTAAATATGAGACATTAACAACATTCTTGAAAGACCCCTTGTATAATACCACTTATTTATTTTCTCCAATTTCGTTTACTTGAAAAACTTCGAACCTTCAAAAAATAAATTGACACAGTACACACCTGCACACCTTTTAGCTGGATCTATCCCTTGTTAACGTTTAGCCACATATGATCTCTCTTGAGCCACCACCTGAACCCCTCTTCTGTTTAACCAGATGAGAACCACTGTAATACCTCGCTCCTAAAAATGTCATGCATTTTCTAAGAGCAGGGCATTCTCCTGTATCACCACCATACCATGACTACAATAAATTAAATGATTCGGTGGCATCATCTAATATCAAGTCCAGATGTAACCTTCCCCATTACCCCCCAAATTTCCTTCATAGTTTTCTATCCATTCAGGATTTAGAGTTTCGGTATTACTGCTGTTTATCAGTCTCCTAAGTGTCCTTTAATCTGTAAGTGTCTCGGCACCATTTTTGCCTTCAACACTTTAAGAACAAAACATAATGTCTTACAGAATGTCCCAGAATTGAGTTCGGAAACTGGGTCTCCTGACTTTGTTTTTGTTATTCCTGTTTATTTCTGGTCCCGAGGGTGGCTACTTCAGACGTCACAAGCAAGACCAGCTGCATAATTTGGGGAATCTGTGCAAAATGAAAATCCAGTACCTCTTGTTCAAAAAACAGAGGGAAAATGGTGCTTAAGATACTAAAATGCAACACTTTTATTTTCAAGAACATTTTATTACTATGAAACATAGTAGGGGCAGCAGTAATTCATGACTAACAATGTAAGCTTACACATTTAAAAAACAGTCACACTATCAAATTAATAATACTAATAAAGTTGACACATTATTAATAATAAACACTAACATGATATGTTGATTAATTATAAAATTTTTCTGACCCTTTTCTGCCTATTAATTTACTAGAGCCATCAAATTTGTACATTCAGCAACTTTATTTTCAAGCAATATAATCGAAAGCAATCATTCTTGGTGAATGAAAGACAGCAAATTATTTTTATTTTTTAATTATTAAAAATTATTTTTAATAATTTTTAACTCGGAGAAAGATCTTTCTTTATACTAATGCAACTGTTCCTATGGTCATTAAGAGAATTTTCTAGGCTGCGACAATATTGGGATTAAATGTCTGCTGTTATTTTGAAATATAAATTACTACATTTAAAGCAGATGATTCTTGAGAAACAATTTTCTCAAAAGGTTTAACTCCATACAAATCAGTTTTGTGTAAGTCTGAATTTAATTTTAAGAGTAAATTTATACAGCGGAATTTTAATGTTTCTTCTGACATTTTATGTAATTTGTGGAGGTCATATAGGAAACCGAAAGTGGCTTCATGGTGGTTTGTGTATAATTCAAATGCCTGTTTATGCATTATGTCACCGTTTCTTCAAATCAGAGAAACATTAGCCTTCAAACTGCTTTTCTGTTAATAGTTGGCTAATCCAACACTTCATATAAAAATAGTATTCTTTTCTATCAAGTGTAATGGTTTTTTTTTAGTTTAAGTTTTTATTTCTAAACCTGTGGATATTTGCTTTGCGGTGGGGCAGCAGTTTTTAAACCCAGAGATTCTAAACTCTGAAGAATTCTGACGCCTCGCTGTCTTTTATGGCAATGTTCGCATGTACACTATTATTTAGGAGTAATTTACTGACAAAGCTCACTGCCTGGGTGCCAGTCGTTCCTGTCGTGGTTGCACGTAATCACACTCCCTGTCTGTGCATTCTCTCCCTCGCTCGCCTGGGGATCTTCGGTGCTCGGACCGCCGCAGGCGCGCACACGTGCGCGGGACAGCCTAGCCACCGCGCAGCCCCGTGGGCTGCTTACCACCCTCTGTCCCCATCTGCCTGAGCCCGTGTATGCTGTTCCCTGCTGTGTCTGCTCTGCTCACACACATGCTCCAGTTATCCCATTGCACTTCGCTTACAAAACACAAATTCAAAGATAAAATTATTGAAAATTCCAAGAAAGAACAGCAGAGCATTAAACCAAACTCAGCCTTGTCTGAGGGTGGGGCCCTGTGACCGCACAGGTCACACACCCATGAAGCTGGCTGGCCCCAGGGACTGGTTAAGAGACTGTCCTTAGAAGATCCAGAGCAAGCGAATTTGTGAACACACTCGTGTCCACGTGAGGTCCCATGGCACGCTGGAACCCAGGGGAAGACACCTGCCTCTGAAGAGCCCTCGCAGATGGCTGCCCGGGGCAGGGTTCTCACACCCCAGCGCACCAGAGTCACTTGGGAGGGGCGAAAATCCAGGTGGCTGCACCTTCCCCTGGAGTTTCTGACCTCGTGGGTCTGGGAGGGCCCTTGGATTCCCATTTCCACCACATTCCTTGGTGATACTAAGGCCACTCAGGGGTTTGAGAACCCCTGCCCTAGGACACAGTGGGAACAGTAGCTTGATAGTCCATTTTTGTCAGAAGCAAGCAAAAAAATCCATATTGTATGTGAAATCATCCAATTATTTTTTTCAAAATGTTTGCTTGAACATTTCCAAACAACAAATAAAACATATTTGTAGGCGGAATTTGACCTAAGTGGTTCTTAGTTTGTAACTCTCCCACCAAGACATTAGGTTAACTTAGACAGAAGTAACACTCAAGGCCTCAATGTTCAAAAGTGTAGTAGGAAATTGGGTCAGGAGTACAATTTTTAAAAAGCCATAACCAATGGAAGTAGACTGTGTTATTCTCTTAGATAAAACTATCATTATTTTCCTCTGGACTCTAGAAAGAAGCAAAAATAACAAGAAAATGCATAGATATATTGAGACTTGCATTATTAATTAAAACAACATGGCTCACAAATCAGGTAATGAATTTCCCACTGTGCGTAGGAGCTAGGAGACAAAATAGAAATATTCTATCTCAACCTCATTATTCCATGCCTCTCCAACACCTTCATCTTCTTTCCTTCCAACCCCCAAACTTCCCTTCTTCAAAAATACTGTAAATTGGCAGCTCAAATTCAACAGTCACAGTTAGGATAGGGAAAAAGAAATGAAGTCATCTTTTTAATAAAGTGAAAAACTACAGCTGATTTCATTTTACTTAGCAGCAATTAAAACACATTTGTGAATTTATAAATATTTTGTAGCGTGGTTCCGCAAGTGTTTCTAATTTGAGCAATGACAGGTGTTTGTTGTTTAAAATAAATAGCAATCCTGGGGTCTTTTACTTAGGATTCAAAATATGTCACTGTGGAAGAAGGAAGATGAATGCCAGCTAAATTTTCTTCGGAAACAGGTAGCAATGCGCTGTGCTTAGTTAACGCTGACGTGTCAGAGCAGCATGTGAAGAAGCTACTACAAGCCAGGAGCTCTCTCACCTACCTGCATTTCACCTTCAGAGTAATTCTGAGACCTGGGGCACAGCAGCCCTGTTACGGATGAGGAAACTGAGCTCAGAAAGGATGGTAACCACAGTCACCATGCAAGGAAGTAGCAGAGAAGGAATTTGAACACAAAGCCTTGCCCATCAGGGTGGCTGCTGGTGTCAACCCTGGTCTGGGGCAAGGACAGCTCAGTAGACTATGATGGCAGGAGCTGTCACAGAAGAGCCAGGCCCATCTTCCGCACAGCCATGGGGGAGGGAGAACTGCAGCTTCAAGGGAACAATCATTGAAATGTCTTCCTGTGTTTGTTTGTCAGGGACAATGGCAAGATTAAATCCTAGACTCTGAAGTTGCACTATTTGTATTCACGTCCTATCTCTGTCACTTAGTAGTTTGACCTTTGGCAAGTTGCTTGGCTGTTCAAAACCTCAGTTCTGCCCTCCCACCCCCGTCCTTGGTAAGTGAAGCTGGTAATCGCACCTGTGCCACGGAGCTGCACTGAGCTAAGTTATATGGTAAAGATAATTCACAGTACACTCTACGTGGCACCTTGGAAATGCTCAGTGCACCTTGGGCGCTAGAGTCCCATTTAATTTCAGGCGATCTTCGGAAGTACCCGCATGCCCAGATACCGTATCGACACAAGAGCCACATCAGCAACCGCAACAGAGAAAAGTTAAGTCTCAAAGGTCACTGTCTCCTGCTCTTCTTTTCAGTCAGTACAGGTGTCCTTTCTCCCAGGAAACTTTCCCAAACATCCCGTACCCATCTGCCTAGCTTCTGGTTATCAGATTATAGACCATATTAAAGTAAATTACATTATCCTATGTAACAAGGTTTATTGGTTTGATTTTTACTGTACTTCGGCCGCGTGCTCTTGGAAGGCAGGTTTCTTTCTGTCTCACGCATCCGTGGGTGCACCTAGGAGTGCTGGCTCTTGTCCTTACATGCTGGCCAAGGGTCCTGCCTCTGCAAAGCAACCCCTTTACTTGGAAAGCACTCCTGGGAATATCCAACGGCGTCGCCCCACCAGGCAGGCACCACGGCCCTGGCAAGCTCCATGGACATACCCGCCCTTCCCTCTGGGCATCAGTTTCCCTGGCCACTGTCATTATCATCCGCCAGCTGCTGCTGAAACACTTAAGAAGCAAAGTTGAGCGGTGGTTCGTAAACACGCAGGAAAGAATCTTTCTCTTTCTGTCTGCATTTTGATTTGCTCTGGGATTCCCCAAAGTAGTGGAGGAGCAGGAATGATGGGAAATGGGAGTAGCCCACCTTGGGTGAAGGCGATACAGGGTGCATTGTCTGTAGAGAGTTAAAAATAATAATATCAACTAAGCATTGACCTACTTGTTACTATCACTATGCCTATCACTGAGTATATACTAGACTGAGTGATATACTATCACTCAGTCTAACAATGATACACTACTCCCAGAAAATCATCTATAGTTGATCTAAATTCTAAAGTGGTAGTGACGAAGGAGTTCTAATAAGAACAAAACATTAGTAATAATAATATAGGCTTCAAGTTAACAAGTGTTAATAAACATAGCATTCTTCAAGAAAGTCCATTTAGAGAACTCTCAGCTAGACAGACAGTTTCCAAACACACAGACTCAGCTACATAATTTCATTTGAAGAATAAGGAATTGTTTGGAATCAATAAGGCTCACTTTGGGTGCAGTTTTTTCTTCAATTCCCCAAATACTACCTATTCCTGCCTTTGAAGAGTAGGTTCAAAATAATGTCAGCATAGTGATTGTAAACATGACGAGACAGAACTAGAGTTCCATGTGGTCACTTGGACCTTTTGTGTTTGAAATTTAAAAACAATGAAAGGTAGTGCAAACAGTGAGTTTTGTTTGGTAGGTACACATTTTAGTCCATATACTAGTTTTCTGTATTTTACTTAAAGAATGAATCAAGGAAATCCTACCTATAATAATAATAATTATTATTATTGCATGATTATTACTGAACATATTTCAGTTGAGTTGTGGAGTATTAAAAAGTGATGTGTGGCAGATGTCAAGTATGTTAGGTAGGTCATGAAGAGCCCTGCTCCCTGGCCATGATATCTTACAAAAGATGATCTTTCAGATGTTACTGAAAACCAGAAATCCCTTTAACAGAACATACACACAGAAATCCATGTCACTGAATATACATAATATATAATGTTACTAAAACCCAGACAAAGTCTAAGCTGGAGACAGAGGTTAAAACACTTCTTTTTAGGTCAAACTGGTCCTGCCTCCTGCCCCCCTCCATCCCCAAGGCTTATCAAAGGCTCTAGGGCACAGACCCCTGAGGATCCTGCCCCACGGGTCCTCCCACTTGCTCAGATATGTGGGCGCACTGCAGTTCACCTATTCATGCAGCCGAGGCTCAAGCTGGGACCCTCCACCTTTGTAACCGGGTCAAGCACAGAGCCCAAACAGAGCAGATACACAATAAATGTGTTAAATGGATACTTGAAAGAGTGCAGTGCTTGGAATTAAACCACACCAATGTGGGCGTGTGTAATCAGATCTATTTTCCTTCTTGGTAGACCAGGAAAAGGAAGGGAGGATGGATGGGTGTCAGGGATGTAGTGGCAGGAACAAGGCTGGGCTAGTCCCTGTTGCCCAGTTCAGTTCATTTCTCAGCCTAACCTGCCTGATGCTTGCGTGGGGTCATATTTCAAGAGCTGTTCTACCACTTATTGAAGTTGAGCAACCAACAGGAGAGTCCCTTTATTGTTGTTTTTCTGTTTCCATAGCAAAAAACAGAAACGGTTGCATGCTTTGCAACCATTAATTATTTATTCTGCAAGGCACTCCAGAGAGCTTTAGCAGACTAGGAGCACGTGGAGCAAGATCGAGTGCCTTGAGGGGTCTACGGAGCACTTCAGTGGGAGAGAGGATGGAGGACTGGTTCGGTGGTTTCCACTCCGGCCTCCGGTCCCCAGGGCCCTCCCTCAGCCTTTTCTGCTAGAGGTGAAGAAGCACCGTCTGGCTTCCAATAGTCGAATTCACTCACTGTGCTTAATCATAACTGAAGACTTTCAGGAAAAGGATTTTAGCCTTTTGTGACTAATTTAAGATAAGGAAGAAGAAGCAGCTGGGTATAAAATGTTCAGTCTTGACTCAGTTTTTGCTTCCTGATCAAATGGAGACCAGGAGTAAAGCAAGATGTTATTGACCCCACTATTCTGTACCCTAAGGTTGTTTGGAACTTTGATCTAGTGATAGGGCAGACGGTACTCAGCAAACAAGAATCTGAGTGCGACTTCCAGAGCTCTGTGGAGACTGCCAGCAGCCTTTGTTTGGACTGTGACACCACCCACTACCTCCAGGGTGTCTCCTGCCACCCTCGCACCACCGTCAGGGGGACTCACGGGGACCAACATGGTCCACGCGCAACTGATAAGGAGCCCTCTCTTACGGCCCTGTCCCCACCTACTGACCCCTACACACAGACCAAGAACATTTCTAAAAAAAAGGCTAAGAGTAGGATTCTTATGCTCCTTCATCTAAAAGGCCACCCCAGCTAACCCAGTCAGGTTTTGCAACCTCTGCTTACCTCAGTCACTTCCAGAAAGTTAAGACAAGTCCTATCGCCACAACTACCTGTGAGGAACTTGCGACGTGTAGTCCAGCTGTGTATTCAGGGAGAAGAGGATGTGGTTTTGGTAAGAAGTCAGCAGCCTCCACCATACTCAGATCCCACACCCGTGCTAGTAGCCACTATAATGCGACAATGTCCCTATGTGTGTGCTGGCAGGGAAAGGGCAGCAGGTGGAGGAGCAGGTAGGACCACGAGTTGCCTCCACAAGTACAAGTTTTGTGGCTTTCCAAGCCACAATAGCAAAACCACATTGTATACGTTCAAATAGTTTCCCTGTTTCTCGTTTGTTTGTTTAGTTGTTTATTGACTGAAACCACCACTGGGTACTCCTATTCGTTCCATTATATACCTAAGAATAAGTTTCATAGATCATTCTATACGTAAACATGGAGTTACAGGCCAAATATACTCTTTCCATCTTCACAATCTTAATAGAAGGCTCACTTGGGCTTTATTTTGGAAGCATCTAGAAAATGAATCCAATCTCCCACTTCATTTATGGAACAACAATGTCCAAAGACAACGAACACAAATTAACCTGTACCAATTCTCCTGCATGTTCAGGAGTTGAGCGCCCCGAAAGTCTCCTTCCTGGGGTAGTAGAATCTTATGTGTGCTCCGCACAGCCCTACTCCACTGCTCCAACATCTGACCAAGGCACCTGACCGTTGACTACTGGCAGGAGGTCCATGGAGAAACGCCGTTTCAACACACTCATCAGTTCTCCGCAGGTGGCTACTCTGAGACCCAGGGATGCCAAAGCTGCACTGTGGTCTGTAGCAGCTATTTTCAACCTACATTTTTCATCTCATGGTGCATGTAGACTAACTATTAAAATCTTGTGGCACACCAAAAAAATACATTTTTTTGCCCATCTGATAAAAAGCATAGGTATAATTTTGATTCATTCACACCAGATGACTCTCGTTGTGTTGGCTGTTGTCATTTTTTTTTTTAATTTGGCAATCCAAGGGAAAAGAGGTCAGTGCCCCTCACTAAATAGTCAGATGTTACTAGTTTTAAAAAGCCTTGCAGCACACTGGCTGAAAATCACTGGTCTACAGCACTCTTCGGACCCTGGCTTATGAATATTTCACAAACACATATTCTTACTTTCTGGCTTCACCACTTGTGCTAGATTATAATATTGTTCAGGAGGCATTTACTTACTCCCCCATCCCTCATGACAGGAAGCTATATCCCTAGCCACTGATGTTGGTCTTAGCCAGGTGACTTGCTTTGACCTCATGGTTGGTGGAATGTACTTCCCTACCCTTGATCTGGAGTTCCGCCACATAACTTGTTTTTTCTAAAGGGTATTAGTGCACATGATCTATGCTGAGGCCAGAGATGTGCATAGCATTTTAAGGTGGTTTGTCTATGAATTTTGTGTGGCAAGAGCCAACTTACATCTTCCTCTCTGGTTTCAAAATCAGTCCCTCAGGCTAAGCCCTCAGGGGCAGACACCCACCCATCTTTTTCCTGTTTATCCACCTACTCTGTCCCCTTCTGACACTTCAGGACCAAACCAATCAAAGTGAAGCAAGGACCTGAATGTAGCTTGGGAACTCAACTTGGATATCTTTGCACTTTTGACTAATAGTGACCTACCCATGTGCTTCATGAGTCAGCCTGTTGAATTTCTTTGAAAAATACAGTGTTTGGAAATAAAATTTCAGAACAAGTTTTACTACCGCTTTAAAAATGCAGCCTGGACATTTCTTTTTAGTGAGAAGTTTACTGAAGTTTTCTCTACATAATTAAGCTCTCATGAATCATAGGTCTTTCACATAAGTGAACTTACCCCACAGGGTTAGTGTTATCTTTGCTGGCAAATATTTTACAAAGAAGGCATTTGTTTCAAAAATAAACATTTAATTTGGATGAATTTTAATAGCCGCAGTGCTTGATTCGGATGAAAATGTTTACTAGCAGCATTTCTGCTTTGGAACCATTTGTTTCTATTATTTTGACAGAAACAAAATTTGGTTGGTTGTTGTTTGGGATGTGAAATGGTTTTGTAAGCATTTCAGCTTGATGTTCAGGCAGGCAGTCACAATAATTCTCCAAATAAATGGGAACCACCATTTTTTCTATTCATTATTTCAATAGAAAAGTTTAACCAGTGAAAGGATTTGCAAAGCATACATCATAAAAACTTTAAAGTAAGCCATGACGGAAGTTAGTAAACTATAAATATTTTTGCAAATGTTTGAGCGATCTTTTCTTCCTTTAAGTATTTGTCTGTACAGTAAAGGAATGAAAAATCAAAAGGGAAAATTGTGTTGTCTTATTTATAATGAACAACAGTAAGTATTATTGAATTCGGCAGACCTATATTGTACCTTATGAGTTATACATGAGGTGGAAAAGTGGAGTAAATTTCATGCCAACATATTAAACATAAAAGAGACTTCTGTAATTATATCATTTTTTAAATCATCAAAATTGAAAATAAGAGAAAACAGTTTCTAAAGAATTCCATGGTCAATCAGCTGAATAAACAAGTCATTCTGTCCACTATCATCGACTGGATTTTAGCAGGATGAAATTGACTTTGCTCCAACTCCACCCACTTCACAAACTAATTTAAAAAGCACATCAGCGACATCTTCAATCAGCTCAGGAAGATAAGCTGGCTTCAAAGCAATCAGCTACAGAATTGTCAAGAATAGCAATGGATCCTCATAGGAAGTTACCGTATCAGTCAGAAGAACAAATATTCAGAGCCATATGCTTGATTTTGGGGGACCTTGTCGAACAATGTGGCTGACTTATAAGAAAGAAAACCACACACCAGCAGGCCATATATAAGCATCCAAGGTCTCATTCAACATCGGTCCACCTAAACTCCCATCAAGCAAGAGTAATAACAATGCTCGGATCAGAAGAACTTGAAGCGTCACGGGGAAAATCATGTAAAGTGTCCAGAAACACGCAAGCTCCTATAGGCCTTAAATGGAATAGAGGATTATTAGATTACCACTTGCACGAACGCCGGCTGTGAGTCCGTACAAGACCTGGCATTGTGAGTGCGCCGTTCTCTTTACCATCCAAGACACTTTCTTCGTTTTTGAATAGAGGGATAAATAAGAGAAGCACTTATGACACACAAAATCTTTTTTCTTCTTTGTATGTTTCCATTCTCAGAGTAGTGGAAATCTAATTTCTTAAGAGATATTTAACTGTTCAAAGCTCTGTTCTATTCACAATCTTCAGTAAAACATTCAGGACAAATCCGAACATAGAAATTTCTTTAACTCTTTGTCATCTCAGACAAAAAAAGAAATTTAAAAAGAAAGAAAAGACACAGGAACCTGTGCATACCTAATACAGCTTAAGTTTTCAGGTCAACCTTACCGCTCTTTAGTGACAGCCATTGTTTCTCTCTCTCTCTCTCTCACCCCCTCCTTTCCTCCCAATGCCTCTGTTTCCCTCTCTTTTTCTATCTCCAGAGTCTTTTTTATGGTCCAAGTCTTCATTCAGAATTATTGTTACTTTAGGCCCATGAAAATATGTTTAAACCCTTAAACGATAATAAACTTCCATAAAATACCTTGACTCGGTGATTACTGGGTGGCATAGGGGGATAACCGGGACAGCTTGGGGAACAAGAGCCACTCCAAGTGTTTTGGAATGGAAGCCATGTGCCAGCTAGCGAGGAAGTACTTCAATATTGTAACAATGGTGAGTGCCATACCAGGGCGTATCTGCTAAACACCAGTGCTGACTTTCTTTTCTGTACCTGCCTATAAATATTCTTGCACTCAGAAACTTATACCTAGGAACCAAGAAATTTAAAGTACTCGTTGGATTTTTGAGCTGAAAGATATTAGAGATTAGGAAGCCCAAGTCCTAGTTTTAGAATGAGGAGTCCTGACCAACGCCCTGGCACTTGCAAAGCTCTTTGTGGCAGCTCAGGCTAGATCTAACATCTTCTAAGCCGTACAATATTCTTTTTAAATAGCATCTAGGATAGAGCGCCTATTACACTAAGTAGATTCTCTATCACGTTGGTCTACAGCTAGAAGAAAATCAATTTCAGGCTATCGACCAGAGAATTAAAAGTCTTACTTAAGATGTGAAATGTTACTGGTTCTCATGAAGACATGGATTTCCCTTACATCCCACTTCTCCATCAAGACATTTGGAGAGATAACAATAATAATGGGTTTTTTATACCAAAAAAAGAACTGCTGAAACAAACGCAAAGTAATCCTTTCACGGGTCTGCTTTGTGGAGGTCACACAGGAAATTAACCAAGGAGGCACACATTCATCTCCAGTTGTATTTCACTCCTTCAGGAACCATGATGATATTATCCGCAGAACCTCATCTTCAGCGGCAGGCGGATGTGGCGCAAATCTCCGTGCAGCCATTTTGCAAGCTGTTAAAGCTTGAGCAAGTGCTTAATCTATTTAATTCTCAGTTTTACAGCTATAGCTGTAAAATTGAAGTAGTAATACTTGCAACCTGGTTGTGGTGGGAATTACATAAGATAAGTCACCAACTTCACCTGCCTGTGGCTACAAGATAATATTACATTTTCTTTTCATGTCTAGACTATTATGATCTGAATTCTTTCCAGCCAACTCCTGGCAAATCACCGCCTCAAGATTTTCTGAGCGTTTCCCAGCGTCCTGCCTCCCATGTAGTCCTTGGATCTGCTATGCTGCTGACAAGCTTCATGAGAGCATTCCTCTTTTGCGTAGTTATTTTTTACTGTGGGGCCCCACTGCCTCCTCCCTGGTCTTATTATGAGTTTATTGCTCAACCCCATTTCCCACATCACACCTGGGGAAGGATTAAGGAGGGTGTGGCTCACCCCAATTTAACTGAAGTTTAAGGCTGTAGGTAACAGCTCGCAACTGCTACCATCCCATGTGCTCAGATTCTACCTAAGATCTTGGTAGATCAATACCCATCCTGTCTTCCAGGCTGCCTCCTTATGCAGGAGCCCGCTCATCATCACTGTTGGAAATACACAGACTCTCCCATGCCTGGAGTCCAGGATCACCCTCGCTTCCCCACCTGGAGCCCCATGGAATAAAATTGGCCTCTCCACCAATCCTAGGGTCAGCTCATATCCAGCCCTACTACTTCTCTCTTTCAGGATGATTGACAGGGATTAACCTTTCATCCCAGGCAAAATTGCCATCTATCACAAATAGCTTGGCCCAATGGTTCTGGCATATCATTGGCAAAAGTCATCCAGATGTTTCCCAAAGCCTGTCATGGCTAATCTTTGCACTGTATGTAGCACAAGAGTAACTTAGGTCAAATTGCTAAGATGCATACCGTTTTGTTTTTTTTTAATTTTCAAAAGTATTTTTTTTTCGTAATGAAATACAAAAACATGACGTAGTATAGATTACTCCAGTCGTGGTTTGTTCTCACTCTCTGATTTCCTGTGAGCAAGGCTCAATCACACACACACACACACACACACACACACACACATGCACACACACACACAGACACATGCTCTCTCTCGCTCTCTCTCACACACACAGGATCTAATAACTTTAAAAAGTGGGAAGAATCCAAAGACAAATAATAGCCTGACCTTAAAAAGGAGAAATGTCTTACAAACCCATAAGTGATAGGATTTCAGCCTAAAAAAAATAGCTTTAGCCACCAATCTACCATAGTACAAAGTAATGTCTGTGGCTATTGTTACATGTAATTAAGTTAGTAAGATACAGTAATAATTTGTAATATCCGAACAAAGCAAATGGAGATTGGGTACTAAATCTTAGGTGATAGTTCTCCGGAAAAGGAAAAGCAAAGTACGGCTAAGGTTGCAGGACATGAAGATAAAGATGGTCACCATTTCTTAGGTGTCTACTCCCATGCACCTGGCCACTTACACCAACTATTTACGTTCACACAACAACCTTAAATGTTAGATGTTCTTCTCATTTTACATAAGAGGAGAGCATGCAGTTTGCTTGCAATGACCCAGGCCACGAATGATGAAACTAGAACTCACGTCTAGTCTATATGACACCAAAGTCAATGATCTTTCTTATATCCCTAAACATATTCTTTTGCCAAGTACCTGGTAATGAAGATGGTGATACTTAAAATGAGAAAAATTTTTTAAAAAAAGAAGAAAAGGAGTTTGATAGTTTTATAATGATTCATGTATTTAATATAAGAATATGTGCTAAGGGTAATGCCAGAGTATTAATTCTTTCCTTGAATTTCAATGCAGTGAGAACAAAGTACAGGAATTCATGCATTCAAGTAATTTAGCCAGCATTGCTTGAACAACTACTGTGTGGCAGACATGGTAAGAGACATAAAGGCATACACAAGAAAAACTCTTTAAAAATCCTAACATCTCTAAGATTCTTTTGATCTTAGCATCTACTGTGGGGGGGAATCAACAAGAAAGGTAATGAGTTCTCTATACTACTAAAGCACTCTGGGCGAGGCAGGCAGAGGGCGATGTGAGGAGCCACTGGCTCAGACTGTGAAGATGAGGACGATCTCCATGAGACACCGATCCAAGACCTTGGATCATTAACTAGGTGAGCACAGGCTATAGAAAGACGAAACAGCAAGGGAGGGCACTGAGGCACGGCAAGGTTCGGTGCATTTGGAAAACTGGAAGTGAGTCTCTTTGAAAGCTAGACAAGTGACCTTTGTACTCTTTGGTTTAGTTTCTTCAAGTGTGAATGAGAAATAATAAAAATACATTTTTTTGTAGAGGTGAATGGTTTGAGATTGGGTGAATTTATGCTTAGCCTAGCTTTTGGACATTGGTAAAGGCTGAATAGGAGTTAGATCTTTTTATCACGGGCAACTTTGCAGGCCATGTGAAATATGTTTTTGATTAATAGAAACAGAATATCATCTGGGTCAAACTGACTTAACAATAAAGGAGATTTTGGACTTGTGATATGCAAAGTCAGGAGTTGGACACATTTCATGCACAGTTCAACTGGAGGTACGGTCAGCAGAAAACCAGTAAGTGTTTAATAACTGACTCTGTGGGTAGGAGGAGGAAAAAGAAGAAAGAGGAGAAAAAGAAGAAGAAAAAGAAGTATTTGCAGATTACTGTGGTTATAAATACTATCACCATGGCCAAGTTCTAGCTACCGACATGTTGTTGTTAATCAGCTCACCAGATAATTCACAATGTGACAGTCTGCTCTCATGAGCTGGTTGGTACAAGCTGCTTCCTGTGTGCCACTGGGCCCTGCCTTGTTTCTTTGAGATTCTCTCTACTTATGTAGCAAGATAGGGTTGCAGAAAGGCTGATTCCTATGCTGTGGAAAAGATGTCTCAAGTTTCTGATTGGACCTCCTGTGAACCAGTCATTGCATGTCAAGTGTTTACTCTCGTTCAACCTATTAGAGTAACTACAGTTGGGCATGGGTCAGTCCCACTCAAATGGCCTAAAGAGAAAACATGGGTGCTCAGTTAGAATCTGTTAGTGCTATTAGGAAGAGAACCAAGGGGAAGTGAATGCTGGGTGAACTACCAGCAAAAACTCAAGACATAACCTGGAGAGTTTATAGTTTATTGGGAGGATGATGCAAAGATACTGGGGAAGCAAATCATTGTAAAATTAGTTTCTCAATATCAAATGCCAATATTTATTTTAAAAGCAAGCACTGTTTCTAACATCATGATAGATTACATCAGGGAAAAGTACATATTATGTTAGCTCAGGTTTTAACTTCAGATATTTTATAAACAGCTAGGACCTAAGCTACAGAGAGGCAATTTATGAGCATTTTCTCATTTTACAAATGATCACTTGTTTTGATTCTTAAGTTTCTGACCATTTTGAGGGTGGAAAATAGATGAACTCAATTAAACCTTAACTGAATGGTAAATGGGGTGATGATTCTATTATGTCATTCACTAGATAAAGCATAAGCAAGAAGAAACTACAGGGCAATTAGCACCCCTGAGAGGTTCTACTCTTTCAATAAGTCACAGAAATAAATTCTGAGCAATTTAAGAGAATAAAACTCTATTAATTGTAATTTTCTCCTGCCTACATAAAAAAATGTGGTGCATGTATGTCTTCTTGCCTTTTTCTATCAAGTATTTCTTGAACTTCTTGCAACTTTTCAGCCCTTCACATTTGCCTCTGGCTGATTTTAAATTATGCTAATTGGAAGAGGGGAAAATGCTGGTAATGGAATAAAATGGAATATGCTATTTCTTACAGCATCTGGTGCAATCCGAGCCATTTAAAAGTGCATCTTATGGAACAGAGATCTGAATAAGCAATGCCAGTCTGATTACAAACAACATGAGTCTCATTAGAATACGTCAATCTGATTGCTAGGTAGTGATACACTGCAGATTACTAGGCCATAATCACCTCTTACATATTATGTGTATAATATATAGTTTCTCTGGGTGTATGTTAAAGCTACTTTCTCTTGTGGCTATACTTTCCAACTCTACACAAAGCCATGTCTATGTTCTCCTAAGTTGATTTTAACTAGGTCCTTAGGTCCTAATTCTAGTAGTTTCTTCTAAGTATTCATCAAGTTTTCTACAGCAGTGTTGTAAACAAAGAATTATGTCCAGGGGGATTGCCAGAAACAAGATATGTCAGGGGTCTATTACCCATTCAACTGCAAGCCGTCGACGGCTGAAGGCACTTCCTCCGAAGGGAAAGGCTAAAACAACTGAGGCCAAAGCCCACAATATTGCTACAAGTCTTAATTAGGCTGTTGATGGAAGTGTGCTGTGCCTTTTTTTTTTTTATTGTCAAAATCCATTTGGTTCTTTACAGTGAGTGGATCAATTCAGGCACCTTAGCCCAGGTCATGGCTTTGGTTCACGTGGTTCGGTTCATGATTTAAACCTCCTGTTAGGGCTCTGTTACTAGGACTTGACATTCATACTCTGTAGTAGCATCATCTCGTCAACCCATTCTCCCCACCTCACACGCTAGATCCTTAACCAGCACGAAAGTCACTAGACCACCATAGAGAAAATGCAAGCCTCCAAGCAGCTACAAACCTAGCAAAGTGCACTAAGTCCTCACTTAACATTATCAAGAGGTTCTTGGAAACTGTGACTTTAAGTGAATAGATGTATAACAAAACCAATGTTGTCATGAGCTAATCGGCATTACCCGGAGTTAAGTTCTTAAGACCTATGTCTAATCACAAAAACATCAGGAAACTTCTAAACAAAGACCCAAAGCACTTCTGACGTTAAACATTGAAATAAATGTGAACTATACATACATTTACGAAAGATGAGTAAAAGCAAGTAAAATAATAAATTTCCAGCCTGCTTATTCCAGTTCAGGGTCTAGGGCATCCAGAACCTGTACTGGCAGCTAAGGGTTCATGGTGGGACCCCACCCTGTAGGGGACACCCTTCCATCTCAGGGCTATGTGTGTGCGTGCACGCGCACACACACACACACATACTTACTCTCACTGAGACTGGGACAATTTAGACACACAATTCACCTCATGTGCACATCTTTAGGATGTAGGGGGAAACTGGAGTCCCCAGAGAAAACCCAAGCAGACCTGGGGAGATTGTGCAAACTCCACACAGCCCAGAATCAAATTTTCTCTCATCAATGTTATGACAAAATGACATTGAATGAGGACCTGCTGTACTTGGAATATGCTTTGGGGTGCGGAGGTAGATGCATTATCGGTGAGAGTCAGGAACTTGAGCTAAAAGTTGTGCAACATAGAATGCATCTGTTTGCCTCTGTCTCCTTCCATTTTCTTTTTGGAAACCCCACAGGTAGTTGTCCAAAATGTTTCAGAGAGCTTTCGTTCCATGGATACGTTGAAGATTCTACCTCCCCATGTATTTGGAAAATGTTAGATTGAACCAGTGAACTTGGTTTCTCTACTCCAGGCCTTCTCAGAGTCTTTAAGGTACCAATGCGCTTTGTGAATCTGCAAAAGCATGTGGTGGAATGCATCACTGTTTTCCAATCTTACGTGGCCGCAGAACCCTTGCGGCCACAACCTGCCATCCACTGACTAATACTCGTTAACATTTGGTCAACCTAATGTTTGCTCTGAATATCCACTCTATTGCTCTGCATTTGGACAGTGTCCCTCATTCACATGGTGTAACAGGTGCATGTACACATCTGTGTGTACAGCCCCTGCCTTCCATAGTCTTGATTACATTATATTCTCAGAAGGCCCTGACAAAGTAAGGAACTCTTACTCCCATTTTAAAGAGTTTCAGGGCAGTGAAGTCATTTTCCCAGGGTCACACAGGTAGTGAGTAGCTGAGGTAGAGTTCCCATTAAGTCCACACTTTTTTACATCATATTCAACCTCTACGTCAGTTCATTTCTCTCTTGTCTTTGGACCGTCTTTTGTTTCTATTTAGTTAATGACTACCCTCTCTTTGTCACAGGTAGTCTTCAAAATGAGGAATGGCATTTGAGAAGTGCTTTTATACTTAGAACACAAAAAATGTACGCAAAAAAATGATAATTAAAGAAAATCACCACTTCTTCACTTACTGTATATTAGATGGTTATATCTTAGAAATAATAGATTACACTCTGCTTTTAGGGAAAAGTAGACTTTGGAAATTAATTCTCATAAAACACAGTGTGTAAGATGAATATTGTACTTAAGTAATAGTTCGTATCACTAAGGTTTAACATAAATAATCAACCAGACAAATCGGTCAAAAGTAAGCCACCTGGCAACCAAACATGCAGGTGGTATTTCTGGGAAAATATGCAGGCATATGTATCTGCTAACTAAGGCATGTAGCATCGTCATCAAACTGGAGCAGTGGACTTAGTCGATTAGATGGCGGTCCCCACTCTGGTGGGCATCCCCCAGAACTTTGAGGGCCTGAATAGAGCAATAAAGAAGGAGGAATTCCCTTGTTTTTAGCTTCTGTAATGAATAATTCCATATTCTCAGTTTTTAACATGCTACAAGTTTATTTCTAGCTCCCATCACAGCCTGATAAAAGTCCAGTGTATCTTCTGCCATCTTTCTAAGCAGTGAGTCAGGGATCCAGGGTCCTTCCCTCCTGTGAGGCTTCCGTGTTGAGCATGTGGCCTCTAAGGCCACCACAGAAGAGGAAGAGAAAGTGGATGCTTGTATCGAAGGCCTTATGGCTCAGTTGGAAAGGGTTTTCACTCCTACCTCCTTTATCTCATTGGTCAGAACCTGATCACATGTGCGTAACCTGACGGTGTGGAGGCTTGGACATGTAGTCTTGTGTGTACAGGAAGAAGAATGCTGCTGAACAACTATCCTGTCTCTACCGCAAATACAAGGAGAGCCATGCATCTTGGAGAGATCAGAGAAAGCTTCCTGTAGAAGCTGAGCGCATCCCCAGGCCTTTTCTCTGCATTGTTGCTGAGCCGGGACATCTCACCTTCTCCTGCACTGGGACCACAACTTATGCCATTGGCTCAGCTAGTTCTCAGGTCTTTGGACTTGGACTGAATTATACCACTGGCATTCCCAGGTCTCCAGCTTGCAGATCGCGGTACTTCTCGGCCTCCAGATTCACATCAGCCAATTCCTCAAGTAAAACCTCTCTCTCTCCATCTCTCTCTGGAGAGATCGCCTATTAGTTTTATTTCTCTGGAGAATCCTAATATAGTTGACTTTCTGACCTTGCTGATCAAGTGGGGCAAAGCATGCCAAGCTTGGTCTTTTTCACATCACAAATATGTTGTCAACTACTCTCTGTATTAAAATAGTTGATTTTAGAGAAGGGTTTAAGAAATAACCAGGCATATCCAGATTCTTTTCGTTTCAAGGCCCCATTGGTTACACTGAAGAGTACGACCATACCCTCTAAAGCCAGCTGATCTTAAGGGCTCCAGTGAATACATTATTATAAATCTTGAGCCTCATTTTCAATGAACAGGGGCTTAGTCATTTGATAGTTTATTGAAGGAGGAAAGCATTCATGATGAGAACATTCATCCTTAAAACAGTGGCCCGTAATATTTTTGTACCACAGACCAATTTGGAACCTAATGTTATTTTTGATCTGATCTTTCTGCCCATGAAAACACACACATCTACAATCATTAGCATTCGTATCATGTTTTGGAGGTTCCCTTGGATCCCTTCGAGCTCCAATGTACCCTCAAGAATCCAAGGACCTAAGGACCCAGAGTAAAATCCCATGGTAAAAGAGGTAGCTGGCTAGTTGGATCAATAGCAAAGATGTTTGAGAGGATGCAGAACAGGGGATGCTACAGAAGACAGCTTATACCATCAAAAAGGCTCCTGAGAATAACTACCATTTGTTGATTTTTGGTTAGATGTTAGACACTGTGCTAATATTTTAAGTCTTTTTTTTATTGTTTATACTATTACAGTTGTCCCAATTTTTCCCCTTTTGCCACCTCCCACCAGCCTGCCCCCCATCCCTACAGTTAATCCCCACACCATTGTTCATGTCTATGGGTCATTCCTTCACCTTCTTTCAACCAGTCGTTACCTCCCATCTCATCTTACCTATGTCAGTCTGTTTCATGTTTCTGTGCTTCTGATTCTATTTTGCTCATTATTTATTTTGTTCATTAGATTCCAGTTACAAGTGAGATCATGTGGTATTTGTCTTTATAAAAGCTCTTCGCATTTTAGAATGGTAATTGCCATTCTACGAACAAGGGGTACAGGGAAGTTAAACTTGCCCCAGACTACATATCTGTAATAAGTGGAGCCCGAATTCCCACCCAAGTTCAGCCCTATTATAAGGAGACATGAGATCTCACAAAATCTGAGTCAGACTTGCTAATGGGTTGTTCTCAAGGGCGAGGACCATTTAGATGTCAATGTTGTTTAATGAAATTAAGATTTTGTGTTTTCACCAAGTGACAGCCAGCAACTACTTAGTTAAGAACCACCATATCTATGGCAGGAATTATTGAAGAGACAACTAGATTCCAGGTTTGAATATGGCAACTACTTTATTGTTTTCAAATGCAAACTCTTTGCATTTAGTTTGCTATTTTACAATTTACAAACTAGGTATAAAAGACCATAAATAAATGACATAAGTTATGTGTACCTAAGTTTTATGAAGGGAAGAAAAATACCTTGACAAATTAAAACAAAATAGAAAGTCTATGTCTAACTTAAGAGATTGCTCAAATTTTGGAACATGTATGAATGACTCTATGTTCAGTTAATTCCTTTTTCAGTATGAACTAAATTATAATATGCCTTATACATTCTAATTTTAACCACAGTCCTTGCATATTCCAACATACTTGGAGTGATAAAAAAAAAATAAATACACTCTTCAGTGTATATCAATGCTTGATGTTGTTTGGAGAATGTTAAATAAGTGAAAATATTGCTTCTAGAACTTTCCTTTACTGGTTAGAATTTAAGTGTCTTCAGACAGATATTGAGGCTATAAGCGTGTATGGATTAATACACATATCCTTCACAGACTGAATACAAGAGGTCTCAAACACACACACCAGCCGTGTAGTGAGCACAGCCTTTCTTTAAAGTAACTTTTTAAAACACGCCAGAACACTTTATTCATAATATTGTTAAAAATAATTTGGGGCCAGTGGACACATGGTGAAGCTACTTGATTTGGTGCAGGGGATCAGATTTATGCTCCCTAGTGGTGTATCTGAGCTCACAAGGCCAGCACTCACTCAGCGGGGCTAGACCCAGCCCCTAAAGCCGGCCTCCTGCCCCCACCTCTAGGGGAAAGGTGACCTGCTCAGAGATTCAACCTCATTTCTTTATACATATTTTTCAGGCATCAATGCATAGGCACATCCCTTTAAAAATATATTAAAGTCCCCAAAAAGGGGTGAATTAACTTTGTCACTCTGGCATAGTTATGAGAATACAATGCCATACACCCTGACAGAATGCAATAAATATTTATTGATGATTTTTCTTTACTTATTCAACAACATAGGGTTCAGAATCTCTTGTTTCCCATTTTTCCCTGATTTGATGTTATAGCTTATATAAATGGCCACAGTTCCTGCAACCATAGCTTAGAATAAGCAAGGCAGCCACTCAGATTATGAAACATGGCAGTATGTTGGCTGGAGTTTGGTATATATATCATATCAAAACAGAATCTTCACACAGTGGACCTCAGATTCTAGAAGGCTGATGTACTTTTGTGGGCCATCAGAGTTAGCTCTGTATTAACAACTGTAGAAATTTTCCACGTACTTAGGAACCTGACATTGCCCTGCAGCCATTCAATCCCGACTATGCTAACCTGGCATGTATTTTTCTGTGACACTGGGAGACAAAGTATTAATCCAGGACACATCATCTCAAAGCTGACACACGTTTACGTTCATCTCCGAAAGTATATGAATTGCATATATTTGTTCGCATTCATCAAGTCCATTTATGCAAGAAAACAAAGGCTACTTGTATTCCATTTGGGGTTACCAGATAAATGCCATCCCCTTCTCTCTCTCTCTCTCTCTCTCTCTCTCTCCACCAAGGAACTGGTGATTCAGATGAGGCGTTCAATCAGAATTCGTGACGTTGATGATGGATTGTCACTTAAATGGGTTTATATTCTAAGATTACTCCACCACTAAGGTGAAAACGCTTCTGCCCAAAGCTGTATGATTACTTATTAAGGTTAGTGTGGCAGCTACAAAATACAATATAAATACAGGACATTTAACACTTCCAGGTTGTCCGTCTAAGGGGATGGGCATGGCCTCCAGGCCCACTATCTCGTGTGGCTCTTCATCTTAGAACTGGTGGGAAACCAGATCTCTCCAGACGTAGCATTCCACGACATTCACAGGCAGCTCTAAGCATGAGGTTACACACGCGCGCGCACACACGTGCATACACACACTCACACCTATGTACACACATCAAAACAGATAGTCAGCTCATATTTAGTCTAGGAAAAAAATATATTTATATCACTGCAATGGCACACCCTGGGTAAAATGTTACTTCAGCAAATGCATATCATAGGCAGCTCACAGGAACTGGCTTTGTTTTGCATGGTGGCACCTGACCTGGTGTCCATAGTAAAACCTGTAGCCTTTGGTCACTTGCTGCCACACCAATGCAGCAGTGACATACAGCAATGAGATATGGAAATACATATAAATAAAACCACAAGGAGTTTGGGAACAGGGGGTCTGCAGAGCTGGTGCTATGAGACAGTACGTTCCTCAGTGCAACCGGAGAACAGACGCCGAAGCTTGAATGTTTGCTGTTTCTTTCACTGGAAGGGAGATTTGAAAGTCATGCATTTATTCTTTGCAGGTGTTGGGTCTGTTTCATCTGTGTCTTTGCTCCAGAACTGGCACAGTAGAAGCAGAAGAAACACATGTAGAAGGAACCAAGGAGGGTGTGTTCTGTTTTGTTCAGTGGGCTTTGTAATTACCAGGAAGGGCTGCGAGGCCAAGACAGCAGAATCTACTCCCTGTAGAGAAAAGAACAGGGCTTTAGACAAAACGTCAACTGATGTTGCCAGCCCGTTGTCAGCCAATACTGCAAGGAAGTATATAGGTACACAGAAGTTGGTAGGGCTCAGTTAGAAGCAGCCCGGGAAGGGGGATCATGAATTCTTATTTCTTCCTCTGAGAAATGACAACCACCAAAAAATTATGTGTATTCACAGCTTAATTATAGCCACTCTGAGGAAGGTATTATTGTTATTCCTATCACCCTGAGGAGGACATTGAAGCATAGACAGGCTTGTGGTCATAAATGCAGAGCTGGGATGAGAACCACACACAGGTGAGTCTATGGCTATGAGAGAACGACCACTCTTTGAAATGAAAATTCAGACTGGTTACAGTTGAGTTGTGCAAGCTGAGAAGGACTTAGAGTGGGCGAGAGGCAAACTGTACTGCTGCAGAAGCCTGGACGCTAGCATCCAGTTTTTGCAAAGGGGGAAACTGAATCTTGGGAGCATATAGGGTGGGGCAAAAGTGGGTTTACAGTTGTGGGTACCTGAAACAGAGTTTATTCTCATATTACTTATTAATTATTGTATTATTTTCCATATGAACAACTGTAAACTCACTTTTGCCCCACCCTGTATTTGGAAACATCCCACTCCACCAATAGTCAACAATTCAACTGAAAGAATGCAAACTAAGAAAATAAAGTATTGGGTGTTTCTCCTAAAAAGAAAGTCATTTCTAATGAATGAGATCATCTAATTAGTAAAAGACCCATACAATCAGCATGGGACAGGCAGAGAGAGGGAACCTGGGGCCATGGGCACAGTGGCAGCTTGGCGCCACAGTGAGAGCTCAAGCCCACCAGGGACGAGCCAGCCATGGGCACCCCATCACTCTAGAAATGAACAAGGCTGGCACAGTGCAATGAAGTCACTGGGGCTTCTCATGCACCAGATAATCAACTAAAGCCAAAAGAGGCCATTTCCCTTCTCTCCTTTGTGACAGCTGACTACCCAGACTGCTTCTTGGACTAAATCTCCCCCTGCAGTGACCAGGCTTGGCAGTTGGCGGCCTCAAGTGTAGGGCAGCGGCTAAGACCAAAAGGTATCTTTACGATTTCGCTTATTTTATTAAACCATCTATTTTTCCCCTTGTATATATATGTGTGTAATTAGTGTGTGAGAGAAATAAATACAATTGTTTCTTTGAAGTAGGTGAACATATTTAAACTTCTAGAGAATACTTTAGTCCACCTGGAAAGAGAGAAATAAAGTTTTCTTATCAGCTAGTATAGAATTATAGAAATCGGATAGAAATTACTTCTTAAACAATTAAAAATTATAAATGGGGGTAAGTGTGTAACTACCAAGGTCTTTAAGAAGTTACTTGTTGCCCTGGCTGGTGTAGCTCAGTCGATTCAGTGTTGGCCTGTGAACCAAAGGGTCACCAGTTTGGTTCCCAGTCATGGTGCATGCCTGGGTTGCGGGCCAGGTCCCCAGTCGGGGGCACACAAGAGGCAACCACACATGGATGTTTCTCTCCCTCTCTCCCCCTCCCTTCCCCTCTTGTAAAAATAAATAAATAAAATCTAAAAGAAAAGAAAAGAAAATCAGTTAAAAAAAAGACACTTGTCAACATAATTCATTTCGACAGTTATGAAAAGATGAAAGAAAAAGGATTGGATCTATCCTTCCCACTGTTTCTTCTCTGGAAATCAGTAAGCGTATCAAATGTAGTTTTTATACCTGAATGTGCAAGGATCTCATAGGCAGGCATGCATTTACATGGAAGGAAAGTGGAACATGAGTACGACCTTAAGACTCTGAGGCAGTGCAACCAACACAATATGGATGTGCAAGCACTTTGATGGTGGGGACCTTTTACTGTTAGAAACTCCATTCTTAGGAGAAAAAGAGTAGTTTCAAAAACAAATGTGCTTACAAGAAAAACAGAACCAGAAACATGAAAACATGGAACAGGCTGATAGCTGTAGGAGGGGAGGGGGGAGGGGGGAATGGTGGGAGAAGGGGAAGGGACTAGTCAAAGAACATGTACGAACGACGCATGGCCATGGACGATGGTGAGGGGACTGACTGTGGGCTAGAGGGGTGAGCTGGGTGGAGAGGGACAAAAAGGAAAAATTTGGGGAAAACTGTAATGGGATAACCAATAAAAGTAATTAAAACAAAAACAGAGCCAAAAAACAAAAAAATGTTAATCTTCTTAAAAATACAAAAAAAGTCTCTTTCAGTTTTGCAATCCCTTCTTCCCAATACCTAGATGTAAATATATATTATATAAATATATTTGCAATATTTGGGGACCATGTGTTTGCGAACAAGATTGGATGTTTGAAGTGAGAAGTGTGGGAACGTGAAGGCTTATGTCTACTTAATGCCAGAACCAGAGCGGAGAAAAATAAACCTTCTTTTCTCCTTTGAATTCAGGCAACTCCTTTATGGTGGGGAATTGCTGGAACAGAGACTAGACAAAGCATGTGGTCTATGTGGGATCATCGGTGAAAAATGTGACTTTCATTGTGACTAAATAAACAAAGCATTGTTCCTTTGAGTCAGTCATGAAGACATCAAAGAGTCATTAGTATCCAGTTCCTTTCATGACAATGGAGTCTTCCTTGTGTACTTTACTCTTTCCATTATAAAATAACAAATTTCATGAATTTCAAGGCTAAATAATACAAGAGTAATTTGATAGGTCTACCCCTTTTTGTACAGATATGCATTGATATTCAAACACTCACAAATCCATATTAAATGAAGAAGCTTCATTTGCATGGTTCCCTACCATTGAACTTCACTTCACCTCACTCTGGCATGTTGCAGTAAAACATTTGGACTCACAAGTGAAGGATAGATGACTAACACTTGGGAAACTGTGGAGGAAGAGTACACCTCTCTTATGTAAAGTTCAGTATGTCTTACATAAGAATATTTCATATACACTTACAATACCACGTGTTAGGAGAGGAGTTATTATTAAAGTGTCATTATCTCTAATTTCCAGGTGGAGGAACTGAGTTGCAAAGAAACATGGAGTGGATTTCCCAGTGTCAACATCTCCGTTGGGTTTAGAATCCATAGCTGTCTAGATGCCAGTCTGGCTCCACGCCCTGCGAAATAACACAACATTCCTATTGTCTTCACATTGCTCTTTTAAAATGTTAGTTCATGGAAGCCATGACGTTAACGCTCTTACTGCTACTGGATGTTATTTTAAACACCTGGAAAGGCCTTCATTGGCTACTCCATTGGCGTGCACTCTAACTCCTGCATGTGTTAAAATTAAGATTCAGAGGGCAACCTCTGAATGAAAGTTGCATATTCTACCTTTCTTTCAAGCCCCACCCGATTATTTTGTTTAAAGAGATACTACTGAGAAGTAACAAAATAACACCAGCATAGAATATTTTAGAATTAACCCTCTCGTTAAAAATGTTCTGCCTTGAATGTGTTCAATGTTTAGAAAAATATCATAACAAGGGAAAAAGGGGAAGGGTAATCAAGGAACATGTATAAAGGACACATAGATAAAGCCAAAAAGGGGTGGGATCGAGGGTGGGAGGGGCCGGGGGAGGGGTGAGTGAAAAGTGGACAGAACTGAACTTGAACAACAGTAAAAAATATTAAAAATTAAAAAAGAAACAAAGTACAGAATGAAAAGGAAGAATAGCTATCAGATACAATAGATATGAAACATAAATTTTTTTAAAAGAAAAATACTTGAAGTCTTAAGTTGTTGAATTTAAGAAAGCAAAACTTTTAATTATTCCATATATGCAAGGTAACATTGTCTTTCTACTTGTAAGATAACACCATGTTATCTTATTTGAGTTAATATGTGAAGATCGAATATAAAATAATACACAGCTTTTCTGAAGGAAAAAGATTATTATTTTTTTAATAACAAGCAAAAAAAACCACCCAAATCTATATTTGCCAACTTTTATCCTGAATATCGAAAACTCCCAGACTTTAGCAAAAGCGGTGATGAAATAAAAGCTGTTGAGGCAGTCTGAAAAGCAAATTTCACATTCCTTCTAAAGAAAAAAGCTTTTATAACTAATGTTGCAAAAGGTTTCTACTAAACTGTCATGATTTGAGAATATCAAATGTAATATTCTTTGCTCTCTTAGAAATAGCTTTCAGGATAAAATCAAGGGAGGAAAGGGTCATTAAAACCAGCCAAGGGATAAAAACGGAAGTTAAAAAAAGTTTAAATTTATCTAGTCAAAAAGTTAGGCATGAACAAAGCCATTTACTTTACATGTTTCAAGAAGAAAACTTCAGGATTGAAACAGAAGTATCTTAAGGTTTAAGGGCTTTTGGGATGAAACACGTGTTTTTTAGTAAGTCATTGTCTGATAATGAGGAAATCCAGGTGAGTTCCAGGTCTCACCATTGACATCTAGGTACATCCTCCCTGGCTCACCCTACGTGGTACAAGAGCTACTAGAACATGACATAAAATGAGACTAACAGAAAGGATTCTCAGCTGAAGCAAACTCCCCAAAGAACGGGGCATGTGCATGGGCCAACAAGGGTCAAGGTTACTACCTGGTACCCAGAAGATGCCCAGTAAAGATTTGTATCATGAAGGGCACCAAAGGGCCGGAAGAATCCTGTGTAAGAGAAAGCATAGCCAGTAGGGTCCACCCTCTTGAACCTGAATGAATATGGCTCTTATTTTACTTCTTCCTGTAAGAATAGTAGAGAAGCCATTTTGGCTTTGGTCTCCTCTCCCATCAAGAGAATTGAAATATTGAAAGAATTCCAAGCTACCTGATAGAGGTTAAAACAAAAAAAAATTACTGCTCCGTGCTTCAAATAAGATCAACTTTCAAAAAACAATGTTTTCATTGGAGAAAGATCCATTGCTGGTTCTTTTTGCCTTACCTTGGAGATTTGGGTTTGCTTCTTTACAGAAGAGAAGTGTCAAAGTTCCCTATTCAAGATTGTCTCGTCCACTATCCGTAAGGTAGTTACGGTAAGTTTGTAGAGTCCCCAAAATAAGACTTTATATGGCACAGCCTTGGGCCCAAAGAAACAGACCTTGTTTGTCCAGTTAGGGGGAATGGATGGTGCTTGGGTTTTATTATTGTTATTTTTAAATCCACTTTCCTTTCCTTTTCACCCCCTCATGTCATCACAAGGTGGCCTGAGCATCAAAGGAGCAACGCCGATGGGCCACGTGGTTCTCACCCAGGTTTCTCCCCCTGGTGTGAGCCAAGCCTTAAAAGCTACAAGTCAGTCCTTCAAAAGTGTTCCTGGGCATGGCCTTCATTCCAGTGAAAGAAGGAGGACTGTAATTTATGCCACAAACAAAATACTACAGCTGTAATTCCCAAAGGAGAGAGGATCAGATGTCTCAGAGAAGCTCAGTGTCTGGCAGCAAACACCGCATCAGAGTTCGGGGGCGGCGTTCTATTTGTACAGGTACATGTATTTTACAAACTGGCGATGGACGAAGTACTTCCAAGAAACAATTTGTTCCAGGTCAAATTCAAATGACAGTGGTCATTTCTGTAAGCCCCAGTTTCCGGCAGTCTGTACACCAAGCAATACTGCAGATAGATTTTTTATTTTTTTAAATTTCAGAGGGCGAAGAGGAAGTAAAAAAAGTGCAGTTCTTCAATTAAAGTGCATGGATGAGGTAAACTAATTTCAAGAGTTTTGAGTTTATTCAGTACTGGCTCAGACAGGAACCATTCTGCCGTGTATCTGCTGCATTTGGGTTCTCATCGCCTGGACGCTGCTCAAAATCTTGTTCTGGTGTGTGACGGCTGTGACACCGATTCGTGACAGGTCACTATGCAGAAGGGGAGAAAAAGGAGGGAGAGTCATGTCAGAAGGGTTGAGAATCTCTTCTCTGGGTTTCATGCAGACACACATTTGAATCAGCCACAATTCATACAGCACAACAAGGCATGTTTATTAAAATGTTTAATTAAGCAATTTAAGGCAACAATGTAGGTGCTTTTAAAGGCTGTGTAAAATTATACTCAATCAAAATGAAAGGCATTCCAGTTTTGGTGGGGGTTTTTTTTGGTTGTTGTTTTTTTTGTTTTTGTAATGGGTAGGATGATTATGCAGCTCAAAGCAAAAAAAAAAAAAAAAAGGGAAAATACTATTAAATCTAGATTTACCCTTTTGTGTTACATCGCTGAGTACTTACTCCTGGTTCATGTGCACTACAGCCTCTAGCGTGGTATAACCAGCAGCTGTGAAATTATCCTTATACCGGTCCATTTTAATGGCCTGGAGCCAGTCGCCCACTGATACCACGGCGGAGAATTCGGGGGAACTTGGATCCAACAAGGCAGTGTTAGGTCTGGAAATGGAGTAAGAAAGTGTAGACGGCTATCAATGAGACAGCAAGACTCAGAAGTCAGGTGGCCTGAGACAGGCAAGGGGAACTGAAACACCAAGAGAGACCTAAAGATACCTCAAGCATGTATCAGTCACCTTGTTCTTAATTCCATGTCCCGCATTTGTCTCATGTGAACCTCACAGTGCATTAATGATTGTAGCAGGTCTTTTAACATCCTCGCCTGGGGTAGAGATCGGGGGAGCCCTTGTGGCTGAGGTTCATTGCAGAAAGAGCCCGGTCTCTGCCAGCACTGAATATTACAGACTTCAGTTCAGCAACTATGGAAACCCTAGTGAAGTATGAGTAAGGAAAACTGTGAGGTTCAACCTGCCAGGCATGATGGAAGGAGAAAGCAGCAAGAGTTCAAGTCCAGTGTGTTTCCAGCCAGGTTTGCAGGCAGTCTCAGTGCATTCGAACAAACTCGAGACAGCAGGGAGTTAATCCCCTTTAATCAACCCAGGCCTGACCAGCACGCGTGCCAAGGCTGGAAGGAAGAATGGCCACTTTGATCACTGTTTAGACTGTGGAATGTGCTCCTGTATTCCTTTGCTTGGGCTCCTAAATAATCATTTCAACAACATCTGAGCACACTTTATTAACTTATTTATTAGTTTACGCATTTCTCAGGGCAGCTGTTATATATATTAGGCCATCATCAAAAGCGACTATAGTTCAGGGTAAATTCTGCCATTCTTTATAATACTGATATATTTAATAAATCACCTATTAATGGAAAGAATTTACTAACAAGCTCATAAGTCATCATCATCATCAAAATACCTAATATCACAGGACAGACCTTTGCAGGGCATTCTATACCACTCTTATTATAATTACCTATATGACAACACTGCCACTTAAGTTATATTTTCCCAAAGTTGTCTTTTCTCTAGAAATTATGGAATGAAGTTTATCTTAACATTTTGACATGACTTTCACCCTGAGACTATGTTGCTTGAGCACAAACGATTAAATCAGAAGTATATTATCAATACTGAATTTTCAACTAACAAAGTTCTTGTAGAAACAAAATTAAATCAATAGAATGTCTTGGTTTATTTTCTGCATAGCAGAATTAATCCAATTCCATTTTTATTTTAATTGTCACCTGTTATTTTGATTTGCACTATTTATGTAAATATTTTAACAGACTTGTTTTTATCAATTAGTGTTTTGCCCAAATAATATTTGCCTGTGACCTTTCTTTTATGTCCATTGTTTTTATTATATCCAGTTTTCTAAGTAAAATTCTGCAGATTTTTATGGCAAGAATAATCAAGATTTAATGCTTCCTCCAATTTTGAATCAATACCAAGTATTACTATGTAGAATTTCAGACATTAGTGTTGAATATTTACCAATTCAAATATTCATTATTAAACAAAGAGCAACTGTTTGCATTCACTTCTAACTTTAAGCCAAGAACATTAATAGGCATCATGTAAACTCTAGGTATCTGAGAAAGTCAAAATGACCTTAGGATGGAAATATCCTCTTTCCATATCAATTAACCCTAAGGAATATTTTTCAGCTTGTTCTGGGAGTCTTTGAGCTCTTTGCAGGAACACCATGATGCTGGCCTTAGGATTCTCAGACACGACGCACCTTGGAGGTGGAGGTGTAGAAGCTGGAGGTTTACATTGGAGAAGAAGCCAGCTACGAGGAAACCTGGCTTGAAAGCCATCTATTTTCACTCTCTCAGTGAACAGAAAAACAGAAACTAACCCAGAAATGTTAAGTTCTTTTTTTTAGGTCACATAGCTACCAAGTGGTAAGAGTAACATGTGAATTCAGCTCGATGTTATTGCAGAAGCACTTGACCATTAAACCCTTTGTATAGTGGCCAAGGAATCTGAAAGCCTATAAGAGAACAGAAGGTACCTCTGCTGTTTGCTCCAAACTCTTTTTATCAGGCATCATAATAAAGTACAGTCTTTCTTGTGTGCAATCTTTATGTTAGGTTTTCAGGAGAAAGACTAGAGGAGAACATTTCAGTTCTGGCCAACAGGAGGGGTTTGCATAGCATGGGAAAAACATCCTCCTGTTTTTAACTCAAGGTTGTGATGAAAGAGATGCCTTTGAGAAGAGCAGATTTGGAAAGGAGTTGGTGCCTCACCTCACGCAGTCCTGAATCGCCTGGTCTTGCTGTGCCTGTCCTCTTAAATCATTTAACTGGTAAGGATAATCTACACATTTTTCAATGGAACTGGTATCTAGGTATCCTGAACCTTAAAGCGGTAGAGCTCAGCCCCTCTGAAGAAAAGTTCCTACTAAACGATAGAACTTACAGTGTCTTTACCTTCTTTCTGGACTGATACACTTCATTTTGCTCTTCCTAATGAAATAACCACAACTTTTACAGGTGATTCAACCACTTCAGTTTTTAAAACCCTTCTCAAACATTCGTCTGCCTGCTTTATAATTTGATCAGTTTCTATCTTGGTCGTGTTTTCTGCTACTCTTGGAAGACTCAGAAAAGAGGAACTTTAAGAACTGAAGCTTAATGCATCTCTTAAGATAACCAATGCTTTACAAGTCAGCTTAAAACTGCAGTGCATAAAGAGCTATCCTCTAATCCTTATTTTTTACAAACCCAATGTCCTTTCTGTTTTCAAAATATAGCATCCAGTAACATGAATGCCTTCCAAAAGTACATTTCATCCCTCTTCCTAAATTTCCAGGTCCAGCATCATGAAATGAGCACTTTAATTTTGCTTTTTGTTTTAAAAAAAAAAATTGTTTTTCTTACTATTCCTTGAGGCCTGACAGGTATTTGGCTCTTAAAAGAATGAAGAGAACTTCCATAAATACTCCAATAACTAAGAAACCACCCAGGCTGCAGAGAACTGTGAAGCGCCCTCTGACTCAAAGGCAGGAATTAACATGAGTCATCCTGGCCTGCCATCTCTAATGCATTCTTCCATACATCACTGTTAAGTAAGCATGGCTCACCTGGAGCTCTCGGTCCCCGTCCTCTTCAAGCTGCTGGGGTTGCGAATGAGTTTGTCCAACATGTTGACAATCTGCCCAAATTTAGGCCTGTCGCTCCTCTCCTTCTGCCAGCAGTCGAGCATCAGCTGGTGGAGTGCAAGGGGGCAGTCCATTGGAGGGGGGAGCCGATAGCCTTCCTCAATGGCTTTAATCACCTGTTGAAGGAAACAGAGTGTGTTAAGCTGCCAGGCAAGCTACTGTTAGCGGTTCGCCATCCCGATCGGCAAGTTCCCTGTTCATTAAACTGCCAGTAAGTGTGAACATGGGAAAACCTCCAATTTCTTCACAGAAACCAGGCGGGACCTGCGTATCACTGGCAACAGGGTAGGGAAGCCAGCTGTTGCTACGAGGTGTTCTCAAGTGGTAGGCCATGCCAACCTGAAACTCTAAAGCACAGCCGCCTCCATGTGCCAGTGATTAGAGCCCAGGCAGATCAACACAGTGCTGGCCTGACCCTCAGAAATCACAAGGTAAGGACCCTCCCCATTCTGCTACTCAT
The DNA here is from genome assembly GCA_004026545.1 of Mormoops blainvillei. Classification (NCBI taxonomy): domain Eukaryota; kingdom Metazoa; phylum Chordata; class Mammalia; order Chiroptera; family Mormoopidae; genus Mormoops; species Mormoops blainvillei. Next base: position 433,410 of record PVJD01000118.1, on the reverse strand, counting down.
CATCTGCTAAAAACTCTTAGCCTCGTTAATGACCTTCTTTAGGAAGCGTTCATAGTTGCCTCCAAAATGGAAGCCCCTTTGCGTCATTTTAAACCTGCGTCTTCTTGCTCAGACAGCGAATGGGTATTAGCCAGAGACCACCTTCCCGACCTCCCAATCCAGAAGATACTGCCAACCTCTGAAAAAGCGCTCTCCTTCGTCTTTCTAGGTGCCCAGCCATTTCTACTTTTGGGAGACCAAAACGCACCACGATGCCAGTCCCATATCTCTCTCTTTGTCTCAGTTGGCTCTCATTTAACTTCATTAAGGGTGTTATGTTACTAAGCAGATTTTTTAAAAAAGTAATAGCAAAAAAGTTTTAATCTTCTCTTAGGGTATTTGTATTTTAAAGGGGGCCCTGGCACATCTAAGGAAAAAAGTTCGAATGGTAGGAGATAATTGTCTCACTACCCAGAGTGCCTAATAAGACACAAATAAATCATTCAACAGTCTTTCTTCTAATTCTAATTTTTCTAATCTGTCTTCACAGGTATTACAGGATTTTTCTTATTGACTTTTCTCTAAACCCCCCTTCTTCATGGCGTAAATCCCAGTAATGCAATACGGCATGACTCATGCCAAATTGAAAGAGGGGAATTACTTCATAATTTCTTGGCTACTCATAAACTTTGTTTATGGGTATCCTATGAGATTCTGGAGGTGATTTTGCTTGTTTGGGGATTTTTTAAAGTTTTATTTGTTTTAAAAACGATAGTTTCTAGCAAAACAACCAGTGGCTATAGCTGTCTTGATGACCACATTGGATTCGCCCATTTACTGCTGAACAATTAGGCTTCAACACAGAATGGTCGGTCTGGCTGGGTCCAATTTCTGTGTATCAGTAAGACTTATTGTCTTTTTAAGCAGCACACTATTTAAACTTAACAACCGTCTTGTGATTTATTAAGCCCTCTGGTCCTTTTCATCCCATAAATTTTTGCCGACATCTTGTTGTATTAGTATTAACTTACTTTTCCTTCTAAAGTGGACTTCTATATGCTACCTTGCCGAACGGGATTCCCCTTATTTCTGGTAATCACATTAGGTCAGCTCGATTCTCTCACTTTCTTTTATCTTTCCAGGTGCAGGGTGCTGACTCTAGACTTGATGAAAATGCTTTATATGGAATTGATGACAATGCAAGCAACGCTGGGCGAATGCTGGGGTAACACAATTTGTTATAAACCCTCAGACTGCTTAATACTCTTTCATTAGCTCCCTCCCCACTGCCAGCCTGGAAGACAGCTTATGGATTAGCAAAGCATGTTTTCTCAGTTTACTGCTGAATGTTTTCGGGGCAAGGGCAGAGAATTAAAACCAACAACTGTCTTGATAAGTCTGACATATTTTCAACAGTTACATTGACTCATTCACTGTATGCCAAATGAATTCTACTCATGAAAGTAATTCTCCAGTTACATTTCCTATTGATTCCTGTTCTACACAGAACCCAACACCAAGACAAATACATATAAATGCTAGATCAATATGATTTGTGGGAGGGAAATGCTTCCAATGCTTTTTCACGAATAAAGCCAGACAACTGAAAATTAAAAACTACCAAAATTATTTTAATATAATATAGAAACTATTAAAACTACAGGTCTGAAAATACTCTGGGCAGGAAAACTAACAAAATCTTTAGTTAATCTGCTGTTATGAGCATTTAACCATGACTCTCAACAAAAAGAAAGGAAAGTTTAATTATAAAATAATTAAATGAATATACCCATGATTCACCTATTTAGGTGACTTGTCCTTGTCCCTCTGAAAGTCTCTAACCCGAAATCAAATGTTGCTACAAGAAAAGTACATGCAGGTGTCTACATAGCCCATCAAATGATAGAGTACACACCATTCACGTGAATGGTCTTTTCCAGCTTGTAACTATCTATCAGCTATGTTAGCTGTTGTCTTTCCTCCCATCTGCTATGAACCTTCCTTTACAATTTACAGATAAGCCAATGTCAACACGACCATTCCTCTTAATCTGGTTAGAGAATTCTTTTTGCCCCACTGGACATGGAGTTCATTAGCTTCTCTATTGTTCTGATCGTTCTTTTATTGATAAGGTTACAAGCATGTTGTCTCTTAAGCACACCTGGTTCTTCTCTGAGTTGCCAAGGTTTTGCAAGTCCCTGTGTTTCAGGACATGGAAGATGGTCAGGTAATGCTCCACATCAAAGGGAATTTTTTAAAAGATGATTTTTTTCTAAAATATAATATAAACTGAATATATCTTTATTTGTTGCCACTCTATGCTAACATTCATGTATATACGATTTTTAAAAGTTCCAAGAGTGTACATTTTATTATGATCTGGTTTCTAACTCTTCCAGAACTAAAACCTTTCCAGAATTAGCTAATAAGTGTTCTAGGAAGACCCACTGGTCTAGGGTCTCCCCCCTTTCTTACTGGAGATGTTTGTAATTAAATTCTATTACTCTGGAATCTTATTAGTGTCATTATTGAATGCTTTTCTGAAATTGCAGGCATTGTGGATACTCCCTCACGAAGTAGTCCAGATGGTACACTTAAAGGGATATGCATAATTTACAAAGGGTCATTTAGTGAAGCTTTATTTTAGAGTCCTCCAGGGGGAAGCTCTAATTACAACTCTGTCATCTTTAAAATATTCACTAGTTTTCTTCCAACAAACCTTTCATGTCAATTTTATCACATGTGAAATGTGTGTTTTTTCATATATCCTTGCATTTTCTTAAAATTCAAAGTTTAATTTTATTTCAGTACGAATTGGAAAGTTATCCAAGTTAAAATGTTGTTCCATGTTGCTAATCCATGCATCTCTCTCTCTTTCTCTCTAATCTATCTCCATACTGTAACACTTAGGTTATGTAATTTTGGTCCTTGAAATCCACCTCCATAAGGTTAAGCTACACTACCAGACACATCTGCATTAAGAATCTTGAGTTTAATGCATCAGTTCAAGCTCAATGCGCACTCCATCACACACTAACGCAAAACTCCCCGAATCTCAATGCAAAGGCATATATTGCAGAAACATAGAGACTCACATCTTGGTTGGACATATCCCAATAGGGTCTCTCTCCATACGACATCACTTCCCACATAACGATTCCGTAGCTCCATACATCACTTGCTGATGTGAATTTACGATAGGCAATTGCTTCTGGCGCAGTCCACCGGATGGGAATCTTGCCACCCTATGAAAATCCAAGCCATAAGTTATTCCGTAAGTGCTGCACGGATGTGCCACTTTAGTTTCTGAATGTTGTTACTGTTTGCCAAGCCGGACAAAAGCATTCCTGAGATAGCTCTCCAAACAACAATAGGAGGCTTGTTTATTGTAACTAAAGTCTTCTGAGTAGAAACAGTTCTCCTTTGGTGTTTTCTTTGTCACAGAGAAGTGAACAAGTAATCTGTTTAATTATTTTTTAAAAGCCTACCTATTATCTGAGTTCTGCTTAAGGCAATGCTGTGGAAGAGAAGGGATCTCAAGTTTTATGAGATAGATGTATTCACCATGGTGTGTCAGTGGAGGTGCAGCTGATATTCATTTTGGCTTCTTGTTAAATTTTGTCACCCAGCAGCACAAAGGCATGAGAAACATGTCCAACATAACTAGAAGATAATACGCTAAACAGGCTCTTGGAGGAAGCCAAATAATGGCAGATGCTAGAGCCATTACTGACCTTAATAAAGGGAAAAACAAAACACTTATTAAAACACACACACACACACACACACACACACACCCCACTGTAAAACTGGTAAAGCAACTATGACCCAGGGAAAGTTTATAATGTTTTTTCCCCCTCAAATGTCTTTTGTTTTAATTGTGTTTCCAATTCTTTTAGGGTTCCATCTGGGGAAATTAATTCAACTTGAATTTAGACCCTAAAGCTGTTCAAGGGGACATCATCTAAAAATTTGCTTTGTTAGGGCTACTAAACAGGACAACATATTGTACTGGAAATTGCACTGACTCACTGTAATTTACTCTGAAAACCCCGTGCATCCCATTTCTAGGTAACATGCAGGACTCTCGTGCTGCCCCTTCCTTCCTTAAATATTCAGCTAAAGTTTTATCTACGTAAATGTATCATTCAAGAAGTCTCCTTTAACTTCTCTCTTTCTAATTACTGGGACAAAATAAAAGATCTTGAGCAGTCACAACGATGTATTCTTTCCTAAATGAAAGCATTTGAATTTCAAAGGAGGATATGTGTATGAATTAAAAAGAGCCAAAGGAACTGAACACTACAAGAAAAACAAACAAATAAACAAAAAATCCAATGTTTAGGATTGCAGATACAAAATGGTAAGTATTAAATGGCTGGTAACTGTCTGCTTCATGTTGATTTTAACTGTGTCAGCCCTAATGGCCAATAACTTTTATGATTCTGTGTTTATTCCATTAGTATCTTATATTCTGATGGTCCAGCTAAGATAGCATAGCCATTAACTGGATACTGATAACTCTTAACTGTGCCCTAATCCTGGCTTATCTACCAGCAGTAAAATGAAGGCCATTAGATACTAGAAAACCTTGCATAGAGTAAATGTTTTATAAATCCTGTACATATAGTCTCAGAGTCAGAAGCCAACCAACTAGAAACATTGTTTGTCTTGTTTAAAATAAGATCAGTTTTAATAATAAAAAAGAACCAAAGAGAAAATCTAAAACAAATAGAAAAGAAGGAGGGAAGGAAAGGAGGGAGGGATGGAGACATGGAAGGAAGCAGGGAAGGAAGGGAAGAAAAATTAAGTATAAAAAAATGCAGTAAGTAAAGCTCCACTTTGTGGCTTCATAAAGTGGTCATGCATACAGAAGCTGTTTCATAACCCCTTTCTAGGAAATGTGGTTCAAAAATGGATGCATGGATATGAAGAGGTTCCGAAGGATGAGGAAACCTGTAAAATCACAAAGAGCTTATGCATCAAAATAAGAAGAGAGAAACAGTTTCAGTGTCAAAGCCCAGAGGCTGCAAATCCTCCTTACCCTCGTAGTATAAGCTGCTTCCGGATCATCCTCAAGCACTCGGGACATGCCAAAATCAGACACTTTGCAGACCAAGTTGCTATTTACCAGAATGTTCCGTGCAGCCAGATCTCGATGCACATAGCTCATATCAGATAAATATTTCATCCCAGACCCAATGCCACGAAGCATGCCCACCAGCTGAATGACTGTAAATCTGCCGTCATTCTTCTGCATAGGAAAGGAGGGAGGGACAGTCTCATTAGCATCAGGCCAAATTAATTTTCACCCAGCCTTTAGATTACTTGGATCTTTTTTGATATCTCTATCCGGTATGCAATCAAACTCAATGTTATTTCCGGGCCTTTTTGACCAAAGTCACTAATTCACTAGCAAAGTGAGTATATCTGAGAAGCTGGGTCTGCTTCCTGTGATAGATGGAAATTATCCAACTGTAATGAATCTATGGCTCGAACAGCCCCACTATGCAAGAATAAATCAAATCTTGCTCTCGTTGAGCATGGATTATTTAATAGTTTTTAAAAATTACATCATTCCCTATTTCTCCTCTTCTTCCTTTGCCCCATTAAAAGATACCACCAAAGAGAATGGAGGCAAAGCACCTGGCTAGTTTTCTAAATACCAATATTCTTGGGTTTAATATAAAGTAGGCACATACCCTGAGGAATGCATCCAAGGAGCCATTCTCCATGTACTCTGTTATGATCATCACTGGTTTACCTAGAGTTTTCAGAAAGAAAAACACCAACCCTTGATGAGCATTGCAGTTAATGAGATAAAAATGGGCTGTGCACAATTTTACTGCCAAGACACCTGTCTTGTGCGATCTAATTTAATTAAAACAAGCCAAGCTTATGCCTCAGCTGTGGGGAGCTAGGAATGAAATATTAAAAAGACGAGTAGGTTTAAATTCCATCTGGAAGGTTAACCCTTTGCGTGGCTTGTTGACAAGGTCTTTAACTAAAGTGGCCTCTGGTATCCGGGGAGCACATGAATGGATAATTGCTTGCTCAAGCCAAAGGGGAAGAAGATAAATGGGCAGGCCTGTTTAAGGGTGAAAAAAAGAGTCTTTAGGATAATTAATTTATTTTGCCCCCAGGAGAACCACTTGTACTATGCTAAAGGAATCAATGAATGGAAAAAGTTTTTTACCGATTTGGAGAAACCCAAGTTTCAGGAAGCAGTAGCTATATTGACTGCTTCATTGCTCAGACACATCTTAAAGCTCAAGCATGAAAAAATATTAACTTCTTTCACTGTCTCGCTCAGATTAGGGGCTCTATCTTTTCTCTCCCCTTTCCCTTTCAATAAATAAATGTATTCTATTTGTTTCCTTAAGCCACCAACTTTCGCAGTAACAACAAAATCACAGAAAAGGTTCATTAAAGTATTTCATCCTAGACAGCAATCTTAATTAAGTGCTAGAACATTCTTGTTCCCCACTGCACTTTTGTTGTTGTTGTTGTTGCAAAGAAATCACAATGATTTTCAGGTTTGGGGAAAGTGGGGGTAACACAACTTTTCTTTCACTTCAGTTTTCTTTCTGAGGACCTTAGGAAATAAGAACCATTCTTCAGTTTCTTAATCACTGGCAGTGGACTCAAGGTCTGAAATTCCTTTTTTCTAAAGGGGCTTTGAGGGAGGGGGGCATGAGGGCGAGGGTGGCGTGTAAATTCTCAATATTTTACTAAGGGAAGGGTTAGAGCAAAGAGAACATAAAAGATTCCCTGGGAGAAAAATAAAATGTTAGTTTGATAATAAATCAAAAATATTCACACTTTCATTGCTGTTAATTGTGCACTGTTTGGACTTAGGGAAAATGGGCTGGGATATGTCACTGCTAAAGAGCCCCCCACCCTCACAATTATTCTAAACTAATACATTTCCCAACTAGAACCTCTGCCAAAATAGACTCTGTTGTGGTGTGGGCAAAAGGACACTTGTCTTTGTTTCAGCGGCAAACATTTTAAAGTGCAGACATTTTTAAATTCAACAAAGTGCAATTTATCAGTTTGCTTTTTGATAGTATTTTTGGTGTCCTGTCTAGGAAATCTTCCCGAAGTGAAACTGTTGGATCGGAAACCAATGCCATGGCGATTTTATTTTCAAGCGAGGAGTGAAAACTGGCAGGAAAAGCAGAAGTCTCAGTGTAGACCAGAGGAGGAAAGAGACCACCTCCCATCTAGGCCCTTGGCTGCAGGGAGTGGTCCCTGTGCGCCCTCCATCCCGCGAACAGGAAGAAGCTCTTAGTCCCTAATTCATTCACCCTCTGCATCTGTGACCGCAGTCTTCCAGACAGAACAAATGCACCTAAATGAGTTTTAATTAACCTGCCTCAATCAAAAGATACTTTGTCAACTCATGAGGAAGGGTGGCTCTCTTGGTGGTGCATTAACACCTACTTCCGTTTCACCAGCCCCTCTGGAGGTGTGGAGAAGAGAGTAGAGGATCCAAAAGTCGGGGTGGGGGCGGGGGAGGGGGAGTGGAGAGAATTTATAGTCTCCTTGTCAATTTAAAAAGTTACTCAAGTAACTGCTGGTAATGAATTCACACTCTCCCAGTCCACCTTTGCACCCTCACACCTCCCTAGTCCGGCTGTTGGCACCATCTTCACGGTTTTTCTGCATTCCTTTTGCTGCTTATTAACAGTATCCATTTGTCAGACTCGTTATGAGCTCTACAAGAGAAATAAAGGTGAATGTCTCCCGAAGCAAAGGGGCTTATAAAGTGGGCCTAAGCTGGGTTCGTGGAGGCAGGCGGTTCCTTTTGTGGAAATGGCTGGGGGATGCAGTGGGCAGGGGAGAGGGAGAGGGAGAGGACAGTTCCTCTGGTGGAAATTTTAAATCATTTTAATTCAGTGACAACTGCATTATGCAAATGCACCCAGTCGTTTATAACAGTTACAGCTGTAATAGCTGTGGGTTTTAGAGGCACAGTGGGACTTTCACACAAAGATCCCCTGTTTCTTCTCTCTTCTACAGAGGTGCTGTGAAAATCACTGTCTGTAGCAGGAAAAATACCCCAAGCTGAACAGAGCCTCCTTTTGAGAAACTGGACCTGCAGAAGTATTTAAACGGAATGTTATCTTTTAATTAAAGTAGTGAAGGACTCTGGGCAGGCCCGAAGGCCACAGGCAACAGAAAAATATCCTGTCTGTAAAACTAATCTTAAAAAGCAAATAGAGCTATTCTATGCTAATTATAGCCTTCACCTTAGGTGGAAAAATTATATATCCTTCGCACTAAAGTTCCTTTTTTGAAGGATTCTGAACATGGGGAAAGATGTACTTCTTAAGACACAGTAACACCAGTTAACACTTAGTTTTTTCTTTTAATGTGCCAACCATTATGCTAACTATGCTAAATAATTCATCCAAAATAACCGTGTAAGGCAAGTTCTATTGTTATCTCTATTTTATAGACAAAGAAACTGAAATATTGAACAAGATGTCAAGGCCACATGCTTAACTAGCAGTAGGGTTGATGTGTAAGTGTTTGGTGTCTAAACCCAATGAAGGTTCTCAAAGTGTGGTCCTGGGAATGGCATGCACCTTTGGTTTACCTTAGAGCCTGAAATTCGAACACATGGACCTCAGGCCACCTGCTGAATTGAGCTTCTGAGGATGAGGTTCAGGAAACTGTTCTGAGAATTTTCCAGGATCCTGGTGTAGGTTTAAGTTTGGGGACCTCCGAACTACTGTACACTTTCTCAGTTTTTAGGAACCTCATTTTCTCTTCTTAAAGGCTTCGTGCCCTGTGTCATACTTCCCGATCTGCCCCAGGTCTCATGTCCAAAGTTTAATCTTTAAGCTACACTTCCTTCTTCTTTTCACCTACTAGAGCAGCCCCTCTGTACCGTTGTCTGAGGATGCATTTCACAGGCACCTCGAATCAAATAAGAGGCATCTTGGCTTCCTGGAGACATAGCCCCAGGCTTACAAGATCGTTGCCTTGCAGGAGTTGAAGGAGGTACTAAGGCTTCTGGAACAGAGCCACCTTCAGTAATAACCACTTCAGCTACACTGTCCATGTGGCACTTTATGCGTTGGCCTTACTCAGCCTTCCCAACGCATTCAGGGTGTGCTTTGTAAAATACATCTGTTGAGCTGTGTTGCATTTTAACTGAAGCGTGACTCACAGGCTCAGGGACTAAAAAAGGAAAGTTCAACCAGGTGTTACTGCAACTGGGTGCTGAACTGCAGCCGCCATAAATCAGGCAGAGCAGACAAGCAACTCTCCCAATCTAATAAAGATTCCCAAGATCCCCTCCCTGCATCTGGAACAGACGCCTCCAGCACAAGGTGTGGCGAGGCTTTGTTGTGTTTTATACAAAAAGTACTTAAAATTTATTTTACTTACCATCTGCTTGCGCCTACCCTGTGACAACCAGTGGGGTCTAGCAAGATTTGAAAGATGGCGAGGCAAACCAAAAACCTGCAATATTAATTTCCCTAAAATCTCACACAAGCTGCCTTGGAAAGAGTGGTATCAGCCTAAACCATAGACCCATTTAGAGCTGACTACAAGATTAATGACATGTCCCGCACTGATTTCCTCCCATTAGCAATCAGTGGGTCTGCTCCATCTGTCATTTCCCTGGAAAGAAAATGTGTGTTTAATTTGCCAGTAACTTCTAACTTGGCTTTGTAAAGGGAGTGACCCGCATACATTTGGTGACGACGCCTTCCAAGTGAATTATATTCGGGTGGTCAAACTGTCCCATGATGCTGGCCTCACTCAGGAAGTCTCTCCTCTGTTTGTCTGTGTAACCAGCTTTCAGCGTCTTAATGGCCACACAGATTTCTCGCTTGCCAGGCACTTTGAGACGCCCACTGCAAACTTCACCAAATTCACCTTCGGGAGAGAAAAAGAATAGACTATGGACCAGAATCACACTCAAGATGAAAGAGTAACAGCAAACATTTGTTGAGGGCTTGTTGCACACCAGGCAATGTGCTAGTAGTGTCTTACATAGAGCAAGGAAATTTCCTGTACAGATATTTACATGTATACACACACATGCACACACACACACACACACACACACGCAATACACTCATACACATTGCCGTAGTCATATATGGAGATCTAATGTCCACAAAGAAAACAAGTTTATCAGACAGACACTCAGACACTTACCAACGCCTATGACCTTTTCAATCTTAATGCAGGAGGCATCGATCTCTTTGGCAAATTCTCGAACTGCTTGGTTGGGATCTTCATATGTAAAGGGATCCACATAAGTTCTAACACCTACGTAACAAACATGTGATAGGATGACCAAACACTTCTCAGGAGCCACTAATAAACTTAAGTTGTCTCAGTCTAAAAGTATTTAGCACAGGAAGAGAGTTTTCTTAAGAATGGGAAAGATACTTAGCGTAGATGTGCAAAAATGTTTAACTTCTTGCTCAGGTTTTCCTTAGTGGGTAAACACAGAACTGTTAGCTACTGAAGAGGCTGCAGCTCTACTGACTTTGTGGAATATCTTCACACTTCACGGACAAATTTTTTAAAAACCAACTCATCCAAGGGAGAAAATGAAGAAGGAAATTTGGAATGTATTAGCTGAATATTGTCATCCTGATCAACTGTCCGTGTCCTACCCACCATCTGCAGCAACCCTCCTTTAGGGAAGGCAATAAAAGCTTTCTTTTTCAACTGCCTTGTCTACATGGTGCCACCTTTTGCCCAATACCTGGACCAACTCGTCTGTGACCAATGATTAACAAACTAAGATTAAAGCTAGGTTAAAATGGACAAGAGGAATATGATTTGTTAATTGACTTGAGAATATAGCCTGGATCTCCACTTTAATTCTGTTTGGGGAGAAAGTAAAGACATTGGAGACTGGAAGCTTTAGCACAGGAAATGTAGCCTCATGGTGAATGGTTTGAAAACCAGGGAGTGTAATTCAGCCGTACCCCACAGTCTCCTGCAAACTAGATTCAGAATGTGACTCAGCCCAGAGATGCACCAGTAATAACTAGGAACTTGCTGCCGGTGTTCGCACCTCCTGTTTCCCTGCCTGAGCTTCTGGGGCTTTGGGGCACGGGGAGGGTCTAAGACATCAAATGGCCCAATCCTGTTGATTTTCCCAGGCCTGTCAGTCTTGCCCTCATCACAAACAAAGAGAAAAAATTACATCATTTTTGTTTTTAAAAATAAATACATCATACAAATTAAAAAGCATGGTTTTAGAAACAAAGTGAGCAAGTAAAGAGTTGCCAGGCGCTCCAGATCCTTTATCATTTTAGATGTTCTACCCAAGAAAATCTTTCTCATCTTTCTCAATATTATTCTTCCTACCCCCAACCTCTCTCTTCCTTTTACCTCCCTGCGCTAACAGGGTGCCTATCAGCCACATGTTGCTGTTTAAATGTAAATGAGTTAAAATTCAGCAGAATTTGAAATTTACTTCCTCACTCACACTAGCTACATTTCAAGTATTCAGCAGTCCATGTGGGTACTGGCTAATGTACTGGGCACTGCAGAGGTAGACCATGGGGCCATCGTCTCAGAAATTTCTGGTGCACAGTGTTCCCGAGGAGTTATTAGCCTCTTGTCCACTTAAGAGTCTTCTCTCTTGCTCAAGTCATTCTAGAGCCAATTCTTTGACCCCATTGGGAACAAATGAATCAGAATCCACTAAAGGAATATTGGTGGTCCTGAATTCTACTTATTTTGGTAAGCATAGCAATTAAATTTCAATTTTGCATCCCTTCTCTCCAAAAATTTTACCTTCTAATATGAAAAAAACAAAATTGTTATCTGTTAAACGTTGCCAGCCAGCTATAAAAAGGAGTCAACTAGGCCAATACCTTTTTGAGATGGAGGATAAAAGAAAGAAAGAAAAAAAACAAGAATCTAAAGGAATTTCCCGAGCCCCCATCTTTAATCTCACTTTCAAGGATCCCCAGTTACCTATTTCAGTTTGATACCTTGAAGTACATACTTGGATAATTCCATAAAAGGACTATAATATGAACAGCCAATTGAATATTATATAGACAATTCTAAACTGAAAACAGAAGACATGCTGTAAAACCAAAATTACTTTAAATCTAGTTTTTTGTACCTTGATTCAAATGTTTTTCTTCATCTGCTTCTTGCTTGGCTTTACTGTATTTACTCCGTCTATTAAAAAAAATTAAATTATGGTTAAAATCTGAAAACCATAAGATAAGGTTTTGCTACGATAACGCAAGTCGGGGAGATACACTAATGAACATTTCACAGATGAGAAAACTGAGGCTTACGGGAGGTGAACTCACACGGCGAAAACCCTGTCGTCTCGGTAGTGAAGGATGGCTTCAAGCACAAGCAGTCAGAGTGCCAAGTCTCTGCTCTTAACTATTATATTAAACTGAGGTAATAAAGCAAATATCTTATAATGCAATTATAATTTCAAATCCCCAAAGAAATGTATCTTATTGAAGATACATGATGAATTTATCAACTAATTTCCCCGCATGTATTCTACATGAAAATAAGTTTCCGGGGGTGAATGCTGCATCAATCAAATGGCAATAGTGTTCAGTATGTGAGAGGTGGCTCATTATCATATTATATGATATTCTTAGAACAATGGTTTTGTGGTTATCGGTTTCAGCTGCTGCATACAAGTGAGTGCGAAAGGGAATCACCTCAATTTGGAGGGTAATCCAAACCCTCAATTATTAACAGAAATGTCAAGGGTAAACATTTGCTTTGCACTGGATTACATTCCTCAAGAGTTTGTAGAAAACTTGAAAAAGTAAAAATAAGAAACTTTCAGTTATAGTCTAATTCTCTTTCCAAAAACAAATGTTGTATGGTCTTGCAGTCAGCATTTATTCTGCTTTAAATATCCTCTAGGAGTGAGATCTGGCTTTGCTATGAAGTCTTGTGAATCAGAAACCTTGACTATATATAAATCTTGAACCAGTAATCTTAATACATTGTGTGTGTGTGTGTGTGTGCGCGCGCGTGCATATATATGCATATATGCGTGTATAAAATATCAGGTAAGTGAATCAGAAAATCGGTCCTGGCTGGTGTGGACTGAGCACCACTAGCCTGCCGACTAAAAGGTCACCGGTTCGATTTCCGGTCAGGGCACATGCTGGGGTTACGAGCCAGGTCCCCAGTTGGGGGTGTGCCAGAGGCAACCAGTCGATGTTTCTTTTGCACAAGTTTCTCTCCCTCTCTTTCTCTTCCTCCTTTCCCCTCTAAATAAATAAATAAATAATAAAATCTTTTTAAAAAATCTTCTCGGTCCCCAAATTCGTGAATACAATGTGTACATTTGTTTCTGTCCAAAATGTCAGGTTGACATTGAAGTTTATAATCATCTTGTATTTTCTCAGGGCTTTAAAGAGATCAGTTGAGACTGTCTTATATGAGAAAACTGAGGTTCTGAGATGACAAAATGTTCTCTGAAGTACCGTGCGGTCCTGTCGGAATGCGGTAACAGGACGCCTGACAGTAGGCGACTAGTGAGGGCGATGACCATGTGAAGAGAGGAAACAGAGAAGCTACAGGAGCCACGCAGTGCGAGGGGGAGGCGCCCACCGCCGTCCCGCGTTCCCCTCACCCGCTTTCCTCTCCGCGTTGTCAGCAAGGCAGGAGCCTGCTCCCCAGTAAGACCCTCAGAACCCACAGATGTTCCTCCGTGTCTGTAATTCCCTTGCAAATAATAATACCTTGCACTTTTACACTGCATTTAATTTTTCAAAGTGCTCTCCTCACATACATTATCTCCTCCCCTAACTGTTTGCAAAGCAGGAAGCAGTTTAGTAAACAGGGATCCAGTTACTGGAGTTAACTGGCAAAGCATGTGTAATTCAGTCCCAAATAACAGCTTGCTTTTTTACTTTGCATTTAACAGCCTTCACATCTATTATTTCATTGCATCTTTACAGCAACCCTATGAAAGCATCAGGCAGGCAGACACACACTCAGTCCCCGCAGTGCAGATGTGGGGACGGGACGGGGGCAGCCGGAGAGTGAGTCACCCATGTCCCTCTCAGCAAGTGCTGGATCATGACGCTTCTCACACACCTCACTGGGGGAGATAGAGTCATATGATGGCATGACCGTTAATTATCAGTGATTTTACATTTTATACCAGTTAATCCATTTAAATCGTATTCTACTCTGCTCTCAAAATGCGCTGCTTCATCAAGGAAACTAAGCAAATTTAAATGTCCTGCAACCGAAGTTCGTAAGAAAGATGCAGTCCCCTCCAAGCATCCCCCACCCTCCCCCTTTTAAAGGAAATGTAAGAGTGTTAAGTCAGAGACTATGAAAACAACATTTTATGTCAGGGAAACGCCTGGCTGTGTCCCAAGGGTGTGATAGGGTCCTGCCAGCCTGAGAGATTGTATCTTATCAGAGCTCCTAAAAGCATTATCTAAAATTACAAGTATATCTTTTAAACCACTTTAGATCTCCAATACTGATTTGAATTTCTTTCCTTTAAAAAGGGGAGGGGGAGTGTATAGGGCTGGAGAGCTTTGGTACTAACTTTAAATTGTCACTGAGTTCCTCAAAAACTCTGGTATGCACCAAGAGAAACAAGTGGTTTCAAGCTGCCCAGGGGTGGGGTTATCTGTTTTATATCAAGCACATTCATTAAATATGTGCAAAGCCAGAGGAAATGTAATATGACAGGGATCATTCATTATAAGGCTGACATGTCCATCCTTTCCTCAGACTGCTAAGCATAGAGGAGGAATTAAATTAGGGGCAAAGGTACATCTTTAAGGAAACTTCTTTACGTTGGAGTAAAGACTTGGAGGAGGGGACCCTACAAGAATACAGGGAATGCTGAAAAAGGGACACTAGAATTTTTGTTCAAAGGCTAATTGTAGCCTATTAGCTTTTTAATAATACCTTGAAAACTAAAATGCCTCAGTCCAGCTCTACCTTTGTCACCTGATGACCCTTTCTCCTTGTCTCTGGGCAGGACAATGTGGCCTTTCTAGTCCCAAGAAAGAAAGCCCAGTGAAGCATCTTATTGGGCCGGCCTGCCCGGAGGAAAGCACGCAGCCCAAAGATGTGCTAACTCGGTATTGACATCTAAGGCGGGTCACCTGAATGGCAGAAGGAAACCTTTGTTGAAGATTTTCTCATTACTGAGATGTGGGCAAGTTGATTTAAAGAGGGCGAGGAGGGGAGTGGTGGGTTAGTGAATGCTCCAGAAGGAAACATGGGACCTTTCAATTGCGGGAGTTAAGATTAAAGGGTCCCCTCTGCAGGTGAAACTTTGAAAGCCTGTGGGCTAAGCCCTCCCTCTGTCAAAGGGAGGCGTAATGAGGGTATTAAGGGACATTGTGGAGGAGCAGCATGAGCCCCGGCACTGCCCTTCCAACCAATGCGTTGGCCCCGGCGTCCTGAGGACCCTCAATCCAACAAACCAAACAGTGGAGAGGAAGGGGACAGGGGCCAAACAGAAACCTGCTTTTATTAAACTACTAACTTCCCTGACCTGGTGGATGGCTTTGATTAATTAGTCAAAGGTAAGTAATTTATTCACCTAAATTGCAGATTAAAGAAGGTCAAGCAAGGTAATCCCTAGCCCAGCTCCAGGAGGATACTTGCCAGGGTTCAGTGGCATCGCCCAGGAGGAATCGCAGAAGCCACCCTTCTTTTTCCCCTGCCTTAAGCTATCATTGTTTTCTCCCCAAGTGACGTCTGAACACTCTCCTTGAGCAACATTTTGAAATGGTTGAAGCTGTACTGTGTGTGCACAGAGTTGGTTTAGAAATGTTCCCACAATACCATCTGCCCCAATTGTATGAGTTCACACGGCTTCGCCAGAGCCAATTAAGGCCACCATTTAAGTGTATTCATTCTTTCGTGATCATAATATTCCAATGAGGACCAGGAAAAAACACATACAAACTGAATGGTAACTGTTTTAGCATTATGTGAAGAGTTATCTTTAAAGTGGAAAATCTTAACCTTCCTAAGAAGGCAAAACCAACTTGCAATATCTGACTTTATAATATGCATTAGATTGCACATTAATTCACAGATTACAAATATCACCAAAGTGACTGAGTAGACTCCTAAAATTTTAGTTCAACAGAAATGTCGATGTTAGCTTTTGATGTAGGTCCAATTTTTCAGTTAAGGAGACATCGAAATAACCTATCTATGCCAGGATTGGAAATCAGGAGAGATGAATTCCTTCCCTGATCAGGCAACTAATTACCTGTGTGCTTTTGATTCGGTTAACTGTTTAACTGAATCTCCAGTCCTCAGTTTCTAATCTACAAAAAGCCAGAGTTAGAACTCCGCAGTTTCTTAAACCAGAGACAGGGGAAGCTCCCTCACAAATTTTGTCATACACTTCATTTTTTAAAAGATTTTATTTATTTATTCTTAGAGAGAAGAAGAGAGGGAGAGAAACAACTCACACCACCCCCCACTGGGGGACCCTGCCTGCAACTCAGGCATGTGCTCTGACTGGGAATAGAACCGGGGAGCCTTTCATTTGCAGGCCAAGATCCAATCCACTGAGCCACATCGGCAAGGGCTCTTTTTTTTTTTTTCCTTAAACTCAATTTGCCTCTTTTTCTTGATCCAGGTAAAAGGGGTACTTTATAACCCTAACATAAATGGAAAGCCAGTATCACTAGCAACTATCCAAGCTGAGTATCAAACCATCTTTTGCCCCATTACCAGCCAATATTTGTCTCTGATTACCAACTGTTCTTTACGAAGGAGACAGTCATTTTGTATTCTAGTCCTTTCTTAGAAGGGTTTTTCATACTTGAACAATAAAGAACAATTTGAGGAAGACATACTAGCCTAAAGCAACCCAAATTAATACTATTTGGGATGCTTCTGGAGGAAGCCCAGTAAAATCATTAATACAAAACGGGACGGGGGGGGGTGCAGATATCACAGAAATTTAACACGTTTGATCATTAGTCCTGACGTTTATGACCTTATCATTGAATTTTATGATTCGCTGTGAATACTCTTTTCAAACATCATTTCCAAGGGCAATAAATGGGTTCCATGGTAGAGCTTACAAATATGTACCTGTAGGAAAAAGGCGAAATGATGCCATCTGCTAAGAGAATGTGCATTGCCATACAGCTTCTAGGGACAGTATCCATGGATACAAGAAGAGCGGCACCTTAAACAGCCCACTTAGCAAGTACAATTGTCTTCTCCAAAAAGCTGACAGAATCCTTAAAATATCACTTGAGTGATGAGGAAGACACTGATCAAAGGTGCCTATAGAGAACGTCAGTTCATTTGCCTAACACAACGCAGGTGGTAAAAACATACAGCACATCGAGCTCAACGTACTTGGTATAACATATCATTTTAAATATATAAAGTTTATAAACTTAGCAGCTTGACTCTGTCACTGAGATCCCTAAACGTCTGCACATCCAAGTTAGCCAAAAGAAAAACGTGGATCTTCTCATTGAAAAATGTGACAATTACTCTGACTTGCCTAAAGCTCAGACTTCTTGGTGTAAAGCAAATGTGATGACATAATGACACAATTACTATTAAAAAAAAATCTAGTAAGACACCAGTTGTGAGCCCAAGGCTGTTTCCTCTTTCTTAAAGGACAAATTAGCACCAAACAGACTTTCTCTTTGAGGTGATCAAAGGGACTGAAACTGTCTCACCCTGTGGGTCCCTGCCCATCTACCTCCTTAAAACCCCACCTCCCATCAGCGGGGTGGGATTCACATGGAGGGGAATCACCCTCTAAGGGGTCTGGCTCCAGCATCCGTCCTGCCATCAATATTCTGTGTCTCCAAGAAGCCAGAAGCAGTCCCCTCGCTTTCCAGGCAAGGGTATCTCCTCTGTTGCTTTCCCAGAATGCTGGCTGCAGCGTATTGAGATCATTTGGGGGGTACTATTTGCCACCTTTCACTTGTACTCTCACTAAAAGCATGTGCTAGACTTTTATCCGCACCACCTGTCTCCTCTCTCTTCACCCGTTGTTGTCCCACTTCAACATTTGCTGTTGAACATGACAGAGCACAGGCCTGCGTGTGAGGAAGAATCAGCTGAGTGTGCATCAGCCCTGGCAAAGTCTGTCAGCTACCTGGCTCCAGGCGGCCTCCCCGTGACAGCTTTATGGCCAACACTAAAGCAGAATCAATAGGAGGGCAAGGGGCTGACATTTCATTTTCTAAAAAGTGATCCATTGAAGACCAATCACCAGGCAGTGTTTATCAGCCTTGGGAAGTGACATTTCTTTTTTAAATGGGGAAGAAGGGACAGGAATCATCGCTGGGTAACTCGACAGGCTCAATTCTGTAAGGTGGGGACTCATAATTGGAAATCCGATGCATCCTGCTATCAATCCTGCCTTAAATAATAAAGTGATCAATAAAAGCAGAGAGGAAATTAAGTCATCAGGCTTGTGACGCTATTTTCTAGAGCTATGGCTTTTAATAAACTTGTCTTCCTACATTACATTTTCATTCTTTTCATTCAAGCAGAACATCCGAGAGAAACTCATAATGAGGTGACTTATTTCTAATTACATGGGTTTGACGGCTATATACAGGGCAACTTAAATTTTCCTTTTGAAAAAGGTACCTTAAAGGTAAGTTGGACAATGACTCGAAAATGCTTCCGACCAACAGTGGTGAGGAGGTGGAGAGTAAGAAGGGACCCATTATCTGCAAACAAGTGCTGTTTGTCCCAAATAGTTCTGAGCATCCCATGGTACTGGATTTCAGCCAAATATTTTTTGGAGGTGAAGGTAATTAATAATGTTTTTCTATTTTTAGGTTTTTAAACATCTATATTTTGTGATAAAAAAGGTATTTATATACATTGCAAATTTTTTCAAATGTAGGAATCTGTAGTAATGAAAGCAAAAGCCCATGTAATTTCTATTTTCCTCCATCTGACTCCCTGTTTCCCACTATCAGATATGTATATATTAATGCATATCATTTCCTGAGTGTTTATGTGCCTAGCAGGTAGGTACACACACACGCACACAAATTCAAATGACAATGAACAAGGAAGAGGCCCAGCTTGACTGGCTTCCAAAATCAATATCAAGGGAATGAAAAAAAACAAAAAGAAAAAGAAAAACAAAATAAAACACTGTAAATTCAAGTTCTATTCAAGCCAGTTGAAGTTTCCAAAGTCCAAGATAAAACATTGCATAGAATGGATCAGGTAAGTCTATACATATGTGTGCATTATAGCACCAAGGATGAGAGTTTGTGGTAGATTTAGCTTCTTCGAGATGGAACGCACTACTCTGATCAAACTCACCTAGTTACAGACTTTACACGAGAAAGAACTAACAGAATGACAAATGTAGGTGCCCACACACCATGAGGGGTTGCTCCACACTGCATTACAGTGACTGTAATTGATCTCTATATAACAGGACATTTGGGAGAGTGAGGGTGGAGAGATGATATTAATAAATATGTGTGACAACTGGGACCTTATCCAGGCAAAGTAAGATATATGGTCATCACCCTAATTATAATGTATCGCCAAAGTGAGGGAAAGGCATGGTGGCTTGCCCAGACCACGGAAATAGCCAGTGGCATACTCGTGACATCAGAGGGATCACCAATAGAAGAGGCTGCGAGAGCGAGAGATAATGCAACAGTGGCCTGAGAGCCCGGCAGGGCTACTGGGGCTCCCATAGAGGTTCAGCCACTAGGGCAGTGTAATGACCTGGGACAAGCAGTACATCTTCCTGAGAATCGTTTTCTTCTTCTATAACACGAAAAGTTTAGATTGAAGAGGATTATTTGGACCTTCTCGGGTTTTGCATTTTTTGTGTTTTCCCCTCCAAAGCTTCACCTTGTGTAACAGCTGATGGGGCGGGAGGTGAAGGTCCGAGAAGGGGCAGCTTGGCTCACAGGAGACAAGGGAGGCCTAGGTGTGGGTACAGAAGAGCAGCTGCCCTCCTCCCGTGCCCATCCCTCCTGAGGCGCCTGGCTGTGTTAATAAGTAGATGGAGGCGACCAAAAGCGATTTAAAAGAATATGCTGCCAAACCATTTTTAGTTCTTTCTTTTCTAGATTGTTTTTCAAGTATCAAGTCAAATTGTAGAGTTATAGAGAATAAATAATCTCCTCCTTCACATTTATTTTCAAGAACAATGCTATGCTACGATATTGTCTGGAAATGCCAAAGCCCCTACTGTGTGCCATATTGTCTCCTTTGCCTACCGTCAATAACTCTCTGAGGCAGATATTATTATCCCTCTTTTAGAAAAGGAAAACAAAGATTCAAAGGGGTTAAGTAATTTAGCTGACAAACGGCAGAGCACAGATTTGGGTCCCAAGTTTTATATGGCTTTTCCTTTTTTTTTTGCCTTTGGCAGTAAGTCCAAGCTTAAGAGACATATAAATGTAACACCTTACAGCTTAGAGTATCTAGAAATCTCCCACTGGCTTGCTTTTCAGCTTGGTTTCCTGGAATTAGTGGGGTCTTTCCAGGCTCTCAACTCTGAGAGCTGCCACCAGGGTACAGTCGGCAGCTCCAGAAGGGGTGTGGGGAGATCAAAGCAAAGAGAAGGGGGCTTGAGATGCAAATGCTGTGTTTATAATGCTAATCAAAGCCTCCGCTTTGTGCGGAGGGGACAAAAAGCTCCCTCATAAAAACTGGGAAAGGGGGGTTCAGTGAGTGGCTTAAGTGCTTACCTCCTGCTGATGACAAAAGCCGCGATGAGAATGACCACTAGTACCACACTGCCAGAGACCGAGACCAGAAGGACCGTGGAGTTGGCCCCATCGCCGATGATCCGGGAAGGCACTGGCAAAGACAGTCACACGAGGATCACCTTTGGGAAGGTCCTAAGCACTTCTGACTGGGTCACAAGTTTCAAATTTCTAAGCCACTCCGAAGGCTCACAGCCTCTTTGCCCTTCGTTAAGTATTCATGCAAAAGCGTTTTCTAAGGCAGCCTTAATGAGACAAGGGCATTCTTTTTATAATTCTATGAAGAAGCTCAACGAGAAGATTGTTATTAAATCCTGTGGTAAATATTGCCACTCAGGTTTTTCTTTTTTCCTTCTTTTCCTTTCTACTCTTAGCCCTAACACTTACATCAAAATCTGATGCATTCCTTAGTGGGAAATTTCAGAAAGGACAAGCAATTTTTAATGTTCTTCACCCTCCCACCCCTCCCAAACCTATCAAAAACCTGCTCATTTTAGTCCAGCTCAAAGGCCACTTCCTTCTTATAGGCTTTGAGGATAATCCCAAAGAATGTCAAACCCCTTCAGATTCAGTTCTGGAGTACTTTTCCTTCTGTTTTTTTGTTTTTTTGTTTTTAATCTTATTTAATAATTCGTGAATAAAGCAACTTTCTAGAACTGGTGTCAAAAATTCTGCTCCACCACCTCCTTATCAAGTAGTCAAGTAGGCTCAATTTTGTTTAATTACAGAGGTGGGGCTATCTCAGGTAACCCGCTTATTGGTGGGTTTGCCCTCTGTTAACATTTTTGATTCAATCAACCAGTTGGTCCAGCTCACAACGTTGAAAAAGTTGGATACATTTATCCAAAAGGGCTTAAACAAGACTGCTCTGATGATTTTAAAAGATTTCTGGAAATAAAGAGAAAGGAAAAAAGTGGCCCCTTCCCCAATCTCCTCAGGAGGAAAATTTCCTGTCTTAATTTAAGATAGCTACGCAACTGTCAACTGGTTTAGCAATCCCATTTCTCATGGTTTATAGAATGCTGAAAACTAGGGGGAAATAGACAACCTTTTCTCAATTGCATGGAAAAGCAGGCCAGCTAATATTATTTTCAAAATGGCCTTCTCTGAATAGCATGAGGTTTTCTAAGTTACAGGCATTGTTCACTGAGACAAAATGTTTGCCTAATAAAAAATTATGTACAACTCCTTGGAGGCCACTGTAGTAGGACTTGCCCAAATGGTAAAAAGAACCTGAGGACTTGTTACCTGTGTTGGTTGTGACCTCCAGGGGCTCACTGAAGTCTCCATAGCCAGCTGCTGTTCGGGCCCGAACGTGGAAAACGTAGGAAGTCAGGGGATTCAGGCCTTTGATATCGGTGTTCCTGGCAGCTGTCCGGACGATCCGGTAGCTTCGGTCATTCTGATCCTGCATTATGAAGGAAGGTGGCAAAATAAATCCTCCATTTATTCTAGGCACAAAGTTAAAGGAGTCAAACCACTCAGAAATTGAAAGAATATAGAGATTGATAAATTCTCTAAACCCTGTATTCTCTTCAATGTTAGCAATGCTATTGTTACTTCTCAGATGTTGAAAGCAAAGTAGAGTTCTTTCATGATCATTGTTGACACCGAGCATATTTAGATCTTTATTCATCATCTTTTTTGAAAAGAACATTAGATGATGCTCGGTGGCTTTTCTCACTCTACACCCATCAATTTAAAAGAAATAACTATAAGAAATCCCCTTGTCTTTTTCTACTGTCTGTCTACAAAATGTAGTAATCTGGTTTCAATGAAAACAATCTTGTCCCTTTTCTGCTTTTAATAAGGAAACCAATAAACGATTATCTTTAAAAAGAAAGAGAAGACAATTGTTCATTTTCTAGACAACCTTGAATGCAAATAGTTCTCTTCAGAATTCTGTCCTTTAAGAGAGACAAGCTATTTGTAAAAACAGTGTCTTTCTATAACTTTAAGAGGCAGAAAAATGTACTTTTACTTCTCTGATTTTCTGTTAAAAGTCATCAAAAGCCACACCTTGATTCTGAATAGCAGTCATCTACTTAAGCTGATCATTATTTTGCCTTTTTAAAAATCCTCATCCAAAGACATTTTTTTTTTATTGCTTTTAGAAAGAGAGAAAGAGAAAGAGAAGCATTATCGATGTGAGGGAGAAACATCGATTGGTTGCCTTCTCATACATGCCCCAACCAGGGATCAAACCCAAAACCTGGGTATGTGCCCTGACCAGGAGTTGAACCCATGACCTTTTGGTCCACAAGATGATGCTTCAACCAACTGAGCCACACTGGCCAGGGCTATTTTGACTTTTATGGGTCACTCTCTTGATAGAAGGTTTATAAATTAGAACTGGTTATCTTGATTTCCATTGCTAGAAAAAATATGGTTATTAGAATGCAATGTATTTTTTCCTGTTTTTGAAGATAACCAATTTAATACAAAAAAAATTCATCCTTGGATTTGACTAGAAAACAAAATGTGTTTGGTTTTGAGATTCACTGGTACTCCAGGATTTAGAACTGGCCAAAAACTAGACGTGAAAGAAAGAAGGGAGAAGGGGGTGGTGGTGAGGAAGGGACGAAGGGAGGAAGGGAGGGAAAAAAGAAAAGGAAAAAGGGAAGGGACTGGGGAACCTTGCCATTCAAGTAATACCTTCTCATAATACTTGACTTCATACTCCAAGATGACCCCATTGGGCCGGTCTGGTTCCAGCCAAGCCAGAGCAACACTGTATCTGGTAACTTCTTTAGCCTGGACCAAAGCAATGGATGATGGTGCTATTGGGAAAAACAAACAAAAAAATTTAAAAAAACAACAAAACAACCAGTTTGCTTCAGGGGGAAAAATAGTGATATCAGTCAATATTTTCATTTTACTTGAGAAAAGTGAGAAGGACTGCCTTATCTTCCTTCCCATCCCCATTTTGTTCTTCCCCCAAACAAAAGCATACCATACACCATTTTTATGGTTCTCTCCAGTACCATTTTGTACACGGCTTGTCTTAGAAAAATAATCTCTGACGTAAAAGTCTGGTAGGTCCCCAGGCCTCCAGTGTCACATCCACAGCACCTGTCATGTCCACAGCACCTCATGAAAGGTTGTAGGGATAGAGAAGCCTATTTGCTTTTGATTTTCTGCAAGCCGGGAAAGCTTTTGGAAGATTCCCTTTTAAACTCAATGGAACTGCATCTCATCCTACCTGAGTGTCATCTTACTGGTCCCTAATTTGGTACAAGCGAGAGGATCCGCAACTCTTCCAAGGGTGCTGGAGAGAATGCCGTAGGTAGACAAATTACATACTTTCCAATATAAATAAAAGTACTGCTTAATTACAGTGGAAGTTTCCCGTTTGAACACAAACCACGCAAATAACGAAGAACACAAATAAAGCAATGATGGTCTCTCTGGACATCCATGGTGTTTTGCAATGATTTTACAAGAGTTGAAATACTGCTTTTGCCTGCTGAGTAGCAAAGCCCCTTTCCACTGAGAAAGACACCAAAGCAGTCCTCGACTGGGTGTGTTATCAGCAGTGGGGAAAGGGGCACATTTGAAATGGACATAAGCAGGTTGACCAGTGCTTGCTTCTCCACTGGAGTGGCCACAGGTCTACCCAGCTGTTGTGAAGCTCCACTGTGACTGACAGTGGTATGTATGTGCCATCTCCAGGGAGAAAAGAAAGCTGTCATGAAATCGGTGATGTTATCTGACGAAGTCGGCCTGTAGAACCAGATCAGAGGTCTTCCTAAATTGAATGGATTTTTTTTTCTGTTCCCAAATTGTGAAATTATGCAAAAACATTAAAAAAATGGCCACTGAGGAACAGTGACGTAGTGTTGGGTCTTCCTGCGGCTCTTCTCCAACACACACACAAACACACATACACACACACACCTGCCAAACCCTCACTTGAAAAAATAAAATAAATAGTCACTGAAAATGGAATGGGGCTAACTTCAGACCCACTGGACCATATCTGACAGGTGTATTGATGGCAAGGAAAACACAGGCACAGCATAATTGCCGAAACTCCTCCAGCTGACGCCAGTCCAGAAGGGAACATCTCTTGGAGGTGGTCATTTGATGCACGGCATCTCTGTTAAGGGTACCTCAAGACAGTCACACATACACACACTTTCTCTTTCTCTCTCTCTCTCTCTCTCTCTCTCTCTCTCTCTCTCTAAGCCCCCTCTTCCTCTCCCCACCCAACCCCCAAAGCAATTCCAGATAGGATCTCAGGCATAAACACTAGTGAAAGATACAGTGGATACACATGTCTTCCATCAAAGGAAACTCCAAAGTTACTAATGCCAAACTGGATGAACAGAGCTGCACGCAGCAGACATATGGAAGCCACTGAACATCTGAAGAAAATGAAAAACGGAAATGTGCTCATTAGCTGTATTAAAGATCCCCTCCCCTAACACACACATACACACACACACACCTTTTCTCTTTCTTCACTGGTTGACACAGAGCCATTGTCCAGCAAAACACAAGGGGTGACTTTTTAAAATAAGAGTTAGCAAGGAAGTTAAGAAAGAGGCCTGGCTGTGAAAAGCCATTTCACTCCAGGTAATAAATATATTGCCTAACAGAACACTTTAGCATGCACTTCATAAAAAGGGGTTCTTTAATCTCCGATGTTCAGGATTGGGAAATGAAATAGAAAAGCGGGGCCATTAGAAAGAAAGCAGAAGGGAAGAAAAATCGTAAAGTCATAAAATGAACTTTCTCTTAGCGATGGCCTGGGTCAGAGCTTGATCATCCACAGATTTCTCGGGCAAGAACTGCCCGGCGGCCCTGGGAGGGCACTGGTTAACTGAGACGGGCTCTCTCTGGTTGGGTTAGCACTCAGGGGCTGCATGCAGGAAATGAATCCTCTTTCCATTTTAGAAGTTGGGGCAGGGGCGCCCCTGTGCCCATTCACACGCAATACAAGCTCAACCAAGCTCAACCGATGTGCTCCATGCATTTCAGGCAGGGAGCTAGCACTCTGGTTGTGTTAACTAACAGAGTATCTGTAATGCAGCCCTACTTGGAAAACCCACACGCACAGATGTGAAAATAAACCAACAGAGTGTACGCTGACTTGGCTGTCGTAAAAAATGAAGGAAAATGGGGTTAAAGAGGAAAGTAGAGTAAATAGTTGTAGCTCACAAAAAGGATGATGTTGTGTGGCTGTAACGTCTGAGTTCTTGCCGAACAGATGTTTTTATCAGAAGAGTATTTTTATCGGGCCACAGTGGCGAAAGCAATCCATGAGCAAGTGAGACTGAGAAACATGCTTAAAACAAGCTACTGCCCTGTGGTATAATATGGCAATCATATTGCAGTACAATATGGCAGTCACTCCTCCCAGCAGAAGAGAGCTTCTGACCTTCTTGGGTAAGAAGAATACTGGTTTGGGAAAAGCTGGGTCCTGCCGCACTGCCACTCGGGAAAGAAGAGGCAATGAGGATGCACTCCACATTATAAGCCACATAAAGGTTCTTCCCCGGACATTGCAACTAGGCTCCCAACACAGCCTCCAGCTCTGCATCTGGAAGCCATCACCCTACCGTGTGTGACTGCCTGTGGCTTGCTCCCTTAGAGGAGACACTTCTCAATGGCATTTCCCTACCCCGACTGTTCCCAAGAATAAGTTTTCTCATGTCACCCATGTTATTCATTGCTGCCATAGCCCTCTGCATCTTGTACTATGATTTAAGTAATATTTTTTCTTAAATTGACACACTATCTTCCTTTGAAAGAAAATATTTTGAAAGGAAGTGTCCCGTTATTGTTATTACTTGCAATGATGGCTAGTGACCATAAAAAGGAAAATAACTTCTAAGTAAAACAATACTATCTATGTTGGCCGGACACTCTTGACTCTCCACACTTTGCCAAAAATGCAGATACGCCAGAGTTTGAGGGATTTAAAAAAGGAGCTAACTTTCACACAGGGCAATCCAATATCATGTAAGGTTTCATCGGGGTCTTCCCAAAAATAATCTCTCATGCCACCAATGGTATGTTTCCATGCTTTGGTAAACACTGCCACGTTTTACTCAATTTAGAAATGTCCTGGATCCCGAGTCCCAAAACCTCAGGGTTCTGCCCTTGGCTAACAGACTTAGGAGAAGAAACAATAGACTAATAAAATAACACATTGAATACTTGCCTCAAATATGTGGTTTAATGGGAGCTTTCACAAACCAATGCCTTAATTCAAAAGAAGGCTTCTATTCTACTTCGTAGTGGGAATTTTGGTCAACGTGAAAAGACCAAGCAGAGAAAAGGCCCTGCTTGCCTCTCACTTCTCTAATTTATATTCTGAAACCTTCTAGAGACACAACTCTTTTGCAGAATCGACTCGCCCACTAAGCACATATTTAATGAGCACCAATGGAACAAAGCAAAGAAGGGGAAGGCAAACAAAGCTGCATCGCACACAACCGTTGGTGTCAAATTAAACACCATCTTATTCTTTAGATGCCTCTTAACTGAAAAAAATAATAATAATAAGATGGGGAAATTGGTATAATAGCCTCACAGCGAAGACATTCTTTAATGTCAACTAGAAGACCCATTTTCTAGAAGTCAAGAGGAGGAGACAGTCCTGACAAATCCTCTTTTGATCCAAGTTCTCTCATGGCGATAGGGAGACGTAAGGGGTGGGTGCTACCTCACTATGCTCTATCTTTAGACGCACAAAGCACTTGCTTCAGCGTCAGCAGAAAAGCCAAGAGGGAGCTAAGGGTGGATGTCAGTATCTTTACTGAAAGAAAGAGATGTGTCTCAGGTCGAAAAGCATTCCTATTTACCCAGACACCCTTCCTTAAAGAGATGCTTGCTATAAGAAAAGTTTTGTGCTTGCGGACAGAAGCAGGCATTCTCTAATGGTTAGTGTTTTGACATATCGCATACCAAGAAGACGTGGTCATGCTTGTTGACAGTAGTATGGCTAAAGAAAGGCAACTGACAGGTGTAAAAGTTACAAAGATGAGAACGACTCAAGGGGATTTTTTTTAAAGTTTGTGATTTAATTCAGTTAAGTTCTTAATTTTCAAAGTTCTGAAGCAGAATTTCCAGTGGCCAATAGATGTCCATCCTTGGATGAACAAAGACAGCGACTGAGACAAGAAGCCAGAATAGAGCTTCCATGGATTGCAGAAGGAACCACGGAGGTGTTCAGAGTAAGGGTAGGGAGTATGGTTAAGGTTTGCAGGGACAAAGAGGAAGCAGAAAAAGAAAAAGGAAGGCTGAGCAGAGCTGCCGCAAATATGACTGGAATTTTCAAGAAATCACTAGTTCCGTGAGGGCTGAGTGCTCATCTTGTATATATGAAATGAGGGAAAGGGGAAAATATTATTTGATCCACATACTTAAAGTATTCTTTACTAATTTGTTGGGAATAAGATATAGATTTTTAAAGAATTTTGGGTAAAGTTCCAAATTTGACATTCACTAGTTGCCATCTTAGGCAACTCACTCGAATTTCCTCACCTTAGTTCTTCCATTTGTAAAACGCCTTCCCTTCCAGATACAAGCATGTGACCTACTGGACTGTACCTTCCATGAGGGCGGTGAGGCTTACCTTGTTCATCTCTCTGTCCACACTACCTAAGGTCATGTCTGCCACACACTGAGTAAAATTTGTCAAGTGAGTAAAAGTGAACTAAATGTTAAAATAGATCTAAAATATACTTTGCAGACAGAAAAAAAGGTTTTCTAAATTTAAAGTACCAGAAATAAAGTCATCCCTAAAACAACTTTTTTATCTGCACCTGTTTCAGATGACCTTTTGTGGATTTGGTTTTGCTATTTAGGTCAACTAAGATATTGACAATTAGGAGGGAAGCAAATGACAATTCTAATTATAAACAGTCTGTTTTCTATGGGATATGTGACGCTTCTGAACTTTTTCTGAACACACAGCCTGTAAAATGTCATTCAAATGCAAGTTTCCACTAAAACTAGTTTCAGTGCACCTGTTACAGGCACCATTTTGAGACACCGCTCTTTTGGGTTGAGTACGGTGTTGATAATCCACTCAGTATTTTGTCTCTGTATTTGGCAGGGGTGGAAGGGGGTGTATGCAAATAGCCCTCTTGACATCCTAACCATGAAGATTCAGTGGTGTTGAGATCTGTCCACCCCCAAAATCATAATCCGAATCCAGAAAGAACGTGTGTCCCCTTGTTTTATAATTCTGAGGCACCCAGAGTTTCTCCAAAGATGCACTGGTGTAAGCCGGGTCAGTCACTGTCAGGGGGAGCCATTAGCCACTCTCCTTGCCCTTGAAACCCCACCTAAAGGGCATCGCTGCTGAAGTGTCAGGGTCACAGAGTAAGGAGCCCTCCCGGTCAGGGGAAGGGCAGCAACATTACGCATGGGGAACAGGCTGTCTCCGCACACCTATTGGAAGCTAATAAAATAGTAGTAAAACATCATTTTTTTTGAAGTTGGAGCAAAACCGAAAGAGAGTGAAAGGGAAAATTCACCACCGCTTGGCGGTCGAATGATCTGAGCTTTCTACTAGAAAGCCAAAATAAACTCCCTTACCCCCAAATAATTCTGTATGCACCATTCCACATATCCCCGAGAAACGGAGGGGGCTTTCTAACCAAATCCCCATTTGCTATGTGCCTGTGGTTCCGTTTGGTTTAAGAGCGACCACAATGCATCCCGAAGGCACATGTGGGTTTTATCTCTGTGTGTGTTTTCGATAAACAGAAACAGCACAGATTAGGGGCTGGATCATGACTTTCTAACAGTGGTACATTTCACAGTGAAGAATTACAAGAGATGCTTTGATGTCAAACAGAGGTGGCTCCTTTTAAGAAAATAGTAAATTTAACTCTCCTTGGTTCCAAGCTCGGCAGTCCCCCTTGCTCCCCACTGGCGTGAATGTTGTAATTTTCTTTTATTCACTTCCTCAATGACTTGCCATTAAACACCTACGAGCCCTTTTTACTGCAGCATTTGGGTACTTGTGACACCCAAATGGAATGCAGAGGGGAAAAAAAGATATGGAGAAAAGAAAGGGAGGACAGAGCCACTGTAAACCTTCACTTGTGGGCTATGAAACTATTTTCTTGGGTCCAGCATCACCAGCAGTGAATTAAAAACAGTTTGGGGGAAACTTGTGCAATGGTGAATTAGCTGAAACAGATAGACT
Organism: Mormoops blainvillei; assembly: GCA_004026545.1. NCBI lineage: Eukaryota > Metazoa > Chordata > Mammalia > Chiroptera > Mormoopidae > Mormoops > Mormoops blainvillei. The sequence goes on along the minus strand of PVJD01000118.1, from coordinate 403,551 downwards.
GAATTTCACTACTGGCTCAAATTAGTTGGGCGGAGGGAATAAGAAAGAAAGAAAAAAAAGATGCAAAGAAAGGTCTCCAGCCCGTAGGCAAGAAAGAATGAAAAAAAGCCCTTCATGAAAGTCAGGAAACCTAAAGCAACCCGAAGCTTGCGTGTCAATGGTACACAATGCCCGGTGTTCCGAGGGAAGATGTTTTCTCGCCACAGCAGGGTTACTGTCCCCGCCTGGGACCTGAATTTAAAGAGATGATGTTTATTTAAGGAGTCTTTCACTGATAGAAAAAATAAACCCACAGTTTATACATCTCCCTGCTTAATGCAAATAGCATATTTAAATTTAATTACTCAGAGCTTAAGGTGGTTTTTGTTCCCCTTTTCTTTCTCATTTCAACTCCGCAGCTCTGATTTGCTCTTTATCAAAGGTTTGTGCATTTTAAAATGCTGTCAAGTATCAAAATTAAATGCTTCAGAGCACTAATGATATCCTTGTGATTAAGGGTTTTGCTGTTGCAGAGATGCTAAGAACTCTGGCGCTAATATTAATTGCTTTCTTCTACGTCCCACCAAAGGGAGGGAAGGATTTCTCTGAGCTCTGCATTACCTATGGCACCAAAGAGCACTGAGTAAATTTTTTTCCACAGTTATCACTGCAGTATTTTATAGTACTCAACTATATAGCGTGTAGAGAGGGCTTTCATACACACAGGGCTTCATCTGCACTCCATTCAATGAGCTACCTTAGTTTTCCGCTACATTTTAGTTAAAAAATCATTCAAAGATTCAATCTCCACCCACCCTCCTTGGATACCCCCCACACTTCTAGCTGCTGTATCATTTATAAACACCTAAGCCCATTTCCTCATAGCCAACAAGTGAAATTGTTTTTAAAACCAACCAACCAACCAACCAACCAACAAAAGGTATAGGAAAACTTGACTGTTCCAAAATTGATATGGAATTATTTTCCTTCAACAAAGGGCCTAGGACCAAATTTTTAATTAAAACCTTTGAAGACTCTGAATTAAATGAAGCTCGTTTATATTAAAATATGGAAATATTAATATTAATTAGGCTTATACTTAATGTATGAGGAGTGCATTTTTTCCCATACAGTTATGTCCAAGGTCAATGCATACAGAGCCTATTTGAAACAAACACTATAATATAAAGCAGGGTAGAGTAACACTTACCAAAGAACACAACAGATACATGTTCTCAATGATTTTCAGAATCTTATTTTGGGACATTAAAGATGCTTTAGCTAGATGATTCAAGAGTCAGACTTTACAAATCATTTTACTGAGACACTGACTTTACTTACTTTTCCCAAGATGTGGATGGCAGATTATTATGTCAGAGAAATCCTTTATAGAGAGCTATCAATCATATTTTAAACAATGCTCTTCTTAGCCTTTATGTTCAGTGTTTGCATAAGGAAGCTGGGGGTGCTGGGACTGGCCTCTGTAGCTAACTGTCCAAAGACGGGAGCTCCCTTCCCATGAAGACTGCTTCCTGGGACAGAGCTGCTCAGACATGGGCTACATTTCCCAGACCCCTTTGCATGTAGTGCAGTTCACGTGACTGAGTTCTGGGTCACAGAATGTAGGTAGCAGCGATTACTCTTCTTCTAGTTCTGGTGCATAAAAATAGCTCTCCGGGGGCCCTCCATCATCTCTCTCCCACAATCTGTCAGCTGGCGCCCAGGCCCATTTTTGAAACTCCTCACCAAGCCTCTCCTCAGCACCACTAACTAGATGCAAGTTGGTCAAAAAATAACTTTCTATTGCATTAACCTACTAACTGACATCTGAGGTTACAAGTACCCATTCAGGTAAAGTGAAGCTTATACAGCTAAAAGAGGCATATTCATATAATAATTAACTAAAATACAGTAGAATAGTATTGTGGCCTACAGAAGATTGAGCTTTGGTTTAAAGCTGCCCGAAAGGTCCTCAGGTTCCCCTTAGAAACTCCAGCTCCGGCCATTCACAATGAGCAGATATCTGCCCATTTGTGCCCTACTGGTGAGTGCTGCCCCGAGGTCAGCCATGCAGGGACCACTGGGCAACTTTGCAGGGACACAATCACAGCCACAGGTCTTCTAGCATGGAGGAGTTCTGCAGAATCACACAATACCAGGCTGCAATAGTCGGCAGAGCTTGTTTCCATGTTAAATGGGAAAAGAGGGTGGGGTTCTCAAAATGGCCTGGTTGAGTTTTCTTTTTAGAAGAGAGCTTGCTTAGTCTTCATCGCATAGGTAACAGCTCAAGCAGTGGATGCGAAACAGGGCTCGGCAGCAAAGGATGAGCAAAAAGACGCTGCTGGCCTCCTCTGCCAGGCGCTCTCACGTATTTGAAATCGTTTAGTCCGTGCAACTCCCTGAAGTAGTTATAATTATCATGTTTGATTTCATATTTGGAAATGCATGCAGCACAAAGAAATTAAATGATTTAACCTAAGCTATAGAATTTTAATTTTAAAATCAAACCTGCTTGACTCAGAGGTGCATGATCTTTGCTCCGTATAGCACGTAACAACGCACACCCTGAACTAGCGTTCAGTGAGTAACTGCTACGTGTTTACAGCGTTGCTGCAAATATCTTGCATGGATTAATTTACATAATCTTTACAAAACCCCTATGAGGCAGATACTATTATTATTTCCGTTTTATAGATTAGGAGAATGAGATACAGAGGGTTTGCATGGCGTGCCCCAAGTTACAGCTTATAAGGGGTAACGTCAAAAGCCAGGTTCTAGAGCCCACATTATCAACCACTGATGTAAAGAAAGCCTCTAGTCTCTCCTCTCGCTGATAAGAAACGAGGCCCTTGAAGGTTAAATGGCCTGTTCCCCCACAGCATCAAGTGTGGCATCAGTAACAGAGCAACCCTAGGTCTGCTACGTGTTAGGTACAGGGCTATCTATGTATATTCTTGGTCGCCAGAGACCTAGAGGTAAATTAGACATGATTGCTGTTCACAGACAATGCCGAAAGCTTTGGATGATGAATCACCTCATATTAGAGCTGCCTAAAAAGCTAAAAGGAGAATCATCTAAAACCGAAAAGTTTAATCACAAAATAAAATAATAGTATTTGGAGTTAGAGAAGAAGTAGGAGGCACAAAGAAAGAGAAGGTTGAGCAATGTCACATTCCTAGACCTGGCATTTGCCTTTCAATAATTTATTGACTGTACACATGAACCTTGTCCACTTTTCTGATATGTATATATTTCACCATAAAAGTATTAAAAAACGAACAAAAATATGAACTAAGTATGAAAGGTGAAATATTAAAGTTGTTTTAGAAAAGACTTATCCAAAACCTCGAGTTAACACCCTGGGCATAGATCTAAAGATACCATGAAGGATCTAAGTTTGTACAAATCAGGCCTTTTGCGGGGTAGCTATTTAACCATTATGCTTAATACCTGAGCCATACAGCAATCCCTACTCTCTGTAGTAAAGAAAATTCATTCCTTGAAGGCCTGTTTTATGTTTTAAAATAGCTACCATCTTGAATTAACATTACCACATGTACAGCCACAGCATTAGCTGTAGAATTATAAGTGAATGGCAGTTCAACTCAAAACCAAGGCCCTTGTTCCCCAGAATAAACTGGCAATGACTTAAGAAGCACCCAAGTGTCTCTGATGCAGTTCAGGTGTGTCTTCTGTTTTGTCTGAGAGCTGCTTGTTTTACTTCCTATTTGCTCACTAAGAAATTTGTTGCCGGGTTCTGACAAGCAGAGCCCAGCCCCTGTCAACGGAAACATGGCAGGATCCGGCGTGTATTTCCTGCTAAGTTAGAGCACCAGTTCCAAGTAAACAGGAAAACAAGTCTTTCCACTGCAAGGCAATTTATAAGAATGATCCTGAGCAAGACAATTGTTTTAAGATAAGAAAATGGGGCAAAGCCAGTGATAAGGAAATAAATGAGATGAGCATTTTTCTCTGAAGGCCTCTGGGAAGATGAATCTTCTCGCTGTGCCTCAGTACATGGAAAAGTATCCAGGATAAACGCCTAACTGAAATTGTTTTATATGTGCCTTGGTTAGACAGGACAAAGAGGTCTGGGCAAAGCGAGCCTCTCCTCGATCAGCAATGCCCTCCGAAATTAATCTAGACCAAAGAGGATGGTGCAAAGGAAGGGTTCTCCCCGGCTAAACAGAAACACAGCGGAGCAGAGAAAGATGAGCGGCTATGAATCAAGGCTTCCGTTCCTTCAGCTGCCAGCTCCACTGGGGAGCTTCAGACATTCCAAGTCTGGAAAATAAAAGCTGTGCTGTGGGCTTCAGGTTCCCTTTGTGACTCAGACAGCTGCTAATCGGCCTGCTGTGTGAGGAACCATGAGACAATGCCGTAACATTTAGCTTTCTGACATCCAAAGCGTCTAGATCAGTCCCCAATTAAAGATATATTAATCACAAAGACTCTAAAAGCCAGGGTGATAGATGCACCTAGTAAATCTCTGCTCTTGCCTTTCGCTTTCCACACTCAGGCTGCCACATTTACAGGCAGACATGCTTACAAGCCTGCTCCAGAAATGGACCAGTGAAGAGCCATGTTCATTACTTTTTGTGAGCTGCTTGACAATTTTCTACCCCCGAACAGCCTTTCAAAAAGGGGTAAGACATTGATCATTCCTCTAAAAGAGCCCTGTCTGCTTCAATAAATAGATCTAATGTGGCTGCTGTCATCTTTACTTTTTAGTTTGATAACTAATTCAGGAGTGTGGTTTTGCCACTTGCCACAGGGACACTCAAATCATCTGTGTCATTTTAAAACATGTAATTAAATAAACCTAGGAAACTTCAGGGGACAAAATATTAATAACGCTAATATACTATTGTACCAATAATCTCTTCCAAATCAAGCAAATCACCTTCAGATTATGTCCCCAAGTGAGAGGGAACAAATGTTAGCCATTCTGGATTCATTCACATGCCTGGAACAACAGAAAAGCATATGGTTGGATGAAGTTCTTTGAATTCCATGCTTTGAAATTCAGGTTAATAAAAGAGCCTCAAAGGTAGTTTTTCCCATTGGTCCCCATTTTACAAGGACATTGAAAATAGCCTTATTAAATTCTCCATCAAAGAGCATCACTCATAACTTATTCATAGCAATGACCTGGTAATCAACCCCAAAACAAACTAAGAGAAAATTAAAGAAATAAAAGCCGATAGCCTGAGTGATATTATCATAGAAGCCCAGAGTCCAATTTTCTTTTGTTTCCTCTTACATGTAATTTTCAGAGAAGGCATCTAATCGCTAGAACACAAAACGAAGAGAAAAGCCTCAGCCCGTGATGCTTACGTAGCCTCAGAAGGGCAGCATTAGCCATTCTGAGTTATGGAAAACCTTCCGAAATTAGATTTCTATTCCTTTTCTTCTTCCTGAGGCTAATGGAACCCATGAAAGACAAGCACAATACTCGCAAGGTGCCAGGTTGGTGCCAGCTCAAGGCGCTGAGTTCCTTGGCTTTCGGTGGAGTCTGAACATATCATGAATAACTTCTTCCTCCTCAGCATCACAGTGATGGTCCACCATCTTCCGAGCTGAAAGACTAGGAAGTCAATTACTGTCACTTATGATGTGAACACCTGTCGACTAAGACCTGGACTGAGACCAATTCCATTACCATAGCCACTCAATGGCTGCCAGATGGTCGGGCCTTGGACCACTTATGATGGAGTCCAGATTCAAGGAAGTGACCTGAAGACAGAAAGGTCCAGAGTCCCATTAGTCATCTCCTGAGCCATTCAGTTCCCCATCACATATACGGTTGGAACAGGATACCTGTATTTCCTAATGGTTGTTTAAAAAGACCACAAGAGTGGCTTGAAAAAGTCATGGTATCCATAAATTAAGGGTATAACCTCCTTAACTTGCAAGCATTTTCACCAGTCATTTTATTTTTATCTCCGAAACTACTTTTTTTAGTAACTCATCTTTGTTTCTCTTACTTCGTTTTGAAACACGTAGGCAGTGTAGAGAGAAAAAAACAGAAATAAAAAAACATCTCACAGAGGATAAACTGGGGCATGAAATTACAGGCTGCAGATTATCACTGATCAGGTAAGATAGGCAGAGGGAACAGTTCAATACAATTTTCATTGCAAACCTATGTGTTCTATGGGCCTCAGAATTTTTCCCAGTCCAAATGTTGCTTGGTTTAAAGAACAAGAACTAAATGCTGAGAAGTGATGACCTTGGAAGATAAAGTAGAATGGTACAAGTGGAAGAGATAGAGATGGAGAGAGAGAGAGAGAGAGAGAGAGTGGGAGAGAGGGGGAGAGAGAGAGAGAGTGGGAGAGAGGGGGAGAGTGAGAGAGAGAGGCCAACCCACTCTGGTGAAGCTTTGAGACTCTCTGCTGTAATCCCAGTGCGGCTTCACTGCATGGAGGACAGAGGTCTGGGAAAGTCCTGAATACAAGGTATCAAAATGTTCGGGGGACAAGACCCACCAACCCTGGAATGCTGAGAAACTGGTTTTTAGTACTACCTTAAGGAAGCCTTCGTTTTACTTGTAGCCCAGTATTTCCTGTCCAACTTCTTGCCTGCTACATAGACAAGCACAAAGAAGTGACTGGTAAGTAGAGAAAAGAGATATAGAGGCCTTTGGGTTAAATTACAACCAGCACATTTTGAAAATGCTTCATGTACAAATGGTCACCACATGCTATGCTCTCAAAAATGTGGCCATGAAATGATACTCTTGCAGGCCTCCTATTTGAAACTCTATCTTTTTGGCAATTCTCTTAAAAGCTATGATAGAGGTTAGGAGAAGGAGCATAATTTATGAGAAGGGATTTTAAGCTTGGGAATTTGCAACCATAGGATTAATTTTTTTTTTTTTATTTTGGGGTATCGGCCAGATACATAAACTGTATGTGCCAGATAGTTTAAACTCCTATAGGCATTATAAGACCGAGGCTGAAACAACAGAGCTATTAAATTTTAAGATATTATTAAGGTCGATAGATGTCTCCAACTGGATCTGTGCTTGAGAATTCAAGATGAATTTTGCAGTCATAAAGAATAACAAAGAATGTATTAAGAAAGCAATAACTTTTAGGACTTGAATTTTTTTTTAAACTCGGAGGCTCATAGCATCTCACTGGAGCCTCTCTTTAACACAATTTGCTGAAGTGTGAAATTCAGTATTACTGGCTCCTTCCAGGAGTCAATCCATCCGTAAATGCCGGGAAGGACCTTATTAGAACAACATCTCGTGTAGAAATAGTCCCCCAGCATGGTCTCCAAGAAAGACACTGGAGCAGGGCTTCAGTTTTAGTATTTCATGTGTGTTCTGAAAGAAGGAGGAATGAAGGAAGAGGAAAAAACAGGAAAAGAAGCTACCATCCAGCAGAACGATGGAGAGCTAAAGTCATACCCTTGAAGAGTTAACAAGGAGATTTAAAGGGCTTTGCATCTATCATTCTTCCCAAACAATACACTTTATATGATATAAAGATTCCTTAACTGTATTACCAGCCTCTTAGAGCCATACTTGAATTAGCTGACTACTCAGCATTGGTGCCTACAATGAGGTCTGTGAAGATGATATGTGGTTTTTTAATTCTATGGTCACTGTTCCTGATTAGTAAAAGATACTCTTAATTTTCACAAGGGAGAGATTTCGTTATATTTGTACTCTTCAGTGGAAAACAAAGCATCAAGAATTTCAATTACATGCTGTAATGACAATTCTGCTCCTACTTTAAGTGGAGGGAAATGAGAGGATGTTATAGCTTCAAGATTTCCAAGCCTCCTAACCATCCTCGCAGAGCCCTGCAGGACCAGGGTCGGATTCAGGGGGATTCCACACAAGCAAGGGTTCCACCAGCAAGGTCTCCACCAGTAACTCTTAGGATCATCTGTCATTTTCAGGGTTTTTTTTTTTTTTAAGGCCTTGATTATTTTGGAGAGTGGGAGGAACACTTAATTAAGTTCTCAGCTTGTTGCATATTCAAAATGGCTATCTATTTGCATGTTGTGACCCTGGCTTTGATAGGGGGACAGGGAGAAGGCTTTGCTCTCATCTACCTGCACACTTATTATGCTCAAAATACACACTTATTAGGCTAAAAAAAATAGAGTTGATTCAGGAGGTAGATTTACAGCTTGCAGTATGTTATCTAGACAACACCAACTCTCCAGGGAGTCATTGTGAGCTTGCCCTTTTCAATGCTTGTTCTAATGGATGGATCTTGTCCAAGCTTGTTACACACAATGAACCTGTTGGTGGCAGGTCCTTATTTAGCTGAGAAGTTGAAACTACATGTTTAAGTGTTATTTGTATGCATTGGGCACCGACAAAAAGTTCTTAGATAAGATTTTTTAAAAAATAATTTATCCACAGCCTTCATCAAAGAGGCTTTTTGACAGTGAGGCCCAAGCTGCCTGAGAAATTCATGTACACAGATTATCATTTGGAAGATGCCAGGCCGAAGGAAGTGGTCCAACCTTCCCTTCTCCTGTCCCCCTCTCCTTCTAAGTGTGTTAGCAAAACAGAACAAATATTTCAAATCACTGCCATTTCACTCATAAGATTGTTTAACCAGATGGTTTTAGAAAGGAGTCCTCATGCTTTGTCATAACAAAAAACAAATGATCTATCAGGAATGCCACAATAAAGTTGTGATAGAATGGACTGACCAATTTATCAAATAGAGAAGAAGGAATTAAACATAAGATTTGTTTCTTGGGCTATGTGTCTATGTCAGCAGCCACTGCTGGCTGTTCAGCCAGATTCCCACAGCACTCTGGGTACTGACTATCATGTGTGGGTACCCAATCATTAGTGATATTTCCCCAGAAAGCCACAATGTTCTATAGGCATGAGGCCACATTGATGCCTGGCATCATCTCTCTTTTTCTGTTATTTCAGTTTTGGGGAAGCCTATGGAAGCTTATTCTTCTGGTACAGGCAATAATGGAAATAGCGTGTTGTGTGTGTGTATGTGTGTATTGGGGGGAAAGGTAGACACTGGGGGAAAACTCACTAAAAAAGAGAGAACTTCGGGAATGACAGCTAGAGCTAAGCCTTGCTTATCTTGACAGATTAGAATATAAGACCTGCAAAAACACCCACAAATCTTTACCTACGGAATGCTCTCTTTTTGGGTACCCCATGAAACAGCCCATGGAGGCTGAAATTCAGAGAAAGCTCCGTATATTGGGGTGACAGGGACAAGTATTTTAATCGGTTCCTGTGGAGTTATGGTTTCTCAATGCAGGATTGGCCCTGCAGCACGCCTCTCGGTTTTCTCGGTGTTTCCAGGGAAAAACAAAATCTCCTTAAAGACATCAGTAGGGGGTTCATGCATGCTTTGACAAAGTTTATCTGGATCTTTTTATCGATGCTTAATTGTAAACTGGAATCTAGAGCCTCTTCTGGCTCCTCAGAGGAGACAGTAATTAATTTAGCCAGTGAGAGTGACAGCTAGACAATTTAGAAGCCCATCGAAAACCTTTGCTCGTCCTGCTTTGTTCACCTCTCATCTCAGTTGGACACTTATTTTTCAGATCCTTTGATGGCTTCCCTAAAGGGTATAAAAGTTGGTGGTAGCATTCAAAGCAAGAAGCACAACTCTGAGAAATAAAAAAAAAACAAACAAATCAGAATTAGACTGTCGAGCATTTAGAGTGAATGTTGTGGCACGGATTTCTCTGTGCGCAGATGAACACGTGTGCCTGTGTATGTAGGAGTGAAGGAGAAGGGATCGGGAAAAACAGTGTTCTCGGTCCCGAGTGTATAAATAAAACTTTCATTTTTCTAGAGTGAAATATTCTCATCTTAAAAAGAAATGCAACCCATTTTTTATTTACATGCAGTAATTACCACTAGGCTCTACAGACATTTGTCTATGCTGCTCAGTCAGCCTTGAAGCTGGATAATTTAGTAGGTTCTTTTGGAAGCCTTTTATTTTTTTCTCCTCACTAGGACTTGTGGCACCCACTCTGAATACAAATTCAGGAGCCTTGGTGCCACACACCAGAAGCTGTACCACTGTATATGAAAAGGTTTATATTATCCTTAATTATGATCATAATTAGTGAGTATGCATAATAATTATAGGGGTGGTCACAATGTTCTATAAACATAAAATTACTTTTTGTATAAAGTTAGAATCAAGAGACTACTCCCCTTAAAAAATTGTCCATGTTTCTTAAATGTACATTTCCTAGGCATTGTGAACAAAGCCAGGAGCCCTTGGCCAAATCAGAGCTGTCAATGAGAAAAACCACCGCCTGACCTCTCTGAAGCCCATTGTGTGTTTACTCAGGCACAGAAAAGGCTTTCAAACCAGCTTCTACTTTAGAGAATTGTCCCAACAATTGCATACCAACTACAGTTGGTCCTTGGACAATGTGGGGGAGGTTAGAGGTGTTGACCCTACCCCCCTACAATCAAAAATTCACTTTTAACTTTTGACTCCCCCAAACTTAATGGCCTATTGTTCATCGGAAGTCTTACTGATAACATGAACAGTCGATTAACACATATTTTGTATGTTATTTGTATTATATACTGTATTCTTACAATAAAGTAAGCTAGAGAGAACATGTTATTGAGAAAATCATAAGAAAGAGAAAATATCTTTATAGCCTGTATTTTTTTAAATCCTTATATGAGTGGACCTGCATAGTTCAAATCTCTGTTGCTCGAGAGTCGACTGCTCTGAGGATGTGCACACAACTTTTCAACAAAATCTCTCAATGGAATTGCTTTGCGATTTGTTTGAAAGATTTTTAAATGTCTTTAGACAGGTTTCTGACTTACGGGTTTCACTAGTTTCATCACGTGTTTCTTTTTTCTTTTAATTTCTTAGCAGTGAGAAAAAAATAACAAGATTTACTTAAAATCAAAGGCAAATGAGAAATCATTTCAGTGAGGAGACATGGGAATGGGCAGCGTGCAGTATTACGTAAAAAGAAAATCGCCCTCGACATCTAGGAGCTGTGCAACAGTGAGTGCTAGGAACACAAGTTTACGAGAGAACCAGGAGGCTGCCTCGCCAGAGCAGTCAAGCACGTCCCACGGTGCGCACTTAACCGAGTGTCACTGAGTGAACACGCGAGGGACAAGAAAGCAAAGGCAGGTTTGAAATCCTCATTATTTTTGTGAAATCTTGTTCACATGCTCAAAACATCTAAGAAAAAAAGGGAGGTCTTTCCAAATATCAGAGTTGTTTCAACTGTGAGGTTAACCTAAATGTTCGTCCGCCATCTCCTTTGCTGAGCCCTTTCCAACAAGTGACACCAACATTTCAGCGTCCTTGCAACCTCCTTTCTGGCTGGTCATCTTTCTTGATTTAGTATTCCAGAGCAGGGGTCAGCAAACTTTGTTATCTAAAGAGCAAGATGATTCATACGGGGTCGGGCCAAAGTAGGTTTACGGTTGTGGGTAGGCAAAACACAGTTGATTCTTGTATAATTATTTATTAGTTATTGTATTATTTTCTATATGAACAACTGTAAACCTGCTTTTGCTCCACCTTGTACATTCGCTAGGCAGGCCGGTCACTCTGTTGAAGCCACTTAAGTCTGCTGTTGTCCAGTAAAAGCATCCTCAGGCAATAAAAATGTACAGGGCTTTGTTCCAATGAAACCCCTTTATGGACACTGAAATTTGAATTTTGAATAATGTCCAAATGTCGAAAAATGTTGCTCTGCTTTGGATTATTTTCAATCCTTTAAAATGGATAAACTATTCTTAGTGAGCTGGAGAACACCAGGTGGAAAATCAAAATTTGACCCCTGGGTCATAATTTGCCAACCCAGCTCTAGGGCACTAACAGAGGCCAGAGATTTGTGCCTCAAAAGGAACAACAGAGCTTCTCCACTCTCTTCCTTTGCAAGCTTACAGAACAGCCTTGGTCTTGGTCCTATCTCACTTGGGTTTAACATTCCATTTCCGGGCTGAAAATCACCAGGAGTGTCTTTCTGTTTCTTATTTTGATGTCAAACCACACTTCGGGTCCCCACCAGCGCTGTCCCTCACTGCAGAACCACTGGAGCATGGCCTTGCGTTTCCATACCTTTCCGATCAGGCCGAACCGGACCTCTCGATATCTTTATTTCCTCCTGTTCCCTTCTACTTTTAGGCATAATTACACAATAGCCCCCTTACCTGACAACGGTATTCATTCCAGTCTGGGCAGAGGCAGAACCGTACATACTAAAACTAAAGGAATTTGCTCTGTTCTTCATTTTGGTTATTTTAAATGTATCACCACTTGACAGAGCTCCCTGACTGTTTTTACAGTAAATAAATGTGTTCATCAACAAACAGGTATTGAACATCTATGGTTACGCGCAGCAGCGTCATGACAAGGTGCCCGGCTGCCCGATTGTCAGTGTGGTATTTCCCGGCAGTTCTTAAAAATTGTCTGTTCTAGAGAACAAGGCCAGTCTAACAAGCAGCGCCAGTTAATCCAAGGGCAAAGCCACTGGGGTGCTTCACAAGAGGCCCCAGAGGACCTTGTATAGCTGCCCATCCACTGAGAGTGTTAGGTTCCCTGCACAGGGCCGAAAACCAAGCTAAGGCAAGTTGATGATAAAACCCTTACAAGGTGGGCCTTGCTACAAAGCCACAAGTTCTGTTTTCTAAACATATCACTAGGGCAGAGTTTCTCAATCTTGGCACTACAGAAATTTCACACCAGGTAATTCTTTATTGAGGGGGGGAGCTGTCTTGTGCATGATGGGAGTTTAGCAGCATCCCTGCCCTTTATCCATTAGATGCAACAGCACATGCTCTCCTCTCAATTGGAACAAAGAGAAATGTCCCCAGACATCACCTAGAATAACCATACTATAGGTACAGCTAGCTTACTGTTTTGCCCTTCAGAGCAAATACTTTGTTTGGCAGGGTGGGGTTTAAATGGGTAAAGGGAAGGCAAGATTCAGACGTATTCTGATAATTCTGCTGAAGCCCTTTTGGAATCTTTCCCGCTCTTGGAACTGCCACTAGAGCCAGTTTCTGAACATCAGAGGGAAATGAGCCCCACTTCTTCACGCTCATAGCTCGTGTCTATATTCTTGGAATCACAGAATTTTAGGATTGGAAAAGATTCTTAGAGATCAGCTTTGTTCAAATAATTATGTAAGCTATCAAATATTTGAACTCCTGCACACTCAGAGTTTTCAAGCTCTTTGTCACTAGGACACTACAGCTGTCCCAAAGAGAGATTAGGAGATGTATTTCACTGTGAAGAATCTGGAACAGAGTCACATGCAAAATAGAAATCAACAATCACTGCCCTTGGGTGCAATTTGGATTACTACAGAATACCAGCCACAGAAGTCCATAATGATTTAAGATAACACAACCTAGAGAATGGCCCAGGCCCATGCCTGGAAGACGGGTGTAGGGGGACTGGGGGGTGCGTGGTGAAAATGGGCTCAGGGATATTAAGATCTGCTGGTGGGCATCACAGCATTTTCAGCAAAAATATTCACAGTTCTCTTGCTTGGCCAAGAAAACCTTATTTCACTTAAACAGATTTCTCTCTCCTAGTGACACAGCCTGTATTTATTTGCTTGAGATGGTCCACTTAAGTAAGAGTAAACCGAAGGCAAGCCATCTAGAAAACAAATCACCCAGCAGTCTGCTTATTCATTTTTCATAAACATCAGAACCATCTCTTCCTAAACAAAAGGCAGAGTAGTTGCTAGAGGATAGAAAATGGAGGAAGGGAAGTAAGAGCTTTCCAGGGAAATCTCACTCTGTTCTTTTTGGACTATAATGTTGGGAAGTAATTCTAAGTATTTCCATTATCTTTTTTTAAAGAGAGTTTATTTTATTTTATTTTTTTCCGTTACCATTTATCCCCCTTATACCTCCCCTTCACCTCTACCCATCTCCCCTCCCCCCTTGCAATCACCACAGTTGTTGTCTTTGTCTTCACCCCCACCGCCCCCAGGGCTGTCCTCCTCTGATGTTTCCTTACCAGGCAGCATCAGGTGGAGCTCCCACCCATCACCCTTTGGCCACAGATATAAAGCTGACAATCCTTCCATCAGTAGATCAGTAACAAAGCTGACAGATCTCAGTTCCCTTTGTCCTGTCTTCTGGGTCAATGGGTTTTGAACTCAGGAGGGGAGGAAAAAGGTGTCAATAGTTCCTGAGACACCACAGTAAGATTTAGGTTAGAATGGCTTCAATTACCATGTGAGAAAGCCGGCCCACTCACACCACATTTCACACTCTACAACTAAAGGATCAAAGCCCAGTGGAAGCTACAGCTCAACGCCCAGTGCCTGTTCTCACCAACGGGGAGATGGCCGAACTGAATACATGACTGAGATTAGTTATTTAAGAAGTTTCAAAGAAGGAAGCAGGGCTCTCCCCAGTTTCCAGGGGCACTGGCTCTGACATTAGCTTGGGTGAGTCATTTCACCTTCACGGAGCTGTGCCCACAGAGGTGGTGGCTGTAAAACCAGGAACTCTAGAAAGTTTTGTGTTTGCTTATTGTTAAATATGTTATTGATGAGAAAGGAGGAAAAAAACCTGTAAAAAGAGTGCAAAAATGGAGAGCCACGAGACCCTGTGGCTCCCAGGTTGTGAATGCTAACATTCATTGGTTCTGTGTATTCCTCCGAGAGAGAGACATCATTGCCTAGAAAGGTCCCTAAGGAATTTAGTTTAATGAAATGATAGGAACGACTACAATTAGAATATAATTGTGTATATGTAAATATGCTTAGGGGAGCTTTGATAGTTTATGGTTGCTACATTCACCCAGAATTCTGGCCTACATTATTAATTTGCCCCACTATGAAAAAAAGGGTTTGTTAATTAAAGATAAACTACCCCGATGATTTTGAATTAGTGAACTCCAAATTACGGTAGGATAATGAGGCACTATTCTGCACACATACAATTCCGCTAAGTGAAAGCTTTCTGGCTGGCCACATAGGAGGTCTCCTTATTGAAAGATTTATTTTTAATTTTGAACAGCTTCCCAGTGTTACCCTTCATGAAAATTAAAACAAGGAGCTGGAATTTTGTCCTATTCAGCAAACCTCCTGGCAAGACGGCTCACCATGGCAGAGAAGACAGCCTCATTGTGTCACAGCAATTCCCTGTCCACCTTTCTCCCAGATCTAAAAGAATTACACCTACATTTTTAGTAAAACTTTGACTTCTCTCGCCCCTCTTGGTGGGGGGAGGATCTTTAGCACACTTTGTTGTGCTTCTTGCACCTTCTGGCCTGGTGGGAGCTGACATAATCCTTTGGCTTGAATCCTGAGGTATACAGAGTCCCAGAAGTCTCCCCACAAAATCTGTGGGAGCCAAGCCTGTCCTCAGCACATCTCCCAGGGGCTGTTTTCTGCCAAAGAGAATGACTTCACCTGTACACTAAAGCCTCAAAAGGTCCATTCCTAGTTCTCGTTCAGTTAAGAACACGAAGCAGTGCTGTGTTTGGAGAAAAGCTGAAAAGGTACTTCAGGGCTGAACATAAGAACATTGATTGGATCACCAATCAGACTCTCTAAGGGGTGTGAAGATCACTCTGCACCTTGTTGGCACCTTCTATCTCAAAGACACCAGTGACACAATGCATTTCCCGGGATCAATGCCGGGCATTCCCATTGCATTCTTCCAGAAGAGAGCTAATGAAAAACTGGCAATCAGAGTACTTGTGATGCTATCAAAACCTCCTAAATCATACGAGTCTATATAGAAAAAGGAAACGGATGACCACTAACAGTGTTCACAGCCTGAAAGCGAAGAAATAAAAGCTGAAAGCATAACCAGATGATCTGTTCATACCACCTATTTTAACAGACGGGCCACAGTTGTATCGCTGAAGCTGCCCTCTGGGAAGCTTTGCCATTCTAGCTCCAGTTCAACATCTTCCCCAAGTCTTAACTTGTTATTTATTCTAAAGAGTTCAGGGGAAAGTAGAAAGATAATGGCTTTGGATGGGGACCCTGGAATAGTTCTCACTCTGGATCAATTAGTACAGACATATTTTACCTAACTATTGAGTGCACTTACTGAAACATGCTTTTAAGAGAAAAGCGCAGGAAGGGATGATAGGATTGTGGGCAATTTATGGTCCTTTTCTGGCAAAGTTTGTTGTGCTTAAGAGCCTAACAATAGGATAAACCACAGTCCTTTTTCCTGCTCCCTTTAACTCTCCAGAAATAAGGAACAGGAAGCCAGCAACGGGAAACATGTGGCAGAAATCCAGAATGGAAAAGTGTCATGAGAAAGCACAGAAACTTCTTCAGGGGAGGAATGGGGATGCCCAGGTCATGGGCTGGAGCCTAGAAATCTAGATTCTACTCAGTACTTTGAAATACCTGATAGTCAAGATTCTGTAAGAGTTCTGCAATTAACTCAGCAGAAACGCTTCATGAACAGAAAACGTGTTCTAGTCATGTCGATTACAAGAGAAAAGTGGTGCAAGAAATGGGGTAAATTAACTCACCCCCACCCGACATGTCAATTGTGGATTCAACTACAAAAGTGGCTCCAAAAGTATAGCATGTGCTTTAGGGAAAATTTTGTCAACCATACAGATAAAGCTGCCCATTAAACCATTCATTGTTCACAGATTGACATGGTGAGTCTGGTATAATTGCATGTCGATTATTTTTTAAATGTTGAAATAAAAAACAAGATCAAAACTATAGCTGTGACCGTTTCTGCTGGAAAATACAGCAAATATAAGTATGCTGATATAGATTGGTAAAAATCAGTTTTATAATCCGAAATAATCAGTAAATGCTCCAATGTCCAACCACAGACCTTGTGATTAAGGCAGCCAGTATGAATCCCTGACAAGAGAAGTCCAGCACAGAGTGACCCAGCTCGCTGGACTCCCACCTGGTTTCAATCACTATCTTAGTCTTCATTTAATCTCTACCTCCTAGCACAGGGCATGCTATCTATGCAGTTGACGTCCAAAAACACATCTGCTGAATGAATAAATGTCCCTCTAAGTGTCTTTTGTATTATAACACAGCTCATGGGTTTATAAATAGATCCATGTAGTTCCATTTTAATTGTAGAACTTTAATATCATTCATGGATATCGACACAAACCCTTTCTTTATACACATTTAGATCATACAGTAAAGTGGATCCGATTCCTACCTGCTTGGTTGGTTGTCACTGTGACGGACACTGACTGGTCGGGGCTAGGGTTATACCTGGACACTCCATTCACCGCCCAGATTTCAAATGTGTAATTGGTATGAGCCAGGAGGTCAGTGATGGAGACTTTGGTGGTCTTCAGGCCATTCTGCTGTGGGGTGTAGTGGACCCCGCTTCCACAGGGCCGGCACTTGCTGGAATCACCCGCTCCACATTTCTTGCACACCACGTTGTAGGAGATGTCCTGGCGGCCACCTGTGTTCTGAGGGCCGCTCCATTCCAAGTTCACCGAAGTCTCATTGACATTTGAAATCAAGTTTAGGGGAGCAGACGGTGGGCCTGTTGAAACAGAGAAGCACGTCACACTGAGAACTGAAGTGGCCTCTTTGGAATCTCTCAGTTCCTATTTTTCTCTGTAGTATAAGAAGAAAGGTGGGCCCATTTGGCAAAGAAAGCAAAAAAGCAACCCAAGTGAGCACAAAAGAACTCTCATTAGAACAACGGGACAGAAGGCTGTAGGTGTGTCGTTTTCCTTTGTGTGCAAACCAACGTAGCAAAGCCTGCCACCCTGAGACGGAAAGCCGCTCGAAGTCAATGAGCTCCAAGCCCAGGCTTCCTTTTGAGTGGCAGGAACGCATCTCAACTTATCCACTCTCAGCCTCATCATCTGAAAAATGGACCTGCAAATGTGACTCTAATTCCCAGGGCTGTTGTGGGATTCTGGTAAATTAAGAGTTATATACCACTCTTTTGAAAATAAATGATTCCTAAGTAGAGCATGTCATCAACATAGAATAAAATTAACTGAACCGTAGAGACACGCCTCTTCAATTCAACATGGGAGGTGAGGCTGAAATTGTTTATGGGTAATTAGTAGGAACCGGTTTAACCTGGTTGCAGAGATGCTGACAGGAGAAGGTACTGATATGGAAAGATCTCCACTGGAGGCAGACATTGGACAAAGGCGCCCAAGCCCACGTTCAGCCCTCCCACTGACCAGGGCTGCACAGTCTCTTTACAAGCAGACCGGTATCCCCCGCTTTTCGAAAGTTTGCTTTGTGCCACTTTGGCTTTTACGAAAGACCTACATTAGCACCTGTTTTCACTAATTGAAAGGGATCTGAAGATGATTTCTGCACTTAGTAAAGAACAGTGAAAAGTGAAAATAGTGTTCAGCATTTGTTTTGTATTCATCCGCCTTCCCCAGAAAGCGCACTCAGCGCTGCAGCCTCAAGCCGCCTTAGCTTTGAACTGTGTCTGTCAGCATCTGTGTTCTATCTGGGTCTGTTTTGTGCATCCCTTCGCAAGATGTGCCCTGAGGTGACTACTTCTTCACTTTCTGTCGTTTTGGCTTAAGAAAGGTTTCCCAGACATTCTCTACTTTCAGATAGTGGGGGGAACCTACGGTCATTCTCACCGACATCAAATAGTTTCTGTAATACAAACAGTGGCAATGGCTATTTTGAAGTGGAAGAGCTGATAGTGGTTGATTAATAATGCTAATAATATTTTATTATTATTAATAATAATTAATAAGAAGAATGTCGAATCGTATTGAAGTCTCTTGCGTCTTGCTATGGGTTAGCCTTCATATGTCAAGAAGTTACACCACAAACTAATTCAGGGAGAAAAGTCAGGATGGGAGACCCGAGAGGCAATCTTCCTGGTCTGAGCTGGTTCAGAACGTTTAAAAGACACCTCCACACTCTAATCAAAAACATTTATTCACTC
This sequence comes from Mormoops blainvillei, assembly GCA_004026545.1. Lineage (NCBI taxonomy): Eukaryota > Metazoa > Chordata > Mammalia > Chiroptera > Mormoopidae > Mormoops > Mormoops blainvillei. The sequence continues at coordinate 384,701 of PVJD01000118.1, read as the reverse complement.
AATGCAACCGAAAGCCCTCTCTTTTCCTTCCTTTGTCATAGTCTTCTAAGAAAAGAGCCAAAGTGACTTTTAATGACAGTTTGAGATTTCTTGCTCACCGTATCTATTCTACCCCTAATGTATTTGTAATGACGGCTTTGAGGAAAGTTAACAGGGGGCTTGCTGAAGTCAGGAGAAGCTTTGTCTCGCCCACCACAATGGACTGGATGGCTCCAAAGCCTCCACTGAGAGAGAACTGCCAGAGGCAACCAACCTACAAGGGTTTATAAATAATATTTATTACTTAGCTCATGGTGATGAAGAGCTAAAGATTTTGGTGGTAATACGGACTAAAGTTAATTCACTCTCCTTTTCTCTTTGAAGACTAATTGAAGACTTTATTTTAACAAGATAAGTAGGTTTTCCCATGTCCCCTTGAAACTAATTATGTTCTCTCCTGCTCCCCATTCTGTGAACCTTACAGGGAACACAGTGTTGTAAAATTTGTGTTAAAGGTAAGAATACCCCACAGAAATCCCCAGAAAGAAAATACAAATGTCTTTGTTTAAGATTTCAAATTTGTATCTAGGGTCCTTAGCACAGTGACTGAAACTCACAGGGTCAAATAACTGCTTTTTGAATAAATGAACAGAGCTCTTTAAAATCACAGACGCCCTGAGCCAGACAGGATGGTAAAGATCATTTGGTCAAACAGGCCCATTTTAAAGGTAAGGAAGTTAAAATCCAGGAAGTGGATCCGATAATACGGAAAGTTCATGCAATGTACATAGCGACAGAGACTAAATTCCATAAGACCTAACTCCCACTCCGGGGTTCTTTCCACTCCGCCATATGGCCCCCACTAAAGGTATAAGAACAACGAAAGCAGCAGTTTCAACTGAAGTTTGAGATGTAAAGGTAGGAAGAGGCAGTGTGTCTCTTCAGTCCCGTTCCGATCCTGTAGACGCTGGCCACCTTGTTGAAATCCATTACTAGCTCGCCTCTGAAGCTGACCACAGCTCAGTTTACAAACAGGGTTGGCGGCCACTGCTTCTTATTTTGCCACAACTTTCATTGGTTAACTAAGAGTGGCTCTCAGACCCATTAACCTTCTTGCCAAGGTTCCCGGTCCACTTTCACATGGGAAAATGTGACACAATGAATCAGGCACCACAGAAGCAAAAAGTCAGTAATTAGTATGTAGGACGGGATATGGCAGTATCTAAACAAAGAAGAAATGGAGCAGAAAACTAAATGGTCACAGGACTCAGAGATGTAACACAGACACATGGAAAAATAAAATAAAACGCTGCAGGATTTTAAGCCAAAAGGCTGGCAGCACTGGTAGCCAGCCTGCAACAACCTTCCTCTTTGGTAAGAAGACTTGGGTAGACGTTCAAGAAAAGAAAGAAAAGGAGACAAAGTCAAGTGCCATGTTGCCTCAATAAAAGGTCTGGTGAATTGCACTGAATGTGTTTTATGTTTTGCTGCCATAGGGAGTCATGGTTATATGAGCAGAGCTGCAGCTTAGAAATTAGACTCTGACGGAGTGGGGGAAGGAAATACAGAAATGTCCACCCAGTATGGTTATAATATCGGCCTTCATAGGCCCGGAAAAGGACACATGCTTTATAAATTAAAATCATAATGGTGGTTGTATTGTTTGTGGGATTATGTTTTTTTCATTTTTTTCTTTTTTTTAACTTTTGCCAGCGAAAGGATAATAAACATATGAAGTGTGTTTCCATTTAAAGGAGGGGTCATCTCTTCCTCAGAAAACAAAGAATTCTGTTCTCAAGACGTAAGAAAAAAGCAGGGATTTTAATATAGTCAAAAGTCAATCTGGGCCCAACAGTCGTACTTTAGCAGCACTTTAAAACAATTGCTTGTGGAGATGGCTGAAAAGAAAAGAAAACAGGCATTCTGAGTACTGTGAGTTCTCTCACTAAATACAAAGTATCTGGGGAAAAAGAAACAACTTTTAGATCATCTTCTCTTTTGTTCACATAAGTATTATATCTGGATATTTAGAAACAATTAAATTTCTGAAAGGTGACTGACTTTCTCATCAGAAGCATGTCCACCTGCAAATAGGTTTCCAATTACAAATGCAATGTGTCGCAAAGAGGAATAAAGGTAATGTTTGTTTTCATTTCCCAGTCTTTGTGTTGGCATTGTATCTACTGAGCAGCCACCGGCATCAGGTAGCTTGTGAGTCATCATGAAGAGCAGGGTTTTCTGCCTCCCAAAGCTGCCCTGAGCTGGCCTGAATGTGGAGCTGACAGGGACCTGCTTACGGTATTGCTCTACAGCTCAGGTCTCGACGTCCGTTTCCTGTTTTGTTTGGTCTTGCTTGCCAGACACGCCATGCGTACCTGTTTCTATTGCCAGTCTATGTGGTCCTCCAAAGAAGAGGTGATATCTTCATTTCCCAGTGTCTACCATGATCTGTAGCTAGGAGCAAGCTCGATAAATATTTGATGAGCTGATGAATCTAACAACTGCACGGAAAACTAACAAAGTCCTCTAATGCACCTATGCCTGACTACCTACAGTGTCTTGTTTTGTTTTGTTTTAATGTGTGAATTAATGGAGGCTTCTCTGAGCTAAAGCAGTATTAGTCAGCTTTTCATACAGATTCATGAGGATTAAGCCCTGTGGAGTATCTCAATGTATTTAGTTTAATTCAATTTCTTCTAGAAAAATACTTTGGAAAAAGTAGGGAGGGCTACAGATACTGTTAGTGGTTTCTTCTTTGGGGGTGGGCTGTGGGGTCTCCCATTTATTCAATGAATATTAATATCGAGTGTCCAATATTTGTCTCCTGCTGTAGAAGAGAAAGGAGAAAAAATGATTCATTTTGATACTTCTCTGGGGAGTCGAAAGATGGGAAGCTGGGGAAAAAGAAGAGACTAAAGGAAGTTAAATGTGGATTAAGTGAGCACCAGGGGGTTGCAAGGGCGAGCACCCCATCCTGTGTTGATGTCAGAGCTCCCTGAGCAAGCAGTGTGGCCCGGAATTTAAAATGTGAGCTTTAGCAATTAAAGTTTTATTAATTTGGGATCAGTTAGTATGACTTTTCTTTCTCTCTCTTGACTTGAGGTGACGATAGATTCTGGCATGAAGTTATAAAAAACTTTATCTCCGAAGCCAGTAAATTTTAACATTTTCAAAAGTAGGTTGGCATTTTCCTTATTAGCCTTTAGAGAGCTACAGCTCTTCTTATAATTTTATTTTTACCATTAAAATTAAGACACTTTAAAATTCAGATCAATCAAATGCTGAAGTGTTTTTAAAGCGAAAATAAATGTCCTTCCTTTACATTTTTATCTTATTTGTAAACCCCCCTTGGAATTCACATATAAGCCAAAGATTCTTTCCCTGAATCCAGGAATGGGGATAGCCATGTTAAACTATTTCATACTTCCCACGTTTAAAGAGCCCTTCACACTTTAAATATAATTTACCAGCATAGATAATAGCTGTACTACCAGAACTAAAAGGGACTTGCAATACTCCTTAACTTGCAAATCCTTCAGAGCAGCGTTCGGCCTTCTCTGTAAAGGGCCAAGTAGTCAATATTTCAGGTTTTATGGGCTATAGGACCTCTGTAGCAACTACTCAACTCCGCCACTGTACTCCGAAAGCAGCCATAGACAATACCGAACAAACGGGGCGTGGCTGTGTGCCAAGAACATTTTATTTCCAAAAACAAGGGGCAGTTGAATTTTGCCTGTGGGCCATACTTTGCCAACCCCTGCTTTAGAGAATTTGATGGGAGCAATGCTCCTTCCTCCCAGGAAGATGCTCACAGGAATCCATAATTTTGCACATAATTCTAGGGACTTGAAGCCTACCCTGAGCCTACCGGGAAGCTCGGTCCCAGAATCTCTGGTTTACACATTTGTACAGTCCTGATAACTAACAACTCTGGCTTCTAAACGCCAAGTGACACCTACTTTCATTGACTAAGGAGGGAATAAGATATGTGTAATATCATGGCCTATTTCTTGAGTTTCTCATTGCTCTGAAAGAAATGGGCATTGCATTTCTTGCCACTGAGGATAAATTTAATGAACATCCATTTGCTGTCCTGGTGTGAAACACTTTCTGTGCCACACAACGGGTACTGATGAAAGGTGCTACAGTGGGTAATTATTATTTTCTAGTGAGATGTCAACTTGCATTCAGTTGACAGTATGAAGTCCCAAAGAAACTACAGCCAAATTACAGCAGAAACAAAGGACTATCATATCATATCATATCATATCATGTCATAAGATATCATATTATAGCATGTTACATCACTAAAGGAGTCTTGATCTTCCTTAATCTATCATGTGCTCTCTTCTGGGAAAAGACAAGCATCCAGAAATGAACCACACACTATTTAAAGGAATTAAGTTCATGTGACATTTACGGAGGGTGATATTCCAAATATAAAAGAAAATTCCAGTAATTCTACAATACTTAGTTCTTCCCTCCGACATATTAGACTGAGGTATAATTTCTGAGTAACTTATAGAACAAGCATGCTGGCTTACATAGGATTTAATAGCTCCATTTAGGATAACCTAATGTTTACATACCCACATGAAATCTGTATGAACGTTAAATTCAAAAAGAATCAGCCAACACTGAACCTGACGTCATAAATGTCTCTGATGTGAACTAGGGAGTTTGGTATGAACCATCCCATAGGAAGCCTAGGTCAGGGTAACAGCACCCTATGTACTCCACCCTAAACCCACCGGTCAAGTAAAATGTACTTTTTCATTCTTAGGGGAAATAATTAGAACTTAGGAATAGTAGAAGCCTGTTACAGTAATTGCATTTAGCAGTAGGTTCTGTCAAAGGGATCAAGTCTATATGGACACATGGGGTAATGTGAGACAGGAACCTGAAATTTTTTATAACAACTAGAATTAAAGTGCTAACAGACTTCAGGACCAAGGGAAGAATATGTCAAGTTTAAAACTCACATTGTTAGAAAAACTTTAAACATGCAACTCAAATACTTTAGACTTGGTAGCTCTGCCTGGAATTCTCTCTCCTGGTTTTTTCCATAGCTGCCTTCTTAACCCTCTGGTTTCAGTTCAGGACTCACCCTCCTCGCTCCTGACTACATTTTACCCTATCACATCATCTTTTGTTTTTTCCTCCTTGTGAGAATTTTCAATTACCTTGTTCACTATTTATATTCCCATTACAACAGAAGCTCTACAGGAGCAGAAAATATTTTTCTCTTCTGACTTTTGGGAGTATCTGCAGTCCTTCCAAAGATGCCAAACATACAAGGCCATTAAGGGCCTGCTGAATAAAGAAACGAGTAAATGATGCTTTACCTCCACAGGTGATGCATCACCTTCAGATCCTTTGTGTTCATCGCAAAAGCTGATCAAATAAAAAGGCAACTGCATGCTAACAGGCTGAAAAAATTCAAGACTGTAACCAAGGCGAGGAGACAGTTGATAGGACACCAATGTCGCTGCACTCACATAGAGTGTGGTTTCCACAGCTATCAGTGACTTTTAATATGTAACCAATTTTTAATCACACTCCCCAAGAGCATGGGCAGCAATATAACTCTTCAATAACAGATTTCTTTAAGCCCTACTGTCACCTTACTAAAATGCCAAGACGACCAAGGCACATCTTCTGAGAAAGAGACACCCTGAATCTCGAGTCCCATTTCATAAGGTATCATTAATCATGTGCAACTTTCGGTTGTCTATCATATTTCAGTGCCTTAACTGTAACACCCTCCAACCCTTCAGATGAGCCTTTGTTAATCTCTCTCCCGCTGAAGGACAGATTATAAGGCAGAATAAACAGGGTGTATAAGTTTTGACTGAAATAAAGCCCGTGCTTTCTCCACTGACAGTTGTGTACGTGGCCCCCGCTAATTGCTTTCTGTCAGCCCTTGCTGCCGTGGGTTAGTTTACATTACGAGCTGTTCAAGGACAGCTCTTCCAAGATGTATGAACGGCACATAACCTTTTATCACAGCAGTTTGTGTTTTAACAATGTGCCAAAGCAGAACTGCCTGTTATTAAAACACAGAACCATTTGGACCAATCAATCATTGATTGCTGTCATGAAAAACTCTAGGCTTCCTAGCAAGGTAAGTTCTTGCTGACATTTTGCCACCATGTATTTTCCTCATGTATCTATTTTCTCCATTCTCCTCTACAGGAACCTTTTCTTTTCTTTACTGGGTTCATTGGTAAAGAAATTATTTTAAAGATGACTGGTTTATAGCTGAAGTACTCTATGAAGTAAACTTCCAGTTATCCCTGAGGAAGCTACAACCTGAAAGATGAAGAAAATTAACCTAAAGTTTAAAATTAACACATATATATATCATGAGTGTACTGATTTAGAATCAGCTAGCTTGTAAACTAATTTGCATTCCTTGTGAGGCACTTTCTCATCTTTTATTTTCTTTTCTTTTATCCCCATAATAAAATATGACAGAAAAATATTTATTGGCCACAACAATTGGAAACTAAGTTGAGCAACTTGCCCAAATCAACACAGCCAATAGCACAGAGTTGTGATCAGAAACCTGAATTCCAGGGCTAAAATGGCCCATCACAGATACAGACAAGACAAGGGAAAAGGGATCACAGCTCCGAATTCTTTGTAGGACAAGCTGGATCATTCCCAGCTTTCTCCATTCACCTCAAGTTACATTTCCCCCTGCATGCTGGCAGTTTCTGGCATTACTTCCCGGGTGGTGGGTGTTGTTATGTTAGCTGAGCTGTCCTCTCTACTTGGTTCCTACTTGCCACACAGGAGTGTACTCGGGAGTTTCTACTGAAGTTCTTTCCTTGGGTGGAAGGTCACTGGAGGGAGGGGAGGGCAACGGCATCTATGAGACAGGAGACTTCTCTCAGCTCATCTTCTGGTGGGCTATAAATAGCACATGGAGTAAGAGCCAATGACATAAGGAAAACCAAGATGGTGACAGCGAGGAAGGGAGCTAGTTCTCACCCCAGGGGAACTCAGCAGAATGTGTGGTTGACCCTATTTCATAGAGGCATGCTGTGTGCAACCACCGTATGACTGCCGCGAGTAGTGTCAAAAGTGTTGTCTAGGAATGACAGGGCTTGGTTGATAACAAGCTATTCTTAATTATTCACGGTGGTGGGAAAACTGTAATAACTTGGTTAAACGGCATTGGCAGATTATGCAAACCTTTTGCTTGGACATGAATTAGTGATCCTCAAACCTATGAACTTTCCAGCTGAATCCACATTGGACTATCAACCCCTATGAAATGAGATGTAGGTTGGGAGGGTACAGAGGATGCTAAAATCTGCTTTAAAGCAGACAACTCAATGAGATGACACCAGATCTTTATTAAATATGCCAAACTTTTTAAAAAATTGCAAACAACCAAATGGCAAGTGATCAATCTAATTCCTTTCATTTAGCACACCTGGGGATCTTTTCATCTGCATTCTAAATTGTCACTGGACAAGAATGGCGGACTTGGGCTCTCTAGATGTACTTTCCCATTAGTATTCAAAATGCTGAAAGGTAACGCAGAAGGAAGAGAAGAGGAGGTGGCTCGCCCACTAGCTGCTGTCAGACCTTGAACTACCGAGATCTCACTAAAGGAGTGGTAGGGAAACGGAATGGGCCAACGAAGGCTGCATCTAAATCATCCAAATATCTCCGGCTGCTTTGATCAGTTCGTAAGGTCCAGGGGACAGGCACATTAGTCTGCTGATCAGCTGGCGGACAGGCAGCAGGACCACATGTTCTGAACTGAAAGCCATGTCTCGTAGTCTGGCAATAAGAGAGTTGGTGTCTCGATGTGAGTTTTGGACCTGTGACAAATATAATGTAGTATGAAACTATACTCTTATATTGCAAATTGGATAAACATGAAATAGTAAAATCTGAAAATCTTAGACTCAAGAATTTTCATAAAAATGTGTTCACAAAAATGATTGATTGCATGGATTATAAAACCTGAAATGGTTAGAGATCAACCGATGGATCTTCTGAAACACTTTCATTAACAAAACTTTGGGAATTTTTGGCCTTTATTCTCTGTCTTCTACTAAACAGTCTTTCACTAGAGCTAACTGCACCCTCATTAATCAATGTCATAGAATGTTCTTCCCCCTTTCATTATTAGTTACTTGTAGCTTTAAAGCACAAAGAAATATGTTTGGGGGTAGAAAAAAATGGAGTTTACTTGAAACTGAAGACTACCTTTTATCCTATGGCTTTAAACATCAAAGCCTCATGCTAGACATCCCCTCCAAAATCCCTCAGCCAGACTGTTAAGCAAGGAAATCTTTGGGGTAGGGAATTGCACTGAACATCATACCTTCAAGGACTTGTTTGAAAGTGGTTGTGAGATTTCCAAAATTAAAGCATTAAAAAAAAAAGTCCCTCTCTTCTCCTGACCTTGGAAACAAGTAAGGACGATGTTATTTTAATTTGCATTCAAATTTTAACAACACAGTCACACAGCACCACTGGGATCCACATTGGGTTTCCACTGAAGATTGCTCATCATTTCATTATGGTTCATTATGTTGATAACTGTCAGAAAGCATTTGAAGCGAAGGCTTTGAGTAATAGAACTGAAATGGTAATTTTAAAACAATACACTTTCTGAAGGAAATACAGTGGCGCACTAAATTCAATTAGGGGAGGCAAACGTAGAGTCGAAGTAAGTGATGTTTGCTGCTTGGAGCTAGGCTATTTCAATTTCTTAATAACCTAAACCTGCAAAAAGCTTTTTCAAACCAGGACCTTTCGACATAGATCTTGGTAAATTTGCCCTCATTAGCTCTAAGCAACTCCAGTATAAATTGTCTTAAAAGCTGCAATTTTGGAATATTTTAGGCCACGTCTAAGTATCAATCACTCACTCTTTGTTTGGCACAGCTGACTGAATTATTCAAGGCCGCTTACTTGGAGACAGATTTGTGAAGGTCCTTCAAGTTGGCAATCTAAAATAATAATCTCTTATTTACAGAGTGCTCCCAATCACAAGGCTCAAATAAGTTTCATCAAACATGTTAAATAAAGAGTACCCAAAGGCACAAAGACAGATTTCCAATTGAAAAATACGTAAAACCACTCTGGTAATGGCGCACAGAAGTAAAGTTGCCAAAATAATAAAGTAGCTATTTCTTTCTAGATATCCAAAACCAATTTACTTCTTCTACAAGACATTTTTTATCCCTAGGACATTTTGAAACATAATGAAGGGATTGAAAGTTACCTTAAATGCAATATTGGTTCAGTCTCCTAGTATGGGGAAAGAAGGCCTTTTTCACTATAATCACTGAACAAGTGACTAAATGACAAAGGCAAAGTCCTTCTGCACAGGCATGCGGTTGACTTCTCCAGCACTGTGACTGCCAGGCAACCTTCCTGATGACAGGGCAAAGGGCAAAGGGAAGGTGAATGAGAACTGAAGGGGAAGGGCTGGTTATGTGCAGAGATAAAGGACATTAACTTCATTAATTAAAATCACATTAAAATTTCTTCCAGAAAGTGATTTATGTAACTGAAATTTGTTCATCAGCTTAAATGGCACCCTTGCGTGTACTGAGATCTGGTCATCTGCCTTGCTCGCAATGTCACCAAAAAGACCACCACCTTTCTTGACTGGTCCACCTGACCACTTTCATCCCCACTCGTTGGCAGTCACCTGGTGGGGACTCGAGAAGAAGAAATCACAGACAAACAAAGGTCCACAGTGAGTGCACTGGATTATGCAGCTCCAAACCAGGTGGATTTTCTTCATCTGGGAGACAAATGAAGTATTCAGTTTCCACTAAAGAAGACTATTCAGGACCTTGGAAATATCTTCCTAGAGTCACCACTGAGTGGAAAAGCATCCCTGAAATTCACAGGCATGGAAGAGAGGTTCTCCTGTCTCCTGCCACCCATCGGGAGGGATCTAATTCTTTACTGTGGAAAAGCGGTCCACACACCAGCAGCATCTGGGAACTTGTTGGAAAAGCTGAAGTTCAGGTCTGACTTCTCCTACAAATCACCAGGTGCTTTCCATGCACATTGATATTTAAGAGGTATTGTTCCAACTCTCTATTCTAACAGGTATGGATTATGTTCTTGAAAATATTCAGATGATGCCTCCATTGAAACACTGTCTATGTCACAGGCGGATGATGTTAACCTAACCAGAGGCTCCATCAAAAGTCTTCCCAGAGACAAGGTTTGTTTACCATTAAATTCTCTCAACTTCTCTAGCAATGCAGATGGTATGAAGAACTTCTTAGGTGTATCCTTCTAAACTAGCCAGTGCTGCTTGTATTCACCTGGTCTAGTTGTTCTCCAAGAGAACAAAAACCTGATTTTACAAGCCAATGGAGCAGAGTCCCTCTTTGGCTAGAAGAACGAGTCTCAGCCAGTGTGTTTTATTTCTTCATTAGCGTGCCGTCACAGTGAGCGATCACTAAATGCAGGGCTGCATGAGAATGCTGGGGTTAAAGACAGCATAATGAACAAAGAAGGCGCCTGATCACCATGGCTGTCAGCACAAGGGAATTGGATTTGTCACCTGGCTTAACCAACTGGTAAGAACTGATTAGAGGCTGGAATCAGTTTGAAAGGATCCCTGATGTTTACGTTCCTTCCCATCCCCACATCTTGTCAAGAGATTTTGATAAGGTTGTAGGTAGGGCAAGGGGGGAGGGCTTCATCCTGTGGTCGAACCAGAAATTCTCCGAGAAACCCCCATTGTCTTCTGAATTGAAATGTCTATGGCAGCACTCACTGTCCCACAGAAATTTCTGAGCTGATAGAAATATTCTATAGCAGCAACGTCCAGTACGGTGGCCACTGGTCACATATGACTATTCAGCTCTTGAAGTGAGGCTAACATAAATTAAAAACTGAATTTTAAACACACGGCTAATAACTTTAAATTTAAATAGCCATGTGCACCTGGGGGCTCCTGCCTGGGACAGCGCAGGTCCGTTGTAATCATCAAGAAGAGAATAGACCCTAATTCCGCTGCTTAATTTACTACTACATATACCTGTCAGCAAAATACGGTCGCTTCCCAGCTTATCTCCATCTCAGAGGAGGTCTTAGGAGTCTTATGCAGTTAATGCTCATTAAATTGTAAATGTAAAAAAAAGAACTGAAAATTGAACTCTGTAGAGTTGTGGTTTCAACCTTGTCTGTGTAGTGGAAGGATGGGGGCAGCCCTGAGTCCTGCTCCCAGAGATTTGGAGTGCCGGGCAGCCACTGCGTAATGTAGCTGTGCGGTCAGTGAGAAAATTATCACAGAGGCAGAGACATGCACCGGCAATCGGCTGTGGAGGAAGTCTGGGGGAGGACGTGACCGGCTAGGATAAAAGAAGAGGTCAAACGCCTGTTGGATCCCTACCAGGTGCCAGACCATTTCAAATATTTTCTTGTTTAATTTTTAAAACCACCCTGCAGCTAGAGAGTAAGAATCCCATTTTACAGGTGAGTGAACTGGGGTTTGGAGGGGTTAAAGAAACTCTCGAGTTGGTGGTGTCAAGATGAGCTCTGTGTTTCTTCTTAACTTGGCTCAGAGAGATGCAGTCAATATTACAATAACGCTGAGCTCGAGTTAGTGAAGGGTGGGAGGGGGTTCAAGAGAATGGACCAGCAGAAAAGGATCACATGTTGCTTTGGCATTTTTATGGGCCTTCTATCAATGACACAAAAAGCCACCAGTCTTCCTCTCTTACTTTACTGAAAACAATCTCTGAAAAAAAAATGCAAGAGTTACTTTAGTTTTTAAACTTTTGTGGTTCGCTCAAATGCTAAAAATCAACATTTGCTTCCTCTCATTTACATCTTCGAGATAAAACTAACAATTTATTCTTGTGAAAACATAAAACTCCGAGGGCTCAGCTACCATACTTCCCCTTTCAGCCACTGCTCCAGTAACTCAGGCATGTGGCAATCTTTGGGGTTTCCCTGAACTTCCACATAGCGAGCTACAGTAGTTAAGTGATTGGTCCATGATCCCCAGAATGCTAGGCAATAGACCACTATATCATGAGACTCAAAATACCTGGGAGAAAGAGCCAGGACATCTCACCATCAAAGAGGAATTTTGTGAGATTCATAACAATCAAGCACCCACCCAGAGGAGGCATCTTCTGTAGGGAAGGTAGGGGGTGGGCTGCCTGATGCAAATGAGGCCAATTATCACCACGTCAGCCCACAATATTTCCCTCTGAGTTTGCTGTCAAGTCCTCAAATTCCACAACTTGAAGACTGCTGGTAGTGGGTGTGGATAGAGCAGGAAGAGTCATTATTAAATTAATCATGCACAAAGAAACATAAGATAAGAATATTTAGATTGAAACAAATAAAAGTGGAGGACTTGAGCATGCCACATGTACGTGGTCATCCAGAGAAAGTACTTAGTCTATCGAAGGGACAGAACAAGAAGATGACAAAGACATCTTTGTCCCTAGTGTATTCCTTCCCTGTGGGTGCCTGAGCTTGACCTCAGGAAGCCAGCCAGAGAGAGCCTCCCAGTAAAGAGGAGAGATGGGAGTCTTCTGGTTGTCCAGCCCTTCTGCCAAGCTGGGGTGGAGCCTTAGGGATGTTCCTTTGCCTGTCTGAGTTGGCAGTTACCTCCTCCATAAAATGAAAATAATCCCTATCTTAAAGATTTATTATACTACGAGCCCTGTGATAAGGTTTACTGAAAGTGCCTACTACATTACTTAGGCATAATTATAAAAGGTGGTTGTTGTTGTTGTTGTTGTTGTTGTTGTTGCTATTATTCTCTGGTTATTGAAAAAGCTCCTGAGTCAGGGAATTTCAGTACAAATTTGGGATGGGCCTGAAATTGCCCTCCCTTTGAAAGGTGGTACCTGACTGGGTCGGACAATGGTTGAGCAGCTGATCCTACTTCCTCCAAGCCAGGAAGTACTTTCATTCGAGTGACGTTGGCTCCAGTCAGCCAAAATAAAATTTATAGTAGTTAAAAAATAAAATAATTCCCAATGGCCGGAAAGGCTAAATTATATGGAATAACATCATTTTATGCATTTTACATAGTAAGTAAGTGACATGAGGGTGTTGAATAGCAACAACCATGAGAGAGGCACTATTCGCTAGCGCCTCCATTCCACAGATGAGGAGACTGAGGTTTAAGAGACGAAGCAATCAGCCACTCAGCTACTAAACGGTAGACCAGAAAACAAAGCCAAAGACTGTGGATAACAGCCTACGTGCCCGGCCACGAGGCTCTGTCCTTCCATACCCAGACTCACCCGGTGAAAACACACAGGTGCAATACCTGGGCATGCCACTCCCTGTTCTGGTCAAAGTCACTGCCATTGCAGGCTCTTGAAGTCCAGAGTATACATGAAAGGAATGCCAATACCTGGGAACACTGTCCATATAAAGTGTGAGAAAAGTTTTCTCCGCTCCCCAGCATACCAAGGTGCCAATCCCATCCATTCATTAACCCAGCATTTAAACAAGCATTAAACAAGCATTTGTTAGGATCCAAGCGTAACTGTTATGAATACAAAACTATGAGGAAAGAAGGATGAAGAGTAATGACAACGCAAGCTATGACATCAGCATCACACAGAACTGAAATCTCTTGTCCCCACGTGATCCCATCCTCGGAACACTGCCCTATACCTGCTCCCCCACCACTGTAAAGTTTCCCTGAGTCCTTGATGAAACAGTAAAGCCATTTATAAATTCCAACCTCAGCTCTGATTACACTGTCAGTCAACCCCTGAATGCTCAGTCTCTGCTCCACAAAGTAGCCTGTTGGCAGCTGTGCATTTTGAAGGCAACCAGAAGAGTGAGAAAGATCTTTTCTTTTCATAATCATTTTCCCTGCTATGATTGAGAAAAGATGCTTGTTTGATGTAATTTGCCCCCTGCACATTTATCCTGAAAAAAGACCTGGCAGTGCCTCACTAGGTGGCAGTGAAAGCTGTTGGCATCGTAGAAACGAGACAAGCACACAACTTACGGGTGCAGGGCATTGAGGCAGCATCGTTGTCAGCTCTGAAAAAGCCTCGGTCACAGGTGCACGATGTGGCTCCTTCCCAGACAGAATAGCTGTGGGGTGGGCACTTGGCACAGGTGGCGTCCGTGGAAAGGGCTTTGTAATATCCAATTTTGCAGGCTAAAGGAAAGAAGAAGGAACAAACCAATGTAAACCGCTGCTGATACAGGAAAGTGTAACATCACCACCTTGATTCAGGGGACAGGAGACTTTTTCGCTAATCAAACATGGCTTGAGATGCAAGTAAAACAACCAAAAACATTCACGGATTACAGTCACTCCTTAAGGGGCATTAACGTTTCTGGTCAGAGGGCAAGGGAGCTTTATGGGAACAAATTTTTTTCTTAAAATTGATGGAATCAGTAAAATCACGGGTAAAGTTTCCCGAGTGTCTCCTGTGTGCCAGAACCCTGCATACATGCCTGATGTTCCGTTCTTATGGCATTCCTCTTTCATGGGCACTATTACTAGCCTTGCCTTAGGAGTGAGGAATACGAGCTTTGAGCAGTAAACTGCCAGTCCCTAACATGCCTCTGGTAAATGTCATGGACCAGCTTTGACCCCAACTGTTCTGCCCCCAAAGCCTGTACACGCTGTGGAATCATGCTGAGAGCATGGTCTTGAACCAACCAGTTGGAAGTATATCCAAGTGCTAACAAAAAAACTGGCTGCTGATTATTTTCTAATTACAGCTACTGAGAGGACCAAAGGGAAAGACCAACAAAAATAATCAACCATAAAAGAAGAGTTGTTAAGGCATGAGCCGTGATTTCAGGGGAAAGGTCTAGAATCTACCAATAGTAGGTTCTGGAATATAACATGCCAAATTTTTTTAAGATCAGCAGATAGTTTGAGCTTATGTTCTAATTAATAAAACCCCCCTGTTTCTCCTCCTCCAGGTTTTCAACACCGCCCCCCCTACCATCTGCACACACCCCCCAAGTGGCTGGTGCAGAGAACATGGGCCATACATTTCCCTGTGCACCTGACACACTTTCCATGACTTCATCTTTACAAACATCATCACACTGACACCGAAGACTGCTTTTACTAATGTGGAAAAACCCACTAATTCTGGGAAACCTCACAATAAAAAATAATTAATAGAGGCTTGCTCCCCTTTTCTTTCTGCCCCTGCCCTTCACGATCACCTCCCAAATCTGTCTCAATCTCAAATAAAGATTGACTAACTCCATCAATATTAACCCCCTGGGGACAAGGCCGTTAAACATAAAGTTACTTTATAAGACCAAAGGTAAAAAATAAAGTGACAGTTAACCACAATCTTTCTAGGATGATTCACTCTCAATTCTTTTCAATTATCACATCCTTAGGCTGTTTCTATATTATCAAAACTATCAGCTGGGAGAAGAACCCATCAGGCGCTTTTCCATCAGCCTGACCCACCACAAAAAACCAACCACACCAGCCAGCCAGCAGATTTCATTCAAACGCGTAGAGAAAGATCCACAGAACTGCCTGATTCTCTGGGCAGATACGGCCACATTCCCTTGTCTCATGACTCATCCATCAACCATTCGCATGGCTTCCAGTCGAAGTCTGTTCCTCCCCTTTGCACATCCT
The DNA here is from genome assembly GCA_004026545.1 of Mormoops blainvillei. Taxonomy (NCBI): domain Eukaryota; kingdom Metazoa; phylum Chordata; class Mammalia; order Chiroptera; family Mormoopidae; genus Mormoops; species Mormoops blainvillei. The sequence goes on along the minus strand of PVJD01000118.1, from coordinate 369,112 downwards.
GTTGGTATTTCCTTAATCATGCTCTTGTAATCACAGACGGAAAAGGAGTTTAGCAGAAGCTCCAGAAAGGCACACAGTTCCTTACCACTATTAACTAAAGTTGTTTATGGAATTTCCTTTAACGAGCCCAAAGTTTATGATGTGTGGCGCACCGACAATAAAAGCACTCAGAGATCAATCTCTCCCTTATTTGCTTTCATCTCTCACTGGACCGGAGCATCTTAGAAAAACAAATTGCTCCGATGACTGAGATTTATGTGTCTTGAGTTTATATGCTTCACATAATTAGATAGGGTTCAACATGCAAGGTACTTTTTGGTCATGCTTAGGATGGCCTTAGGGTTTGGATTAAAATCAAAAACCCCCGCTTTGGCAGGAAGAAGCACTGAGGGTCAGGCTCGTCCATCCCACATCAAACACCATGAGCTCATGAGCTTGAAACAAACCCACTGGGTCCTCTCTATCACTCACTCAGTCACAGCCCACAGAGGCAACCTGTCACTCAGTGCTAGGATGGCCCAGAAGGCATACATGGCTTTTATTTTTCCACACCTGGGCGTTGAAGGGAAACTCTCCCTGTTCCTGATCGATCCTTGAGCACCCCCATTTCATCAGGCATCATAATCTAAAAACTCACAATGGCAGCCAAAGATCGACAACGTAGCTCATTCAAAAGCTCGTAAGGAAAAAAAATGGGGGTGAGAGGTAGGGGGTATTGCAAATCCTTCAGCTTCCATTCTAATAGGTCTACCTCCAGTTCAAAAATTAAATTCAGTGTTCACAAAAATCAAATTGGAGGATGTTTTGAACTCTTTAAAGTTCAAAAATTAGTTATATATATATATATATATATATATATATATATATATATATATATGTTAATTTAAGAAAAAATGAGTTTGGAACTTCATGTATTTTTTTTCCCTACATATCCTTGAAGCCCCTATTAGTCTGTTATCAAGAACATGTATATGCGAATTCATTTGGAGAATATAGTTTTACACCTATTTGTAAAACTGAAGGCTGCTGTTCTTTAAACACACCAACTCTTTTTATTCCCTTTTTCTCTTGCTATTATAAGCACAAGCTGAAAATACAAACTTGTCATTGTGCTATTCTGGGCAAACCTTGCTAACCCTTAACCCATTTTTTTTTCTTCAACTACATTAAGACCATGCTATTAATATTTCAGGATTCTTAGAAAGGATCTCTGAAGATATAGTAGTAGTTTTTCATGCACACAGCCATTTGCTGCCTACATTCAAAACGACCTACTAAACTGATGGCCCAGTATGTTTCTTTGCTCTGCATATGTGGTTCGCAGCCTCCCAGCATTCGGTGCATGAATGTGTAAGTACATGGCATATTTATTCACCCCTTCTTGGCATCTTAAAAATTTTACTACATCTTCCGTTTTAAAGACAATCCCAGCGAGGGCACCTTTGGTATAGCAAGGATTGACATGTGTTATGATTTGCCTATCATTCTCCTGTGGGTGAGAACAGTCACGCTGTATTTTTGAATGATAATGACTTGGTACGCAAGCTTGTAGGCAGCCAAACTGCACATCCAGGAGATGCCTTCCTTCTGCCATCTTGCTGGTGGGCATTCACTAGGAGAGGGATAGCGCAAAGGAGCATCTCACTTGGCCTTTTAAATATGCCATCGAGGGAAGATTTGTTCACATGGGCGAGGCAAACTCCGAATTCATTTCCTTTAGCTTTGCCTTAGTTAGTTCTTTCTGTTGACTTTAAATAATAGAAAAAAATAAACGAGGATGAGGAGGGGGAAAAAAACTCTCTTTTCCTTCACTGGCTCACCCTAACCCTAAGGCAGTTGGTACAGGGTGAGGCAAAAGGTTTATAGTTGTGAGTATGCAAAACACAGAGTTTATTCTTATATTATCATTTATTAATTACATTATTTTCCACATGCCTGTAAACATAATTTTGCCCCACCTTGTGTTTTAGGACAGTCTTCTGTAGAAGTTTCTTTGTGGAATACTTAAACATAATTACTTTTGGTTAAAAACAAAAACAAAACTGTTCGTGAGGTTATGTAGTACCTTGAGGGTTTCTTGTTGCATAAATAACTTACATGAGGTGTAAGGTCCAACTTAAGGAAGTAGTTAAACCTACTCTTAAAAGATAGCCTGTACAGATGTTATAGTCATTTTTCTCCTTATTAAAGAAATATAGAAAGATCGATAGTAACTTGCCTTTATAGTTTATTTTTAGACCAATTTAGTTTGTATTTTGGACACAATAGAGAGTGAGAGTTAAATAAAATATCACTAAATTTAATTTCAGCTTTTCCATTTTATATTTTTTTAATGTGGCTACTAAAAAACTTAAACTTATCAATGTGGGGTGCATTCTACTTCTACTGGGCAAGGCTACCTTAGTGGCTGGACCATTAACTCTTCTGTGGGCTTGAGGGTATGTGTGCACCTGTGCATTCAGGCAGTCTTGGCAAATCCTGGTGCTGACAGTGGAGGGGGGTGGGTGGGAGGGGTGCCACCTCCAGCCAAGGACCTTTATTTAAAACTTAACCTGAGCCCACCTCAGAGGCTCTGACTCACTTCTATTCAAGACTGCTGTCAGCCACCTAGCTAGCTAATTTGAAGGGAAAAAAGAAAAAAAAAAACCTAATTTGAGCTCAAGTGCTACGAAATAGGTATTAATGGGTTAAAAATTACCTTCCTAGGTAACAAATTTGCATTTTAATATGGATTCTCCAGAAGGTCAAAGCTGAAATTCCAACAGTGGCCATCCCAGGGAAATTTGAGCCCTTCGTGGGAACTTGTCCTCAGAACACATTTGGCTCCAGGAGGCCGCTGTCCCTGGGCCTCAGGTAAACAGGATGGGCACCGGAGGAGCTCTGTCTCTGGCGTACTGGCTGTTTGGTATCTACAGTGTGCTTAGGGATCTGGTTTAGAAATATCGAAGTCATTGGCCATTATCGAATTAGTTGCGATTAATTGTTCATTGGCTAGACTATTTTATGAATAATGCAAGAGTAAACGATGGGAAAGGAAAACAATCCATCAAGGAGGGTTTCTGCTTTGAGGTTATTTTTGTTAAAATGTCCAATCCTCAGCCACCTTTGAAGAAGCTGTGAACATTAATGGTTTCCCATAGGACAGATGGGAAAACTGAGGCAGACAGGGCTTGCCCAAGTGGGGGCTGGTTCACTAACCTACGCAGGGTAGCCTGAACTACTGTGCTTATAGACCTCTTCTCTTGCTTTGGGAATTTACAGAGTAAAAATAGCCAGTTATTACAAGGAAATGAGGCTCTGCTTTGGGCCCATCTGACTCTATTTCATTCATATATAGCAAAACAGGGCCAAACCACATTGTCCCAGTCATCACATTCCATAATTGGTTTTACTGATGTCTTAAGAAAAAAATAAAAACCTGTTTTTTTTAACGGAACTTAAAGATCACCTAATCCAAAAGAGCCAGATAGTTAATACCGGTGATTTAGGTTTTGCAGCCCAAGAGGAAGACCAAGGATATTAAGCAGGTATTTGCATTACGAGATAGTCTAAGAATTTTTCTACCAAAAATTTTACTGGTAAAAATCAAAATATAATAGCAATTAAGTACTGCTTTTTGTTTTTTGTTTTAATAATTCAGATTTACTAATGAGAAGAATGGAATTCTGATTTGGAGAGATAACATTTCACTTAATTGGGGTTGAAAAAGTGTTTCCTATTATCAAATTGATTGCAAATGTCATCTATAAAAAACACCCTTAGCTCTCAGGCCATACACAAAGCAGGTGGGAAGCCTGGGGGGCCATGCTTGCCGACATCTGATCTAGTCCAACATATTCATTTTCAAGGTGAATGACTTGCCCACCCTTTCTTCCAGAGCATGGATTTCAAGTTTGGAATCCAAGGTTCCTTGATCTCTGTTACCCTACAGTGCCCCCCTGAGTTTTTAATGACAAAGTTTAACAAAGAGCACTTTCTTGCTCTTGAGGCACAAGAGTAAACCTTCCATCAACCATCTTACTGGGAAACTGATTTGAGTCAGTACTATAAAAAGTAAATCCACCTTTAAGTTAATTTTCTTGATTAAATGGTACATCCTGATTTGCGGGATACTCCTCTTCCATTTGGGGAGTAATTTCTCTTAGGCACTTCACATTTTGCAATTATACATTCTGATTAATTTTAACATTACATTCTTCTACGGTTTTTCTTTCCTGGGAATCCCGAACTTTAATTGCTTTTATCTGTGAAATTAAAAAATGACACTGATTTTTGGTTTCTGAGCCACTAAGACTATGAAACTAAAATAGTAGGTGAAATGCTTTGCATGTATGACTCACGTGGAAAAATGTTGCCTTAACCTTTGCCAGTGGATGTGGGTTTCCTCCCAACCCCATCTCCGAGATATGGCTAGACATAAAAGTGTTCAAGTTCTTTGAAAGACATAACTGGTTTCTTAGGTCATTCTTAGTGTGACCTAAGCTCTAGTTTGAGACATCAGTTGACTAAAAAAGAGCCATTGGAATGATGATGACCTGGGTCCAAATTCAGCTCGGACGTTAAGCTCTTATTTTCAGTAACAGCCATTCTCAGAATTTAGTGTGTGCCAGAATGACTTGGAGGCCCACCAGACAGTCACAAGCTTGGATCGGGGCCCTGAAATTGGTCTTTCATTGAGTCCTCTGAGGGCCATAGACAGGCTAGGTATCAAGTAAAAATTTATTTTTATTTTTAAAATATGCGAACACATTTCTAAATTAAACAAATTACTGGGATGTGTTTTTAAGGCTTCTTCTTTCCACCAGTAGATTAGGACCCAGACAATCTCCTTGAGCCAGTCACACTGTGACCCTATCCTCTACACTGCATCTCTTCCCACTGCTTCCACTCTTACCTTGGAGCTGGCTTTCACAAAAACAGGCAAAGAGGAAAAATGACAAAAAGAAATCTATGCTGAAAATTGACTTGCTCTTTCAAGAACAGAATGCAGTATAATCCCATAAATAGGTGGGTAATTCTAAAATGTCAGATGCAGACAGTTTTCACATAAGATGCAGTAAATCTTCCAGAAGCAAGTTCACAGAAAGCCTGCTAAATTTAAATTAACTCCATAAAAATTATTGAACACAAACAAAAAGAATGCAACGGAGAAATAACTTATTATTTTTTTCCTGCTTGCCTTGAAAATAGACAATCTAATTATCTGAGGAGCTATTTCTCTTTGGTGAATCTGGAGAGAGTCAACTTTAACAGCAGAACTTCCAACACAGACAAAGTTCAATAAAACATGAAAGGGAAGCAAAGTACGTAGTAGACTCAGCATATTAATAAGGCTTAATTCCAATATCAGACACTGTGCTTAAAACAGTCCTCTTCCCTATAGACGTAGAGGTACCAATGGGAATGAATTTTGCTAGCTCTAATCTTTGTACCTCCAGTTTTTGGCTGGTAAGCCTGGGATTCTCTCTCGTGGGGGAATTTTTAAGGCAATTATGCTTCCAAATTTAGATGTCAGTAGCCTGACTGAGAGGACAAGTAAAGGGCTTCAGCATCTTTGAAAACGACATAATCCACTGTGATCTAAAACCCAGAGGTGGCTACCAGGTTTGACCACGTGTGGTTAGAAACTTTTATTTAGTGTGATCATTGCAGTTTTTTTATAAAATGGGAGTTAATATGACTTTGTAATGAATCACAACAGAGCATTGCAACGAAAATATAAGTTATTTCAATGTGATAAGGGGTGGTAATTTTAAAGTTGATAGAAGGCAGCAAAACAAACTGTCATCACAATATATTTTTTAAAAATGCACAGCTTGTTAAAGATTCCTCGCCCTGGCTGGTGTGAGTCAGTGGATTGAGCACCGGCCGGTGAACTGAAAGATCACTGGTTCGATTCCCAGTCAGGGCATGTGCCTGGGTTGCGGGTCAGGTCCCCAGTTGGGGGCGTGCAAGAGCCAACTGATCGATGCTTCTCTCATATGTTGATGTTTCTCTCCCTCCCTTCCCTTCTCTCTAAAATAAATAAATAAAATCTTAAAATATATTATAAAATATATTATACATATTTATATATATATATATTTCAAGATTCCTGATTTCTACTATAGTCCTTGTTCTTATTCTCTCACTTAGGATATTGAAAATATGCTACATAAAAAATAAATAAATCATAGATTTCAATATTGATTTGAAAAGCAATTAATTCAGGGAAACAATCTCATCCTCAGAGTGCTACAAATTTTATAGGTATTTTTCCCTTTATCTCATACTTAAATATCACATTTCTATGATCATAACTTTCTTTAATAAACTGAAATTAAATACTGGTTTGATTTTTTTCAGTTTATCAATCCCACTGAAGGTATAAATTTGAGTAGATTGAGCAGAACTTAATTGAATGATTTATAATACCGTTTTTAACCTTTATGGCAAAATTTAAGCTTATCTGCCTTTCGAATATGTTCACGTTTACAGTAGGAAAGGAAACATATGGAAGATTAAAAAAAATCACAAATGTCCATAATAAATAGAAAAAAAATCAAGAAAAAACAAATGCTTTTAGATGAGCTAAATGCACAAAGTATTTAATTACGTTTTTAAAACCATCTCATCCTTGCCTTGAATTAGAATATAAAATTAGTGAAAATACATGAGATTACTCAAAGATTTAAGTATGTGCCACCACGGGAGTCCTCAGCCCTGATAGAACCTCAACCAGGATGGCGTGAAATCTGCACCAACCCCACCAAATTTGGTTGCCCCCCGAGTTTTCAGAGAGGGACAGGCTTTTTGATGAGTCGCTATTGTCTTCTTCACCCTTTGATATTCGGGGTACATAGAGACTATTGGTTCATTATGCATCCACTGATTGCAAATAACAGGTCAGAGCACTGAACAAAGGAAGCAGCTGTTCTTCTCTTTCATCCCTCACGCTACCCGTCTGATTTAAGGCGAAAGTACAGGCGATCAGCATCATTAGGTAACGAGTTTGTCCATTAGGCGGCGTATGTATTCATGTATTCACGCATCCAGCCACTCATATTTTAGCAAACTTATTAAGCTTTTATATAGTAATAGTGAGAGCGATAATAATAGTATTTATTGAGCACATACTAAGCATTGAGAGGCTAGGGAGCGGGAAGCCGTTGCCTTTAGGCAGGGAGCAGATCACTGCTCACCATCGCACCTTAAGTTCTCTCTGGCAGATGAGCCTGCAGACAATTGTGGGGACCTATCCTATGCTTTTAACCCAAACTGTCTGCTTGTAGAAAAAACTAACGAGAAAAGCAGCATCTGAAAGACTAGGTGAACCCTGAGCGGAAAAGGCCTGGAAAAATAAAAAAGAGTTTAGCCAGGAAGCTGGTTCCACCAGAATTCAAGTAACAGTTGGTGCGTGGCGGCCACTCCAGGTAACTGCCAAGCTGATTTTAAAGAAAGACCCTCCTTACGTACAGCCGATGGACATGAACTAAGAGGTGTGGGGATCATGGGCTTGGATGCAGGACAGAAGGGCTAAAGGTGGGGGAGATGGGACAACTGTCATAGCATACTCAATAAAATACACCAAAAAAAAGAAAAAGAAAGAAAGAAAGACCCTCCTTTTATGGAGATCACAGCTCAACTGGAGGTTCTCTCCTTAACTCTGAGTTCCTCCTATACTTCCTCAGTTTCTCCATTAAATATTAAAGGTTGTACGAAAGACTGGGACAGAATGAAATATGTTCTGAAGCCAGGGCCAGACCAAGAGAGACACGTGCTAAATAATTATTTGATGAACTCCTCTGCCTTGCTAGTCATTGTCATTCCAATGACTTTATAGCCTGAGTTGTCACGAACCATGATTTATGCAGCTGAAAAGACTGCAGTAATAACTGCTCAGTGCCCCCTCTTTTTTTGTTATGTTGATGGGGCCTGAACAGCACCACCACCCCCACCCCGCGCCAAAATCTTGAAAAGACTGACTTCCCGAATGTTACAGTTATTATGAGCAGTGCATTATGGTTCTCTGCTGAGGCTTGTGATCAGGGCGCCTTCCCTGTTTACTTTTTGAATATTATGTAGTAAGAATTTTCTAAAGAACTTAAGAATTCTGAATTTTCATAAGAAGAAGTAACTTAAGTTAATGGATACAATCAGGTTAAACATCTGTTTTTGGCATTGCATGGAGTGGATTAATGATTTTATGGAACTACCTGCCAGTGTTTAATATTATATGGATTTGACTATTTCAACACTGCTTATGTCTGAGAGAACAAAATAAAAAATTCCCAAGGAGCTCCCCGAAGAGTCCTAGTCTAGACCAAGTGAAATTTATGGGGGACCTGCACCATCTGCTTTTGGTGAGGGAGAGGCAATCTGAGAGATCAGAGCAAGAAATGGTAGGCTGAACTTGAGATGACATTGAGAACTTCACTGTTAGATACACTAGTGCTAGTGCCAGCCCACCCTCTCCCGCTAACTCAGTTACACGGCAAAAGCCGGGGGCATTTGATAACCTTTTGAATGCATTCTGCACACGTCCAGCTGATAAATCACTGGCCCAAGGAAGCAGCTTCACTCACTCGCAGGGGTATGTACGTATCATAGAAAGCTCATGCACACCCACCATGACAAGAACGGTCTGGCAACTTGTCAGGGCTTACCTGGGAGCTTTCTACGGGAACACCTGGGCAAATGGGAAGTGTGGAGAGCTGTGTATTCACAGATCTGAACTCCACAGCATTGGGACAATTTTCTTGCTTCCATTTGAGCCCTTATAAATCACACAGGGCTGGTCTCTAGGTCCTCCTTACAGTGTGGCAGGTTGGGCTGGTTCCGCCCTCTGGGGCTCTGGGATGTTCTTCTGAAGCCTCAGCTTTCTCTGTCATCAGTTTGAATTCATGGGAAAGGGCAGAGTGCCAGAAGTGCTTGCAGGTGAATTCCTTGTCCCTTTCAAGTGCATCTGATTTCACACTGATGACTTATAAGTGTGTTTATCTTTTGTGGGGAAGGATTATCAGTTAGGTCGGTAAATCTTTTCCAGGTATAAATTATAAATCACAAACAGGGATGCCAGGGGAAATATCAAGTCATAATCTGCTCGCTTGTCTACATCTCACCCCAAGTATCAAACACGAGCAATTGTGATGAAAATTGATATTTATAAAAACAAAAACGAGACCATGATGCTGCCATAGCCCCACAGTGTTGGGTCACAAAGAAGGAAGCAGTAGAATGACTCCCCTTTGTAACATAGGGATGAGATGGCGGTGAGAGCATGCCTAAAGAAAGCACAGCAAATCAGTCAATTTCATTTTCAAAGAGGCTTGGATTTGAAGGGGAAGAAAAAGGATGAAGTCATAAATCCTTCTCCCGGGGGGTGGGGGGGAAGTATTAAAAAATTTTGACAGGTGGGTGATCATCTCTGTGAACAAAATGAAGCTTTTTTCCTCAAGGCTATGTCAAGGTTACACCAGGTGTGTCAAAACCACGACCAGGAATCCACAGCACACATATGTAGGTGCAGGAAGTGGATCCAGAGAGCAGGTCTGCCCAGACGCCAGGGGTTGTGGGGAGCGAATCTGGATTCCGGGCCTAGCACGTCCCAGTTTAAGGTCTCTGGGCCTCAGTCTCTTATAAGGACACCAAACTAAATAATTTATAAAATCTCTTTTTAAATCTCTGAAATCCTAAGCCTATACTCTGCCCAGGATCTGATAGATTCAATGATTCTGAAATAGCCGAAGGTGTTTTAATAACCAGTAAAGTCATTTCTAGTTTGGTATTCAAATGGTATTCAGGGGATTAGTCCGGTATGTTAACCTCCCTTTCCAGGGCTGGTGTAGGTGAATCAGGGAACTCGGGATCTCAGCTCCGCCACCAACCAGCCACGCGACCATGAGCAAGGAACGAGTTACAGGCTTACCTGAAGAACCTTTTCCCCCCAATAAGTTCATAACTGCAAACTCCTCATTAAACTTTCTCCTATCTGTCCTAGCAGAGATTTCTGGGTGTTCCTATGTTCTTTTTGCCACTTACTGAAACCAGAAAAAAGAACAAAAGACATATCTTTTCTCATTCCACATGTCTTGTTAAGCACCTACATGTGTTGGGTAGGGAGGGGATGACTGACAAGGTCTCCGCTTTTGAAGAGCACACACTTTAGTGACAGGGATGTAATTTAACGGGGGAACAAAACCAATGATGTGAAAGGGATTGAGGGTGGGTTAGGGAAAGAGCTCAGAGCAGGTGCTCAGAAAGGCCTTTCATAGACAACACATGAGTCAGGCCCTGAGCTAAGAAAGGGACAGCAAATGTAAAGATTTACACAGGAGAAGCGCTTTAAGAAAAAGAGAAAGTTGGCAAGGCCCTGCCGTGAACACGTATTAGAGGGACAGGAGGAACAGTGCTGCCTCTGGGGAATGTTTGAAGATCATGCCAAGGTTGAGATCAAAGAGGCCAGCAAGGACCACATTATAGAAAGAAGAGGTCAGAGTTTATGGTCGATATGGTAATGTGATTTGCTAGCGATTTTTCAGAAGATCATTTTGGCTACTGGTCGAGCATGGACGCCAGGAAGTACTAATGGAAGCAGGGTGACTAGTGAGACGGCTTTGAGGGGGGTTAAGGAGAGGTAATGGTCACTTGGACCAGGGGAGGGGCCGTAGAGCCAAGATCGGTTCCTGGGTTCCCGGTGAGTGACACAAGAGACTCACTTTTCTTTACCTCATGGTCACAAGCTATTCCTTTAAATGGACTTAAGATACCAAACAACTGACATGAGGAGCAAATTTTGATTTTCCCTGTGGCTCTGTCCTTCGCAGTGAGTCATGTCGCGATCTACCTAAGCAGACGGGCCATCGCTTCCACCACTAATTACAGAACACCTCCCACCTTTGGGAAGACAACAGTCTTCGCTAGGCTGGTGCCCGAGCCCGGAGCGATGACTACTTCCAGCGGAGCCACATTTCCAGAGCAGCTGCATGACAGCACCCACTGACTCAAGGGAGCCGGCCGAGGGGCCGGATTCCTGAGCGTGATTCAAACCGGAACCAAGAGCACAGCTGACAAGAATTTGTCAACAGCAACGTAAGTAAATGAAGAGTTATTAGGTTTCGAGTTGACATGAGGTAGCTGTTGGTGTGGGCAGCACACTGTTGTTATTTGAGTGAGGCCTTTACTTTCCTGCTTCCTCACAGAGCCACTTGGGCCTAATCGGGAGACTGCACGTAGCCAGCTCGTTTCCAGGAACACTGAAAAATGAGTCAATTGTTCAGATCTGGTGCTATTCATGCTATTTTCTTTGCCCCTGACTGCCCCTGTGGCCACAGAGCTCAGTCCTTGACCTCAGTGCGAAGTGACCTTCACGTCCAGCTTGTAAGAAATGAAGAAACTCCCCAAAGCCTGGGCCAGCCATTAGGAAAGATTCTCTCTTGGAGACCCTCTTTTGTCCCTTACTTCTGACCCGGTAATGAACTGTGTTTTTTAAAGGTTTGTTGGTGGCCACCTGCCCTGCAGAACACGTTCCTAGCTCAAGAGAAGCAACACAGGGGCCTATCTTGTCTGCCATGAAATCGCCAGCTCCGGGTCCAGCACCTTGTAATGGTAGCCTCTCATTTCACATTTGTAGACTAAATAAAGAGATGACTAAATGACGACACAGTTGCCTCTAGCATCTAAACTTCGATGATCATCTCTAGAAGTCTGGACACTGGAGGCAACTCAGACCACCCCTGGCTGCAATCCAAGCCTTACAAAGATCATTTCCGGTTCGCTTTCCTGCTCCTATATTTCTTGGCCATCAGGACTTAGATTTCAACTTCAAACAACCTGGAAACATTACAGGCTTTGCTGAAAGTTGCCAGAGGGAAACAGGACAATCTTAACACAGGCAGGCAAGGAGGTTTGCTGATATTACTTAAGGGGTGGGAGGAGTGGGGAGGCAGAATTTTAATGCTCTTACATTTAAGTACCTGTCACTTAGAAGAGTAGGAAACCAGCGGTTCAGATCACCTAAAAGAAAATGAATCCAGAGAGCAGATTAGTTTTGAAAAGCTAAAATATTTAGATATGAATAATTTGGGGAGGAAAGATAGCAGCGAAGGTTGGAGTGGGTGGGGCTGGAGGGGAAAGAAATAAGTCATATCAAAGGCAGCCTTGAGAGCTCAGGCAGATACGATAAGAGATAAGTCCCTTTGCTAAGTTAGTCACACCCTCCCACACACAATTCTCTTGGCACGGGTTCTTTTGCTAACAAAGCAGGCCTGTTTTAAACAAAACATAGTGCAGCGTGACAGCTAGAATGCCTTTAAATATGGTTTAAAAGTTTTTTTTTTAAAGCCATCAAAAGGAGCAAAATATAACAAAACATGACCCATGGTTTAAGAAATACTAGAATAATAAGATTACTAGGGTCGTATGGCCACGAAGGAAACCAGGGTTTCCTCGTTGTACTTGAAATGATGCACAGTTTCTGAAAACGGGTGTTTGGACCTTGAGTCACAAACAACAGAGCTGACAGTAATCCCAAGGCACGGTGAGGTGGAGAAGAGAAAGAGACAGCTGACATTGAGGAAACACAGTTCTTTTTCCCTGGTTCTTCAGGCTAACCCAATAGAACTTACTTCTGCTCCACCTACAGAGACATCCCACCTAGAAGACTGGTCCTGGATGGTACGAATGCTGTTGGCATTGCCTCTCCAAGTTAATCCGACCACTAATGGGCCCCTAGGAAGGGAACCTTTCTGGGTTTAACAATAAAAGAACATTAAAAGGCCTGTGCATAGAGGTAGAACAACTGTCTTAACCTTTTAAATGCTAGGCAAAGCTAATATTCTAAACCCAGCCCAAATGAACAAAAGCAGGCCTCCCATCATAATCTAGAGGCCCGGTCATACCCTTTCTAGCTCGTGGACTAAGATTTTTTTTTTTCTTCCTCTGCAGTTTCTGTTCCCATTCCTTTATGGGCAGTTATCTAGATTTAAGGTTAATTTTTAAAGACCTATTTTGTGTCATAAGGAAAACACGATGCTCATGCTAACTGTGTCATGCCTGTGTTTACAGATCTTTTGAGGACTCCCACGGTGTACATCATAAAATTCAAACAGAAAAATAGAGAAACTGAAGAGCCCCATGTCTAGCCCCAATTTGTTCCTCAAACGCCCTACCCTTCAATCATACCAGACTGCATACCATTTGTTTTCACTTCAATCACTCGCACATTCTCAATTACGGCCGGAATAATAAAACCTTAGCCTCTCCTCAAAGCCTAAAATCAGCCACCACCTCTTCTAGTAAGCACTGCTGCAACTGAGGTTCAGAACCCAGATTTATTTTTGTGTGCGTAACACTTCTATCTTTATCTTTATTCGTGTATTTATTTTCTTTATTGTCCAGCAAGCAACTGGTAAACCCAGAGGACAAGACTTATGCTAGACACACGCACACCCACACATTCAGAGACCATTATCTTCTCTTGAATATAATAGATTTATCTTTAGATAGCGAGAGTATTAAACTGACTAGTCAAGTGTTTTGAGACTTTTAGTTCCAATTTCTCTCTCCAAAAATCTTACTTTTGAAAGCTCTATTGTAATCTCTGATTCTTTCCCTAGACATTGGTGACTCTGAACAAATGAAAGTCAATTGTTTTTGAAATTTGAGTGTCATAATAGAGTGCCATACATGCTTGATGAAACCCTCCGTGATGCTTGTACTTTCAGTATGAAATGCTTGAAAAATTATACAAGGACAAAAGGCTAATACAAATCAATAACTACTTAAGCCATTTTTGTATTTTATTAACCCTAGTAGTATCTGCATATATTTGAAAAATAGAGAGTGTGAAAAACTCTCTATTCTATACAGTTTGACCTGGCCCATACAGTGCTAATCCAGGGACATCTTGCAATAATTCCTTTCCTATTTTCAACCATTCACATTCTGTGACCTACAATTGTGAATGTGAATGTCAATCAAGTAGCTATTGTTTGGTCTAACTACCAGCAGCCAAGTTCACTTCCAAACTTTCCGCTCTATGAGAAAAGGAAGAAAGTTCTAAGACCAAACCAACAGTGTTGATTAGATGTTGCAAGATACAGAAAGAGTAGAACTGAAACTGGCCTTAAGGTTTCTAGATGAAATGTCTGAGAGAGTAGAGATACTACATCAAAAATAGGAACTAGAGGATGAAGAGTTGGTTAGGGAAAAAAGGGTAAGGTCAGTTAGGTGGTCACTGAATCTGAAGTATACAAATTGAGGTGTTCAGAAAGCAACTGGAAATACAAGTCTGGATGTCAATATGAACAGAGACAGAGGTTTGGAAAACATCTGTAAAGAGCTCAAGAATTATATAAGTAGATGAGCTATAGATTCAGAAAAAGCTCAGCAAAGAATCTTGGGAACACCAAATTTCAAAAGCAGTTGGAGAAAAAGAAATTAGCCCTGATTGGAGTGGTTCAGTGGTTTGGGCATCATCCTGCAAACCGAAAGGTCGCTGGTTCAATTCCAAGTCAGGACAGGCCTAGGTTTTGGGCCAGGTCCCTCGTTGGAGGCATGCAAGAGGCAACTCATCGATATTTCTCTCAAGCATCCGTGTTTCTCTCCCTCTATCTCTCCCTCTATCTCTCCCTCCCTTCCCCACTCTCTAAAACTAAATAAACAAAATCTTTAAACAAAAATAAAAAGAAATTAAAAAGGCAGGATAGACAATAGAACACAGAATAAATAGGGAACGAGCGTTTACTGACCACCACCAGGGACTTGGCTAGGCACTTAAAATATGTGATCCCATTTAACCCTCAGTGGGCATTGCCAGTTACGTCCACTGTGCAGATGAGGCACCTGAGAATTTCAGTGACCAGTGGCATAGATCAAAAACTGTATTCATCTTAGAGGACTAGGACGCAGCCGTAATAGAGTCTCCTCCACTTTATCAACCGGTGTTCCAGATCCGTGAGTTTTACCTCCTGAGAATTCATCATGTTCTTAATATCTTAACTCATAACCCAATACCCCTTGTCATAAATTGATGATAATAACAATTAAATCCTAATTATTAAAAGTTTAACTATCACCACCTAGAATTTGAGAAGCAGCATGCCTCCCACACTTTTGGAAACACTGGCTGATAGCTCGGGTAACAAGAACAGTAAGTAGTTATTGGGGTTCTGTATGTGCACTTTTATTATGTCAACAGATTCTCCCAACAATCCTAAGAAGTGAGGGATATTACTGACTAACTTATTCAGCGAATTTTTTGTGAGCACGTAGTATGTGTCAGTCAGTGTTCTAGGCACTAGGGATAAATGAGAGAAAAAAAAAACAACCCTTGTTAAATTAGTGTGGGACAGAAAAAGGAATGAAAAGTATCACAAAACTAAATATATATAAAATGCCAAGTAGTAGTTAAAAGTGGGTTTTTTTGGGGGGGGAGGGGCAAGAATATATATTTCTATTGAGAAAAGTGAGGTGCCAAAGCAATACTTGATTTGCAGAGCGGCAAGGGCCTGTTTATGAAGCGAGGGACTGAGAGCCGATGCAGAGAGAATCTGGAGCAAAGACTCTGGCGGCTCCTGCGGGTTGCCCGCTGTCAGATGCTAGCCCTGCTCCCCGGTGCGGGAGCCCCACAATGGCCAAGTCTCAAAACCATTAGGTTCAGCCTGGGTTGCACATTCATGCCAGGCTCCTGGATGAAAGAAAGTAAAATGCTACCTGAGAAAGCATAATCACTTATCTCCTACCAATAAAACAAGTGGTAAGGGGAATGTCTCTTATTATATTATTCCTCCCTCCAATGTTTGCCTATCTTTTCAGGTCCTTTTGTTAAAATGAGAATAAGAATGAGAATGTAGGACAATGACTAATCCGTGTTAAACCTGGGTAGATCGATTGAGTCATTACGACCCACCAAGTTAGCCTTATAACCAGTCTTACGTGAGAGTGAATGTTACCTGTGAAGTGCAGCTGTCATTCCCTAATGAGCCTTACGTCAGTAAAATGCAAAAGCAGACTAGAGGAGGCACAGAAGTATAGTCCTACAAAGGCCTTTCAAGATTTCCCAAATGCTTAAACTACTACATAAATTTCAAACGTATCTTAATGGCCTTATGTAAGCGGGGAAAATACATCATATTAGAAATATGGACCTGGAATTCCCAATATTTTCAACCTCTCCAGTGTCAGTTCAGATTGCTAAGCACAACATGGATCAGTTGCCACTAAACCGATCTTTACCAACACCTAAAACCTGAATTTGATCTGATCATATTTTAACAGCTATCGCCAATGACTTAAAATGAACATTCTCACATTTAAGGTATGTGTTCTCTAGTTCAGAGACATAAAAGTAAGTTTTCCAAATAACAATCACATTTATATAGCTGTCTAAGTTCCGAAAAGTGTCTGTCTATTGCCTCAGTTACCTGGGATAAGTACTAGGGATAGGAGAAAAAGAAAAAAAGAAGCAAATTTCCCCAGTCTATAAATATGTAGTTTTATAGCCTTCGGAAAGAGCTTACGATTTTCAATACTCACATCAAATTACATGCCCATGATAGAAATTTCTATTTCATAAAGGAATGTGATAAAAACTGATGATGTAAACCAGACCAATCTGTCAAGTAGCTCGGCATTCACAATGGCCTCGGGGCAAAGCAGCTTCAAGCCATCGTCCCCTGCAATGTGCGTGCAGAGAGAACATCCATTATGTGAAACTTACCACTTAGACGGATGAAAACTAGCACTAGACTCAATGTACAACATATATATCAAGTTAAAAGGTGAACCTTCTGACTCGGGGTCTGGCTGTTAGAGCTGCGGAGGAAAACAAGTTATTGTACGCTCCCTAAATTACCTTTCAGCGACACAAGGTAAGGCAGGTAAGAAAGGAGGATGTCTTTTCTTTAGTTTCATCTGTCCTAACAGTGGAGGTGCTGATGGTCATGTCTTTCCCATGTGTCGTCAGTGGAGGTGGAAGTGCCCAGTGGTTAGGCACATGGCCAGAAGTCAGACAGACTTCAATCGAACAAACGATAGGGCTACCTCTTTGCCATGCCATGTGACACTTAATTCTCTGCTGTGTCTTCTTCACTGAAACAGGGACAACACTGTGCGAGGAATAATGAAAAAGTGCCCACAAGTACTCAAAATGCACTGTTACAAGGCTAACTTGAGGTTCTCACCAGAAAACATAAACTTGGAGCCTGTATGCTCTGTTTAGAAGTGTTTTTTCCTCAATATTCAGGCTCTCTGAAAACATGTTGCTAGGAGTGAACGAGGAAGGAAAAAAAACTATTGAGTATTTCTCTATTTTTTAATTTAATTTTTTGTCACCTAAAGTGACATTTATTCTGGGGGTAATTTTTAAAATAAACTTGTTTTCCAATTATAGACGATGTACAACACTATATTAGTTTCAGGTGTACATCACACTGATTAGACATTTATATGGCTTATGGAGCGATGCCCCCACATTACGTGGGCACGTAAGTCTAGTGCCCACCTGACACCATACGCAGTTGTTACAATATTATTGACTATATTCCCTGTGCTGTACTTCACATCCCCATGACTATTTTTATAACTGGCAATTTGTACTTTTTAATCCCTTTCACCTTTTTCATCCATCTCCTCAACTCTCTCCCATCTGGCGACCATCAGTTTGTTCTCTGTATCTACAAGTTTGTTTTTGTTTCATTTGTTCATTTATTTTGTTCTTTGGATTCCACATATAAGTGAAATCATATGGTATTTATCTGTCTCTGCCTGACTTATTTCACTTGGCATAATGCCTTCAGTCCGTCCACGCTGTTGCACGTACTGAGAGCTTTCAGGCGCGGTGTCGCCCAGGGTGCTAGACATCGCGTGCGACCCTCATTACAGCTCCGGGTGAGACGTTGCTTTTCCCGCTTAGTTTTAAATGATAAAATGGAGGTTCTGCACAGCTTCCAACTGGTTAAATGGCCAAAGGGAGAATCAAATTGAGGCTTATCACATTCTAAAAATAATTACAGCTAATATTTATTAAATAATTATGGCTTTGCACTTCACATACATAACCTTACTAAATACTTAAAACGACCTTATGAATAAGGAAACACATTATCTCTATTTTAAACTAAGGAAACTGAGGCAAGTAGAATCAATCAACCGGTGAGAATACATGGTTAATAAGTTTCAGAGTCAGTATTTAAACCAAGGCACTATAAAAACCACAGGCAAAGCACACCTAGTCCTCAAAAGCTTGTTTTTCCACTATGTGCTGAGGAAATAATAGAGTCCAGGGTCAGGAAAAATTCACACACACAACACACACACCCACCCAAGCACAAACACATACATGTTTAAGATGAGAAGTGTTAAAATCCCAGTCTACTAATTTGTCTTAGAACCTGAGAGAATAAACTAGAATGATGAGGCAATCAAGTAAATTCAACATGCCCATCTTCTCATGGTTCAGAGGATTCTGATTAATAGCCACGTTCTACTCTTCAATGGCGAGTGTTTTGGGTTAACGTCCATGTGCACACGCATGCCGGCCCAGTCTCTCCTTGGAGAATGTGAAGAGGGAGGGAGTGGAAAAGGGGAAATACAAAACCAGGACCCTGGGAAGAGGTAGCCAAAATGAACAGACATAGTCCTCAAAAGAAACCTTGGACCGCCCGTCACAGTCTCCAGACTTAGGACAATGGCTCAGCCCCACAAGACTGAGGGATCATAGTCTGACCTGAGACTCCACCCTTATTCCCACTTAGACATTTACAGCCAAGTACAGGAGTCCCGCCGCCCCAGCAGAAGAGGTCTACATGGGTCTGTGCAACCTTCATGTGTGTTCAGAGTGGTAGAACCTGGAAGCCCATGCCTTCTTAGGCTACCTTCTCAGATCCCTCATGAGGATTTAACACCAAGGCGACAGAGATCAGTCCTGAAAATATTTATGGCTTCTACTTATCTCATAAATGCCTTACGGTAAAGATACTGTTATTATTACCATGTCACAGAAGACAAAGTTGAAGCTCAAAAGAACGTGACGAAAGAACTTGCCTGCGACATTGCTAAGTAACTAGAGGGGCGGGATTCAGACCGAGGCACTGGGGCTCGGGGCTCGCTATGCTGCCCTGAAAACCCTTCCTTTTAATGTTCCCTTGATTTCGGAGGCTTAGGAGCAGAGACAAAGGAATTCTTTCACATACTAAAGGTGTTTCTGTATCTTTCCCACGCCTCACCCCCACCCATTTATTCCCTACCCCCCCTTTACACACACACATACACACACACACACGAAATCTTATCTGTTGTTTAAAACACAGAGCTACGCCTGTCCCAGTCACTCCTGTGCAAATGCAGCAAGATTCTTGATACGGAGGCCACAATCCTTAGTAAAAGTCTGATAACGGCCTCTTAGGTGAAAGAGCAAACATATTAGCTTTATGGGAGAATGTGCTCATTGACTTAAAAATACACAGACCAAAGAAGATAGAGCAACCACACGAAATAACCAATAAAATAATCCCAATTCCAGGTCGGATAACCACCCTAACAGAAAGTACACATTTACCATTACATGCATTAACAACAATGACAACAAAATCAAATAACCAATAAACATTTTACCTGCTCACTCATCTACAACTTCCAGCCACTTTGTCCACTTTAGCCATTTTTTTTTTTTGAATCACCGCGGCCCAGTCCAAATACCTTTTTCATGATAATATTATCTGATCCTTGCAGTGCTTGTTTACAAATCATTTGCATAAACAGTACCTCATTTATGGACTGAATCATCAATACAGCCCAGAAAAGTGGTTCTCCCATTTCCCAAATTAAGAAGCCAAGCCACTGAGAGGTTTGGTTACCCAGGTCGCAGAGGAGGGACCTGATCTGATGCTGAAGCCAGTGCTGCCTCCCATTCCACAAGCCTCGGGCCCTCGGGGGGCCACGAGCACAGACTTCCTTTTCTCTCCTAGCTGCCTGGTCCGGTGCCCTTCTGTGCCATCACCATATCTGCTATATCCCCGAATTTAAAGTGCTTTTTAAATGTTCACACCACTGCAGGCATGCTCGCTCTGGGCCGGTCAGGCCTCTCTGATACAACCAGATAAAGAATCCAATTAGCATTTGCGGTCTCAAATAAATTAAAAGCAGAGAGAATTAAAAAAAAAAAAATCTGTTCATATGGCAAAAAAAGAAAGACACGGAGAAAATGTTTTAAAACCTCAACAACATGTACAGTAGAGGAACAGCGGCTGTCGCTGAGTGACGAGGCTGTGGGTGGCGGTCTTCACTGCCATACTGCATACTGTCTGAATTTTCTGTAATTATTATCTATTACACTGCCAGACAGAGGGAGAAATGATTTTTAAAATGTTAAGCAATGAACACGCTGAATGTCAAGTCTCTCAAGGAAGAAAGGAAAGGGACAGCAGCCCCCTGGGGACTTACTTTGCCCAGTCCTGCAGGATGAAGGTGGCCCTACCCATCACACATCTCAGGGCAGCAACTAAGCCAGCGGTTCCCTCTTTCCACCAGAAACTGTGACTTCAGGGAAACAGCTACCTTCACCGAGGGCTGCCAAGCCTCTCCCCACCGAAACATGCTGGCTTGTCCCAACAGAGAATGCCTATCCTCTAAGACAAGTTTCAAAGGTGGTTTGGATTCGGGCAGAGAGGGAGTCGATTATTCTGTAAGCCAAGCTAATTACTTTGACCTAATGCTTTGAGATTCCCCCTGGTGTCAAATCTCTGACTCAGAAGCAACTCAGAGGTCATCGCACATGGTCTTTAAAAGCACAATCTGAGATGGAAGAGAAGGCATACTCAAACTCTTCATAACTCTTCAGCAACATCCCTAAAGGTGGAAGATGAAAGTCAGGTCAACGACGGGAAAGGTTTCTAGGCACAATACATGGAGCTTGTAGACCCAAATCAAACACCCTTTTTGTTCCTTCATTTGGGAAAGCATACCGGTATATTTTCTTCAACGTGAAGACAGAACGCTGGAAACAGAAAAGGCGTTTGAATGTGAGGGCTGTTTTCACATGAGGAAATCCGACCTACCACAAAACCACTCATGAAAAGGGAGAAAAACGGAGTCAGAAAGTGAAATGATTTCAAGTGTTATGCTAACTGAATATCAAAATAATAAACATCCAAAGCAAACAGGCCAGTGGGAGCAGGCAATAAATCAAAATACTTGTGGGAATCGGACCTCATTAGGTTTGAAAAAAGGAACACTGTTGCACGAACTGGTTATTAGCACCGGGTTCTCCCTCCCTCCCTCCTTCTCTTTTTTTTTTTCCCCTCTTAAAAAATATGGGACAAAGTCCAAATCTTTTAATACGGAAGTTCTTTCCCTATTGTACATGTCTCAGCAAGTCGCCATCAGCTGTTATTTGTTATTAAGGATCTGTGTCAACATTCAGGCGAGGAGACTGACTCATGCATCAGAATGGGAAGAGGAAGGCTGTGATCACTTTCAACTGCCTATCTGCTCAGCATTATGCATCGTGGAGGAGATGGCAGTTAACAGCCTCTAACACGAAACATTTGAGCACAGTTGGAAGAAAATTCTAGACTGGAGCAACACACAGCAGCGGGTGGGCTGATGAACATAGGGATGGCCGAATACCTGTGCCCAGTGTGCCACTAGAGGTGCTCTGCCAAGCAGCAGAACACAGGAGAGCAGCAGAACTGGGGGAGAGTCCCAGGAGCAGAGGGAAGGGGGGTCCTAGACCCCTGGCATCTTTCTCAGGAACAGAGCAGCCACTCGCAAACATCTCTAGGCAAGGAATCCTTAAATCTGTGGGCTGAGGGCTCGGTGAGTAGATCTGAGAATGGAGGACAGAGGGAATTCTGCCCCCCAGCTCCACTGGGTGTGTCCACGGCCAGGGAGGGAAGGTGGCAGCAGCACACCGCAGCCTGCGAGAAGGCAGCTCTCTTCGTTGTCCAAAGGCAGCACATTCAACACTCAGCCCGAACTTTGTGCTGTGATGAAGGTGATCCTTTGAGCATCCACCCACCCCAAGTTCCCTGGAAGTCCTTCAAACACCAGTTCTGTAAGTGGCTGAAGGCAGGACTGACGCCTCCAACGCCTGGGAATGAATGTATGAAGGCTGATGTAGAGTCACACAACCAGGCCATGTGTCCAGCAACAATCAGGCAAATAAAAGAGTCAGATGTTAACTGGATTTACTGTGGTGAACATTTTGCAATATGTACAAATATCAAATCATTATGTTGTACATCTAAAACGAATATAATGTTATGTTCATTATATCTCAATAAAAATACTTTTAAAAAGTTAAGTTACACTGCTTCCAGTTGCTTCAAATATTTTCCAAGAACACTTAGGAAAGTAAAGTGAGGCAAGAATTATTACTACAAAAGTCCAACAAGGTCTTCTAACCATGCGTAGTATTGAAACTACAAAATTAAACCAGTGATGTTAAACTTTCTCTCTGCGGTAAGCTTAGAGCACCACAATCTTGTTAGAAAATGTTTATCCTGGGCATTTATTACTCTGGTATAGATGAACAGATTAACCACTTCAGTGCCTCTGAGGTGCTGATCATTTCTTACATTCTTCAAAGCATTAGACCTGTTTCTGCTTGCAAAAGCCATGTGTACTTTCTGAGCTTAAGGAGTGAGTATGCCCGGGACTCAAAACTCTTTTTCAAACAACTTTTGCACTGTGTAATTTTTACAAAATTCCTGGCGGTCCTCAGGCAGGGATTTCAGAGTAGTCATAAATGGATGTAGAAAAACAAAAGATATTCTGATTCAAGACTGAACCATGATATAAAGGAAAAATATGCAAATCTATTTCCTGTGCAAAGAGTCACACTTGCCTTCTGACCTGGGGCTGATTCTGGATGACATCCTATTTTTTCATTGATGTATGAGAAGAAAAGCAACAACAATTGCATCACGGTTATATCTGTCTGTCTATCGCGTACCTATATGTGGCCCAGGCAATGCCTATGTATCTAAATATAGGCAAAATCATTTTATCTAGATGTCTGCTTTATTTATTTATTTATTTTTACACAGTACAGCTATGGAAACCCAAACAGAACCTTGTATTTGTGTTTAGCCCACAGCTTGATTTTTTCTCTCGGGGAAGCAGAGGCTGTGAAGACAAGTGTTTGCTAAATGAAAGGAAGAATTAATGTGGAGATACCATGTGCAGAATTTCCCAATGAAAATGTGTCAGGAGCAAGGGCCACCAGCTGCATTATTGACTTTTTTCCTTTATCAAGGGAGTGACCAGTGCTCTTTCCAAAGGGTCGACTAAGACAAGCCAAACACATTAGGGGGTTTGTAAGGGCAATTTCATACGTGGGATCAACTGTCACAGAGATATTTAAATGTTTCCTATTGAAAGATGAGAAAAATTGGTCAGCTGAGATTTAACAATCTGACTATAGGCCACTTTAATTTGCTAAGTAGGCACATAAATTAACCAAAGTCCTGATCATTTATTATCAAGGTAGTTTATTAACTTCCGGCTCCTGCTCGAGGAGAGGACATTTCTAGCCACTTTACGAGTTTCCAGGAGACCAGAGAGAAAGTCAAAGCTGTCGTGTCAAAGGTGCCTATTACATTTCACGTGGGCCCCACAAGTGGCCTCAGCACGCAAACCACGAGAAAGTCACTTTTTACATGGACGTGAATTATAATCAACCCACTACGTATCCTGTCAGGGCAGCTCTATGTCTCCAAACACTGGCATTTTTTCTGTTCAAAATGTTATAACAAACCCTAAGTCTGGTCTATCATCTTTTGATTTGTGTTTTTGTTTGTTTGTTTGTTTGTTTGTTTTCTGTTTGTGACCCTTTGCTAATCCTTGAAAGAGGAAATGGAGGCAGTGGGAATGACCACCCCTTCGACCCCCTGTGTCTCAATGAAGGATTCAGAAGTGCTCATGGCTAAGGGGGTTGCTGACGCTGAGGGAGAAGGAAAGCCGATGTGTTCGAAGCATGAATTCAAAGGTATGTCCCCGAAGGAAAAATGATGAAGCCCTGGTCCATACCCACCTGTGACTCCTGAAGTCCACACAGCTTCTGGCACATAGATTAAAACCCACTGAATGAGTTCCAGTTTATGGAATTTCAAAAAGTACGTGACCATGATGGTACCTGGGATCATGCCTCTTCTGAAGAAATCAATATGATTCCAGGCCTTCTGACATTTGCTTTTGTGATTACTCTGTCAGAAATATGCCTGTGAGGTGGCGCTGGGGCTGTCAAGGCTGGACCGATAATCAGTCCCCTGTGAAAATCAGAACAAGCTTTTCCACAGAGCTGTTTCACCCTTGGTCAACTCGAAGCCATAGTTTGAGAACCAGCGGGGCCACACCAGAGAAGCAGGGGCAAAAGTCTCTTGTGAGACCCCTGTACCCATACCTCTGGCACCCCACATGTTTCATATGTAAGTAAATAAAATATATGTATAAGAAAAGCCCTAGTTAGAGCACCCACTGTTCTCCACTGGTGATCACTCAGGCTGCCTAATCTGGATAAACAGAGATTTGATTGCAAATGTCAATCTTACTACTCCTCTTGAAGAATGTCTGCATGGAGCCTTTCAGCTGATATTTTTATAAGGATAACTAAAAGAATGATTTAAGAATGGCCCAGGAGGAGAATAAGCGGTATCATGTTTACTAAAGCAGGGATCTGTGCAAAAACAGACCTCTAATTAATAAGCAAATCATCGGTGTCCCACTTACCCACACGTGGTTCTGGAATGCATCTCTGCCCTGGTCCCAGCTCTGCCGCTGGCCCTGATTCACTTCCTTTTGTTGGTCTTCCTGGCTAGTCCTCCTACCCCTTGCTCTAAACAAGTTTTCTTGTTAACTAAAATGCTACATTGACTCCAGAAAATGCCAAGACTCTTCATCTGCAACCGCTGACAGTTCTCACAGTAGCAGCTAGGAAAGCTCTCCCTCCCTGAAAAATTAGCATTCTAATGCAGATGACCGATAACTCTAAATGGCCTTCTTCCCTTGTCGGGTTGCAGTGGGCGGGGTCATGTGAATTTCCCTACCCTAGAAGGAAAAGAACAAACAACCTCTAGTCGGCCTGCCATTATTCCTGGAACCCGAAATCAATCTGTGGTTCCATCGAAAAATCTCAACAGTTGATAACTTTTTAATTGGTTTTTCTTTGTTCTACCAGATCTGCCACATTTAGTTGATAATTTTATCCTTGTAACCAAACGGAACAGCCTTTCACTTCTATGTAGTTGTATTCCAACTACTTCTCCCCTCCAAAAAACAGTTTCAGTAGAAAAGTGATAAATTGTGCATGTCTCTTCAGAAGACAGAACAGCTCTTCACTTGATTATCTACATGATCTGTTTTTTTTTACAGAAGAGTAAACTATTCACAGCATCCAACCAAAAAAAAAAAAAAAGTGATATTGGTTAAATTCTGTCTATCTGGGATAGACCTCATTGGCCCACATGGGTAGAGACATGGCGCTTTCTCAGATCCACAGACCTTTCTGTTCCAACCAGGTTAAAAAGAAACAAGCAGCACTATTTTCTCCCCTTGATCTTATATTTAACAAGGGGACCAGCTAATCACTATCAGTTCTGTGTCAACCGGAGTCAATCTTAGTAGTTTGGGCAGCAGACAATTCACAGGTAGTGTCCAAATGCTTAAATTAACCATCTTGAGGCTTGTTAAAAATTCAGATCACAAACTGAAAACTCAAAATTCTTGGGGGGTGACCTTAAAAACTGTGTGTGTAGTAAGTAACCCCAAAGGATTCTAATATAGAAAACTCATATTTGGAAACTCTGGGTTCAGCATCACAGAGAAAAGCCCAGAAAGCAATCATCTTCCAGCAACTTACATTATGCCATTCTTTACACATTAAAAAAACTAACAACAACAACAACAATAACAACAACAAAAAACCCTACGTGTTGAACTTCTAGAACAGTTTCAAATTCCAAATCTAAATAAATACCACCATTATTTATTTACTATTCCAAATCACCCACCTACAACGTAATAAAGCATCAATCACACCAAATCAAGGCAGTTGGTTTTTTTGTTGTTGTTGTTTTTTGCTCTTCAAACAACTGACTTGCTATTTTCCCCTTTGTTTAAATAAATCCAATCATCCTTTAAATAAAACCTTCATGTCAACTTTACTCTGAGACTTTCCTTATCTTTCTCCTCCAAGCCTAAAGTGGCAGAACAAAGATTTGAGTAAACATTGCAAACCTTCATATCAAGGAACATTCCCTTCGGTTGAATGAAATACCTAGAATTGTCCAAGATCAAAGGCTCTCAAGGGCCAGAAAGTAGCAGGCAGTCGATGGCTATCTGATGAATCAAGTCAAGAGGAAGTACCTAACTCTCTCCTGCCCTTCAAAGTCCTCCAGAAAGCCAGTGTCCTCAGCTCCAGGGCAAGAGAACTAACTCCCTGTTCCTGGCTCAGGAGGTGTTCCTTCTTTATTCTACCACCTTTATTTATCTACACTTTACCTAATTTCTCTTCTTCCTAGAAGCCTTTCCAGATAACTCCGTCAATATAGGCTCTATTTTCCTGATCTACAGGGAAGCAGCACTTATTATCCTATCACACACTTTAACACTTAAGAGCTAAAAGTCATCCTGTAGATGACTTGTTCCAGCTAACTCTTTCAAGATGAGAAAATTTATGTGAGAAAGCTAAGGAACTTGTTCCTAATCACAGAAGCACATCATTGGATACCTTTTAGAACAGAGGTTAGAAGTGCAGCGTTTCCATCCCACAGCGAAGACCTGGGGAGCCTGGGGTTTAGAGGAGGAATCGTTTTTTAGCTCGTGTACGAGTGTTCACTCTTTCAAGGAGGGCTGACCTTCAGATTACTTGCCTTGGCATGTTCTGCTGTGGACACTTGTATTCTTGAAAGATATTTCCCCAAATCTCCACTAATTCCCAAATTAGAAAATCCTTCTATAGGATGCAATTTGGCCAACTCCTCCTTATCTCTTAAAGGGGGTTATGATATCCCCAGTTTAGAATGATTGAGAACAAAATGTGAGAACATGTATCAAGTAAGACAAAAAAAAGATGCACTGGAAGGAAGCACAGAAGCTTGGTTATGGGTGTCAGACTTTTCAGGCTGAACCCAGACTTCTCATTTATTCGCTGTGTGACTTTAGGCAAATTGCTTCACTTCTCTGGGCCTTAGTTTCCTCATCTATGAAAAGGAGATAATCATAGTTACTATTGCACCAAGTTATTGTGGTCCCACAATGAAATACTGAAAGTAGAGTGCTTAGCGCAAAGCCAAATTTTCACCAGATAAGTAGAGAGCAACCTTAACACAAATGATTTAAATGAATGCCAGGAAAAAAAAAAAAGATAAGCCAATATACGCCAGGGGTCTTTGAGTACATGTGAACTGCTGTGACCACTCATGCATGCATTCATTCACTCCTTCATTCATTTCAATAGCTACTAAGTGTCAGGCTCAGTTAGAGGCTGAGGATTTGGCAGGTAACAAAGCAAGCCCACCTTCCTGTGGAAGTTGGCAGTTGAGTCCAAAAATGCTGCAGACCCACCATGCCCTTATTTCCTGAATGTCACCAAATGCTCCAAATACTTCTTTTGAAGCCGCATTCAAAGCAAGTTAAAAGTTACTCATGAGAGGAGTTTGTTACTTTGCAATCTCTCGTTGTTCTTGACTGAAACAGTATTTCACAGCATGATTGATCTTATTTATCTATGATTTATTTGACTTCCAAAAATTAAATCCACCTTAACAGACAAAATTGTCCAGAACTAAGCACATTTAAAAAGAAGGTATTATGCATTTTAAAGAAGCCACCTCCCCAAAGTTCCTATATTATAGTAATCCTATAAACCATCAAAGTGCTCACTTTCAAGGATTATTTGCATGAAAGTTTCTGTAATTGTTCTTTGAAAAAATCATGCTGTACTGCAGGTTGATGCAGACTTTGGTGTAAGTACACTCACTGCTCAGCAAAACTGAGGGCTGGGCATGTAATAAGCACAAAATGAGTAATTTATTGCATTGAACTAAAAGCTTAAAACATACTGGACTGAAGTAGACACAGATGTGTGAGTAGTGTGATAAGTCTTCCAGTCTAAGACACAAATGAAAATGTCCTTAGGGATGGATACCGGTCTACCTGTAATTTATTTTGACATTATTCTTCTGTGTAAGATTATTTTTGGCATATGAATGTATTGTCAAAGAATTCCAATCTAGTGACATGACAAAAGCTGTATTTCATTATGGAATGTAGAAAGTGTGAAAATCAATCGAATTATATATCAATGACATGCAATAAGAATAACTAGAATATTCTGTGTAATGCCACTTTTCTAGACTGATTAGCAGCCTAGAGCTATTAGATTAATTAATAGAGTTTTTTTCTTACTATTATTATCAGTTGATTTTGCTGCAGGGAGATAAAGACTTAAAGTTCTTTTCTTTTCCCAAAAAAGAAAGTGTGATTTGCCAAAATCCACATAATTCAGATGATTAACTTCTTCTCTTGGCACTTGACTAAACCCAAGAGTTTCTGCTGGCAAATAAAATAAGTGCTAAAAGTTGAAGTCAGTTTCTGATCTAGTAAACAAACCTACAGAAAGATTCAGCCTCAATTACGCTCTTTAAGTTTATGACGTGCCCAGTATTGTAAGAGATGATGACAAATGCCGGTTTCTTACTGAAAATCCATGATACAGCCTGAGAGTGCCTCAAAAATCAATGGAACGCTCCCCAATAAACAAAGCCATAGTGACATTCTTCCCTTTCCATTTGCTTATTCATTCATTTCTACGATCACATATGCATTGCCAGGGCAGAACAAAACTAGGTGCTCTCTTCTTTCAAACACTGCAAGGGATGCAGAGAGAAAGAGAATATAGACTTACTCCTGGTACTAAACTGTCCGATACAGTGGCTTCGGGTGTTCACTGAACAAGGGTATTCAGCTAAAGGGGGAAGTAGAGTCTCAGGTACGACTTGAACTCCTCTCAGCAAGCTTGGATCTCTGACACAGGGCTCCGACCCAGTGGTAGCATTAGTAAGAGCTGGCATTTTTTACCGAGTGGGCTATTATTTACTGAGTAATTACTATATTCCGAGCATGGTTCATTTACAAGTATGTACATGTTTAATCCACACAACAACCTGATGGACTTATTATTGTTATCTACATTTTATATACAAATAAACTATGCATAGGGAAACTAATTGACTTGCCTGAAGTTAAACTGTTAACAAGTTGTGAGGCGTGTACTCCCTAATTAATAGTCTATAAGTTAAGAATACGTTAATAGAAAACATAAGTGACCAAAAAGAAAGAAAGATAAGAGACGTTTGGGAGTACGGTCAAAATACTTGTGAAAATTCAGAGGAAGAAGAAAATGCTGCTTGAGCAGGGCCTCGAAGAATGCGTACAGTTGTGAAAGGTAGGAAGGCAGATGGGGCAGGGGACACAGTGCAGCCAAGCCCAGCAGCTGGATGCCGAGAGCACTGAAAGGACGCCGAAGAAAGGAAGAGCTTGGACCACTTTTCCCAGCAGGGCCATCTGAAAAAGCCAGGAGTGGTGTCAAAGTAGGGGTGTCACGTGACTGGTGCTCAAGTTTATGAAGATCTTTAACCCTAGCCTACATATATGGGAGGGGTATAAGTAGGTTTACAGTTATTTGCATGGAAAATAATACAATAACTAATAAATAAGAATATAAGAATAAACTCTGTGTTTCACATGCAACGGTAAGCCTGCTTTTGCTCCGCCCTGTATGTAGCCTATCATAATGATCACCCGACCTATGACCTATGCGATGAAAGCTAAAGAGGTTTGGAGGAGGGGTGCAGACAGGGGAGGGCAGGTTTGTCACTACCTCCCAACGCTACTTCATTTGCTAACGCTCTATTTTTACAAGTTTTCTTCATTAGCTCAATAAATTTCTCCATTCAAAGCAAACTACCCAGCTGCTGCCCTTGTGATCGCTCACGTTTCCACACGAGAAGAAAACAAGGGTACACACAATTAGTGAGGACACTGGACCAAGTCGTTGTCCTCAGTGGTCTTAACATCAAACCGTAAACAGAATCAATTTTAAGAATTTGACCAATGCAACTTAAATGTTCGAACAGGCCATTTTTGATCAACTTACTGTTTTTCCTCTTTTGGTGTTGATATGATCTCTATTAAATTGGATTTTACATTTGATGGGCATACCATAAAGCGTTCTGTATCAAAAAAATATTGCTCTCAGTATAGGACTGAAGAAATAGTGAGAGAGCTTTTTTCAATCTGTGAATAGCACGGGGCCATTACTGCTGAATTATAATAATTTGAGAATGATAAGGGGCCAGAGCAGTTATTCCAGTCTTTCTTTCCAGTGAGGGGTATTGCTGAAGCTTCTCTCAGTAAAAACTCCCTTTAGTTTCTGCTTAAAGGCTTTTCAGGGCATAGGACTTGCTGCTTGGATGGCTGACTGGCCAGGCCTGGAGGAACGGCACTGACTTAGGTAACAGAGGGAGATAGGAAGTAACTGGAATCTGGAGGACTAGAGCTTTTAAAGACTGATACAGAGCCAAATTAGTATCCAAAATGTTGCAGAGGACAAGGCCTTGATTTGGAACAACATCAGACTTTGTGGGCTTTCAACTAGAGGGCAGAGAACAGAGCAGCTAGGGGGTCTTAAAAAAAGTATCCCACGAGAAGTCAGGTAAGTGGTCCCGCATTCAAGCTCCTGGTGATTCCGAACCAGATTCCATGGGCCTGAGAAACTGCATGCAGTGGCCTACGGGAAGGGAAGGGCAAGCTCACTCATAGAAGATGCTGGCGTTAACAGCCGAAGGTGCCGGTTCTAGTGGGAAGTGGAATGTGGAGCTGGAAAGAGAGACAGAAGCAGCTGTGGTGTCTGGGCCAATAATGGGAAGCTGTAACACCCCAGGCATTGAGGTGCCAAAATTCTTCCCAAGCAGGACAGGAATGCAGTCTGCAACAGCAAAACCAACCCCTGCCCAGCAAGTAACTGATCCTGAGGTTAGCAAGAGCCATTTCCTTCATCCGCATGGGCGGTGGGAGGGAAAAGACCAGCCCCGTCGCTCAAGCTGAGTAGAGCTATTTTGTACTTGGGCATGTAGATCAAGAAGCCAGAGAATAGGTGCTGTGATGTTCCCAAACGGGACTTCAGGCTCCCTTTGTGTGTGAGCGTGTTTCTTTCTCTGCATTTTCCCCAATGGTCTACAATGAACGGAATTAGTTTCACGAGTAATGAGTTAATTTGTTTAATAGAAAAAAAAAATTTTTAAAGAGTATGGTTTTATTTTCCGTACTCCAAAGAGATGAGTAGCAGAAAGCAGAAAGAATGTTTTAGGTTCTAGGAAACACATCCACTGTCCTTGGAGACTCTACCCTTTTTCCAAATGACAATGTCTTCCAGTTTAGAGCCAGGGTATGCAGGACTCTCCCCCTGAGAAAGAGGGGGGCAAAACGAGTGAAAGAAGGTAGGAAAGAAAAGATAAAGCGTTCTTCCATATTTCATCCATGCAACTGGGAAAATAATTCGCAAGATGTTTAATTTGTTTTAAAAAAGGTGAAGATGCGAAAGCAAACTGGATAATTAATAATTCCACGGTGAATAAGCGGTCCTGGGAGATAAAGCTAATACAGGTACTTGGGTGGCCTAGTTTAAAGGTGGTTGAGCTCTGGAGTGTAATAAGATGAATATTAAGGTCGCAGAAACAATTGATTACACAGCAATCAATGCATTTAACTCATAAAGAAGGAGGATTAGCCAACTCTACAGGGATTTGATCTCCTGGTTTTGGCATGTGTAGGTATCTTAAAGTTTGCACATAGTCCATGAAGTCATTTTCCCTTCCGGTTGATGAGACCCTGAGGCATTCTGCAAAACTATGAGACAACAGTGTCTAAGCAATTATATAAAAACAATCCGCCTCATCACGCTCACTTACTTTAACAATGTCCTTTTGAAAGGCAGCAGCTCTGGGGGTTTTAAGAGCAACGATGCTCCTTAGACACGGAGAGGAAAAACTTCAGTAGATTCAGAGGAAATCATTTACACCAGGTGACTGAACTGTACAATCCTTTAGAGTGAAGGCTATCCTTTACATTACAGGGTAGCTGTCCACAGCTGTCACAGGCAACCAGAGAATCCCACGTGTGTTGAAAACAAGCATAAAAACTCATTAAGTTTTTAGAATGAAAATGAAGGCTTGGTTGGCCAAAATCCTTAAAGGAAGTTCTCTCACCAGTAAGAGCTCATGAGTAAAAGTACCTCCACTTTGTGCTCACGCCACTAATGCACACTGAAAGAAAAGCAACGTGTAATGTCGCCAGGAGTGTGCTATTCCTCCTTGTTCCAGGTTTAGGGAAACACGTTTCTCAAAACTGAGCACCACAGCCTTCAAAATCGTGTATCTCTCTACCCAGCAATTATTTGAAAATAATGAAGGCTGTATTTGAAGATTTTGCTGTGAGAATATTCAGGGTAATATTATTAAAAGGACTGAACGGAAAGCAATCTAAATACCACACAACAGAGGACAGCTGAAAAAACTGCGGTATAGTCAAGCAACAGAAAGCCGTGTCATTAAAAATAATGCTCTAGTTCTATGTCTTGATCGGGAAAGATTTTATGATCATGCTGCACAATCAATACTTTAGTGTGTGAGCGCGTATGTGTGTGTCTGTGTACATCAAAGGAAGTCTGGAAGCACAAAAACCAAATGATAAGCATGGTTCTCAGTAGGTGGTGATATTATAGATGATTTTGCTTATTTTTTCACTTGCTTAAATTACCACATTTTCTTATGAACAGCGTGACTTTCTTCGTTTTGTTTTGTTTTTTTCTTAAACAGAATAACTTCATTATGCATCAGTTTCCTTGAACATGGTTTAAAACCGTACTTGGATTTCCCATGCTATACTTAGCAACTATGCACAAAATAAAACCAGAGGACAATCAATGAGAACTCTGACTATGCTATAGCCTAGTAAAGCATTAAACTGCTGAAATAAAAGATATATTAAACTATCTTCTTTAACCAAAAGCATAATAAATGTATCAATAAATGTAACACATATATGAGCCATATGAATTACACTGCAAAATTAAAAGTAATAGCACTTCCACTTTACAGATGAGAAATACAAGGGATTAGTGATAAGAGGGATTAAGTAATTTGTACAAGAGCCACACTCCTAAAGGAGCCCTGCAGAGCCCTGGTCCAGAGCCCAGGTTCTGGGTCACCAAGTCACACTATCTTCTTGAGAAATCCAAATGGGCCAACGCTCTGTAAGACATGAAGATATAAGCCTTGATACAAAGGCTACGTCTTAAGATCTGCCACACGTTCACGTCTTTTGTAAAACAGAAGGGAGAGGCATTTTTCACCCTCTGTGATGGAATGAATGAATGATGTCCCCCTGAAAATGTGTATGTTGAAAGCCAAACCCCCCATGCCACTGTATTTGGAGATAGGGCCTTTAGGGAAGTAATGAAGGTTAAATGAGGTTATAGGGGTGGGGCCCTAATCCTATAGAACTGGTGCCCTTATAAGGAGAGGAAGAGACCAGAAATCTCTCCATTACCACACACATGCAGAGCAAAGGCCATGAAGACACAGTGCGAAGAAGAGTGTCTATACCTAGAAATCAACCTTACACATCTTAATCTTGGACTTCTGGCTCCCAGGAATGTGAGAAAATAAATTTCTATTTAAGCCAATCAATCTGTGGTATTCTGTTCTGGTAGCCCAAGTGGATTAAGATATTTCTCAGAGTATCATACTAAAGCCTCTTAAAAGTTACTTCAATACAAAGTCAAATTCAGGGTTGAATATATGCAAAAAATATATATATTATACACAAATATAAAATCATCCTCCTTTCCTCGACCAGTACTCTCAGCTATTCATATACTCTACATTTAACAAATGTAAACTAAACTAAACCTTCGTTGGGCCATGCCAAACCCCCGTCCCTTAAAAATTACCTCATCCTCTAGGATTTCCTTAATCCAAGAATGGATGGACCAAGCCTAAAACCTAGAAATTACTCAAAATTCTCCCTTTCACACATCCTCTATATCCCACGGCCACTGTGTTCCCTAGTAGGGTTCACGTCAAATGCATATTGGCCCCGTATTAATGGGCACAGTAGATGCTTAAGGATTATTTACTGTTGAAATCAACTGTTCTTCAACACTGCTTAATTTTCCAACAATCTTCCTTCACATCTCATCCCCAATGGGACTCAGCATCTCCCTCCTCCAGGCCCTCACCGGAGCTTATTTCACTTATCACATGTTACAAACATCTTTACAGGGCTGTCCACTCCCTTAGGCTACAAACTGCTTGAAAGGGAGCCGCGCCTAGGAAGACAGGAAGATCTCAGGATGTCGTGATGTAGATGGAAGGGAGCAGAGCATAACTCAGGGATTCCAAGCCCATATGGGCAGGGGAAACAGTTTGCTGAAGCCCTAAGGACACAGTCAAGCACCAAATTTGATCTCATTTCAGAAGCCTTAAGTTGGGCAGTAGGCTTGAGTACATGGAGTGTGACTCTCAAGGCCAACTTCAAAGGTACGCCGATGCTACTTGGCCTTGGTATCCACGTCTATTCTGGGCTTCTTTTCCCTTTAGCATTACCAAGAAGGCAAGACTCTAACATTCCAGGCTTCAGGTTTCAGTTTTTATCAATGTATTTTGAACTGTATTAGTCTGAGCCTCATTTTTCTATGTATAAAATGAAAAGCACGGACTCTAAATAAAGGATTTCTAAGGTGCTTCCAACTTGAATATGCTCCAGCCACTTCGCACGGCCTTGGTAGAGGGCCCGTGCCTTGGCCTCCATCAGCAGCAGAACCCAAATGAGAACACTCTGGCTTCCGGCTGAGAAAGAAGAACAAATAGCCTCCAAGATGTTTCCATTGTTTACAGGACTCTAAAGAAATCTTTTGGAAGAGGAACTACCCAGCTTGGGCAAACATATTACGGTTCCTACGTGCAATGCTTATGTATAAAACACTAGTTTGCATGTTAAAGTAATTGTCAAGTTAAAGTAATGACCTCTTTTATTAATTAGGGTCATGTTGCATTCAACAGAAAACCTCATTCTAAATGGTTTAGACTTTAAAAAGAAAGAGGAATTTTTGTGATTAATATAATCTGACAATTCAGAATGTAACTGGTTTTAGGTGCTGAAAGGTGAGCCAATTCCACTGAAACTACAAGGTAACAACACAATGGAGAAAGGGTAGGATGGATGTATAGGTCCCAAAGGAATGAACATATCCCACCATTTGTAATTGTTTACCCCCCTGACTTTCCCCCTTCTCATTACATAAATGAATTGCCTTTTCAATGGTTTCATCGCCATTTCTTTCTGCTCACATTTGCAATGAAATACTGTAACTGAATCAGTTTAAAAACATGTGCACAACATATAGATTATTAAGTTAACCCTGTTTAGATTGGTTTTCCTCCCAAATATCCTTGGGTTTACTGTACAGATCAAAAAATTTTCATTTGGTTAGTCCAGCCTCCTGTTAGGATGAGCTGATGCTCTGTCTTTTGTAAACTTGGCTCTATGCTTGTAACCTTCCTCTCTGCTCTGATACAGAGTCAAAATAAGAATAATTTGCTCAGTAATACACTCTGTGACAAAGTCTTGAGCCTTAGTAACTGGAAAGTCACTTTCTGCTCTTGGCAAGGCCATTCAAAATAATACATAGGCCACCCACTGGCAAATGAGTATTGGAAACATCTTGAAGTAAATATCAGGCAGCGTTTTACATAATTCTGTAATTCAGGTATTTTAAATATTCTTCTTACTTTGTATGAATACATGGATCCCATATTGTTAGTTAACTTGGGGAGAGGATTTTTCTTTCTACCAGCTCTTCCCCGGAGAAAATACAGGATAGAGTTGGCAGCTGCAGAGGCTGGAGCCAGTCTACCTGCTTTCAAGTCATCTCGAATAGTCTACTTGGTCTTAAGCACCTTTCTGTGCCACAGCCTTCCCAACTGTAAAATGAGGATTAGCGGCACCTGCCTTATAAGGCTGTTTTAGGACTAAAAACATTAAAGCCAAGGGCCCTTGGTTGATGTTCATAATTACAGATACTTTTATAAAACATTAGTAATATCTTCCAAAAGACATTTCCCATCTCCTTTCATTGGTGCCTAGTGGGGAAACATGTGAAACCATTTTTGAGACGCTATGGTATACACTAAGACTTAAGAAACACAAAAGTAGAGAGGTTGATAGCTGGGATTGTTTGAAGAGCTTCTCCGTCCTTTCTGGTCTACAAGATCCTAGACCTGGATTACCTACCTAGAGAAAATATAAAATATTTAAAATAGGGTACCAGATATCCATCTTAGAGTTGCAAGTGTCAGTTATCTAGTCCAGAAACTTACGGTTGAGATGAGTATCCATTTCTGAGGCATTTGTAAAAATGAGGGTCAGGGGTGCTGGCCTGTCATGGGGGCTGGAGGATGCCACAGGCACTTAGTGTCCGGGGACTAACTTTACAATGCACATGCCCACCCTGCGCAGGACGGATCCATAACTTTTGGTAAATATTACTCAAGAAAGAATCATCCTGCCCAAAATGACCAGGATGCTCCTTTTGAGAAACGCAGAGCCTCTGATATCTTCCTGCAGGGGTGCTGTTAGGTGCCCCAGGGTCATCGGCCAAGGTGAACACTGGTTCCAAAGACGTGTAGTTCATCATCTCAAAAGGCATCGCACTCCGTCATGTCCAGTTCAAAATATTAGACAGTTCTTCCTTATCTTGGGGCCATAGCTATCCTCTGGTCTCTGCTCTGTCTGCTATGGCCCACAGAATAATTTAAAGTGAAAAATAAAACTTGCCAATCTTCAAAACCAATAGAAGGAAAATTTACAAATTAGTATGTCGAAGTTGCAGCTCTAAGGAGCACCAGATGTTTCTATAAATGTGGATCTGTCATTTCATGTTCTCTCTTTCTCTCTCAATAAAAATGAGAGCAAAGCCCTGCAGTTCTGAGGGCTGCGTTTCACTCTGCAGTGGAATGCAGCGTTCCCTAATGGGATATTAAATATTTTCTCAACTGGATTCTCATTAACAGCCAGGTTCATGATTAATGGGTAGCTCAACCAGGCCTATATGCGAACTCCAGGCTTAACGATCCCATTACCTTTAACTTATACGCTGAAGATCTACACAAGGTAATGAGAAATCTCAATAATGTAATTCCGAATGAGAGCAATGTGGCATCTTTGCTTTTTACCTTAAAGTCAGCAGAGGCTGGGATTAGCCCAAATCAAAGTCAAAGAACATGTCTACTAAGCTGGACTGGAAAAGCCATTTGTGGGACTTGGAAAGCAACTGACCAGCGTTCCGCGGTCGGTTTCCTTTCTGTGGTTGTTGCCCTTACCGAAGTCTAGCAAACATAGAGAAAAGTGCCTAAGTCATGAGTGCACAGTCCAGGACCAGTTTTAATGGTGGAATCTTTCAAACTCACAGAAAAGCTCATTAGCATGCACATTAACTTTCTACAGTGTTAATTAAAAAATGAAACACTATCATAATTAATTTTACAGATTGACTATAATACTAAAACTTGATAAAAATAGGAGAAGGGAGAAAGAGAGAGGGATAGAGGAAGAGATAAAAAGAGAGAATATATAGACTAGTATCACGCAGCTATTTATAAAAGTTTCAAAATAAAGTAATAAAAACATCTGAATTTTACTGAGCACTAAATAAGCATCATTTCCTAGCTGAGGCTTACATACGTTGCCTTATTTATCCCTATGTATAGCTACAGAGTAGGTAGCATATTCCCCTGTTACAGAGTAGAAAGCCGAAATACGAAAGTTGGGTGACCAGCCCAGTCACATTGTAAGTAAAAAAACGGAGATTAAAATTCAGTTCTTATTCCACAACTCTGGCTCTTACTATTTGCAATTAACAATGAGAACTCAAGAGCCTATTTATCAAAACTCACTGCCACCTGATAGGATTTCCCCCCCCACAAATGCAAAGATATTTTATGGTTAATTATCAGAAAAAAAACCTACTCATATATTCAATATCATAAAGGAAACAAGTCGAAAAGTTCCCATAAATTAAAAACATACTGGAAATAATTTAACAAAATTCAAAATTTGTTCTATCTAAGAAATGTTTAAAACTTGGTAATATGACATTGAGAAAATAGATCTCATCGCATACTTAAACTATGCCCACCAAAACTGGACATAAAATAAAGGTGCTCACAATCTACATTATTATTTGTTACTTGACTGAAGATTCTGACCAACACTGTCAGGTAAAAATCAGAAATAAGAGCTCTAATTTTTGGAAAGAAGAAAAACAATAATTACTTGCAGTCAAAAGTATTAGTTCTCTAGAGAACCCTGGAGAATTAACTGAAAATCTATTAGCATTCACAAGGCAGTTCAATAAAGGGATTGGATGCAAGATAAACATACAAAAATCAATAGCCTTCAGGTAGATCAGTGATAACCAGCTAGAAGATATAATGGAATATACTGGAAAAACTCACTAGGTAGGTTTGTGTTTTTCAATCATTATAAAAGTCAACACTCCATCTTTGAGAAAGGGATTCTTTTTACTATATCTAATTTTTAAAGTTGCAATAATAGTTTTGATTTTTATAAGATCAGACATTACTTTTCTTCAACAAATGACTTTATTTTTCTCTAGGAGAAAAAAGAAAAATCGAATGATGAACTTTTAGAAAAAAGTTTCAGTATAATTTCTAAAATCACAGCACAGAATTTGGGCCTTATCAAGTACTCATTTAAACATTATTAGAATTGTTATAGCTACAACATTTTGTGAATGAGAATCCCAGAATCTTTCATGAAGGTTAGAATAAATTAGGTACTTGTGTTTGTTTTTGCTAAGTACAGTCACCATTTTTGCCCTGTGGAGGATAACTTTGTAAAAGCAACACCATTTGAAACGCTCAAACGTGTGCTTCAGGCCCTTTTTTTAATGCTTTCTTTCATTTTGGCAAAAAATAATGTTTCCATCAACTTGAGTTCCTTTCTTAAAATAACAACACACTTTTATATCGTTTTAAGATAGGCTTGCATCACCGCTAATTATGAACTCTAGGACACAAACAGAGAGACAGTTCCTACACAAAATGGTATAAATGGAAACTTGAATGTTCAAATACTACTTTCACCTACATTTCTTTGCTGGCACCTCAGAGACACAAAGTAATGAAATCTCAATTTTTCCCATTAGTTAATTAGCGCCTTCCCATTTTAAGTACTGGAAGCATTACAATGTTAATTACCTACAAGTCCATGCTCAAAAATCAGTATTTTGTTTTGTTTTTGTTTTTTTTTCTTATGCATAGGCTTACACACCCTTAAAAAAAACAAAACCCTATAAAATAATCTTGCTGTACAGGCTAAATGTTACAAAATGGAGTGCTCTAACAGCTAAAGGCAAGCTCAGGCAACTCGTGCTCTAGTATTGATCTCTTACTTCTCCCTCCACTTTTCTTCTAATCCCCCCCATAATGACATAAACTGCTAGTCTTTCCTGATGCTGTCAGTTCCGCTTGCATCCACTCTCAGATGGCCAGTGGAGAAGTAGTCTGGGCACTAGATCAAACTGTCAATGTTCCCCACTCAGCAATTGACAATCCTCTTGAAGTCTCCTGGCACATCTGTCAAGGGCCTCCTAGGGTTCTTCAAAACTCTTCCCCCTTGGAAGAGAGCAAGAAGGGTGGAGGGGCCAGAAAGGTATTGATCTGTTCTTTTAACATGGTAATTTGCCTGGGGGCTGCTTCAGTCATTGCCAAGCCAGACACTTGAAAAGGAAACTGTTTTTCAAAGTGGGGAGGTCTTCTCCAAACACTTAAAACTGAAAACAAATGAATCTAAACATCAAGTTCACAGTGCAGTGTGAAGGAGGTTGGCCAAATCGGAATGGGAGTGCTAATATGTAGAAAAGTGGCTTAAAATTAATTGATGATAATAAGAAGTCTGAAAGTTTGAAATGTATTTTAAACTTTTAAAAGCTATGTATGCATCATAACCAATTTTAGAAAGTAACCTGTTGAGTTACATTAATCTTGGAAGAAAAAAAAATAAGGCTGATGTAATTAAACTGATGTAAAACATTAATAACATTGATATTGATGAATGCTTAGACATCTCCATAAATGATGAAAACGAAAAATAAAATTGATTGTTCGTTTAATTACACCTCTTAACGGGCAACACACCGTGAAGGCTAGATGAGGAAGAAAAGGGAGGAGGGGAGGTAATAGCACCATTATTAAAATATCTTTCTCTACTGCTTTTGTCATCAGTTTATTATTTCACCAATGAAACATCCAGTACAGATAAGACTACAAGATACAATCAACTACACAAACATTGAAAAGTATTACTATCTCAAATATGTAAAATAATTAACGAAAAGCAATGAATCGTTCATGATTTTCAGATCGTGTGTTTCTGGGGATACATTGTTAGTTGTGAATGAAAAAGCCACACGACAGGGAAGGCAGCTCAGATCATGAAGGATCCCTTGTGGAAAGCGAGAGCTGGGAAAGTGGGCGTCTTAAATCAGGGAAGTTTTTAAGGACAAAAGCCCCAGAGAAAAGCATTCCTCACTGAGCTGCGTCTTAACTGATCGTGAGGCTGGCCCATATTTACCTGCCATGGCATTATGGGAGGAAATCAGTATTCTGTTAACCTCTGACCCCTGGGATCTGAAGCAGACAAAGGACCAATCTGGAGTCCTGGGAGAAGACAGCCAAATGTCAAAGAGCAGGGAAGCGACTGTTAGGGAAACATTCGGCTTGGGCACAGCCAGCCTCGTTGGGGCAAACTGCTATTCACAGAGACAAGACATGAAGAGATAACGCCATGAAATATGAACAAAATGGCACCTTTTCTGCCTTGCTTCTAAATTGTTAGCTTTATGGGACTTCATGCTGAACACTACGAAAAAAATCCAATTTGCTTTGAAGCACATTAGTCTGTCTCACATCCTAATTATTGTTTACATTGCCATTTGCCTTCTATTAAGAATTGAATAATTACCCAGCACTTCATAGTTTTAAAATACAAGCAAACAGGATTATCTGGGTAATTAAGAAACTGTACCATAGCTTTGTACTGCTGCGGAAAATATCTGCACACATAGGGGAAATGATAATTATCAATCAACTTACTTCAAATGGTATTTTAAGGATTTTGGGCAATTTGAGATCTGTAACTTATTAAGAAGAGGTTAGTAAGATCACCTTTGAGAAGTGTGGGTCTGTTTAAATCCATCTTTAGAAACAAGAGCCAGATAAGCAGCTGAATTTTCTCATCCACTAATGACACCAGAGAATGTACCAAGTACAGAGCCTTCTGCTGTTCTTTAATCCTAATAATCCATCCCAAATGGACTTTGAACAGCATCATCAAACTCTGTCAGACCATGTGGAGCTAAACCAAAGCTCTTCCACATTTAGATGTTGTCTTAGCTGACCCGGCCTCCCCTTCATTACACTCCAAGTCTGGCTATGCCCATCTCTTAGCTTGAACTCAAAACTAATTGAACTTCAAAAACATTTCATGCGAAGTCCTCTTCTAGTTTATAGAATTCATATGATCACGGTCTTCTGAAGATAGTGCTGTTTCCAAGCAGAGTGTGGTGTTTGTTGGGGAAGATACGCAGTGTGCTTGCATGCCTACGCTAGGAGAATAAAGCCAAGGGTAAAGGGAATTTGGAAACACTAGGTGGGGTGGGAAGACAGGAATTCAACCCCAAGTGAATACACACATATGGGATGCGGAGCGGAATTACAATAATACACCTTTTAAAGAAATTTATCTGGGACATAAGTGAACATAAAACAAAATCATCGTGGTTCTAGGTGTGAAGACTGATACGTTCATTCACAGATGTAGAAACCAGTAGTGAAAATACCAATGATGGTTTGTAGAGTCTACACTTTCCATGTCTATTTGTTGAAGGTGTGTGTGGACAAAAAAAAGGGCCACATACGAAACCTGACAAGCTAAGAAGTAACCACATAGATCCGAACATAAAAATTCCTAACTGAAAGTGAGTCATGCTGGGTAGCCGTGTCCTAGGCCGGCGGTTTCCTTGACAAAGGTCAATCTTTCATTTACTTTAAGCAAGCCTTTCTATTGTTTTTTGGCATCTAAGATAATATATCTTTGAAACATCAGAGAAAGCTCCTTTTCCAGACCCCTCAGACCACAGAATCCCTCATGTTCTCTTGTTCCACGCACACCATCTCTATGTGCTATAAATGTTAATTTTTAACTACCCTGTACCTACCAATGTAAAAGAAGTATGTGTTTCTCTATTTTGCCTTATTATCCAATCCCTGAGATTGCCCAGCTTTGCTTTCTCCCTCCCCGCTCTTAATCTACCACCAATGGACTTCATGTAACCCTCCCTATGTCTCCTCTTTTGATTCTAATGTATAAAATGAGTTGCAAAACTGCCATTCTCTGGGTCATTTTCTCAATCCCTTGAGATTTTGATTCCTGGCAATTGTCATCAGTTTGGTTCAAAAAACTCATGAAATTTCTCTACCGTTTGAACGTTTCTCAGGTAGAAAATTCTTTTTCAAAGAATTTGATCTTTTTAATTCACAATGTATTTAAGCCCTTTATTGGGACACTTCTGAACATTCCTAGCATAATCTGAATAGTGTCATCTCCTCCCTCCCACCTCAGAAAGAACAGCAAGATTCCAGCTGAAGCTGTCACTAAACAGACAAGCCAAGGGATTCACCAACTGCAAAGTTTCCTGCCAAAGGTCAAAATAAAATGAGCAGCGGGAGCCTGGGTTGTTTTGCATGGGGCGAAAGGCTGGGGAGTGACAACCAGCCACATCAGGGTGGTGGTGGCGGAGGGGTAGGGGTTGCACAAAGAGCCCTGTGCAAATAGTCCACTCTGCCTCCCAAGCCCAATCTCTGGAAGCATTCAAATCAAAACTGAATTAATTTGCATGGCATCTAAATCATTGGGCTCTGCATAAACAGAAGGAGATTTTGGCTGGAGTTTCCAAAGGAAGCTCTCACTGCCTTTGTGAAAGGGAGAGATGGGTGTGCTGTTTTGCATGAGGGTGAATACAGAATATGCAAATGAAGAATCTGCTGCCTGGAAAAGCAACCCTAGGCGGACAGCTGAGGACCAGCATTCACCCAGAAAACACTTGGTGTCTCCAAAGGGAGTCGTAAGGGGTACCAACATGATTGTCTCTCAGGAAGCCAAAATGGACCTGAATATTCATAAAATGTCCATTTAGTCATGGGACTATTAATTACCCTGCATATCATGGCACCCAGTGACCTCCCCTGCTCTCCTCCGCTGAACAGCTCTGAGGTACCAGCTGTAAGGGGACATGAGAAAGGCTTTATGTCCTGAGTGGAAAACATACAGTCTCTCAGGGTCTTGGGGACAGCTGGGCCTTCTTAATCACTCCTTCTCACAAGCAAAATAAAACTAAAGAGAGAGCCGAGCCATGCTATTGGACACAGATAAACAGTTTTCAGAACTCCAAGAGCTATAAATTGCTGTCTAATTTTATAGAAACATCTAAAAGGTTGAATAAATAAAATGCCATTCTTCTACGCTACCTAAATCTCCCAGATTCGGAAACAGTTGTCAGAGCTTTCTTATTTCATTTTAATTTTTAAAGCATCTGCAGCAAATCTGTAGGACACTCTCTTACCTGCCAGAGAATCTAACAGGCTGATGATGAACCACTGCAGTGATTCTCAAACTTTTGGGTCTTGGAACCCCTTTAACACTCTTAAAAATATTGAAGAGGCCAAAGTGCTTTTGTTTATGTGAATTAAAGCTGTCAATATGTACTGCTGGAAATTCAAACTGAAAAATCTGTAATTATTTATTAATTCATATTAAAATGTCAATAATAAACCCATTACATGTGAACACAAGTAACACTTTAATGAAAAATAATTATATTTCCTAGAACAAAAGAAATTAGTGAGAAGAGTGGCCCTTCCTTCCTTCCTACCTTCCTTCCTTCCTTCCTTCCTTCCTTCCTTCCTTCCTTTGCAAATCTCTTTACTGCCTGGCTTAATAGAGGACAGCTAGAGTCTCATATTTGCTTCTGTATTTGATTTGATGCGACATCACACATCAGGTACCCTCTGGAAAACTCCGCTGATAAGGAGAAAAGAGGGATAGTGCAGATAACATCTCGGTATGATTAACAACATTTTCACCTTGTAAACCCCATGGAAGGGTCTTGGGGAACCCAGCTGGAACACACTTTGAGAACCACTGCACTAGTGCAGTGAACTGGAGGAACAAAGGATGAATATAAACAAGATTAGCCCTTTCGTACCATCCCC
Organism: Mormoops blainvillei; assembly: GCA_004026545.1. NCBI lineage: Eukaryota > Metazoa > Chordata > Mammalia > Chiroptera > Mormoopidae > Mormoops > Mormoops blainvillei. The sequence goes on along the minus strand of PVJD01000118.1, from coordinate 324,719 downwards.
TACCCTTGCTTATGTGTTACCACTGTGCCTCAAAAAAGAAAAAAAAAATCTCTATTCTGCATCCAAATGAATTGCTTTCCCTGTTGAACAGACACTGACCAAAGAGCCCATATTGTCACCACATTTCTATCTAACAACAATAAAATTAACAGTAATGATTTCCACTTACTATATGTTTAATGATTCCAGGCACTGTGTTAAGCCCTTTACTCTATGCACATATGCTGGTGTGTGTATGTATTATATATAATCACATACTACTGCCATCAATTTGCTAATGCGAACTTGAGATTAGGGAGGTTAAGTTAGTATCTACGATCACACGTCTGGGTAAGTTGCACAACGAGAAACTAAACTCAAGTCTCAGACTCCAAAGGCAGAGCTGAGCCATTCTGTACTAAAACGGCTTGATGTTAAGTCATGCGCTGCAAAGATTTCTGAGCGTTCAGGCCGAGAGATGATTCATAAACATGATGAAAATGCTTTAGATCCAACTGAAGTAGGAATTACAAACAACGACCTCATTAATACATTAGTCACATACAAAGATTCTGATATATCGTGTTGACTCCATGAAACATTACGCCACCAAATAAATGTTTAATATGAAACAGGCCGCAATTCCTCATGCATTTATTTATTCATTCACTCAATGAACATTTCATGAGAACCCACTATGTCCCATAATAACCACTGGTGTTACTTCTCGGGTTAAAGCGGACTGTACTCACCCACTTACATCTCGTGATATGGAAGTTTTATACCACATTTACTTGTCCATGATAAAAACAGAAAAATAACAAATCAAGGTTAATCGTTCAAAATTTTAACACAAATATACATGTATGATATTTACATACATGTAAATTAAAGTGTTAGTTTAAAAAATATTACCAGGAAAAACTAAAAGAACCTAAATACCTACCAATAAGGGAATGTAAATTAAAGTGTTAGTTTAAAAAATATTACCAGGAAAAACTAAAAGAACCTAAATATCTACCAATAAGGGAAAATTAAAATATGATATATTCTACTCTAGAATGTTAATCATTAATTATGAAGAATGAAGAAAAGTTATATTCTCCAATGTGATAGTCAAGCATCAAAAAACAAGATAATTATAAGAATTATTCCAATTGTTAGTTTTTTAAAAATACACATATATTAGGATATATTTGGATTGCTTGCCAAATTGTAAGGTGTGGTAACTCATAAAAATTCAGAGTAACAGTTAAGTATGTAGTTCTATGGTGATATTAAATTCATCAATTATATCCAAAAAAAATCTCTGAAGTAGCAAAGTTCAATGACGTGAAAGTCAAACATACTGCGACCAACCTCTGTTTTGCACAGTGGTAACTGAAAAGCCATTTAATCAGTCTTTTTCCTAAAGCCTCATGTCTTAACAAAATAATTTTGTCTTAATTCATTTTTGAAAGGTACAAGGAAGCTCAGCTAGACTAAAATAAATCATCAAATCTTAAATACTGTATTCAAAAGTCCCTAACTGAGATAATGCCAATGTGTTGATTTGGTGAACCCAAAATTGAGATCATTGCCTCATTCACACACAAAAAGAAGCCTGGTCACCTGAAGAAGGAGAAATAAAAAAGTAGAACAGAAAAAGGACAACAATTAAACCCTGTTCTTCTCGTATATAAAGAATTGCGTCTTTCAATGATCACAGCCACTCTTCAAAGCTGGGATAAAAGCAGCCATGGGATTCAAGCAATTGATTCTTAAAGACATGATTCAAAGGAGAAGAAAATTTCAAAAGTAAAAGCGACATAAAACAGCATCTTTCTGAACTATATTTAAATGCTTCCTCTACAGTACTTCCTTCTCCTAAGGTCCTTAGGAAAACAAAGTCATCATGACTTTTTTTTTCTTCTTCTTCTTTTTTTTTTTTAACCAACAGCTCTCTCTTTTCGAGAACAAATTTGAAATCTATTTTACAGCCATCAAAGCACTTCTCAAAAGAGCTTTTAACAAGATATCTATGCTGATATAAAGGTACCACATATATAATCATATATAATATAGATTCCAGATATATAAGACCCCAAACAATCTATAGCAAAATTGTGTGTTTTAGCAAGGCTTGATTTCTACCTAGCTAAACCTTGTCACAGTTGTGATCACTTACTTGGCCTTAAAAGTGAACCCATAAAAATGTTTTCTTTGTATTAGTTGTATTTTTCTGTATATTCTCTGAAAATATTACTTATTAATATTTCAGAGTGAATATGTGACTTTTATTTTTAAGTGTTTTAATTAAGCAAAAGATAAGTTCATAAAGAATTTTTTCCTCTCTGCTTTCTGCTTAATATTTCTGAGGTAATAAAAGCATCCCTGTAAAACATCTGGAAGACTTCCTCACCGAGGGGAATGCATGTGTGTTGGGGGTAGGGTGTGTCCGAGATGGATTTTGTTTCCTTTTCTGACCATCTGAGGAGGACTGGTGCCTAAGCTAACTAACTGGAATAGTTTCTTATCCTCTGCACCCAATCACCAGGCAAGTTCAAACTGCTGGAAAGGCCAGCCATCCATTCTCCTGGGTGGGGCAGATGAGTGACTGACACTCTTTGTTGTCCTGCTGAGGCTGAACCAAATCATTTCAGAAAATGTTATTCAAAAGCACAATGAACTTGCGGCTGCTTCAGAGGGCAAGCCCGCCATCACCCTGCCGCTCTGGACACTTTTGAGGCAGCTCTTCATGTCTCCATTAGCATGTACTGTTTGGAAGTAAGAACTCCAAGAGGAAGTGTAGTTCTGTCCCCAAGGTCCCTTGAGGACTCCGGCAGATGACCAGGGTTACATTTAAACAACAGCATACCCCAGGCCTCCACCCGCCCTGCCCATTTTTGCCCAGGGATCCTTTGTCAAACATTTAAGATCTTAATCAATCTTCACTCTGACCTCCCAGACCCCAAGGAAGATGGATGAGGAAGGAGGCGACCTTTCACCTGTTCTTCTATTTGTCCTGCCACAGCATACCCATTGAAAAGACGGCTGGGGAGGAACCTGCTGCCAGAGTTCTGAAGCCTTGCCAGTTCTCCATTGTATCCCTTCTCAAGCTCTCTTCACACCTCCTCTTTCTTGTCCCACCCCAAATCACTTTTCCCTTACACAAAGGAAAGTTTGCTTTCCTTCAGGGGAAAAAAATGATACTCTCCAAATATCATTTGCAATATGAAGTGTGAAAATGGACATTATTCTTTGTTAGGACAAGGGCAATTCTTCCAGTTTTTAGCCTTGATTTCCAGGAGTGACTGGGAGATGAACACCCTTAGTCTGTTTCAGCTCGACACCTTTTGAAGTTATCAGCTATGGCCTTGGGAAGAGCAGAGTGATAAAAGAAATACTAGTATTAACATCAGTTTCATGCTTTATGATCTACGAGGTGACTTTTACCAATCTGAAAGCACCATGTCCTCATAGCAGCTCCATAAAATAAGTACGGTTATTATCAACCCATTTTATAGATGGAACAAATCAAGGCTCAGAGGACCTAAGAAACGTGTACAAGACCATATAGCTAAGTGACCAAATGGAGACACATTTCCTTGTGCTGATGGTCCTTCTGCTCCTCTTGGATGTTTCTCTGAAACCCCAATAATGTCATCAAGGATGGAGATGACAATTTTTATTACTCCTTAGGCTTTGATATGTTTTTAAAAGTCTCACCGAAGTTTAGATTTTAAGACTCCTTTGTCATTCAAGATATTTCTTTCTTCCCAAATTCATTAGAGATTCTTACTGGGAGTATCATAAATAAAGAAGCAAACAAACTGCAAGGTTTTGCGCCAAAAAAAAAAAAAGCGTCTTCTTAAAAGTGTTAATCATGTTATGAGTAGGGAAAACAAACAAACAAACAAAACCCCTGGGGAGCAGATGTGGAAACACCAAAGATTCTCAAAAGTGGCTCAACCTGCCATCCCCTTCCATTGACTATCCGACCCTGTGTTAAAAACGGTTTGCTCAGAAATGAACTGGACCTAATCCATGAAGTCCCTCCCCTCCCATGAATCACATGATTAACTAGGGTCCGAAGATTATTTCCATAAAACAAACCACTAACGTATTCAATTGCCTTTACATTCATTTCCCCCTCCATCTTTTTCTCTTTTTCTTCTAATTTGGGCTGTAAAGTGTCAAGGAGTTTCACAGTGGAGCAACATATGAGTTACTGGGCTCTGTGACAATTGAAAATCAATGACATTAGAGACAGAGAGAGATTCTAATGCCAGACATGTGAACATCTGAGCAGGAAATGAAAAGACAATGACTTTTAAAAATACGTATGTATAAGAATCATGACATGTGAAGATGTGCGTGTCCTGTCTTCAAAAATCAAAAAGGCAGAATAACTTACTCTAAAATGTGATGTGGTATCATCACCCAGTTCATTTCACTATTCCTTCTATGATTATTGTAATTTATAGGTCAATAACAATGCACTCATATACTTTATAATATTACTTCCATAGTATACTCCGAGGTTTCACTTTGGTACAGCTGACCTTGTTGCTAAGATCAAGTTGCTAAGTCAACAGCAAACCTTAAATCCCAACTTTCAAATGTTCAAGTTTACAAATTTACCTTTTTACTTTAGGTCAACAGAAAAGGCAGTCAGCCTTTATTCTGTTTTATTTATAATTAAATTAAAAGACATTTGTTAGCTACACCCAGAAATAACTACAGCAAATCAAGAATATCACTTTGGAAAAGCATAAACCATGAAAGGAGAAATGTATAGCTCTATGACACCAAATTATCAAAAATGTAATTTTTGAGGTTATAATTGTTGATTTCCAGTCAGTCAAGTGGATTGCCCCAGTTAATCCCACCATGTCATTAAGATGGTTGGAATGCCAGACAAATTGTTTGGCAGGCAGTTATTTCAGGCTCTTTAATCACCAAATCAGGTGAACCATGGGCAATACAGCCCATAGCTCAAGAATCACCCCGAGAAAAGATTAATCTGATCTGTTCCATAAATGGGACCAGAGTTACACTGTTTCACAGTAACCACAATAAGATTGGCAGCACCAGACTACTGATAACCACTAAAAATAAATACCAAGAAAAGATAAAAACCTTGGATACTGATTTTTTTAAGCCTTAAGCCACACATGACACTAGTGACACATGGACAAATGAATTATTCTCATCCCTTACTCAGAAACAAAGCATCTTTTAAGGAAAAAACTTCACAAACTCCCTAGTATTCTGACAGAAAGGGGACATATGGGAAGAAGGAATTACATACAGTGAACTTTAAGTGAGAAAAAAAAAACACCTTAGTAAGAATGTTACATAGAAATTAACATGATAAAAATACTTAGATTTCTTCATTCAATTACCAAAATGGATCACAATTTAATATTGCCTCCGATGACATATCAAATGAGAAAACTCTTACTAGTTCTTTATCACCTCTGGAGGAAATAAATCGTCAAGATTAATTTCACTTAGGGGACTTATCAGTGGGTGCTCAGTGGGACAAACACCCTCAAAACACTGTCACTCCACTTTGTTGAGCCATGTCTACTCTCGCCCACAAAGAAGAGAACGCTGGGTATTCTTCACACAGCTTGAGAGAATTGGAACACAATCCTAACTTTACATGTAAACTGTTTATGTACATACACAGGCAACCAGAGATATTTAACCACTTTATCAAGTCTATAGGCAGGAATACTGTGGCTAGTGAAAATCTGTCGACCCTCTTTAAGGAAGGATCCATCAAGCCCATTTCTTCAGCTTGATCGTTTCCATGTCTCAGGGTACATCTAGCCAGCTCAGGCCTAAGTGCCTTTTAGCAAATGTGCTTGGCCTTCTGCTGATTACGGCAGCATCATTTACGTTGTCACTACCAGCACGGTCTCAGCCTTGCCACCTGGAGATACAGCACTTACTCATTAGACCCCTCTGTCCCACCACATCCCACAGGGGCTGCTAATTACTGGCTCTACTCCATTTAGTCTCATCTCTGATTTAATTATGTGCACTAAGCCCTAATGAAAAGTACAATATGGCTCATCTTACCTTGGCATTCTCCATTCCGCTCTTCGTGCCCAGCATTGCACAGGCAGTTGCCAATGGGTACCAGCCACTCACCATCTGCCCCACAGTACATTTTTGGCACATCCTTCTCTTCTGAGTTGTTGACACAGGAGCCTCGGACTTCCACCAGAGAAGACGTATCAGCCCCTGTGATGGTGTCTGGAAACTGGGCCAGGTTGCGAACTGTGAGTGGACACTTCTTATAGAACACACGAACCGACACCAGGGCAATGCAGGCGCCCACATCCTGAAAAGCCAGATAAAACCCTTTTTTGCTCAATGGCCCTACATCTCGGATCTCGGTGTTCAACTTCATGATTCGGTCGCCAATGTCCACTTGGGTGAAGCTCTCGTCAGCGGCAATGGTGTCAATCTTGGCAAACTGGCTCTCTCGAATAAAACGTTCTTTGTCGTTGTCTGATTCATAGTAGTACAGGTTAAATGTCTCCTTGCAAGTCCCCATGACGCCTGGAAGACTATTGCAGTCCCTCAGGGTGAACTTGATTTCAATATACACCCTTTGAGCCCCCTCTCGGGTGATCCAATCAGTTCGGAGCCAGTTATTCTGGCTGGGCTCCATCACGTTGCACACTTGGTAGGTTCGGATGGGTGTATTTTTTTCATCCATAATACTCACTTCCTCCCACTGCAAAGATCCAAAGGAAATGTATCAGTTACAAAACTTCATCACACAGTGATCCATCAATCCTACTTTACTCTCATACGACTTCGAATTTTTTTTGTTTTTTTTTTTTCAGTAAGAAAACTACTGAGCACCAGTCCTCACTGGTAAAACATGTTATGGAGGAGATGAGACAATATATTATTGCGGAAGTGTTTTTTTAATTGTTTCATTCTTTTGCCTTAAATCCAGGGGCCATGGTGGATTTATTACTTCTGAGTTCTCAGCATTTCCTTGTGGTGGTCTAACGACCTCAAATTCACCTATTACAACAGCTACAATTTGAAGTGGCAACAGTTCAAATTTACTCATAAATGAAAAACTAGTATGTGTATTGTTTCAACAACTGAACAGAGACCTGCAAATTAAGAGCAGGAAGAGCAGAGCTTGCCAAAGGAAGACAATTATCAGTTAATTAGTGGTGCTCCTGTCAGAACTTTGCTCTGTAATACCTAAAAAAAAAAAGAAGTCAGTGGATTTTTTTTTTTTTTGGCACTGTTACTATTCTTTAAAGGGGGAAAGAAAATCTCACAATTCTGGTTTTGGTAATCCTGGGAAGAGAAAGAGTAAACTTTCTGATTGGATTCTCGGATACTCTGTCATTTGTAATGGTGGAACATGTCAAGAGCATGTATTCAATTAAATGTTTGTATATTGTTCCTGCTTTTAAAACATATATGCATAAGCAAACAAGAATGCACCCATGCTTTGCTCCTAAATATTCTGGGTAAAGTAAAATAGTAAGTAGTATTTGTGATTCAAAGCTCAAGAAATTTTTTAAAAAGGATGGTAGAGTTTTCTTTGTAATCTACTTCTTAATAAAGATCCTAATGGTGGGACAGTTTGAATTTACTATGACTGAAGTAGTAACTTCATTCTCCCTGTACTTTAAAAAATAATCCTAAAGGAAGCAAGATTGTTTTGGGGCTCCTGCAAGGCTCTTAATTAATATCTGCAAGTAGTGCATTTATATAGATCTGGTATATATCAGCTTAAATATCTAACACATGAATATAATTAAAAGAAAAAAGGATAGTTTTAAAAATGTGTGTTCTCTAATAGCTCCACTTAAAGCTCCATTCAATAAGATGAGTACATAGAATCATACTGTGTCTTTAAACGGCTTTCCCATGTGTGCATTGGGAAACTGTTAATGGATGGAAATGTTACTATGTGAAGGGCCATAATGCATAAAATTCTGTATCCCTTTCATCTGCTATCATTATGAAAGTTGAAGCTGGGAGGGATAAGTGCCCTGTGGTGATTAAAATTTCTTTTTATCCACTAACTAATAAATCACCAGTAATTTACTTATTTGGGGAAATTCATGTAAATCCAAAAATAGATCACCACCTTAAAAAAAATCACTCAGCATGTTTCTCATCTCAGAACAAAGGAAATATGGAAAAACATATTTATTCATGTAAACAAGAGCACATAGGGATATCTCCAAAGAGTTCATATGGGATAATTCAGGTGTAACATGAATTTTCCAACCTGAACTTGATTGTCTAAACACACTGATCAATTCACCAGAACAATGACAAATATCCCCTTAGTTTTATATTTTACAATCAATGTCAGAAATTCAATATACTCCTTTAAATGAACACTGCCAAGAAATTAGGTTTTTGCTACAATGTTGCCATCAGGAGCCATCACTTTCCATTATTCTCATGTTCTGTTTAGTTGTTCTGATGGAAAAACAAAAGAGTAGAGAGTTGTCTCTGACTATTTTCTATTTTTTTGTTGGTGGCATTGTCAAGTAAGGTTTCTTTTTCTTTTTAAAAATAACAATAACAGCAGCAAATAAATGTCATTATTGGACAAACTGGCATCCCAAGTTCCCAGCAAAGACGTTATCTGTTCTAACTCTAACTAGAGGCTTCAGAATAACCAAAAGGCCCAAATATGCTTTTTCCCTCAGCTAGAAAGAAGTTTGAAAGCCAGCCTATTCCTACTTGGTAGGTGTTGAATCTGTCTGTCACTCTAATGTTGACAAAGTCCTCTTCGAATACAAAATACAGAGATTAATTAAATTTTATAATTCGACACATAATTTCTCAGTAGCTCTAATGTATTTTGGAATGACAATTTCCCTTATCCACAAATAAAACCCCCCACAATAATACTTAGAACGTTACGCACATTTCAGGAAAGGAAAAACTATCTATACTCAGCCCATCAAAAGTTCTGGGTTGTATACAATAATCAGTATACATAGCATTTTTTTCTAAGAGACTTCGAGACAACGGAGAGAAGTTTTATGTCTAGAAAAAGTGGCCAGGTGCTTTTTCAGCAGTCGGGGGAGGGGGCGGAGATGGCGGAGTGTGTGGAGCCCGCAGCATATCGAATTGCAGTAAAAGCTTTCCAGAAACTAGAGAGACCATAGACTGTACTCAAAAATGTGTCACTTTTCGCTTTTAAATAGGTCCATGTATATTTAGTGTAACAAGTCAGATGCAAAGTCATAACTTGATGCATTATCTCTGTTCAAGCCCGAGAGCGGCCAGTAAGAAAAATAAGGCTCATTAAAATTTTTAACGCAAGTACTAACACCTTCCATCCTCAGTTTAGCAGAGAGTTCTAATACATTCAACCTACAGAGCAATAGCCCCCTTGTAGCATGGGAAAGCCTTCCTGAATCAGTGACCTTTCCAGGGTATAGGATTAACAAGAGTCTGACTCTCACAAGATAAAGCTGTACCTTTCTTCGCATTCAAAGGATGAGGGCAATTGCCTGCAATCAGCAGTGAATACAGCCTGTCTACACTGCCAGAGGCCTGCCAATCATTCTCCCTCCCTTTAAAAAAAATGGTTTTGAGGCCAGACTGGAATTTTTCAGCAGAGACCCAACTAACTGCAGTCAAGTTCAGGCAGAAAAACAGGAAGGCAGGGCCATCTCCATTTAATTTAAAATGCATTACAGGAATGGTTTTGGAAAAAGACAGCCTAAAATTCTCCATTTTCATGACCGTTTCTTGTCTTATTTTTGGAACCTATCTTCTAAAACAGTGTCTATGCATCTTTATTTTTCTTTTCCTCTTTTATTGCTTATTCAATGGACGGGCCGAAGCACCACATTGGGTGCTGGCATTACAGTTTTTACCTGGTAAAGGCTCCTAATCTTCCTTCCCTCCCTATTGTTTTTAATCAGTTGGCTCAGTCATAGACTATCAAGCACGTAAAGGTAGGATAATATGCTTAATTTTTAAAGGACTTGAGAGTTATTTCAATTTGGCAAAAGCCAGAGATACATATTGTACTCATTCCTTTCCAAAGCTGATTCATTCTGATCTGTCATGAAGGGGTAAGGCTGGGGTGAGAGAATACGGCCAATAACCTAACTCTGTTCTCTGAATCTTCCAATGGAGGCAAGTGATGGCGACTTTGCGAAGAAATGCACAGTGCATTCTTTTTCATACTTATAATGCAGCCTCTGCATCCCCAAAGATCCAAGACTCCAAATACTTAAACTTTTCCATTGAGCACGGACAATACTCAAGCTGGTGGTGTCTGCTGCATGTATTGTGCCTGGCATGAGTTCCAGAGGCTTTCTGTCAGCATGCAGGAGCACAGCAGCGGACCGAAGGTCATCCAGGGAGCACCGTGAGGAACTCCTGCCGCTTGCACACAGAACTGAACCTGCAACTGGTACAACGAGGGGCTTCTCCCCCTGGTATCTTTAGTTATTCATTTTCCTCATCTGGAAAAAAGAACAGTTTCTCCAACATTAACCCCCTCAGTACTTCATAGCCATCACAGTGAAAAAGGTATAAATTCTAATTTGGTCCCCAGATTGCATTTCTTGTCGGTATTTTAGTTTTAAATAGGCATCTAAGTCTATGCCTCTACCAATCTCCTAATTTCCAAAACTCTTTCTGCCCTTTTGGTTTTTAGTTCCTCCATGACAGACCTATCCAAGGGGAGTATAGGATTTCTGCAACAAAGCGTAATTCACTTCATAGGCCATGGCGGAAATCTGACCCCCTCGCCACAATCAACAAGAATCAAGCCATTAGGACTCTCAGAAAGTTGCTAATCACTCCTTTTTTACCCTTTGGAGCAGAGAGCGACTTGGAACTTACCCCTCCTTCCAGAGGGCTTGCTATCCACCCAAGTTCTCCCTGAACAGATCTGGAATCCAATAAGGTAACTGCAAAAAAAACAAAGAAAAATAGATTAATTTCCAATTGCAAAAAGCCAATACTACAAAAACCATTTGCCTGAGCGTTTCCATATGTGCTGAGGGTGCGCATATCCAACTCTGATCAAAACCTAAACTTGGTCTCACTTATGTAAATAATCATTACTCACTTGATCTTCTCCCCTCTTTAAATCTGCAAGTTCTTATTTATTTAACTTGCTTAGCATTTAAAATTCCATCCCAGGACTCGGTTGATTCATTTTCTAAAAAGGATGAATAGAGAATCTCAAGTACAATTCAAAAAATAAATATATCTATGTAGGGCAGTTGCACTCCAGAGCAAAATCTGCATTCATCTCTGTCTGGTGTCTACTGGAGTTATTTGTTTTTACAAGTTTCAGATGACCGCATAACTCATCATCATGGTGACAGAGCCACAAGTGAATTCTATCTGAGAGTACTCAAAGGGTCATGAAAAGGCTTTCTCCCCTACCATTTTCCCCCTCCACCACCAAATAAATCGGCCTCGGATGTGGTCTCCGCTGCTTTTTTAAATATCAAAGTTTCAGAATGGGGGTGGGTGGGGGAGGGCGGTGGTAGACGTATAGAATTAGAATGCAAATGAACTGAATTATTTATTCTCTTCCCCAGGTCTTTTTGAGGACAATCTGAGACTCCTCCTCCACCGAAGAGGAAATCACTGGTTAGAATTTTAGGTATGGAGTCGGGTTAGTGTTTGTGTGCAGCACCTAAGAGCGTGCATCAAAGCTCACGGGGACCTGGAGCGCCGCTGCCCAGCTGCTGTATCCCGCCCGAGCTGGAGCAGTCCTAGGCACCTAGGACACTGAAAAGGACGCAGTAAATTCCTAACCTCTCCACGTTCCCTTTCCCACCAAGATCTGCAGGCCTGGGGGTCGAAAGGGCCATCTCAAAGGAACCACTGGGTTATTAATTTGATCGGCGAGGCTGGCTCTTCAGGCTGGGGGAGGGGTGGGAATAGGAAGCCTTCGTCCCTGCTCTGGCGCACCCCAACTCTCAGTCTCGCCCCCGGGCCTCTGAATTCTGCCCATCTCTCCTTTCATTTCACCACGAAGTCAAAGGAGTTAAAATCAGCCTCTTTCTCCTGGTTTTCCCGGGAAGCCTGAATTCCTGGGGTCTGTTAATTATTTTAAAATGTAGAGCCTTCCCTGGGTCGCTCCCGCCCGGAGTTGCGCCCCCACCGCCGGCCTCATTCTCTCTTCTAGGTCCCTAGAGAAAAGCCCGCTACATCCATTTGGATTTATGTAAGGTGGATTAGGGACACAAAGGGAACAATAAGACCCAATTTACAAAAAAAGGGAGGGAGTAGAAAAGGAGGGTAAAAGGGAGAAAAGGAAACGTGACGGGAATAAAAAGCAACAAAATGAATTAATTTTTAAAGGGGAGGAGGGGGTCGAGAGGGGGGTGGCTCCCCCCACCCCGCTTCTTTCTACATCAGCCTACGGCTCCATGAGCGCCTTTTGTGTCTAGGGCTCCTAAGTTTTACTTCCAAAAGAAAAAGCAAGAAATGGGTTTAAAAAATAACCCCAAAAAACTCTGCATCTGATGCAGTGAGGTCTTGAAGGACGTCCTAACAAGTGTGCACAGTAACCAGCTGAATATGGGATCTAAGATTCGGATAAGAAAATTAACCCTGGGGACCAAGAGGTGGCAGCGGCCGAGATGGCACCTAGAGCCACGTCGAAAGGAGGAGGGAGATAGGGAGGGAGGGTGTGAGAGCGCTCCTTTCCTCCCAAGCAATGCCTGTCGGCAGGTGTGTGAATCTCTCCGAGCCTCCGTCTGGCGAACTCTGGGTACCCGCTGCCCAGCCAAGACTAAGTTGGTTTTTGGCTCCCTCCTTCGGAACAGGGAATATAATAGATTGCATAGGATAGGTGGATGGATCTGGAGAGAGGGACGAAGGAAGAGATGGGTGGGTGGGTGGATAGACTGGATGGATGGATGGAAGGATGGATGGGTGGATGGACGGATGGATGGATGGATGGAGGTGGTGGTGGGGAGCGGTGAAAGAACTGGCGAGACAGATTCTAGGCTAGATGAGCGAAGGCTCCAACACATGCATTCGCCGGAACATACGTGCACACAATCAGGGCACTCGCGCACAGACACAAAATCCTCCGCGTCCACGCGGGCACCCACGCACTACATACACGCATTTGCGCGAGCGCGCACACACACAGACATACACACGCACATATACACACGCACTCAACAAGCCTTTCTCTGAGATCGTCAGAAACTAAAAGATCAACCCCCACCTCCCCGACGCAGAGACACACACAATCCTTCCAGCACAGACGCGCAGAACCCTGAGCAACGAGATGAGTCCAGTCGGTCCCGTGCGTTCCCTCCAAACTAACCCAGTGTACAGTTTTGGGGCAAAAAAGCAAAACCTCGAGTACGTTCAACTTGCCGGTGGGTTCAGCAAGTCTGCGGGGTGATCTGAGTAGCGTGGGGCCCCAAAGACCAGAGATCGCACCCCTGGGACGCGGAGCCCAGCGAGGAGAAAGGTGTCTGACGCCGATGTTAGAAATCGGGTCACCGGCTACCGACGAGCCGCACCACTACCGCTGCGCAGCCGAGGCCCCGCAGCACGGTCCCGGGAAGCTCGGGGCTCGGGAAACTTTGCAGAAACCACAGCTCGAAAGCCTTCTACAAGAACCCGGGAGCACCGAGCCCTCACCGGGCTCCAGGCTTCCGTTTCCCCCTCGACTGGGACTGGGTGGGGGGATTGGTGGTAGCCAGGGCTTGGGCCACAAAATTATTATTATTATTAATTTTGGTGTTATCTCCCGTGTATCCCCGAGGACTCCTCGAGCTGGTCTCACTGGTGGATGCTGATAAACTTTGTCCTTTCGCTACAAACTTGGGCAGCCTCGCCGAGAGCACGGGTCAGCACCGGGGTCAGGCTACTCGGCGGCCCCACGCTGTCCCTTCGCAGATCCCTTCGCATCTGCCTCTTTCTCCCCAGTCGGGGCACACAGCTCACTCTGAGATTTCCCCCCGCTCTCCCTGCCCCCCCCCCCCCCCCCCCCCCCCCCCCCCCCCCCCCCCCCCCCCCCCCCCCCCCCCCCCCCCCCCCCCCCCCCCCCCCCCCCCCCCCCCCCCCCGCCCCACACACACACCGGCCGGCCTCGCGCTTCCGAGGAACAGTCACCGGTGGATCGTCCGCTCTCTGTCCCCGACCGCAGAAAGGCCGCCGCGCTCTTACCTTCATTCGCGGGGTACACCCTGGAACCGGTGACAGCGTCGCAAATCCCAAAGAGAAACGAAAAGAGAACGAGATAGAAAATCCCAGCCATGGTTCGCCGGTGCCAACGCTGCTCCTACCGCTTCTATCCCAGTGGAATAAATGCTTAAGTTAGGAGTGCAGCAAGCTGAAGACATTGCCAAGGGGGAGGACCCGGCCCGTGACGCCCACCCGCCAGTCCGGAGCTCGTGGCCAATGGTCGCACAGACAGGGCGACCTGGCCCCGCCCCTATTGAGCAAAACCCGCCTTGAGTCCCCGCCCCTCGGGGCTCAGCGGGGCGCTGGGTCTCCCCAGACTTGAAGGGGCGAACTCTGCGTGGGTCCCTGCCCCCGGGGAAGGGAGACGGCGGGGTCCCCAGGCCTCACCTCAGGGGTCCAGCCCCTGGGCAGGGGAAGAAGTTTCGAAAGGTTTTGAATTGATTACGGGGAGCCGGAGGAAAGGTTAGCAACCACCTCTTCCCCCTACGGACAATTTGAGACAGAGGAAAAGACCCTTTCATTGTAATAAAATAGTTGCAAAGTTGATCTGCCTCTTGCTGTTTGTCTTTTCTGAGGGTCAAAGCGTTTGCGCCCCGAGCGCCCAGGCTGGGGCTGCACAATTAACTCCTGCGCACGGCCAAAGCCACCCTGCCTTGCCCTGTTTCGTGTCTTTATAGCTCATCTATATATTAAATGCCTTTTGGAGGGAATTTCGTGGCTTGATTGACCCTTTCTTCCCAGGTTCCCTAGACGCCTGGAGAGCGGAGACCTAATCGGTCCCCATCGTCTGGTGCAGCGCCTAGCCGGAAGCTGGGCTCAGTCGCTATCTTAGCTCCGAAACTGAACGAATGACTTTCTAGCAGCGGAGAAGCTCCGCTCTGGCCCCATCTGGGCGCTCACACCGAGGGGCTCATCCCAGCCCCGACTCCCCGCCGCGGCAAGGTGCTCCGAGACGGCCTAGTCTGCAGGGGGTCAACTATGTGTTTCCCGGCGGGGGGTTCCCTAGAACCCGGCCTAGCAAGTCCCGGGCACGGGGGATAGAAACGAAGGGCTTAAGTAAGAATGCGGTGGCCTGACGCTGCCCGGACACCGCAAATGGGAACTCGGAAGCGGCCAGGAACCGCTGTTACAGCTCTGCGCTCCGACCGCTGCCCTGAACAGGTCCCGACAGTTCTCCCTGTCCCAAGAGACAGTGGTGGGCAGCGGGGCCCGCAGAAATCTGCTCAGCTGCCCCTGTCGAGGTGCCGCGTGTGTCAACTGCTGACTCTCCGGGGGGCGCAGACACTACTGGGCCCTGATCTGTCCCCCTATACCTTGGCCGCGGGCGCAGCCACCTGAGCGCCGTCCGGCGACAGCAAAGTAACCGGAGCCCCGGGGACTAACCCCCAATACAACTCGGTGCATTGGTCCTGACGTTTGCAGGGGACTCGATTCCTGACGAGACCTCTTTCTTTCCCTCCTCCCAGGCTGTTCCTTCTCTTGCTCCTTCCGTGGTTGGACCGGGTTTTCCTCCAGAGCCTGGGTCCCAGCGGGAGCACGACCCTCAAGGAGGTGGAAGCGCCTTTCTCCGGCAACGGCTCATCGTGAACCAACTGCGCCACCTGCGGGTCATACGCCGGAGTGTGAGGCCCCAGCTGAAGGGCAAGCGGACAAAGACCTCAATACGCAGCCCGCGGAGAGGTGGGTTGGTGGCTTATCTTTTTCATCCACCTGCCCGTCTCTGGCGCACCCAGGCCACCCCTGTGGTGCGATGGTGGGCGGCCGTGCGGAGAACCCCGGAGTCCTATTTCACTTCTAGCCAACTGGATTACGGAAGACGGAATCGGAAAACATTTCAAGGAGAAACTCGTATTCAACATCCCAGGGGGTGCCTGAGCAATTGCTACCCCTGACAAAGGAATCCTAGATAAAGCGGGAGGGATGCAGGGTGGTGTGGAGGAGAGAGCAGTTTGTGGCCACGGTTCCAGGTCACTGACCACTGTAGTGCACCGTGTCCCCTCCGTGGCTGGACAGCTGCACTCGTGCACACTCAGACGGGGGTTAATCAGACGGGCAACTTGTACTGGAGCGCGCTCGGCGAGGTGCTGGGTAATAGCTGTGAGTCAGTACACAAGACAGACGGACAGCCTGCGCAGCTCCAGGCATTTTGGTTTCTCGGTGCAAGACCAGCTCAGATGTCACAGTCTGAGGAAGTGGATTTCAGTTATCGCAGCTACTGATTTCACACGTGTAAAACGGGGGCGAAATGAGCACGGGGGATATATATGTGTATATGTGTCTGTATGTAAATTATTTACTGTAACCGCACGAAGTCCCCTTACGGAATGCATTTCTGGGTTCTTTCATGTGTTTTCCCGAGTTTCAGAGGAAAAGAAAATGAATATAGGTCCCTGTCATTTGGCACACAGACTCAAAAGAAGAAAGAACCATCCGAATTCCGTTTAAAACATTTTAAACAATAGTTGCTGGTTGCCTCTCTGCAAGAGCTTGAGTTTTGCATGCATGTGTGGTTGAAATGGGAAACTGGCCGCCTCCTTAAAAACAGTAAAATTTCTAAAACGTGTACCACAACCCCCATAAGCACTCTGAGCATTAAACAAAGTCCAGCCTCAGCTGCCTGAAAGCAAGGCTTCATTTTCTAGGGTACATTCAGTGACTTCCCCTTTTTCTTCTCATTTCCCTTTTTAGGCTTTCCAGCAACCCAGTAATCTGGAAGGCCAGGAGACAGGAAATGCTAACTCTGGAAAACGCAACTGTAACTTCCTCTTGAAAGCGTTTCTGGGCAGAATATCAGAAATGAACAGCTGAAAATTCTTCTGTCTGCTCTTGACTGCCTGGGGGAAAAGTGTTCTAGTCCGACAGACACCATTCTTCCTACAAATAGGGTAACAATGAAAAGAGATGGTGGCCCTGGTCCACCATCAAAGCAGAACCTCCCACTTTATTGGAAAAACACCCAGGATTTGTCCAACATTTGAAATAATTTACTACAAACCAGTCATCCAATTGAGTCATAAGCATGCAAAAGAATACCACACTTTCAAAAAGTACCTAAATCACCTACTTTTAAGATAAATTAGCTTGACTCTTGCGTAAAACAAGCTCCCCAGTGGCTGTAAAAACTTGTGGTCATTTAAATTCATTAAGAGACATGTCAAAACATATATGCTTATAAGCTTAAGGAAAATAGTAATTAAATAATTTTGTAAATTTTCCCTTTTGTATAGTATCTATGACAAAGGCTTGAGCTGCAGAGTACATTTTAAATGTTAAGATGAATTAAGGTTGAATTTTAAAGGTATTTCTAATTTCTAAAGACATTTAAACATAGCCCCAGGTCTCCCAGACTTTCCACTTCTAAGTGGAGGGCCAATTTCACCCAAGTAATGAGAGAAGGACCTTTGACCTGTGGGTAAATAAGCAACGATAAAGTGAATGCATGGAAGACTGGAGAGAGGGAGAGAATGAGAAGATGAACCCACTCTGCCTTTTACGAAACACTCTACCAGAATTATTAGATAGTTTAGCTGGACTTTCCTGGGTGTCAGTCTTTTTTATCAATATAAAGGGGTATCCAACAGTGGCAATGTTAGGACCAGGATTTTCAAGACAGACACCCCTGGTTTAACTTGTAGCTGGTCTTCTACTAGCTGTATATCTTCGGGAAAGTTACCTAATCTCTCTGAGATATGGTCCCCCCATCTATGAACAGTAGTTGTTATGTGATTCTTCTAAAAATTGAATGCATTTTAAAGAGCATGGAGTATAGTATCTGACATGTGGCAGGCAGGTATTATTACTGATAAATAATAGTCCTTTAAGAAATATTATAAGTTAATAATTTAATATTAATCCTTTAAAATCATCCATTTAACACTTAATATTATTAAATGGGAAATCATTTACTCAGCTTGAACCTTCCCTTCCATGAGGAACCCAGGTACTGGGATTGACCATGGGCCCTCCATGAGAGGAGAATGCTTTATTTCATCACCTCCTAGAGCAGGGGAGGGAAATAAATTCTACTTCTTCTCCTTCATTGTTCACTTGTAACTGCTCGCAGTCAACACACATTACTTGATGATTCAACTAGATTTGAACCTGAGGATGGCACTTGTCCCCAAAAACAGTAGTTTCAAAAATAATTAAGTGAAACAAGAAGTGAGGAATCAAAAGCCCTACAACCAAGTCAATTATTGGCGGTAATAAATAGCCAAGGCTTTGTCTGATGAAATGACCACCTTTGTCAGGGGTGGGGGGATTGCTCCCAGCCCTGAGATAACCACCTGGAATACAGCAACCTGGAACCTGGAAGACCTTTCGCTGGGCTTCCAGAAGCTCCCAGGGAACTCTATGGGAGATTGCATCCTTCCATATCAAGGCTTTGATAATTATTGCTTACGCAAAAAACAAGCATTACTCTTGTTAGCCCTTTAATCCTGAATGGGAAAAATGGTCACAGGGCTCAGGTCTTGATGAGTCAGAAGAATGAGAGAGCAAGACATAGGAGTCCCTGGGATGGAAAAGGACAAAAAAGAAAGGTTGGGGTCCTCGAGGGGGCAAGGCTGGTTTCAAACTTTGGTGATATACCTACATTTCAGTTTAGTGCTAATAAACATTTCTCAAGCACTGCTATGTGCCAAACACCCCATGTTTAAGATGTGAAAGGTTTTTTCTCAGCCCTGACCAGGCATGACACCCACCACGAAGGGATGTGGTTGCTGAGTACAAAGCATCAAACTTTTGGTGCCCTGGAGGCTGCCGAGAAGGAGGAGGAGGAGGAGAGAGAGGAGGGCACTCGGTTTAGTTCTGCAAAAACTTGAGAACCCTAGAATTAAACATTCTTTAGAGACTATGAACCTTTCTTCCGGAGAATTCAGAGATCATTTTCATGTTTTGGGCTGAGTTGGGAATGTGAGTTAAATATCAAAACTGTTTTGTTTTTTATGCATGAAAGCCATGCCTCCAAAGAAATGTGAAATCCTTTTTACTTGGAAGTCTTCGATACAATGTCTGTGGAATGGTGTCCGCTCATTCCAGCTCCAAACACCTACATGAACCTTCATGTTACAGCCATTTACTAGTCTAACTATTAAGTAATTTAATATTTAATATCAATGTTGCTTATGATCATTAAAAGAGTTTTTGAAATAACAATTATTGATGATGAAAACCTAATGATAATAAACGTGAATAACATAAACTGGTGCAATTTTTTAGCCATTTTTAAAAGAAATAATTATTTGGTCAGAGAACCAGTTTATGAAAATACTGTAACAACCCTCTTCCCCTGTTTTCTTGTTTGTTTGTTTGTTTTTCCTTCTTTCTGAAAAACAGCCTGTAATTGCAGTGAAAGCTGTCAGGAAAAAACAAACAACAACAAAAATAAAACACAAAAACATGACCATGGGCATAATTTATGATTTACTACATAATGAGAATGTAAGTTTGGAACCCTAACTTTTCTGTCCACTGTCATAGTCTAAAGAAGAGTGCTTTGTTACAGAGGGCTTATGTTCCAAACATTTATTCTGTACTTTCAAAAGATCTCTGAATATTCTAAAGATGTCTAAAGTGACAGATAATGTATTTTTATGTAAAATATAAATCTTTTAAAATGCTGTTTTAGATAATGGAACTTTATTAGCATACTATAAAGGAAATGGTACTTTTGAAATCATATTTATATTTCATTTATTTAACTTAATCATTTGTTCCAATTAGTGAATAGGAAAAGCTTTTTGCCTGCAAAAGATTATGCTGCTTGACCATTCAGTTATTTATCTAAAGAGGAAACCCAGTCAAAATCCAAGAAGTATAGTTTAGGCATTTTGCTGGAAATCATATTTTACTTGAGCACCACTGTTAACCAATGAAATATTACTAAAATCAATTGAATGTAAATAAACTCTTTATATCAAGATATACAAAAGTGAGATTAAACATGGGTTGGTTAGAATTGACTTTATTTGGGGACTTTCTGGACATATGATGTTTTTAAAAAATGAAGAATTCATATAAAATAAATGCTAACTCCAGAGTTTATGCACATACATACATCATACAACTTTAAAATATCCTCTGTGAGCAGCCCTCTTCAATTTAGTTATATGTGGAATCACTTTTCTTCAGATCTTGGCTATCTTTGCCCAAATAAACTGGCTTAAATTCAGGCAAACAATGAGTTATTTGAAGTAGGGAGGTAGAAAGAAATTCAGTTAGTAACGGATCATTTGACTCAAGCCGACATTTGAAGTATATACCAATTCAATTATTTGTTTTTCTTCTTATTCAATTCTATGTGTACACACCCCAGGTTTTCTTTTTGCTGGGCCATGAAAGTAGGAGTTAAAAAACAGGCATTAAAACACAGAGAATGGTATTCCCACGAGACTTATTATTTAAATTTGTGACTGTGTATGTTACTTCCTCTGGAGGTTACCCTTAACCATCTTGATCTGGATTAGACATTGACTTATCCCAGTTTGGGAGAAATCTTTTTCTATGTAGAACATTTATGTAATATAAATAGTAAAGGTAAAGTTTATTTCCTGAGATTTGATACTTCACTTTAGCATTCAGGATTAACATGTGGGATGATATCTATGCTACCCCTTTTAAGTCTCTATCGCCTTTATCTCCTGAAGCTCTGAATTAAAGCAAACTTGAACCCCAAAATGCACAGGTGATTATGAGGGGGATTCCAACAGATGTGAAGTTTAAGGGTGACGCCCCATCTCTGAAACTGGAACCTGCTTATTTATATTAGGTGAGACACCTATCAGAGGTAATTGAACATCAGCAGGAAATTAATCAAGTCTGTCCCATTAAATGGTCAGTTTACTACAACTCAGTAAAGCTGGGCTCCACTTCCTCTGTGTCTCATTATGCTCTCATCTGAAACTTTTATAGTTTTCACTTGGGTTGTTATCATTTAAAATACTTTGATAAATGTCTAGTTGTGCCCACGCTGCTGAGCCGGACGCCCTGGTCAAGTTACTCCAAGAATTACATTTGCAATGCAGAAATCACTGCAAAGGTTGAACTGTCAAGGTGATGAGAACATTCAGGATGCTTTGTATCTTTCCACTGATAGCTTTCTTTAGCAATCCACTTCTTGTGTCACTTGACGATGTGTATTTATGTGGTATAGATATCCAACTATTTATAAACTTGAGTCCTTGTTTTAAAAACCTGGCTTCGATTAAAAATAAGATTAGCCAGCTTTAAAGCTCCTAAAGCTGTCTAAATCTGGAAAGGTCTGTGATTTAGAACCTTCCTCTTGCTGTATTCTGATTTAATCAGCTCAGCCGCGTTTTACCCATGTCCACCTACACACAGTTGTCCATCTCCTTGCAACCTTTTTGCTGTCAGTCAAGTGACAACCTTGGATGGGAGCTTTGTGTACCAAGGCCTCCTGAGGCCCAACACTACATTTAGATGGAAAGAATGGGGGGAGGACCGAGGGCGGCGCATAACCTATTCTTCCAACGCTGAGGGTGGGAGACTAGTGGTGGGAGGATTTTGGTCTACAGCTCTTCAAAAACTGCTTCCTCAAACACACGCAAAAAATGCAAACACATCTACCAAACCCCTTGCATCTGTAGCCCAGCACCAATGTAATGTGAAATTACTCTAGTAGAGAGGGGCGGGGGTGGGGTGGAGTGGGGGCAGACATTCCAAGGCTTGTTGATGCAAAGAAAAAAGGCTCCCTTGCTGAAATTTATCAGTTAATTGGAGCTCAAAAATAGTCCTAGTTTCTCTCCTAGTGTGAGCCATCAGATGTGTGTAGTTTCCCCTTTCTTGGATTGACTGATTCTAGCTGACCTGTAAGTACTAATGTCTCTTCATAAAATTACTCTGAGAGTATTTCTTCCAGAGAGTAGCAGGAGGAGTCTTTTGCTTAAGACTTTGTACATATTGCATCCTGTATAATTTAATGCCTTAATGTTGGAAGGAGTTTGCACTTTAAAATATGAAGACACACTATTGAGACAATTCTATCTGTACAGTAGATGACTTTCCTGAAAAGTCAGATAGGTCATCAGAGCAAATTAAAATTTCGGGAGCTTGAGTTACAATGAAAGCTTTATTTTAATTTCTTTGTTTTTATTTGGTGCCATCCGCATTCTAATTATGAGTCTCTTAAGTTCGATATCATATTTAAGATCAGCTAAAGTTGCAGGACCTTTAAACAAAGTGTCCCAAGTTTATTATTAAATCACTAGCAGCCTTGATATTCTCTAAAAATAAACAGATTCATTTTCACCTTGTTGCTGGAAATGAAATGTATTTCCCTCTGTTTCAATTCAGGTACGTGTCCCTTAAAATATTGAATACCTTACTTTACTTTTTGCATTAGCTATGCTCATATTTTGCTTGTATTGTGTTTCTATTTTTAGTTTGGTCTTACTGGAGGTCGGAAGACGTACAGAGAAAAGTGTGAATGATATAAGTGTGAACGTTATAGTTCACCATTCTGTGCCAGGGCCGGTTTTGCTGTGTTGTGTGTAACAATTGGCTGTTTTCCTCTATCAGGCAGAAGGCGAGCAGCAGTTTGTCCAGGGGCAAGGGTGTAACCAATAACCCAGAGTAAATAATTTTATAACCCTGGAGTTCATTTGGGATGTTAGCACAGATGCTTGGCAAATCCACCAGGAATATTTTGCAAATGTTTGATTCACCAGTGCCTTAAACCTGTTGAATGTAAAGCTAATAAGTACCAAGAAATAATTTTGTGATTCTATATTTTTCTAAACACGGATAATCTTCAACACAGTTCTTCTTCTGGTACTGAGCACAAAAATAGAATAAGTCTAAAGGTAAAGAATTCTGGAAAATTACATATACATACACCTGTCTGAAGAGTCTCAACAATAGTAAAGCCATATTATCGATTATTCTCAGTTTACATAGATTCTTTCTTCTGCAAAGATAACTTGCCTATTTGTAATTCTGTAATTTGTTTTGCTCTTCATGCTTTGATAAAACGCACATGCATAATTTAAATCTAATATCACTTAGAGTTCAACTCTTTTGACAGTCGATTAATTTTCAAAATGATAAAATTGGTGAGAACCAATGAAGTAGTACTTGGAATTAATATTTTAGAATTCTGGAAACTTCCCATAAATTACTCTTGGTTGTGGATAGAAGTAGGCTTTTAGTAAATTGTCTCCTTAGTAAGATAATACCAAGAATAATATTGGTCTTTAGAACTCAATTTGGGTTGGTTTGATTTATTCCAATGAAAAGTGTGCCTGAGGATTATCTGTACAAATATCACACACACATATGCACATACATAGGCACAAACTCACATAAATCCAAAAACACCCTTGATAAGCCTCCGAGATTTGTTATACCTAAAGAGTATGACTTGGAGTAATACCTCTTGCCTTCTGACTCAGAATGAAAGCAATTTATAGGGGGGAAAAGGGGAAGGTTAGTTGATTGTTAAAGAAAAAAATAAATTCCCTGGCGTCTGTATAAAATTGTCTCTTGAAACCTCTAAATATTGATTTTTGCTTTTAAGTCCATATTATTCAATATCTTTTAAATTCTTTCTTCACCATGGAAAAATACATTTTTCATTAATGCTCAGTGTACTTTACTTGGGAAATAATAACCATAGAAATGAATTTCAGAAAGTAGTCATAGTATATGTAGAGAAGTGTATTCCTGTATATGTATTCCAAATGAATCAGGTTGTAATTAATTTATGCAATAAAATTAAACTAGCTAATGGTGAAAAATTTCCCAAAATTTTGAAAAGTTTATCTCTTTTCTGTGACCATATAGCATTTGCACTGACTTTCCTTATGGGGCTCATCCATTATAGCCTTTTGGGGAATAAATACAGATTTTTTACACAATTACTTGCTTGATGCCAAATCAAAATGAACGGCCTTGTGTTGTAACATATTGGACAAATGTGTCCACTCTGTAAACAGAGCATCTAATTGCATTCCCTGTTGTCTCTGTGGTGGATCTTGATTTTCAGGAACTTGAAGATGTTCCCCAAAGCCACCAATACTTGTTCTTTTAGCTGATTTATGTGAGTGCTCCCAACAAAAAAGGAATAAAACTCAAAACAAATCCAAATAGCTTAGCTAATTGTCAGCAACTCTGCTTAAAAGTTAATGGTTTAGAAGATTCAAAATGGTGATTAAAATGAGATTTAGAGAAACTAATGCTTTGGAAGTTTTATCCTGGCCTCACTTTTTTCAAGAATCAAGCACATTTTAAAATTGGCCGACTTTCCAAAAATATGGTCAGAATTAAACATTGTGTAAAAATCTATGGCCTCATGGCCATGAAAGGCATAACGATCCAGTTACAGATTTAATGTTGAAGGTTTTGACCATTTGATGTGACCTCCACTGCCCATGACATGTGATTTGTAACTTTATTGAGACCCAAGTTCAAGTTTCACACTTTATGGCCAAAGCAAGAAAGAGAGTCATTTAGTTAAATGATCCTAGCTGTCCAACCAGTATTCAACCCCTCTCAGCTCTCATGTTCTCTGTTCTTCATCATGCAAAGAGTAATTCTCCTTATGCCTCAGTTTCTTTATCCATGAAATGGGGCTAAGAATAGTGCCTACCTATCATTGTTATAGGAATTAACTGGTATACTTTATACAGAGCCATAAACAGAGTGCTTGACCCAAAATCATTTTTCGCTATTAATATTATTGTACCTTAATTTGGTGTTCAATGGTGAGGCACTAGATAATTGCCAGGAAACCTTTTTTCATATGGGACCATACATTTCTTTATTTAGTATAATTGCCTGAAAGATGCTTTCAAAGAGCCTCACAAATACTTTCCTGCCAAAGATTACTGTTTCCATTTGTCATTTGCCTTAACTTCAGAGGTAGACTTGCTGTTAGTCCATAGGAGGAAACTGTCTTCTCCCCATGTACCATATCTTGCAGAAACTAATCTGTTTTTCTATTTAGATATTTTATATCTTTGGCTTCACCTGTTGCAGAATGTTTAGACACTTGCATGTGTTTTTGTTTGTGCGAACCATAACTTTTCTATTCCTGAAGTTTATGCTGAAATACAGATGTTAGTCAAAATTGCCCTCTCCCAAACACCGGTGGCAAAATCTTAATCAATGGAATGTGGATTCTGTTGATAACATAACAAGGCAGAGCATGGAAATTAAATAATTTAGCTCATGGTGCTAGAAAAATGTGTTAAACATGAAAGAAATGTCATGTTGGACAACAAGATCCTGGATTCTGGATTGTTTGATGATAGACAAGTAATCACATTTCTTTAATCCTCAATTTTCAATCTAGATTATCTTTATGGTTTCATTCAACTATAATATAATATAATCCTAGTTCTAGCAGTTGCCACACTTTTTTCTTGGGGAAGAATAAAGCTTCATATTCAATTACTTCAAAGTAATTCTCTACTGTTCATAAACAAAGCAAAGATTGAATGGGCATATGCAACTTGATATTTTTGTATGTAAATCTTGGGTTCTGTAAAAATTCTATAATGATAATAGCTAAAACTTATTTTCCAATTTATATTAAAAAGCTCTGTTTTTCAAAATCACATGTTAAAAACTCAAACCTCTTAAAAGAATATATGAAATGCTCCGTATATTTAACTTTTCCTATAATGTTAACCTTTGCTTTGTTTATGAATGCAAGCTTATGAATTCATAACTCTCATAGTTAAAGGGTCTTTATAAATAAAACAACCCACTTAGATCTGCATGTTTCAAATAGCAGGTCAACAAGCAACTGACAGATGGATGCATTTTTAATTAGTCAATTCATTACTATCTTTTGGTTAGAAAATTTTCTGTGCAGGTTGTAAGAGAATCTTTCATTGGGTACAAAAATAAGGACTATCTGAGAATCACAGGTTTCCTAAAAGAATTATATATTTTAATATTTTGATAACCTATTCAGATTTTGTGTAGTGATAAATTAAACTAAATTTTTGGTGGAAAGCCAAATCAAACAAAATAATTTGAGGTTATTGCAAATTTGAGATGTGAATAAAATGTGATCAGTATCTACTTGCATTTATGTTTATTGATTTTAACTGAGTTAAACCACCCAGCAGGATTCAATTCAATTCAAGGCTGCTTTTGTACTATTGTACAGAAAAAAATCAACAATATTATGCTTCAATTTTTAATTTGCATTGTTTTGACAAATAACTTTGAAAAAAAGGTGCTATTTGTTTTGGAAAAATTGCTGCAAAAATGAGAAGATGCTATTGATCAAAAGGAGCCAGATGCAAAATTGTAAAAGGTTTTTGGAGATCGTATTGGGTGGTCCCAATTTTAAGTGATGGTCTTTATTTAAAAAGAAAAAGAATAGTCTATCAGATTATCTCTTTATATGAACAGAATAAAGGGAATAGAGAAATGAAGTAATTATTTCCATAATTCAGGCACTTAAAACTTTCTTTTGAAATATTCAAATGATTGATATGATAATTTTGACTGAATTAGACAAATTGCTCTTTCACAGTTTGCCTTCTCATTACATGAGTAGATACAATCTAAGTGTGGATGTAACATTTATAAATGCAGAACACTAAACTCATAGCTTACAGTACTTTTCAAGATTCATTCAATTACATATAATCACTTACTTTTTGGCAACATGGATAGTAACAATTTATCATCCTCTTCTTTAGAAGCACCTGCTTCTAACTTTTCCTCTGGGACCTTACAGCATTGCTATACAAAAAATTTCAATGGATGACGCTAGTCCGTTAGAACCATACAAATATTGCCAATCACTCTGATATATATGAAATACAGGTAACAATGTGAACATTGAGTTTAGAATGAAAGAAATAATGAGTTTAACTATATTTTAGTAGTCCATTTAATAAAATGCATTAATGGAAAGATATTACATGCTTCTGCAAAAGCTATCAAAAGGAAAAGATCAATCCCAAATTGCAAATTAATGGATTGTTTCTATAGAAAACCTGATGACAATTTGTATATACTTTTTCATTTTAAATGATTCCATCATTACATCTTTCTAAGTTGGAAACACAGTATAAAAGGGAAAAGTAAGTATTCAAAGCCTCCAAATGATCTGCAAGTAAACTCAGATATCAAAACCAAGAGAGGCTTCTAGAATCTTATTGTTTTGATGGAAATTATGTATATAAAACTAGGTGAACCTTTGGCTTTTGGAAAATGAATAAGAAATGCATTTCTTGATCATGACTGAGGAAAGATGCCTTAATATTAAGAATAAAAGAAAGGAGGCAGATGACCTATTTAACTTCATTTAAATTCTTTTTTACTGAGATGAAGAGATAGGCTTTCAAAACGAGAAAGGAAGGAAAATGATAAAAAATTTAAGCAGTCAACAATCAGCCCCTGTGTTAGATGCCAGATTGCGGTGGGAGCCAAGACAGACAGAGTTTTCCCAGGATGGGAGAAAAGGAAAATGAGAATGGAGAGCAAGTTTCAATAACTATCAACCTCTAAGTATAGTTGAACTCTTTCCCAGGAAAATAGAACAACTTACTTCTCTGACAGTGGAATCAGAGTTGATCATCTTTAAGACACCTTGAGAATGGATGGGATATTTTAAAAATGACAAGCAACGAAAGGCAGCCTGCTATTGAAAAGTAGAAGTTTGTATCCCAGAAATCACAAATCAGTAAGATTAATAAAGATACCTGGCAAACTGCCCTAATGGTCCTTACGGATTTTTAAAGACACAGCCTGGAAACCCACAGAGAACCACGAGGGAGTCGCTGGGCATCAGAATTGTGTCTCCAAATTTAGGTCATCCCACAGTGCCTAAAAAAATTCTGGCACATAGTAGGCACACAGTAAATAGTTACCAAATAGTTGCCAAATGTTCTTTTTTTCTGGTAGACTAGTTAGCTCAGATAAAACTGCAGTGTATCTTGATTTTAGAAAGACAGTGGACAAAGTCTTTCATATCTTAATGGACAAGATGGCTCTGTCTAGTTCAACAGAATTATCAGTGATGATGAGAAAGGTAAGAAACAACGGTGTCTTTGGTACACAATGGAGAACAGCTAATCTGCTGAGCACGAAGCAGACTTAAATTTTTCTTTGTAGCCTAGAACAGTGGGATAAAGCCCAAAAGTATAATTCTACTGAGAGAAATATTGTCTTCGGTTTCAATTTAAAAAGATTAGCCCTGGCCGGTGTGGCTCAGTGGATGGAGCACCGGCCTGCAAACCAAAGTGGTCGCTGGCGATTCCCAGTCAGGGCACGTGCCTGGGTTGCAGGCCAAGTCCTCAGGGGGGAACGTGCGAGAGGCAACCACGCATTGATGTTTCTCTTGCTCTCTTTCTCCCTCCCCTCCCCTCTTTCTAAAAATAAATAAATAAGATCTTTAAAAAATATCAATCATACAAGTCTGAGCTACAGAAGCTATGACTTTACACCAGTTTACGTTAAAAAGAAAAGTCTGTTTGGTTTAGTGGATGAAAAGGTCCACATGTGTGGGGAGAGGAGGTGACCAAAGAAATGCAGTCTCGGCCTGAATATATCAAACCCCAGTATCCAGAGAAGCGGTCGGCTGGTCTCGCCATCTTCTACTCCGTGCGCACATCTGGAATGAGATGTTCTTTTCTGGATTCCACATTTTTACAGGGACATTGACAAATGACAAAAATCCAAGGGGGGGTACACCAAGGCCCTGGGGCCATGACTTATGAGAAATTGTTGAGGGCAGCGGGTACTGTGTAACAAAGGGGAGCTTAGTTTAGACCCTGACAGCTGTCTTCGAGGAAATGGAGAGCTGTCATGTGGAAGAGCAGCAGCCGGGCTCTGTTTTGTTCCAAGGGCAGAACTGAGATCAGCGGGTAGTCTTTACGGGGAAGCAGATTTCTTGTCAACGTAAGGAAAAACTTTCTTATGATTTGAGTTTTCCTCTATCTGTTGTTCTGTAAAGTGGCGGCCCCAGGGAAAGACTCAAACAGAGCCTGGTTAAACATCTATAGCAATGCTTTAAGGGGGAATTCCTGTGTTGATAGGAAAATTGACTTCCTTAACCTCTAAGAGTATTTATGAAATGATGGTGAAAACAAGCAAATTGCTAGGCAATCCAGAAAGAATTAGGTGTGGAAGTTCTGCAGACGATGGCAGCTATTGTAAATTCAATAAGAATTAAGAGGGCAGTACTGATCAGAGAGGAGATTTGAAAGAAGAATCCATCATCTAAGACAATGCTGCTTACAAAAATGTAATATGGAGCATATATCTGAGCCATATTGTTAATTTGAAATGTTTTAGATGTAAATGTTTTAAATCTAAAGAGCTAGGTAAAATCAACATCAAAAATATATTGTATTTAGCCCCACATGTTTGAAATATTATCATTTCAACAAGTACTCAAAATTAAGAGAATTATCAAAATAATTAACACTTATTTTTCATACTAAGTCTTTGAAGACCTTGGTGTATATTATACACCTAGAACACGTTCCAGCTAATCTCATTTCAAGGGCCTTGTAACCCCAAGTGCCAAGTGGCTACTGTGTTGGACAGCACAGGCTAGAAGCTAAAGTCCCCAGCATGGCTAGTTAAAATAAAAGGAGTTATTAGTAAATCAGGCAGAACTGTACAGGTTACCAAGAAATTCTAGAGGCACAGCCAAAATAAAGAGGGTAAAGCTGCAGAATGTTTTCATTCTGGCAACCATGAGAGTGATACGAGCCAGGGATACAGGTGGAGTTTGACCAAACAGCCCAGAATCCATCTGAGGCTGAACTGCACCTGCCCCACTCCTGGTTACTCTGGCAACCAGACTCCCTCCCCCCATGCTAATGACATTTTAATGAGAACATCCACATGCAAATGAATTAAGCAATAATTACAAGCAGATCCTCCCTTGTCTACTAGCTCCACTAAGGGGGTGGTGGCTGAGAGAGGACTTGGGGAGAGTTTGATCTTGCACAGAGCAGGTCACAAAAGGAATGGGTTTGAGTTACAAAGTAAAATGGTTATCCGGTACCTGTACACAAGGCAATAAAGTCATGTAGTTACATGTCCTCCTTGTCCCATCTGTTTGACTTGCCCAGCTTTTACCATCACTGGAGGAGAGGGAGACCACCCAGGAGTGAGAGGGCAAAGAACAGGGAGACCCAGCAACTCTGCAAAGAAGGTGCAGGTTTAGGGAGAAATGCTGACCCCCACCCCACAACAATTTCCAAATAAATTACTCACAAATTGCTCCACCACCTAACCCACCCATGGGGATTTACAGTGAAAAACACTGAAACTCTGGGAAAAGATTAAAAAAAAAAAAAAAGGAAAAACAAAGCCTGTCTTTTATTCTTGGGTCTGGTTTGCTCTTAATTGCTTTTTACAGTTTTCCCAAGTAGATCAGAGCCACATATTAATTAATAGTGAACAAGTCGAATACTGAACTTCAGAAACTTGATAACCCTGGCAATAAAGGGAACTTCACTGATGTGAGAGCAGTGAGTATACTGAATTTTTGCATTTTTTAGGAATTTTTAGGTTTCTGGAATTTTTTAGAGCCTCTCAAAAACACAACCATACATAAAAATCTGGTTGATGATATTTTCAGAAAATTCTCAGCAACTGATTAACAATTAGTGCATTGGAGGGTGTATCACTTAGGTTACCACACCAATAGACGCTGTAACCTTATTAACACTATACATCAGTAATGGCCTTCAAATGAGAGTTTACAAAAGAAATAATATAGCATTCTTCTCTTTTATTTTGGAACAAAGGTGAATATTTTAATGTTTACCATATGCTAGGGACTATTCCAAGTTGCAGAGCAGCCTTTTGAAGTAGTCATCATTGTTAGTCCATTTTACAAATAAGGAAATAAAGTAATTTGCCTAAGGTAATAAGTGGCAGGCTAAAGAACTGTTGTCAGCCAGCTTGGCCCCAGAGTCCTCAGCTATATCACAAGGTGTCTAGGATAAAATCTTCAAAAAGATAAAGCAACTTTTGTCACTGGTTAACTGATCAACTATTTTACTATCTAATGAGCTCCTACTAGAGTGGGATTATTTAATTGGTTATTACATTTAGAACAAAAAAATTGGAATAATGAGTAGGTCTACTTGTCTGGAATGACAGGTTAGCATAGGGCATAAGACAAAGGGAATGGTAAGGGCCCAACTGTCAGAGAATCCCAGAATAAGGAGACTCCAGAAAGGTGTCATGGAAAATTTTCGTGGTGAGGAAAACAGAAATTTAGTTGAGTGGTAGCACACAAGGATAGGAGGAAAAGGAGACCGAGCTATTGAGACCACTGAAACTATAATTTTTTACCCAAGTGCACATATGCAATGATGGCGATAACAGGAATGAAGAAAATAATCGATGACCAGAAATTTCCAAGGGATGAAAAAACAAATGAAACTCTGGATATGAATGGAGTAGGAAACATGAGGAAACAGAAAAGAAGGATAATAAGTCACCATTTAATCTAAGACTTTTGGCCAGCATGACTAGGTGACAGAAATGGGGAAATTTCAGTGACATTTGGGTTATAGCCAGGATTAAGCTTGAACACTATTTGTAATTTGGGCCAGATCATTCTGTGTTGTGGGGGCTGTCCTTTGCATGGTGGGGTGTTCCACATCACTCTTGGCCTCTACTTACCAGACGCACCCCTCTCCAGTGTGACAATATCTCCAGACATCACTAAATGTCCCCAGGAGGTAGGGTAGAGGCCAGCAGCAATCACCCTCAGTTGCAAACCACTGGTTTTGGGAAGTAGAGTGTGAGTTCAGTAGACTTTGAGGGAGTAGTGGGGCTAACCAAGTGAAAACATCCAGGAGGCCGGGGAAGATTTTGTATTACCTTGCAAAGAAGCAATAGTGGATGGGGGAGGGTGTAAGGAAAAAATAGCTCTGAAATAAACAAAACTGGAAAGAAGAAGCACCAATGACGAAATCAGAGGCAGCACCCTGAGGCAAGAAGGAAGGCAGGTTGGGCAAAGTGATGGTCCAAAAGAAAGGGGTACAGGAGGAGAAACTCTGCAGTTCTTGGGGTTCTGAGCAGCCTTTGAGAAAGGAACTGTTGGTAGGATGATGAGTAGGTCTCTGTGATCTTAGAAAGAGAAACTACATTAAAGTCTGTGTTTGTGTGCACGTGTGTGTGTCTTGGGAAGAGACCGATGATGGTGATGGTATAGAAAGTAAGTTCACAAAATTAAGGAGTGAGTCAATGATAGGGAACAGTTGGTGGCAATGAGTCTGGACGATTCTTTGCAGAACTTTGGTACTGACAGCTATAGCAGAAGTAGGGCACCTTAGAAAATGGCAAGGGTGGTGGAAGAACATTCCTTTATAGGATATGAGATAATAGAGCAAGTTTTTCAGGTAGGCAGGAGCCATTGTGAGGCCAGAGTATTGAAGAAAGAACAAGGGCCCAGGTTTGATTCTTCAAACAGGAAGATAAGACTTTATGGTATAAACATCCCTCTGTAAACACATCTTAGAAATATGCAATATCAAGGTGCAGAACAGAAGACAAGATACAAACTTAATTCTTGGTGACACTGGGAAACCAACTCCAAAAGTCTTTGTAAGGGAAGGGGGAATTTACTATATGCCTTTCATATTTTTTGATGTTTGACTCTTGTAAAGGTACATTAACTTTTGCAAAAAAATCAAGTAATTTTGTTTAAAGAAAGGCAGGATATGGAAAAAATATCATGTGTTTCTGGTCTTCTCTCAAAGAGAGAATTCT
Organism: Mormoops blainvillei; assembly: GCA_004026545.1. NCBI lineage: Eukaryota > Metazoa > Chordata > Mammalia > Chiroptera > Mormoopidae > Mormoops > Mormoops blainvillei. Next base: position 291,827 of record PVJD01000118.1, on the reverse strand, counting down.
ACAGTGACATTGTGCGCAATTTCTAAAACTCATTATCTGTGGGTGTGGGACTGTATAAAATTTGTCTTTCGTCAGTTGTCTCAGTCAGTTGTTTGGATGTTGAGGGCAGGCAACCATGGCAAAATGCAGCTAAAGGAAGCTATCTTAGACAGTTGGTAAAAAACTACATTTTTAAGTTTTAAAATCATTGAATTTTTTTCTTTGTCCAAAGAATAATCTCAAGTCCCCTAGAGGAAATACTTTCAATCACTAAAGTTTCTCACTAAGAATTTACTTTCTGTTTTTATCAACATTCCTATCTGTCTGTACATTTAGATCTAACTAGAATTAGAGGTGCTTCTTACATACAAACATTTCAGATTGTTTTTAATTTAGTCATTCTAGAATTGTACGCATTCACTGAAACTTTTAAAGTAGTGTACATACTATTCTCTATGATCATGAAAATCTCCCCATTCATCACTGTATTTGCTTACCATCAGTAAATCTAACATAGTCATAAGTAATGCATTCTTGGTTGCAAACATAAACATTATATAAAAGTCAGAAAATCTAAGTATTGAATACAACATGCTGAACTTGATTTCATTTAATTGATTTTTATGGGCCTTTATTTCTTGAGTCTTAGAATAATACCTTGGGGATTTCAGAAATTTTAATCAGGGAGCTTTATTATGTATTATCTGTAACCTTTTTTCATGATCCTTTTCAGTTACTCGATGGAAAAGTACTTACTGAAAATGATTTACTGAAAGAGATTATTTGTGCAATGCATACTAAAATACTCGGTGTAAAACGCTGAATTTGAATGAAATATTTTATATTACCCCTGACATTATAAGATCATTATTACACTCATGCAAAGCCTTCTCAGCGTTCTTCTTTTATCCCTTTCCAAAAGAACATATGTCCCATATATATTCAAATGTTCACAGAAAATTCTTAAGTGCCAGGCACTATGCGAAGTGCGAGAAATGCTGTAGGGACCAAAGCAGCAAGTGCCTGTCCTCCTGGAAGTAAACTCTGAGTGGAGGAGAGGGACAATAAAGTAAAGAGCAATAAATGATAAAACGTCATCCCAGCTGAAAGTGGAGGAACACTGCTGCAGGAGCAAGACATCAGAGAAGGCCACTCAGATGAGGTGACGCATGTATGTATGGACTCTGTCCTCCGATGTGTGCTCAGTGTATATATATGTTGTCTATAAGTTACACTTTCACATGTAGCTTTGTGTTGACTTAAAAATAAACCCCCTTACGCATCAAAGGTAGAATATCAGCCTTCAAGTGCCTGACCTAAAAGGAGCAGATACTTTAAAAAATACTGATTAATGTATTTTAGCATAACTTCTTGCTTGTCTTTAATCTGTGTATTTAAATTATATTTAATTCTAACAAGGAACAAGAAAACATTATTTATAGGCAATGTATGTTGAATAAATTCTTATTGTCCTTAGATTCATATTTTTTGTTTGACTTGGGGCTTAAGAACCAGGTTAGATACAGTATCTTCACAGTGTCTTCAATAACATACTTAATAATTACTAGTAATTATGCACTTGATTTCATTTCGTTACCTCTTACACCCCAGATTTTGTTCCACGATTTATAAACTGAAACTAAATATGAATTTTCCGTCAAACAGAATAAGGACCTGTCATTTCCGTCAGCCCACCTCTGCCATTTGTGTACATGTATAAATATGAAATATTTTTATTTCATCAATGCTTAAAATAGAAGTTGTTTCAAGATAAAATACAATATTGAAATTGTACCAACTCCCGAAATGCAAACAAAATAATATATTGAGGAATAAATACAATAATTTTACCAGAACATAAATTAACTCTTTTTCTGTGTGTGGTTAAGGTTCACACAACGCCAGGAGAAGCAGGATAAATTAAGATCTAAGAAGAAGTAATTAATGTGGACATATACAAAAGATGTTGGAATAGAGATAAAAACTGTACATGAGGCATAGATTACATAGACTTTCCTAGATCAATGCTTCAGGATATGGTTACTGGTTTCGTAGAGTTGTTTCAAAACACTACAACTCATTCAGTCAGCCAGAGTCCTGGTTATCTGACACTCCCACAAGTTATGGCTCTGACAAAGTATCCTTTTTTGTAGTTTTTATGGATTGCCATGAGATAGTAACATAGATGCACCTGCAAGTAGGGTATTTAACATGGTGCTGTAAACAAGCCTGGAACACGGAGTGTTGGCACAACTTTTAGTTTATTAACATGGAAAATCATTCTGAACAAGCATAGGAATTGTAGGGTACTAATATACTTAATTCAAGTGATGAAATTTAACTGCTTAGCTTTGTATTTTTATGCTCTATATCAATAATTTTCATCTTGGTTTTTTCACTCTGTGTTGTCTTTGGTTTTCTTATAAAGTCTTTGGAAACAGCAAAACCAAACCCTTTTCAAACCGACTGGTTAGTCATCAAGCAGCTGGTATGTGTTTCATATTGAATTAGGTCCTGTGAGGGCCAAAGGGGCACCCCCTGCCCATGGCCCCTGCATTTGGACAGTTTGTAATTTCATTGGGAAGATGAGACAAAAAACAAATACAGAAGTGAAAGCAAGAGAATATAATACAAATTTAATTATACTCATTCTAATGTTTAATGTGTGTGCATGTGCGTGTGTGTGTATCTACATGCCATGTGGTACTTTGAAATGAAACAATCAACACTTGGATCTAAGTGACAGGTTGCTATCACACAGTGATATGAAAACATAGCTTATATATTTTACTTGCTCATCTTAACCCAATCTGAATTTTAAATTTTGAGATAATTACTTAAAACTCAGCCCTGTAAAAATAAAACTGAAATGCGGGAACGGGCGCCTCTCCCTAATCTCCGTGTTCCTGAGCAGCTGCCTGCGTGTGAGCTTTAGAGTGGCCATGTGCCCTCGCCTGGCCCACATTGTCCTGACCCTCCTGGAGCAGTGTGGTGGTGTTAACCGAATTGATGAGGTCTAGCAACATCTGGTGGCACTGGTATCCTCGTTCAGCTCTGACTGTCAGTCCCTGTCAGGGGATGAATGTGTCCCCAGTGCCCGTTGCGGAGTGTGATAAAGCCCGCATTAGCGAACCTTGGGGCGGGGGTGGGCAGAGGCATTCATGGGCCTCCCCTTGCACTGCAGCAAGTGGGCAACAAAGGGGAGGTGGCAGGATGCACAAAAGTGCTGATGCCAGAAGGCCTGACACGCTGCAGGCGGTACGTGACATCTCGTGGCTTCGGGCTGTTGTTGGGTGTGATGTGTGTCACAGTCATGATGGATGACTTTCAGATCCTTCCCATTATATCATATCTGTAAGAAATTCCCTTTTCCTCAAATGCCTTTTTGTTCCCCACCCCTGAGCTGCAGATGGCATCTGCCCACGCGTCCCCATTGTGTGGAGCCCACGGAGATTCTTCTGCGGATCCCGCTCAGGGTTGAATTGCCAGCATTCAATTAAGACTCGAATTTAGGGCTTTGGGCAGTTTAACCTCTTTTTAACACAGAGTTAAAAGTCATTTATAACCATTTAGGAATTTCCGGAGGTGCCACTGATCTATTCCGCTAAAAACAGAAGGGATAGACTCAGCAGATAAAAGAATTAGGTTAGTCTTTAGAAAGACAACATTGTCTTTGTGAATGAAGCTGTCTGTACGCATACATGAACTCCTAAAAAAATGTGAGGTGATCTCTCCACTGCAAAATTTGGCTTCACAATATTCACATTAGGTGCATGAGTTGGAGTTGGTAGTACACCTCAGAAACAGCTTCTTTTTCTCTCTTTTTGCTCAATGACATAACTCTTACATGTCCAATTTACTCAACCAATATTTTTTTCCTTATGAAAAGCTGAAATGATGAGTAATATGGAAAACAGCAGATTAATTATACATGCCCGTTCCCATTCCTTTCATAGTATCATCCCAAGTATTAATAAAAAAGAATATAAAAGTAATCATGGGTAGATACATCAATGAGTAGGTACAGGGATTTCTACTGAATTATAGAAAATATCAGAATGTCATCAGGGCTCTCACATATCCTTCCCTCATGGTATGTAGGAAGTGTGAGTGGGTAGAACACTCAGATGAAATACTCCAAACTAATGTTTAAATATTTGTGGATTGAAGTAAACTTAGGTACCAAGGGTAAGAGCCACATAGATTCCTGGAAATCTCAGATTTATTTTAAATAATCGATCCTGGACTCTAGGTTACAGGTAACTCGGACTCAGGCGGTAGAATCAAGGTACATTCCTTGATGGCTATCAGTGGAATGTCAGGATTCCCAGGAAGGACACCTTGTGTGCACAGATAAAGAATTAAATGACTCTTGGAAAAGTCAGTATTATAAGGAGCACTCAGTTAAAAGAGGAGATAAGAAAGCAATGAAAATAAGACAGTTAGCGGAACAGAGATAGGAATTTGGTCAAATGCCTGAGTGAAAGGCAGAAAAGCACCACATGCAGGAAATACAACGTGCAGACCCACTGACTGAGAAGGCTAATGGTTTTGGAAGTTTGACCTAGCGAAAGGATAATTCTTATCTACACTGAGCATGACAAGGAAAAACAATAATCTCTAATTCTTATTAAAAGTTAACTATGTGTCAGACACTTTTGTAAGTATTCTGTCAGGATCAAACAGAGTTTTGATTTTGGTCAGGCTACGCAATCTATTAATAATTCACTATGTGTCGTTTGTGATTTCCCATATATATGTGCATTCTAAGGCGCTGTTTCCCAAATTACCAAATGATGTGACCCCCGGGGTGCTATTTTAAAAATACAGCTTTCTAGGACCCTCTAACAGAAGCTTTAGTTGGGCTGAGTCTTTTCTTTTAAGGAGTAATCCAGATAATTCTTGTGCTCGGGACATTTTGGGAAACACTGACTTTAGGAAAAATACAAGTTTCCAAGGTTTTTTTTAGTTTTTAAGAAAATACTTTCACATTCAGAATTCAGGCTAGCAAAAGTTTATACATTATATATCTATTAGACAGTGGTCACTTAATAGACATCTTTGAATGATTGTATGAAAATCTTGGGTTATAAAATATTACTAAAGAAATGTAGCCAAAAGTTCAAGGGTAGCTTAACAATGGATAAAAGGAATTTTCAAGTAAAAGTCTTGCTTTTTCTGTTTTAATTAGAATTCTTATAAATGACTTATAATGAGTACATTGCACGTTATGAAATGATTTCACAAGTTCCTGTCCAATGGATCCCGTCACAGAGTGCGGATTGAAGCTTGGGGTTCTGGGTCCATAATAGTGTCTCGTGAGTGTCTTTCACTGAGCTAGGTAACAGCTAAAACAGGGCATTCTATTTGCATCAGATGCCACGTTCAACTGCATAAGGAAGCTCAGTGTCCTTCCCTATTAACCCCGCACTGTCTAGAATCCTGACTAGAACTGGCAAGATTCTATGACTCAGAAAGTTTAGAATGGAGAATACTCTTAAAAAAAAAATTCCTACCATAGCAAGTCTCTTATTTAAAAATGTATTTGAGTTTTCTGAGAAAATTGCCAGAAGTCTACCTTTGTGTTCCAAGAGAAAATGGGATTCAAAGGTGGCTGAAAATTGCTTCTTTTTTTTTGGTAAAGGCCATAATTTGTAAAAATCAACTAACTTCCAAGGTAAAAATGTTATCTGTAGTATGCCTGGCTTTCAAGAAGTCTCTACACAAAGAACAATGTAGGAGTGAGGTTGGCAGAGCTGCCAAGCCACTTCTGGGCACCAGACCCCTAATCACAAGAGGGATATGGGAATGAAACAATGGTGTGGAGAATCATTTCTCCCAACAAAAGGCTTGGGCTTAAGCCCAGTCACTAAATTATGATTCCAAAAATCAAGCTGAATATTTATAAAACTTTACATTTTCAATACATGAATTCGAGGCACCATAAGCGCCATTGTTGTAGATGGGTTACCAATAGGTGATTGTTAGCTAAAAACAAAAAACAAAAAACTGTGATTTGATTACCCTGAAAGCAAATATAAACTTTCTCTCTTGGTAAAACAACACTTATAGAAATCAGAGAATAGTGGAGGGAAACGTGAATGGACTGTCTAATGCAGGATCTATCAGCTTCAGCACTATTGATATTTCAGGTGCAGTAATTCTTTCTTGGGATGGGATTCCATACTGGGCATCGCAGGATGTTGAGCAGCACCCATGGTCTCTACCTACTAGAAGCCAGCTGTGACATCCCAGAATGTCTCCCAACATTGCTGCATGTCCCCTGGTGGGGAGGGAGGATTACTTCTCCTTGACACTCACATTACCACTCTAATGAGTCCCTCAGAGAAACACTATTCCATTTTTACCAGACTGTTTTCCTGGCTTGTCAAGAAAATAATCCCAAAGGTGCTGGTGATCAGTGGTCCTACAACATCGTTCTTTTTGGCTATGGAAGAGTGTCCTTATTTTTTTCTTTTCCCCACATTTCTAAAGTCCCTGAAAATGGGGCCAATAGAAGCCTCTAAGGCAGTTTGTCCCTAGCAATGTTGACATGAACAGATGGATTGGGGAAAAGAGCATTTCTCTTAGAAACTCTAGATGCTACAGGACAAAGACTCCCTTTCTCAGTAACCCACTCTTTTTCTTCCCAGAAAATTGTGCAGGAATATCTGCGATGGGGAGGTGACTTGCCTTCTCTGGACAAGTTTTTTTTTTTTTTGCTGTTGCTATTTGTTTTACCATACTGAAGGCCAAGGAGACATACATCCCAGGGTTTCTCTAGATTTATTCATAAAGTCTCATACCCCTCCCCCACCACATACGGCCCCTTGCAAATGCCACTGAATGTGGCTGTCATCTTGGACTTCACATTACTATGAAATTGCTGTGGTAAGGAACCCATGTCCTTGAGTGGTGCTTTGTTGCATTTTGCTTTCAAGTGAAGTGAGCCCAGGAAATTAGCTTATTAAACATGTAAGGACCTTTCGTCAGAATAAAAGCCAGATAATACTGAGGTATCTAGAATGATATGAAAATTGTGCTCTCCATAATAACACCACAATGTAAAAAAATAGTCTCAGAATGATTTCAGGGACTATGGTGACATTCTTCGCATAGAAATGGATTGCCCCACATTAGAATTATATATTTTAAAAGTATTTGTAATCATTACACCTATATTCTGAGGGTAAATATGTATGTATATGTAAACATACAGATTTAATTCATTAGGCAATGCCTTGTTCCCTAAGTGTTTTTTACTTCCAAGAATCAAGTTCAGACAATTTACCCTCAGTCCTAACATACCTGCTCGAGGTTTACCTTGGGTCATAAATTTGTCTTCCTCTAGTAGGCTAAATAGAACCACAGATTGTTAATTTGCGATTTCTCCTCTTTTTTCGGGTACAAGCTTCATCTCTGATAGCCACCTGCTCCCACGTGTTCTCGCTCTCACTTGCTTTCATGCCCCTGCCCCCTCCCTCCCTCTCCTACACCCTGCTACTGTAGAGTGGTAGTTAAGAGTGAGATTCATTGACTTGAATGAGAGGAAAGTTCTATAAGGTCAGAGACAGACATTTTAAAAAGACTGAATTACTTAAAATTAAGTGCATGTAGTAAGACACTCTAAAAGAGCAGTGTTGAAGAATCTCAAGAACTTTTTATCCTAAGGAATTAGCAATTGTTATTTAGTATGGAGCACTACTTAATATTCGTTTCAATCAATGTCCCATCTCTAATGACTGCCTCTCTGAGTGGCACCCACCCAGGGCTCCAGTGATAAATATTTAATAAAAGGAACGCCTCCTACTTTTTTTTCTTTTCCCATATGCATTAAATTAATTACTTCATTTTAACAAGCCAAGCTGCTCTCTCAAATGCTGCTACCTCAGTTTTTCACCATCTTAAAAACTCTCTCTATACCAGATTGATTTACAGTGAATCATTTTTAAAGATTAAAGTTTCAGGGGTAGATTTTAGCAGAAAAATGGCAGGAAAAGTGCTTAGCCCAGAAAACAGAAGGGTATTCTAACATGTCTTCCACCTTCAGACTCAGCGAACATTCCCCCATATTTGATTATTTCAATGGAACAGCATAGAAATTTTGCTTATTGCAAAGGGAAAAATATAGACATTTTACTTGCTTTGTGGAAGGTTTGATTTCCCAAAGACTTTTCCCCCCTTCCTTTTCTTCCTTTTCTTTTTTTGGTAACAATGTCTGTGTGCTGCAGACATTCTGTTCTGGTGAGCTCTGCACTTCTTATTCGTAGCAATTACATTCACATCTTTGATCCTGGATGAGATCTCTTGTGCATATTTTGTTCTATTTATGTCTTTTGATCTGGTTCCTTGTGATTGTTTTTAAGGTTGTGTTTATACTCGAAAGATGTTCAACCTACAGTGTTTAAGGGAAAAGAGGTGAAATTTAGTTTATCCATATGACATTGTCCTTTTAGGTATGTGGGTAAATTAGACTGTCTCAGTGCCTCTCAGTTTCTTCTCCCAATACCCCGATAGTTTGTGTTTTTCAACTGTCATAGCAGTAGAAAGCTCAGCAATCAGATGTGTTACATCATGCGCCATCAAATTCAACTCAACGGTTTTGCACTCTTGTCATTCCATTGGCCATAAAAGAATCAAACCAGTCTTCCAATGATATGGGCAGTGATCTAGCTAGAGAACAGTAAGGGAGTTATATAGAGCTCCTGCTTACCGATGAATTAGGAGTCTTACTTATTTGTTGTCGTCATTATCATTTTATTTAATATGAATGTATTTTCTTGTTTATGTAACATGACACTTATCCTCGGGCTTCAAGAATTCACCCAGGTAACTTAAAAGTGGTATGTATTACTACGAGGAGGTTAGATAAAAAGATAACAGCTAGCAGTCACTGATGTGATGGCAAAGTGCTATGAATAAGGGGGCTGCATGGGACCTGGGAATGTACATGACAAAAATTGGTCACCATGGCAACATTTGAGCAGTGGGAGACAGGAGCTGAACTGAGCAACACAGAACTGCAGTGGCCTGATTGAAAAGAACTGCCTATAATTTAGCTTGACTGACTTGTTATGCAATATGTTTTCTGTACTATGCAAATGACTATGGAAATGTGAGAATCCAAAACAGTCTATAAATTCAGACTGCAAAAAGATTACACACTTTTTTTTGGTGGGGGTAAGATTAGAAATTCCAATTTGTAGCAATCCAGAGGGTTCTTTGTTCCTAATGATCATAGACGGTGAGCATTAACACAGGTATTTCTCTATAAATCCATGTCTACAAATAAGATTTCCATATTTTAGAGATCTGTTTATAAAAACTCTAAATATCATGTCACAAAAGCAAGTTAAACTAGAATTCAAAGGCATAGAAAGGTGACACAAACACTATAAACTGCTAAGCTGAACAACTCCATGCTGAGCTTCATCATAGAAAACATAACACGATAAAGTTTTCTTTTTAAATTTATTTCTAATGAGATCCTTACTGCTTGAATTATATGGATAATTGCCCTTGTTTTTCTTTTTAATTGATTTGTGTGGCATGGAGTCACGAAGACACAGGGGACCTGTAACAACTAGACGGGGTGGGCAAAAGTAGGTTTGCAGTTGTGAGGAAGCAAAACACAGTCTATTCTTCTATTATTATTTATTAATTATTGTATTATTTTCCATGTTAACAACTGTAAACCTACTTTTGCCCACATCTGTATAATCTGATAACCAAAAGCTAATGGCATTTTTCAGTTTTATATTTACCTAGTAGGATAGGGAACCCCTAAGTGGCACTCTGAGCATGCGTATAGATAAGAACACCCAGAATATAGCCTATTAAAAGTTTCTTAAGAACAATAATACCTTAGTCGATAAATTTTCTAAGCATAAGGTCTCTCCTAAGATTTAGCAATGTTGAACATACAAGCATTTTATATACCATGTAAAACAGAATTATGAAGAATTGTATAGCTTAGTGGCAATATCCCTGCTAAGCTGTGCATGTGATAACAATAATAATAAAATTGTTAGTAATTATATAAATAATTAGACCTTAAATTTACTGAGCATTATATGCATTCCCAAATCTCTGCAAGGTAGAAACAAACATCCTTGCATGTTGCAGATAGAGGCTTAGGGAGGTAAAATAATTTGCCCAAAGTTATACAGATAGTAAATTGTCCTGATTAAAACCTAACACCGCTGGCTCCCAAACCTAGTTTTCTAAGCATGGTTTCTTTCCATCACGTATTCAGATAACTTCTAAATAAGACCTTTCTTCTCTAGTCCTATATTAACAATTTTCTCTGTCCAGATCCTCTCCGATCAATCAGTTGACAGCCTTTCCTTGGTGAGTCCCAGCTTCCAGTCATGTGCCTGGACACTGGAAACTTACTTTCTTTGCTTTGTAATCTAAAACGCACAAGCTTGCCTCTTGAAATATTGTAATGATAAAGTTTTTTTCCCTTACAATAATGTTTCACGGCCTTTCCTCCTATTTTATTTGGCTAAACTAGACTAGGAAGAAGAATTTGTCTTTGTTTAAGTCTTGAATGTTCTCATTCAAGCAATGTTTGTATGTTGATACCATGACGGGATCAGGAAGCAAGGGAGAAGAACCGGCTGGGGTTTACGAGAACCCACAGTTCACTTAGGTTAAGAGCAATAGGTCAGGGAGTTTCTCTACTCTCGTATCTGGCTTCTGTCACTCAACATCATATTTCTCATATTCATCCATGTTGTTTTATGTATGATATTCATTTGTATAAACATTCTACAGTCTATTAATCTATTCTATGATTGGTGGACATTTGGATGTTTCCAGGTTTGGGCTAGTAGAAATAAAGCTGTTAAGAACATTCTAGTATGTGTATCTCTTGAGAAATATATGCACAAATTTCTTTAGGTGTTACAGTTGGTGGGACATAGGGGACGCATATATGATCAACTCTCGACAGTAAACATTGGCAAGAGTTTTCACTCATGATCGTACCATTTACCTTCTAACCAACAAACAACATAGGGAAATCCCAGTTGTTTCACATCTTCAACAGCACCTGGTGTTGTCAGTGGTTTAAATTTTAACCATCTAGAAGTGTGAAGCGGTATTGTTTTTGAGAACCAATGAGACAGAGCAACTTTTCACATGTTTATGGCTCACATGAATATCTTCTTCGAAGCACATGTTCTATTTAGTCATTTATTTTCCCTTATTGAGTATAGAAAAGTATTGATTTTTAGGTGATAAGTCAATGCACTGATAAATTATATACATGAAAAACTTTTTGCCCTTTTTCCTTCCTTTCCAGAGCCTTACCAATTTTCTTCTTTCACAGCATTTGAACATTGCTTAAAATATAATCTAGTCTACTGTAATAAGAATTCCAACTACAGTGGATTAAATAGGATACAGGTTTTATCTTACGTAAGTTAAATAGCCCAGGATGTTGAGCAGCTCAGCCATGTTGGGGAGTGAAGGTCCTTCTAGGTCAATATCTGAAGCCTTGGGAGGGTTGATGTCGTCCTGGAGGCAGGCTCATCACCATGTTCACACTCTGGCTCAGGAGTAAAAGGAAGAGGGAGTGTTTTTTCTCCTTCACGGGTACGACTAGAAGGTCATTCATGGCAACTTACATCACGTCACCCAGATCCTAGCTTTGTGGACAAGCTTGCCTTACGAGGATGGGGACTGGAAAATACACTCTTACTGGGAAGCTTCTTTTACCTGCCTAAAGACCCTATGATAGTAGAAGAAGAAAAGGAGAGAGAATATCATTGACTGAAGCCTCTGTCATCACTAGAATTGCCAGATTTCTGATTCTTGAATTTAGATATTGGAAGGATTTCTCAGACAGGTGCCTCCAGTGTTTTCTTTCGGATTCTAAGACTGGGGCTTGGGAAGCACTGAGACTCCTCCTAGGTAGCTGTCCCCAGTAGAACCAGCATTTCAAAAGTTTCTCCCGAATAAGTTCATGGCTTGAATATAATTTTCACATGGGGACAAAGTTAGACATATTAAGATTACCAGTTAGGGTCACATTATTTATAAGCCAGTTATAATGTTTAGTGGTGTTATATTAGTTTTCTGGAGATACAGTAACAAATACTACAAATTAGAAGCCTGAAGTTGCGCAAAAATTACTTTCTCACAATTCTGGAGGCTAAGAGCTTGAGACCGCAATATCAGTGGAACGGTTTTCTCTTGGGGCTCGCTTCTTGGTTTGCAGGTGGCCGTTGTCTCCCTGCGTCTTCCTCTGGTCCTTCTCCTCTTAGTGTCTGTGTTCTGATCACCTCTTCTTATAAGGATACCAATCATGTGGGACTAGGGCCCACTTTAGTGGGCCCTTTTGAACTTTATTACCCCTCAAAGACCTTGTCTCTAAATACAGTCACATTCTGAGGTACTAGGACCTAGGATTTCAAAAAGTGAGTTTGGAAAGAGACACAGTTCAGCTCATAACCAGTGTGGAAGGCAGATTAGTCGACTGGAGTGATGCAAATACCTGCAAAAATTAACTATACCCAAAAAAAAGAAAGCTTTGTGAGAAATTTCAGGCTAGCAGTTTTCTTTATTTACAGTTTTTTAAGTTTATTGATTGGAGGCAGAGAGAAGTTTGTTGTTTCACTTACTTATGCATTCAACCATTACTATTTATCTGTGCCCTGACCAGGGATGGAACTCATAACCTTGACATAGAGGGACGATGGTCCAACCAACTGAGCTAGCCAGCCAGGGCTCAGGCTATCAGTTTTCAACTGGCTGATTTATTTTTGATGACTCTGAAAATTACCAGAGCTTGACATCAGCAAGATGGCCAAATAAGACATCCCTTGCTCATATCTCCCTCTCCCAAACAAGAATTTGTAATCCATCCGTGGACAAAAGTGACTTTGTGTGAGTTGGGAGATCCAGGTAGGAGACTGTGAAACCTAGTACAGTCTAAGAAGAGGAGTGCTATTTCAGGAAGACAGGTACACACCCAGGTGGCTGACATACTCACCATGGCCCCAGCTGAAGACCTGAAAACAGCTCAATACCTGGTAAGATTTGGCCACAGCTCCATTGGCCTTGGTTCTGTCACCAGCACCACACACTGAAAGACCTGGGGGAAGCCTCATGCACTCATGCTTCAGGAAGTAGGTATACAGGCCTCGATTCTGGCTGTGGGCCCAGAAGTGCCCCACGAACTGGCGCCAGCCCCTTTCACCCTGATCTGGGAGTTCCTAGAGAACACCGTCTTAGACAACCACTCATGGATGAGAGAGCATTTGTGGAAGTCCAGGAGTCCAGCAGAGAAGTTTTAAGAGGAACAATTCAACTTTGTCTACTGCGCTGCTCCTCAAGGTAGCACAGCTCAGTGACAACAGATCCTTTTCTGGCCTGTGATTTCTCATGAGGGGGCACATAGGGGCGTGTGAGTGAGCGTCCGGCTTCCTCAGCTTTGCAGAGCATGGCCAAATAGGTCTGTCTCTCTCCCTCCACATCCAGACTGGCTGCACATCTTGGGGGTGGGGGGAGGGCTGGACTGGGAGAACAGCCGCCAGGGCTCGACATGGAGCATATTAAGGGGGCATAGATACATCAGGGACTTAACTGGGAGGCTTGTCTACGAGTCACTGGGGAAAACTCACCTATCGGCTCCCTCCTCTGGCCCCTAAGCACCCATAGCCCTGCCTGTGCCTCATCCGCACCCCACTCCACCCCAAAGGAGGCCCACTGCTTGTGCTCAAGACGATGGCAAGAGTGAGTGTTTGCAGATAGCCGGCAAGCATGGATAGAAAACGAGCCCCAGCCTGTGGACCATAAAAAGAAGGAGATCCTGCCACTGGCGACCAAAGAGAAAGACAAATCCTGTATGATCCCACTTGCACATGGAATCTACAAAAGCCAAACTCAGAGACGGAGAGTAGAATGCGGGTTGCCAAGGCTGGGTAGCAGGGGGAGTGAGGAGATGCCGGTCAAAGTGTTCAAACTTCCAGCTACAAGATAAGTAAGTTCTGGAGATCTTACTACAACATCATGATTTTGCTTAACAATACTTTATTGTACTGGAAAGCTGCCAAGAGAGTACACCTTAGGTGTTCTTAGTGAGCACACACAGACACACAAGACACTCCACGAGGGGACAGAGGTTTTAACTAACTCTACTCTAGTACCAATTTCATAACAGATACGTATATCAAATCATCACATGTACACGTTAAACTTAGGCAGTATTATATGTCAACTATGTCTCAGTAACATTTGGGAAAAGTTTTGCAACAGCTACAATGTTTCTCCCTTTCCTTGTACGCTTGGCATGTGAGGGTTTGTGGAGATTGATCCCACCGTGCCCCGATCTCCCTAACTGAGGTGTTCTGGGCATGCGTACTGAGGAATGCAATACCACCCATAGCAACGCTCCGGGGCAGGGAGGGGATGTGCATTGCCGGAGCCAATGTCAATGCCATGGACACGCCTTCTCTTAGCAGCAGGCCTAGAAGTGGGTGCCGAGCTTTCTTCTTGCACCACTTAGCCTCCTTGTGTTGGTGGTCGGCTTGAAGCTACTGGTAGGGTTTCCTATGGGCAAACAAAGAAGATTGAGGGCTCTGGATAAAAGCTCCCTAGGCTCTAAGGATTCACACAAGCGGGGGAACTCTGCAATGAGGCCTGTGATGACGGGCATCTTGCGGCATGTGATGGGTGTAGGGGCAATAATAGAGGACCAGGGGCCGGGATGAGGAGGAGCTGTCATGGTGGACAGGTAGGCCCTGGATGGAAAGGGTGGTTCATGGCCATGGTGGTGCAAACAAGCAGAACCATGACCCTCCGTTGCCTTTGCCATTGTGTTCCACCGTGGCTGCCATCACTGACAAGTTGATAAGAAGGGTATTTGGAGCCATGGAGGGGATCTAAGGGCGGGGAAAGAGAGAGAATTGTAAGGCCTTTAGTAGCTGGAGGAAAGAAAAGCTGACACAGAAGTGGGGAACTAACAAGGCCACTGGACTCGTTGCCCCGGGCAGATCTAAATGCGAGTGCCCATGCTCACCGTAGGAAACTCACAGACTCTTTTAATCATTTGTACTTTTGTATTTTGGTTTTTTTTTCCCCACCAGGAACCATGGTAACATGGTCATTTTTTTCTAATTGAAAAAGACATAAATGATGTTACAAATAAAGGCTGAACTAGTTTAATTAAATTTAAATGTATTTAGAAATTATGAGATGTGAAGCTCCTTATGGAAATTCTGCATCTTATGTTTAATTCTGGAAAAGCACATACTTTAATTTGGTATAAAAAATTAAAAATCACAGAGATGAATAAATAAGCTCTTCTGTGAAATTTTTTTTTTTTTTTTGCATACTGGGTGTTACAAGAAAAGAACATGAAGTCATTGAAATATAAAAGTGTCTGAGTTCTCCCCACACATGCACATTCTTTGCATTTGCATCTCTCAGTACTCTTATTGCATGTGTTGTAAAACAGCCCTTCCTGGTATAGGGTCACATTCCCACTAGAGCCATTACCTACATATGGTGGTGACATAATTCTAGACAAACAAGTAAGCCATCGCCTAATTTCTCTTTTGTGTCCTCATTCCTGTTGTCTATCAGTATCTCTGCACTGAGTGCTTCATGAGGGAAAACCACATGCTAGCTGCAATGAAGTTTTACTAGGTCCTAAGAAATGCTCTTTTGCCCTTCAGCAATTTAGAAACTAAGTAGGGGGACAGCCATCCCAATTCCCAGCCCATATGTCAGAGGAGGGACTGTCATATGGCTACATAATGATGATCACTCTAGAGGTTCTCTCCTCTCTAAGCACAGAACATGGCCGCCTTTTCAGACCCAGTGTATATTAGATTTGCTGTCTGGAAGATCTGTGCCCTCTGGGACCTAGTGGCATGAGCCAAGAGGACCACTCTTCATATAGTTTCTGTGATTTTTTCCAGCAGCTGGATAGCAGTGTTACATGAGTTTTAAGGAGTCCATTGAAACAAGGCTCAGAATGCACATGGGGTGGAGAGGGAAGAAACATTTCTATTTGGTCAGAGACAACTTCAGAGAGAAGGTGAGCAGAAGCCCATGGAACCGGAGACTCGGTATAGGGGAGGGATGGGGAAAGAGGCATATTTTTATAAACTAGCCATTGTTTGCACAGAGTCAAGGGGAAGGGAAGAAAGAGGGAGTGGTGGGAAGTCTGCTTCTTGTTCACAAGCTTTGGAAGTAATTCATTCAGGAAAGATGAATGATGTGCCTGCTGGAAACGGGGCACTGTCCTGCGTCCTGGGGAGACAACCACGAAGAAGCAAACAAATCCCCTGCTTTTGTAAAAGTAATGTTTTAATGGAGACAGACACAAAACGAAAGAAATAAGTATGTTATATATTATCTTAGACGGTGACGGATGCTATGGGAGAACTAAAGCAGGCTTAAAGGGATGGAGGCTTGTGGGAAAGAATGACCTCTGAGCAGAGACTTGAAGGAAGTGTGGGTGGTAAGCCATAGGTAAACCTGCACAGAACAAAATAAAACAAAAAATCTCAGAAGTGGCAGGAGGGATACAGTGAGACGGCCAGTGGGCCCAGAGCACAGTGAGCAGAAGGGTGACAGTCAGACAGGAAATGGGAGCCAGGCTATGTTGGGACTTTTGGGCCCTCGTGAGGACTTTGGCTTTCCCACTGAGTCAACAGGGCAGACACAGGGGCCTTTGGAGCAGAAGGATGTGCTGATGCATTCAGATACACAATGGAGCCTGGCTTCATGCTCAGTGTTGTGCCAAGAACTGGAGAGGCAGGGGTGAATGTAAAGACAGGGCTTGCCCTCAAGGAATTCACAGTTTATTGGAGGATTCACTCCCTGTCCCTGGTGCCACCTAATGAAGGGACACAGGAACAGGAGTAGCAAAGTATACGGTTGTCAAAAAGTCTTAGATGTGGGCAGTAGGTGGGTGAAATCACCTGAGAAGAGACAGGAAGCCTCATCTTCAGCGAACCCCGCCCCAACCTCTCCAGACCACCCTCTGGCAAACAGTGTTCCCCCAGGGTGTTTCTGACTCTCTGAAGCCTGAAGTATCAACAGGTTTATTCAATGTATCTCCTGTAATCAAATCAATGCTTTTGGAAGGAGGGAATGTGGTCTTAATCTTATTAGGTATTACGCCCAAGCAAAATGAGTTTAAATCCTCTTTGTTTGAATAAGTTTTTGAACTATTCAAAGAGAAGAGAGTCTGAAATGATGAAATGTTTGAGGTAAAAATAGAAGCAGGAAACAGGGGGAGTCAGAGACATGTAATTTTCAGGGTTGGTGCCATCAAATACGAGGAGAGGCAAAAGAAGGTTCACAGTTGTTTGTGTGGAAAACAATATGATAATTTATAAATAGTACGAGAATACATTCTGTGTTTCATGTATTCACAACTGTAAACCTACTTTTGCCACACCCTGTATAAATTAATCTTGAAGGACAAAATAATAGGACATGGACTATGTGACTGTGTGGAGGTGATGGATTTAAACAGGTTTAAAGGGGGTAAACCAGGTAGTGACAAAACCTATAGAAGGTTTTGGCAGAGAAATGAGTGCCTTTCGTCAATAGAATGGAAGCTAAGGCATTACCAGTGAGTAATACACTGAATAAAAAGTGTGGAGACAGGATCTCCTGTTATAGTGCTTTCTAAATATCTGAGTAAGTGAACTCTGTCAGCACCTTTATTTCTTCAGAAATCCTCTAAAGTCTCCATTTTTATGGAGATTTTGATTCTCATTGAGATTCTCTTTGGCCTATCCTTTTGGAAATGACCTGGTATCTTAAGTCAGTATTACTGTCCTAAACATTTGGATGTTTTTGTGCTGAGAGAAAGAGAGATGTAACTGAGCGTGAGTCACCTGGGACTCCAACCCGGAGACTCTGGGCCTTCCTGGGATCCACATTGTCCTGGCTGAGTCACCAAAAAATGTAACCGAATGCAATTCTGGCTGCCTGCCTCTTCAAAAGCCAATACTCAAGAAGTAGGTGTTGATGTAAAGAGAAGTGTTTTATTTGCAGATGTCAGCCGTCTGGAAGATGGGGGACTCAGGTCTCAAAGTCCACCTCCACCTCTCAGGGAGGCAGAGGTTTTTATAAGGAGGGAGAGGGGAACAGCACAAAGAGATCAAGGGAGGGGGTTGCAAATTTCTCTACGGGCAGATGAGCACAGTCCATTCCCATAAGGCAAGTGATGGTCCGGTGTGTGTCATCCTGGTGTAGTCATCCTGGCCTCACATCATCCTGACTTTATGTCATCCTGGCTCCACAGTTGTAGGTCAGCAAATCTGCTGGAGCTGAGATGCCTAAAGATTGGAGTCTCTGTCTTTTGAATTTAGTTCCTAGGATTCTTATACACACATTCTGTTCATCTACAAGCTACATATTAGTCAGTCAGCACTTACAGAAACAATGTCAAAAGAATGATGGGGTGCGTTACAATTTCCCACTGTTACAACTCCCATTGTTACAGAGAGACAGAGAGACAGAGAGACAGAGAGACAGAGAGACAGAGAGAAGGACCTACAATCTTATTTCTATTGTGTTGTTGTTAAGGGAGGAAATATCTAAATACTTTATATTTAAATATTTTATGCATTCTACCACAGGTTGGCAAACATTTTACTTTAAGAGCCTATTGTAAATATTTTAGGCTTTGCAGGCTATAATTTCTCTATTGCAGCTGCTCAGGTCTACTGCTGTGGCACAAAAGCAACCATAGACAGTATGTAAACGAATGGGTATGGCTGTGTTCCAATAAAACTTTATTTATAAAAACAGGCAGTGGGCCAGATTTGGTCCGTGAGCCACAGTTGGCCAGTCCTTGAATTATATTTCCAGCTTCAAAATCTCTCTCTGTTGAAGACTCCTTTTACTTACAACTGTTTGCTGTTGAGTTGATGGGATTTATTTTCATTCCTGTTCTATATTGCTTTACATCCAAATGTAATAAATTTAAGCAGAATTTTAAAAGGTTTAAACTTTCCACATTTTGTGTTTTTTTCCATTTTTTTCAAATCCCATTCTTCCGTGGATGTTTAGGATGAATACAGGCAATGTTAAAGCTTTTAATTGTCCACTTTCTTTTCTCTGAAGGAAATAAAATTCACAGGTTCTTGTGTCATTTTTATGCTATAGCAGTTATGCCATCACTAGTTTTTCCATTGCAAATGTAATAAAAAAACGAAAATTAATTTTCTATCATTTGAATCAAAGTGTCCCAATGCCTCAATGTGGTGCTAAAGTAAAACTGTAAAGTTAATGGAATATTATAATCTGCAACATGCTCTTTTGTTGAAGAAAGAAAATTAGCTCATTCTCCATGGTTTGAAAGGTTTATAGCAACAGGACTACCTAATCAGCAATTAACAGTGAAAACACCAGATAAAAATGGATTGGTCCCATCCTCCTTTACCGAGAGAATAGAAATTCCTATCAAAATACTCAAAGGTTCTTTCTGTTTCATTTTAATACTTAGGTAAACAAACTCCCCTGCTTCTAAATCTTGCATTGGAAAAAAAATTAGCAGTATTAAAGAAGAGCAACGTTTATTGTTTGCTGTATGGGAGTGATTAAAATCTCGACAGCACACTGGCGTCCCCGAGCTTTGTGACAGCTGCCATTGCAATTGAGCTGAGCCATAGAACCAGGGTGGCAGTTACTGGTGAACTGCTCTGCTGGGCCATGGGCTCTGCCTCCGCTTCACAAGAGCATCTGTTGCCGAATTTTAAAGCTTTATTCTACATACTTTGACAAAGGCAAAGATTCCATACCACATGCCTTGGTTTTTCAGAAATAAGGCCATAATCATTTGTTTCTGGAAATTGATGCTGCATTGTGCCCCCATTTTGTTAATATTACAAACATTTTCACTTATACAATCTATGTTTAGGAAATGGAAATTATGCTGAGTTAGATTTTTTTCCTTTTTGGCAGAAGAGAGAATGAACGCTTCTGTCAAGCCTCACCAAATAGGACTGTGGCATCTTTTACACATTTTCAGTTTGTCCCAGTTTGTGGAAACAGCCCTAATCACACATCACCCACTGATGACAACAGCTTCAAATGTGGCTGTACCAACGCTACTGAGATATCCATTTAAAAAGGGAAGTATGTGAAACCCAGATTTGAAATTCAATAAGGAATTCAGAGGAAAGTCTAGCTTTCAGGCCATCTCCTAGCTAAATGAATAGGGAAACTGTTGCATCAAAAAGAAATCTAGAGGCAACCAAAGGAAACCATGCTCACTAATGTCTGAAAATAGCCCTGTCTGGAAAGGTATGCTTTTAAACTAAGAAAGCAGAAAAAACTCATTAGACAAGAAGCAACCGTGAACAAACACGTTAGCAGAATCAATAACTGGAACTGATCAGCTATTTCTTTAATTGTACCAGCTGGGCATCTGTGATGTGTTGAGCAGAACATAGTTATCAGTTTCCATTCCATAGCAAAGAGCTTTTCTTTTCTTTTTTCTTCCTTTTACATAAATTGCTGGGCATGTGCCATTTAATAATAATCATAATATATTTTTTAAATTGAAAAATTAGTGGAAATTTAGACTCTGCATATGAGATGATATTTTTATGAATAATTAGGAGTCCAAGTAAGTATGCCAATTGTGTTAATAAGAATGCGAGCTATCAAGGAAATGTAACTAATTTCTTAATTTGAAGGCCATTATGTGCTCCATATGCAAAGCTGCATTATTAAAAGTAGGAACAATTCGCTTTGCTATTTTAGTGGGACTGCCATAGTTTGTTCTCATTTGTATGTGCTGTGATTGACTTAAGCCCAAAGCACTGCGCCTACTGCAACTTGAGAGACCGTGCAATGCAGTTGTCTTGTACCATTAGGAGGAATTAATACAGAGTACGAGTTGTGTAAGTAAAAGGAATAGAGAAGAGAAAGGTTTTACTAGTTAATTCAAAGACAAAAAAAAAAAAAATCCTGGCCCAATTGATTTGTACATGCTTCCCCCCTAGTGACAGAAAAACAAAGGCTTGTAAGCATGTAATAGACTGGAAAGACCAGTGTTTAAAAGACCACGTTTAGCTGTGTATAATCAGAGAGTGCTTATCATTTCTGACATATTGCTGTGGGAAACTGGTCTCTTTGAGGCAGTTGCCACCTGGAAAAGTGACATGTTAAAGGAAATGTGTACATAGGAAGTAAAAGGCAAACCAGAAAATAATGGAATATTCTGATAAGAGTGGGGACTGTCAGATGCATATTCAAAACGTACTTATGATATCTTTTTCTAGAAGGAAAATGTTGGTTCAATTTGTTTTGAAAATAATCAAATAACCCGTAATAATAAATGCTCTGACACATTCGCTTCAGGGGATAAAGAGCTTGTTAGTAAATAGATAAATAATAAGTCATCAAGTGACAAAGGATCCTAAGTCCATATTTTCTCTGATTTTCATTGTTACACATAAAATTAGAAAGAGGACTTTTTTCTCACCGGGTAAAATTCACTACAGTGAACCAGACTGTAGCTACATTGAATGTAGCTACCTAGATTCTACTGGCCCTGGAGAACCCGTCCTTGTTTTTGCTCTGGTGTTTTGGCAGAAGAACCCCTGTGCCATCCTCATACCAATGACTAAGTTCAACTCAGTTGAGTTTGGTTCAGTTCAGTTCAACCTGACAAATATTTATTAGGCACCTGGTATGTACCAGCAACAGAACCCATCAGGCTGGGGTGTCAATTCTACTACTTGCCACTGCTACCCCCCCTTCTGCTTCTCATCTGTCCTTATAAGTGTCTGGAGCAGAAGGAATTATAAATGTATAGAGCCACCTTGAGTAGAGGGACCATGGATTACTATCGATATTTTTGCAGAATTTACTCCCAGTGAAATAAAGCATGAATTCACGTCTGTGCTATAAAACACACCTAACTGGAGTAGAAACAAAGCAAATACCTACATGATAATGTAAGTTGAATTCTAAACAAATTCAATAAATTCTGTTCTTTGCATCTTTGTATATGGAGTATGTAATGAAAATAAATGGTATGTACTCCCAGCTTCTGCCTGAACCCTGTCTAACCAACACCACAGAAAATTAAATAGTATCTCTCTTTGGCCTGCAGCAGTGACTTCCAGATGATGTTCTGAAAGGCCCACAGAGGCCAATTTAGTTTAGTCTCTGCTTTATGTTTTGGGTTTCCATGTGCCATTTCACTTTAGAGAAAGTCCCACTGCTATAAGTGTGTTCGAAAATTCATGGCCTGTGGTAAAATCAATCTACAAATTGTTAACTATAATAGAACCAAGATAACATCCTAAGATCATGTCCTAAAATTATATCCTGAGACTGATATAATAAAATTATATCCAGATTATATCCCGAGAGTCTCCAAGATTTTATTCTTGAGATCTTCACAATTCTCAAAATCATTTGCAAAAAAGTGGCCTCGCAATTAGCATTCTTAGTCTTCTCAGCTACACAGTGGTCATAATAATAATGATATCACAGGTAGTTATGGGGGTTCGATGAGATCACATGTCGGAAAACCAGACTGCAAACCCATTGAGAGGAAAACTGGCTGACACGCAAGTCTCTCTTTAGCTAAGTGACTTTCTCTTATGTACCAACCTTCAAGTACATGCCACTCCAGTTCATGCTAAGGAGGATCAAAGGTTACCATAAATTCTGAAATTTTTATCAGTAGATAATCAGAATTGCAAATGCCCACTTGAAAATGGCGAGACTCCTTGAAATTAGAAGTCTGAACACAACCAAAACACCTTGGCCTGAAATCTCTTTACCTTCCTAGGAGGTGTCTAAAATACTGTACCAGCAAACTGACCCAGGTGAAGCACATCTGGAAAAGACATTTCCATTTTTGCTAAATAAATATCCACAGAGTCTATGTAACTCCGAGAACAATAAGTATCAATGTGTATAGGTACTTATTGCGTGCAGTGCTGGGTTTGTATCTTCCCAGAGAAATTGAGAGGATAATATTTACAGCATACATCTGAAATGTTACAAGACAAGAATCCTCACTGGTGATCCAGAAGAAAAGCTAAATGCCATAGGATTCCCCTGGGAGGTTAGCTCATAACGGTGGCTCATGGTGAGCCAAGGGTACTTGATAGGAAGCCGGAGACTTAAGTATACTCCTTAGCAGAGTCCAACCTGTGGTCCGCAGGCGGCATGTAGCCCAAGATGGCTTTGAATGCAGCCCAACACAAAATCGCAAATTTACTTAAAACATTATGAGATGTTTTTGTGTGTGATGATGTGTCGCAAGTGTGTGGCCCAAGACAACTCTTCGTCTTCCAGTGTGGACCAGAGATGCCAAAAGGCTGGACACCCTTAGGCGGTGAGGGGTGTTGACAGAAATGGCAGAAAGGTAGCAACATTTAATGGTTAATGGCTTGGGCTACGGGTGCAAGCTTACTGTGCATGAATCCCAATCCTAACTTTTTCTATTTTCTTGATCTTAGGCAAATCACTTAATCTCTCGGTGTCTGTTTTCTCACCTGTAAAATGGATTTTAATAATAGTGCCTGCCTCAACAGGGCTGTTGTGAAGATTAAATATTTTAATTTTTAAAGGGCTCAGAACAGTGCCTAGCAATATGTAAGTGCTGTGCCACTGTTTGTTAAATTAAATAAATAAGGATCTGAGAGTGCTTGACTGGGCCCAAGTGAACTCGCTTTTTCAGAGTTCTATTCGAAGCACTCGGTGATGGAAAAGGGGAGCTTTTCTCAGTCTCCAAAGCAGATGGGCTTGATTTCTTCTCCTGCTAAGATTGTTGGACTATTTCTAGACACACATAAACACAGTGAACTAGATAATGGTCTTGAAATTCATGTTGCTTGCTCAGTGGTTTATGCAAGTTAAATTCATGTAGATGGAACAGAAAGCAAATTTAGATTAAATGCAGTATTGTATAAAGCCCAGCTCCTCTCTCTGTGTCTGGCCCTATGTGGAATGAGCTAAGCACATCGGTCTTTAATAATAATTGCTTCTTCTGGTGAGATGCATTAGCTCTTCCAGACTCCCAGGGTGTTACTGAATATGTTACCTTTTCCAATTAGGAACCTTAAAAGAAACTTTTTTTTTTGTTGATTCTATGATTTAGAATGCTCTGCTCCCTTGTACCAAATGTAATTTGGCATAAGTAGAATTAGACTAGCTATCTTGTCTGCCTAAGTTGCTATCACCCAAGTGTTGATTTAAAATAACACCTAAAGAGAAAAAGAAGATAAACCTGTCACGTACGTGTGCACACCGGGGCTCCGAAGTAAGGTGACTTAAAGCCATGTAATTGTCAGCTAAGACAACAAAGCTCTTCTAAGAGTTTCTTTCTAGCACCAAATTGAAGCCCATCTGAACGGAGAGAATTAAATTAGACTGCTTATAAATTAAACCTCTTCCGCTAGTGAGATTGCGCAGGCTTAAAGGAATCGTTGCTCTCCAGCTATAAGCACTTCGGTGACACGGCAGCTGGATCTGCCACGGAATTTATAAAGCCATTCACAAAGGTCATGCTCTTCTCTCTCCCTGGCTCCTACCTCGCTCCCAGAGAGTGAAATTGGCCCTGGCAGGCTGTTTGGAATCAGGGTTGGTGCAGACTGATCTGGGTATCAGATGTTTGGCATGTTCGTCCTTTCTTAGGGGGTTTACAGGGTTGATCTTGTGAGAGGCTGCGTTTGTGGTGCATCTTAGCAGCACCACACAAATACTTCCACACTCCGAAATGCCTTCCCCACTGTTCTTCTGTCAGGCCCATTCCCGTGAGAGCTGTTCTTGTGAGTTAGGTTAGGGAAGGGGTGAGTAACTCCTTCTTGTAAAAGGGCCAGGTAATAAATATTTTAGGTTTTGAGGGCCATCAGGCCCCAGTTCCAACTATTCAGTTCTGTTGTGGTAGCATGTGAAAGCCATCACAGATGATGTGTAAGTGAATGGCGGCGGCTGTGTCCCAATAAAACTTTATTTACAAAAAAAGCAGCTAGCCAGATTTGGCCTACTTTGTATACACATGTACACTATCAATATAATTCCTTAGCGTATTGAATAATAAAAGAGGAAAGAGGTAAGATCAGAGAAGATTGGATTTCCGTAAAAATTTAATTTTAAAATGAAGTAGAGCAGTGACCTGCCGACTGGCTAGTACAGAAAATCAATGCAGGTATTAAAACAAATAAAAAAATTCTCTTATCATAAGATAAGAAAATATAATATCCACATATTTTCCTAAAGGAATGCTACAGCTGGCTAATAAGTTAATCAAAATAATACACTAGAGAATAAAATAAGATATATTAAATGATGTTGATAACTAAAATTGCTAAATCATAATTTGTATATAAATAATGGTAGGAGAAGGTTATAAAACAGTATTGATAGTGACCTGTGATGCTTTTTTCTCTGAGACCTTATAGAGCTTGATGCACATGTATACACCATATAATCCCATTGTTTATGTGTACAAAGGACTGTATGGAAGACTATGCAATAAGGGGTTGTGTCGTTAACTCCAAGTACCAGCATTACACTTCATTTTTATTTCCTTCCTGTTACATATACACATTGTCTGCTTTCTTCTATTATGAATTATTTATGCAATAGAAGAACAATAAAATGTACCTCAAAATTCAATTTAATTTAAAGGCGAATTAAATCATGCTTTCTAAGCAATCGTTAATATGAATATTCTCATTTAAGCTTTAAAATTGTTTATACCGTTTGACCCAGTCACTCTACCTGCAGGACTCTACCCTAAGAAAATTATCTTTGATATAAAAAAAAGCACTATGTACAAAGTTGTACATAAAAGCATTGTTTATAATAGTTCAGAATTGGAAGCAGCCTAAATATTCAAGAAACAAAGTTTGGAAATGGAACACAATGGGATATTGTGGGGTAAAAGATTATACCACGAGTTTATAATAGCGGGGATAAATGCTTATAAAGGGGTAAAAAAAAACACAACTAAGGGTGAGCACTGTTTTTATAATGAGAAACTAGATTAACTACATATTTAAAAATAAAAACACAAGTAGAAGTAATAAGCATCAGTGCTTTCTTTCCCCTTTGATGAAATTTGACTGTAACTTGTCTTCCCCAGAGGTGAAATCAGATAAATCTTGAGCTACTTAATAACAAGTCCCTCTTCATGCAGTGACTCCTGACCAGCTACCAAACCCTGCCATGTCCAGTGCAGCCACTTTTGACTGACAGACACTACCTGTAGATGACCAGTGATCTTCGGGAATGGAACAGAGAAAACAATGGGAAAAGAGAGAGTAAAACCTCCTGGCGAAAGGAAGTATCTGCCATCCATTAGGCTCACCCACGGCTGAAAGCGGGGTACACTGAGTCTGGGAGGGCAAAACTTTGACACCTCTCCCTGGCTCTGGGTCTGCCCCAGTGCACCATTTTGTCCCAAGGCCCAAGAATGCCACCGGAAGAGGAGATTTGGCCCATATGGAATAAAGAAAAGGGTCTTCCTTGGGATTTGCTCCCCAGGCATCCTTGAGCTCCTGAGTCCAGCTTAGTTTATAAATATTTATTACGGAACCACTCATTCAGTGACTTATTCAGCTGTATTTGAGTACTATGTGGCATGTATTGCGCAGGGCTGACTTTTCCCATTCTTAATATGATGGGAAATCAGACTTAAAATCATATACAATATTTGAACACTGACAAGATGTTTGATAATTTTAAGAAACTTGTTAATTTTTGGAATTGTGAGAATATTTTGTGAATTTGAAAGACTTTGTGGATTTCTTTTTCAGAAAGGGTTTCTTATTTTTCTAGAGATACAGACTAAAGTATTTAAGGATAAAATGTGGTATTGAGGAGGAAGTAGGCCAGTCTAAAAGATATAAAAGATGAAAGGTCCACGTGTTAATTGTTAATGCAGGGAGAAGGAAATGGGGTTCATTATATTCTCACTACTTTGTGCAGGTTTGAGAATTCCCATAATAAAATGTTTTTTTTTAATGGACACAAAACTGGATGCCATTAAGCAACAATAACTGCCTGGAAACATGAAACATTATGAATTAAGATCAGTGTTTTGGAGAAAAGAAACAGAACTAGGAAAATGAAGAGCAGGGAATTCAATCTAGATTAAAGCATTAAGGAAGCTTGAAATAGTGATTTCTGAGACTGATCTGAGAAGGAAGCACTGTTAGTCTGGCGAAATGATAGAGGGCTATAGAGGGATAAAACATCGTAAGCAGCGAGACCTGCCTAGGTCCAGACTGTTGGGCGGGGGGCTGGATGGAATATTCTAGAACTGAAAGTTGGCTGGAATATAAACAATGGCTGAAGTCTAATGAGATTAGCTGTAGAGGTTAGACAGAGCCAAACCATCCAG
Organism: Mormoops blainvillei; assembly: GCA_004026545.1. Classification (NCBI taxonomy): domain Eukaryota; kingdom Metazoa; phylum Chordata; class Mammalia; order Chiroptera; family Mormoopidae; genus Mormoops; species Mormoops blainvillei. The sequence continues at coordinate 264,493 of PVJD01000118.1, read as the reverse complement.
GGGAGTTTTATATCAGCCTAAGGATGTGAGTTCTTATCCTAAGAACAGTAAGAAGCCATTAAAGTTTGGAGATATAATTTTATTTACATTTTTGCAAAGATTACCAAGACTGCAGTGAACAGAACAAGTGAGGGTAATGGGCGGAGGAATGTGCAGGCACGGTGGGAAGCTGTTGTAATAATATAGGTAAGAGATGATAGCCTGTGGTTTGCGTGGAGGTGGAGAGGGGCAGATGGCATTGAAAGACTCTTAGGGAGTGATGGCCACAGGATTTAGTGATGTATTAGAAAAGCAGGACTAGGGAGAGGGAGAGTTTCAAAGATGACTGGCCTAGCCCCTTTATGTTAAGGATGAGTAAAATTACTCTGATGAGTAATTTTAAGAGAGTTTAGAGTCAAGGGCTGGGGGGAGATAAGCAGTTTTGAACTAAGTACTAAAATAGAAGTGAGCCCAGAGCTGCTATGCGATCACAGAGGAGATGAGTAAACTTACACCAGCCTGGGAGGCAGGGAATGCTTCTTAGGAAATCCACAGTCTAGCCAAATATAAAATCTATGAATGACAATTGATAGGGAAAAGAAGGCAAAAATGGGGTTCCAGCCAAGGCAACAGTATAAGCCAAGGAGTGAATTCTACCAAAAAGGCTGAAGTGCAAGGTGGAGACCAGGGCGAGGCAAGAGAGGTGCTTAGGGAGCAAAATCTGAGACATTCATTCTCAAGTGTACTTTTAAGACCCTAAGGATTAATACTTCCTCCAGGTTTGTACCCTAGATACCTTGCTGTCATCATCCCAATCCCTGCCTTAATGATGTGTCTACTTACAGAGTCATGGGTCTGAGTTGCAAAGTAGCAGGAAGTGGGATAGCAGGGATGAGATAATGCCACACCTTGTTCTGTGTACTAAGAGACTTGGACTTCATTCTCCAGGAACAGGGAAACATCAAAGAGCATCACGCATGGGAGTTAAAATTCAGCTTTGTATTTCCGATAAATCTTTCTGATGAAGAATGGGCAGGGAGAGAAGACTGAGAAAAGACAGAGAGGCCTGTTAAAGTGCTCTTGACTCATAATCCAGGGGACATATGGTGATGGCTTGTTTAGGACAACAGTATGATAGAGAAGGAGGGAAGTTTATATAGTCAAAGCTTGTTTAGGAAAACTTGGAAGAAGATGAGTCGATGATGACTTGCAGGTTTTGCAGTTGGCAACTGCGTAGATGATAATGCCATTTATTGAAATTCCCGATATGCTTATGTCATAGCTACACGTGTTCATATGCTCAGAAAGTCATGGTACAATTTACTGAATTCATCCACCATATTTCCTTAATTGTACTGCTCTGCTTCAGTGGAAGATGAACAAACAAAAATAAACAGAAAAAAACCCAAAAGCCAAACCTGACTGTTCTGTCTAGTTCCTATAGCATAGCTTTGTTTCTGAAACATTATGCCTATGAATATTTTTCAAGACTCACATTTAATTTTAAAAGCAGTAGATGGTGGCAGATAATGACTGGCAATATGAAGAGAATTATTTTTCTTTTTAATGCAAAGAATAATAGTTTTCATGACTGTAAACTCTGTGATCAGGTAGCATGTCCACAGCATGTAAGAGTTCTTGGAATGGAGTAGGTACTCATGTATTTACGGAATAAAAAGCATGGCATTTTAAGTTAGAAGGTTAAGTTAGGTTTTCTGTGAGACAAGCTGGTCCAAAATTCAAGGGTTAACAACAGCCTTTTATTCTTACTCATGTTTGTGAGGTTCAGTCGAGTCCATTGATAGAGGCTAGGCTTAGGTGTGGTCAGCAACAAGATACAGGCAACATTCAGTCATCTGCGCAAAATATTTCAGGCCTCTGTGAGTGCTGCATTTGCTAATATTCCACTGCTAGTGAAAGTCACATGGCTAAAGCCAAAAACAAAGGGCAGAGGGAATCCTTTGACTAACTGAAAAGATAAAAAGTCACATGGCAAAAGATACAGGCGTAGGGAGGAGTGAAGGGCTGGAGCTTCTAATTTAATCTACTACTGTCCCCAGTCTTGGTACAATTGTACCTCCCATTTGAAAATTATGGTAATCACCATCCTAAGACCTTCAAAGTTTTATCCAATCATGGCATACTCCAAGTCCAGGATCTCCTTGTCTATATCGTGCCCAGATTTACTCCCTCTTAACCTAGAGATGTCTTTTTTTCACTTTTTAAAATTAAACCTTTTATTTTGAGATTTTTTTAATATTTTACTTTTAATTTTCATTTTAAACTTTGAGATTGTGATGGCCAACTTTACATATCAACTTGTCTGGGCCATAGGCTGCCCAGCTATCTCGTCAACCATAATTCTGCGTTTCCTTGAGGGTGCTTTTGGGTGAGAGCACTGGTAGACTGAGTAAAGCAAACTGCTCTCCCTCACGTGGGCAGGCTTAAGGCCTGAATTAAAACAAAAAGGCTAAGTGAGAAAAAGCTGCCCCTCCACGGCTGTCTTTGAACTGAAATAGCAACTCTCCCCAGGTCTTGAGCCTTCAGACTTGAACCACAAACCACCCGCACTCCCGGGACTTGCCAGCACCAGCGATCATGTGAGCCAGTTCCTTTTAGTAAATAAGACATTGATGTTAATACAATTCATTGATCTTATTCAGGTTTTCCCCATTTTTCTTGCGCTCATTTGTGTACGTGTTTGTGTGCGTTTAGTTCTATGTAATTTCACCCCGAGTGTGTATGTATCCACCACCTCAGCCAAGGCCCACGACAGTTCGTTACCATGCAGGTCAGACTCAGTTTTGAATGGATGAATAGTGCTTCAAATAGAAGGAAGGGACTTTGTGACAAGTTGCTTAAGCTTCCCCCATCCCTTGCCTTGCATGTTGTGGAGAACGATCACCAAGCACCTGCCTGCTTCTCCGACTGGAAACATGCGTTGTGAGCACCCTGCGAGGAGGTTCACAGCAGTGTGACATAACAAAGGCCCATGAAATCACAAGGAGAAGGTGCTGATCTCCTGGGAGCACCTACTGTAGTCAATGCTAAGTAAGTTTTAACTTTCTTTTTACATGAAAACAGCACGGGAATATTATGAAATAAAATTCTCTCTATATAGTATTTTAACCTAAAATAAGACTTCAAAGATAGGTCATGGCTGTTGTGGTCATCTGGGGCCACAGATACAGATCCTCTGAATTACAAAATAAGTTTTACTACCCTAAGAGTTATATTGGTAAACCCTTTGAGCAATACTGCTATTGACCTCAGTACCTGCTATTTTCTACCTCCTTGTTCAAGGCATTTCTTGATGCCAGAGGCTTCGCATTTGTCATTTTATTATTCCTAGAAACAGCTAGTATGGGGCATGCCACAGAAGAAGCATTCACCTGATGTTGGCTGAATGGCTTTGTGCCTTGCTGATATAATCCTAATAAAGGGTCAAACTAACCTCAGATTATTGACTCCGTCCCTCTTTGTTATGTGACTTTGAACAAGCTCCTTAACTTGTCTGAGATTCAGGTTCCATGTCTGTAAAAATACCCATTTCATGGGTTATTATAAGATTTCAAGGAAATACTGTCTGCAGTACCAAGCACAATTTGTGATACAAAGAAGGTACTCAAGGAATGAGGGCTGTTACCATAGTAATGATGACACTGAGGGTGTGGATGATGTCAGCTTAATCTCAACAACTGGAAGATATAATGAAAGAGCTATGAAACGAATTAACAATAATGAATCTAGGATGGGGAGACATTTTCAAAATGAAATATTTTCTCCTTAACATCAAATTTCAATTTCATTCCACCTAGTAAAAAAGAAAGCTGAAACTGGTGCCTGCTCTGAGCCTAATAAGAGGTATTAACTTAAGCAAACAAACTCATCGATATTCTCTTTCCATAAATCTAAGTATCAGTTAAAAAGTCTAAGTCTTACTCATATTTTCTAAGTTAATTATGAATCAGATATAATCAATGATGCGATAGGGAAAACAGTAAAAAGCAAACTAATGGGTCTAGGGAGAGAAGGCTTTAAATAGAGCTGTAGGCAATGGAAACTGCTCGAGTCATTTTTCTCTGTCCATTTTGGTGAGAGCATTTTAAGAAGATGCTTTTTCCCCCCATGGCTTATCATTATGGCAGGGTGATAATATGAAAAAAAATCTTCTCTCAGGCCCAGAGCATCTAATGATGATGTACACTCTTCCGTTTTCAGGACAGCGAGGACATCTGTGGGCCGTGTTCTGGAAAGAGATGGCTTTGCCATCCTCCGTATCTGCTCAGCCTGAGAGAACATCACCTGTGCCCCAGCCTACCAGTAAGGATTTCCCTTCCCACGTTATCAAACCTGGTTCAGTATTTAATCAGAAACCTTCATTTCTAAAGTGGTTCGTGTCTGCAAGTCTACTGTCATGGCAGTGATGGCAGGATGATGACTTCAAGCATACCTTTAAGCCTCCTGCTTCCTAATCATTTAGGGACATTTCCTCATAACAAGAGCATTTCACGGCATATCTGTCTGGACACCACTTGATCCTGGAAGCAACTGTCCACTTGGAAGAAATCCCCACCCGTCCAAAGACATAACACAAGATGCTCCCTAACGAAACAAATCCATGCGTCTTAGTGAAGATCAAACATGGCCTACTTGGGAAACTTAGGTGACCATACATGGCCCTTATTTTCCCTAACTGAATTCTGAACTGAGGAAGAGGTTCATACATGCTGTTGGTGCGGAGAAAAAACTGGGCTCCTTAATCCCGAACCTCCAAATTAGACAGACACACCTGCTCAGGATCCGGCTGGGCAAAGTGAGGAGAGGGCAGGTCTTTGCATCCCAGGCTCTCAGCTAGGTCTCACCAACACTAGAAGTCACCCTGTCTTCCATGTCAGGGAGCAGAGTGAGTCTGTGGGTGTTAAGCTGACGGGGCTGCCTCCAGTGGAAAGAAAACCTAAGGAGTGAGTGACACTCTCCCCTCCACTAGCCTAGGCCAGGGTTTCTCAGCCTCGGCATTATTAACAGTTTGGGTCATATATTCCTTTGCTGTGGGGGTGTGCTGCACCGTGTAGAATATTAGTAGCTTCCTTGGCCTGTACCGATTAGACACTAATAGCACCACCCCAGCCCCGCCATGCTGTGACAACTAAAAATGCCTCCACAGTTTGTCAAATGTCCTCTTGGGGGTGGTGGCGAACCTGGCCTCTGTTGCAAGCCATTGGCCTTGATTCCAGTACTGTTTACTATAAATTGGTTCTCTGTGATCACTTCTCTTGAGCCCTTCTCATTTGCTAGGCTGGGAGGAAAAGGCAAAGATGATCTAGCCCTGGCCTTAAAAAGCTCATGTCTCACGGACTCACAGAGGTGTGTCTAAGGAGACAGGTGTTGATCATGAATATCTAGTCGTCCCCCCACAATGGCCTTCAATCAGGAAAACCCAGCTTGACCGTGCAGATGTTGATCTGTCACTCCAGACATTTCCGTGCAGTCCTTTCGATTTCTGTTTGGAGAATGACTACTGCTTCTTCTGGGCTTGACATTCAGGAGGTATACTTGCAGCCCATGAAATTTGTTTTCTCTCTGAGTAATGGGGCTTTTCCACCATCTCTCCATGGCGCTGTGAAACCAAAGCCATTTCCATCATGACAAATATTAAGCCTGAAACAAAATCTTGACAGAAGGCAAAATATCTAAGGGAAAATGCAGAGTGTGAACAAAAATAACTCAATAATATTCTCATCCCAGCACTTCTGAATTTTATATAGCAAATATATTGAACTACTCACTGATACAATTGTCCTCAGGATAGGATACTATGTCATCATTTGTAAAGAGGGGACTTTACACTGTCACTATCTAAATTGCATGGCAGGTGGTATAGGCCTACCTGTAAAGACCTCACAGGGAAACGTTTCCTGTGGCACCTTTTCCACAAAGAGGTCAGACACCTGGGGACCAAAGGATAAGGACATTTGGGCCTGATGTTTTAAAAAATGGTATTAGAAAAATAGGAAAGAAAACGCCTTTTTATAATAATAGTTCTCACATTTTCTAGGACCATTCTCATGAGATTTCCTTTGAGTCTTCCCACTTTCTAATGCACAGAACCATCACCAGGAAGAATGAAAATATGGCTCTCATTTTTAAGAGGATGCTTGTTTGGGGAGAGAGAAGGCTAAGAAAGGCAACAGGAGTCTGGGCACCTGAGTTCTACACCCAGTTCTGCTTCTGTCTGTGAGGTGACCCTTTTAAGTAATTTCCCCATTATAGAATTAAGGCTTATAAAAAAGGTTCTCTCTCGAAGTCTGAGCTTCTTTTTAAAATAAAGTTTGGGGGCATGATAAACTTCCACTTATCTTGAAGCTCTGAGGTTCTATGAGTCTAAGGACATAACGCTTGAAAATATTACTATTATTCAATAACTTTCTTCATTCAATGACATTGATGGTCTACCATGCACTGTGCTCAATTTCAGGCACTGTTTATCTAATGTAGGCAATAAAATAAGTATAGATACTTGCTCATGTCAAATATCAAGGCTTAAAAAGACTACTTTGAAGATCTTTACTTTTTAAATACTACCCGTATTTAAAGGAAAGTTCAGGGATTTATCCATAACCCTTAAGCATCTTGAAATATGGAAAGAGGTCTGCCCACTCTTGACTTTGCAAACACCGGAATGACGCAGAATAAATCCTGATAAGGCAAAATGGTGGAGCAGGGCAGGGTCAGGCTCCTACCAGCCTGAGATGCCCTAGGTCTCACTCTCCTATTTTCACCTCCACCCCCACAACACCTATTCGTGCATCTGTCCAGGGAACACTGAAAGTCACCCACAAAGCATCTACACCCATGTAGCATATATGTACAGCGGGGCCCAGGATCTCCAAAGTGGCAAGCCAAATCCATGAAAAAACACTAGAGAAAAGGCATCACTTTTCTGAACACAGAAGACTCAGTGTCACCAGATGCAATCAGGTAAACACTTGAAATTTCAAACTCGAAGAGCCTGGATAGACAGAGAAAGTATGATGCACTTACATTAAAAAGAGAGTAAAAATTACTCCCAGACAATAGTAATGAACACTTCTCGGGACTCTTGGTTGATCTTTTGGTGGGTTAGACAGTCCTGGAATTTAATATGTTAGTGTTGAGTATAACATTTTCAAGTAATAACTAAAGCTGATCTTTCCTGTTTAGAAAAGAGATTGGTGACTAAGATTGGAGAAAAAAAAGCTAATATTGAAGTTTCATTCATAATACAAATTAATTTCCTGTGAATGTTGACATCCTTGTACATACTCCTAAGTGTTATTGATTAGTGTTCATTATCATGCCCAGGAAATGGTAACACTAAGGGTGGTGTTACTACTAATTAAGTATTAAGCATAACTTAATAGTAATGCTGTGAGACAGAGTAAGAGGGGCAGAAAGAGACTTGATGATCCTCCCATGAATGTCCGAGAAGAAACTCCTAGGCATGTGAGGATACAGTAGCGATTTTCAGCCAGTATGCTGCAAGAATTTGTAAAATATTTAGTACCTGAGTATTTAATTAGGTGCACTGACCTCTCTTCCCTTAGATTGCCAAATAAAAATGTAACAAAACAAGAATAGCCGTCCAGTGTAAATAAATCAAAAAATCATACCGATTTTTTTGGCAAGATTAGCAAAAAATCAAATATATTTTTTGGTGTGCTGCAGAATTTTAGTAATCAGTTTGTGTGTGCCATGAGATGAAAAAGGTTGAAAATTCCTGGAATACAGGATTAACCCATTTACTTTTCAATAAAGACCGAGTACAATTTAGTTTTTGAGTTTTTGCTTAATTTGAACTTTCAATTTTACTTTTAATCCCCATCAGTTAGTCCTGTAATTGCAATCTGCTAAAATTCTAAACAGATGGAAGGTTGTTAAGTTTTAAACAATTCTGTTGGTCGGGTAGCTGTTATTCAGGCAGCCTGGATTCCACCAAGAAGAGGAGTAGAGGAGAGGAATCAGAACAGAAATGATGAGAATGTCATTGGGATAAACCCACAGGCCAGGACGGCATTCCTGAGACACACATGGCCGCCTGGTCCTCCACCCCGTGCCTAGGTGATCCTAGATACAGTTTCAGAATTCTTCGCAACCCAGGCGTCCATGACCGCTTGATTATCATTGGACCCTGGCGGTGAAACCTATTTCTCATCTTTGGGATTGGATTTGTGAGGTAAGACATGAACTTATGAACAGCTGACTCAAATATATTTCCGAATACTCACTAAACAGGTGGCCTAGAAGGCCCGATCTGCAAAAAAACCTCTTAGACATAAATTTTACAAATGAGGAAGCTACGTTTCAGAAGGCTGTTCCTTGACAAGCACCGATATAATTGATGACAAGCATAAATAGTCAGTTTCGATGGCATCACTGTGTACACCATCCCACCCATAAATCAGAAGCATGCATCTGCATTTAAAAATATGGTTCTAATTGCTTATTATTCAAGCCTATAGCTGAAAAACATCACTCTTGATCCTATATACTGTAATTGAGTCTCCACTATATGCTGTTCAATGACTTGCATGGTTTGGAATCCAGGTCCTAGCAGGACATTTCCCTCTTTTCCCATTATTGGCTATTCACAGCATCCAAAGACATGAGAGGGGCCGCAACTCTGATGCCCTGGACCACTGCCAGGACCCAGGCACCGAAGCCACGCTGGCTGCAATTCTCCTTGCCTAAGTTGGACACATGCTAAAATGGATGCCAGGATCCCAAAGCAATTGCCTTGTAGGACACTTAAATGAAGGCAAGTGAACACAAGGTGGACAAGGGAAAGCTTTCAAGAACCTTGAAATTGAATTTGGAGTCACTAATACAGCTGGGAAATGATAGCACTGAAATGTCTCAAGGTCACTTGCAACAGAGAAGGGGCTTTATTTCAAAGAAATTGGCCTGTCTGCCAAGATAAAAAGGAGACATATACAGAGCAAGGAAAAAGAACAGCTGCTACAGAGCTCTACTAAGGGAGAGGCTGCGAAACAAATCATCAGTGGGAAGGGGAATGAGGAACGCCACACATTTCTCCCTTCGTTGGGCAAGAAGGACTCTCCTCTCTAACTCACAGGATGAAAAGTAGGCTGGTTCCAAATGGCCGTTTAGGCCAGCAGGGCCATTTGCAAGCATGGGAAAAGTCGGAGAGTGATGTCAGTTTCTCCACTGTGCCCAATCAGTGGCCATGTTACAGCTATTGCAGCTGGATCAGAAAGGCTGAAGCCCGTTTGGAATCAGTTTGGACCCCACAGTTCCCACAGTCAGAGGGAGCCCCAGAAGCCGCATTCTCTGTTACTTGTGGATCAGGCATCCAGCAAATTCTGGGGGACAGTGAAATCTCCCTGATTTCAGGAGGTGAAATAGAGAAATTACAGAGCCAAGATTTTCTTCTATGTTCTCTTCTAGAAATGTGATAGTTTTTAGGTTTCACATGAAGTCTGGGATCATGGGGAGTTAATTTTTTGTATGAATCAAGGTTTGAATTTGCATATGAATATCCAATTTGTCCAGTAACATTTGCTGAGAAAACTATTGTTTCACTACTAACATGCCTTTTCAACCATATATGAGTGTGTTTATTTTTGGATTCTTTTTCCTGCTGCTATCCTTTTGCCATTACCACACTGTCTTGATTACTACAGTTTTATACTAGTCTTGAAATAAAGTAACGTGAGTCTTCTGACGTTTTTCTTTTGCAAAATTGTTTTGGCTATTTTAGTTCCATTGCCTTATGATATACATTTTAGAATCAGCTTGTCTTATTTCCACATGCACACACACACACACACACAAATCCTGCTGGGATTTTTTATTGGAATTATATTAAATTTATGTATCTATATTATTATGATTATTTCAAGATAAGTTGCTTCATGAATATATACTGATACTTCTAGTTAAAAATCAAGACTATAGGGATTTTTATTTACGTCCTTGTCTGCTAAATATGTGCCTGCTTTCTTACACACCAAATGTACTGGTTCTCTAGGACACTTGAGAATAATGGAATTGAAATATTGCATATAACCTATTAACTTTATTCCTATAGGATACCAAACAACATAATAATACTCATACTATCTAAATAATATTCATACTCTCACTACCAATATAATTACTAACAACAAAAACTTTACGCTTACTTCTTTGTTCTCCATTTTTAGAGCTATAATATATCTATATTTTCTGAACATATATATAGTCATCCCGTAATAAACCATATCCCTTGATTAAGATTTTTTTTTCTTGAAAGACACACTTCAAATCCATTTACTTATGAAGCTGCTTCGGAGGAAAGACAATACAGCTGAAGAAAGAAAGGAGGACACAGTGCGGTAACCATGGTTTAAATGCGGGTCATGATTAAGTGTGGTATTTGGGTCTATGCATCTTACCAGGTAGATTGATGGTAGGAATGTGATATGTTACATCAATTTGTAGGTCTTAATTTTTTTTGTTTGGTTTTTCCTCAAAACTAAGTGCCAAAAATCATTTTTTTTTGCGTTGCATTAATAGAAGACAAAATCTGAGACATATAATAACATTGTCAACAAGAGTTTCACAGAAATGCAGAAGCGAAATTCATATGGAAAAAAGTTCGAAACATGACATTGAAGTGCAAATCAGTAACGCTGCTTCATGACCTTGCTTCGCGAAATAACATCTCATTTGCCTGATGGAGATAGCTTGCCCATTTTCAGCTAACTAAATTCTTATTACCACGTGAGAGCAGGTGGGCTCTTTCAGAAAATCTTAGATGTATACAGACTGAATGGTTGCACATTTCTATGCCGACTTCTTATCTCTTGTTACCCCATATTTTATCTTCATACTGTGAGTACGTTCTGACCTCTTACATCCTTCAGGGCCACAGTTGACCAGAAACACTCTTGACTGTGTAGGGAATAGAGTGGGAACTCTTGCTAGGTCTTCAGTCAATCACTGAAGAAAATCCATTTCACTTAGGTCGTTCCTGGAAATTTTATGTATTATTTAATCATATTTGACCCTTTTGCCCCTCTCTCATGATAAAGACACACAGGTTAATATGAAAGAGGTATATACAGTTGCTAAAAAAAAATCAAGCATTTTTAGTGACATGCATATAGGCTAGTTGTAATACTTTCAACAGTGATTTTAAATGCTCTTTCCTTGTGACACTTAGGTAATACGTTATTTACATTCATAAATTACTATAAGTTATGTGATTTGTAATAAAAGGTCCACATTAGAAAAACATATTACCAATGGGAGACAAGATTTTCTCTGAAAAACATGGGAAATGCATTCCCTTCATAAAGCAAAATAGAAAGGCTGATGTATTGGATAGAATCCTGGTTGGGACCAGGAACATGGGCACAAAACTTAGGTCTGTACCTTACAAGTTGTACAATATTATTTGAGTCACAATTTTAGGCCTTGATTTTTCCAGCCTTAAAATAAAGATAATAGTATTAATTACCTCATGAGATTGAAGTCATGATCAAATAAAATAATATATAAACAAGTTCTTGGTAAATGCTAGAGTGAAGTATAACCTACAGTGTATGGCTGTTTATAAGACTCTAGGAAGTTCTGTTGGCCCCTGAATTCCTATTTAGACTCGTCTGGTGAGGAACCTGCTTTCATGCTGTTGTATTTCCCCCCAAAACTGTAATCGGTCATTAAGAGTTGTCCTTCTCCCTCCTGGTGAGAATGACTGGCTTTCATATGACCCCTCTAAGCCCTCTGGGGAGGAGGATCCAGGGAGCTTGTGAACACTGAGGGACGCTGGTCCTATGGTCAGCATATCATGCCCCTCACCCCAAGCCACAAATAGCTTCCAACTAAGAACCTCAAGCCAAGTATTCCTTTCATCTTCAGAACAAGATGTTGGCTGCTTTGAGATTGCAAATGTTATTTTTATGGTTGAGAACAGAAATGACCATACACACTAATATATTTTCATCAGCTTTTGAAAGAGACCCTTCTGTCCACACTCCTCCCACACACACGTACACCCACTGATTATGTACCAAAACATGCCATTAAAGAATAAGTTTTTCTTTTTGCTGACAAACAAAATCAGATGCTAATCAATAGGAATTCAGTTGGCAGAGATGTCTTGCTCATCAGTGAAATTACATCTGGGTCTTGTCGGCTTGATGGCAGCAAACCCTTCTAATGGGAAACTAAAATGAAAAAAAAAAGGTCCTCTGTCACTTATCATAAGAAAATGTAAACAACCACAACACTCAATCAATCAAGCAAGAAAGCAACAACAACAACAAAAAAATCCTCAGTTGTTAGACTGTTGCAAACCAATTGTATCACCCTATGTTCCTTTTTTACTAAAATATGAGCAAATAAGATATTAGATTGGCTTATTCGAAATGTAATTGTTCTTTTTAGGTGATTACTCTCAAAAACATTTTGTGTGTGCTTGTGTGTGTGACCATCTTAACAAGCCTGTGTCAGTCAGAAGTAACCCTTTCAGTCATATTTAATGAGGCTACTACCCTAGTTCCATGGCTATTATTTACCCTTTAACAGAAACACATAAACCTTTAGCATTCCCTAACAGTAAGTCTCCTCAGGTGGTCTTACATAGGTAAAACCCTTTCATCAATCAAGGAAGATCCATCAGCCACATTTAGGTTTAGGTTGGGCTTGACACTTGCTATTTATCAAGCTCTTAGTAAAAGAAAAGAAAGTCACTTACTCTCTCTCCTCCCCATCATGCATATATTCAGTGTTTAACTTAGGGTGGCCATTAACAAGATCTAGCAGCTCTCTCAGAAATATTTCTCACCTCACTTTAAAGAGTGCTTTGATTCATTTGGATACATATCCAGAAGTGAAATTGCTGAATCATTTTTAATTTCTTGAGGAACCTCCACACTGTTTTTCATGATGGTTATACCAGTTTACATTCCCACCGTGAGTTCTTTCTACATTTTGTATATTGACCCTTATTGGACTTGTGATTTGCAATAACTTTCTCCCATTCCACGGTTGGCCTTTTCATTGTGTAAACGGTTTCCTTGACTGAGTAGAAGCCATTATCTCAAAGAGATGTCAGTATGCCCAAGTTTATTGTGGCATTATTCACAATAGCCAACCTCCATGTTTGCTGATTAACAAATAGATCAAGAAAATGTGGTGCACACCCCCCCCCCCCACACACACACAACGGAGTATTATTCAGCTTTAAAAAAGAAAAGTATCTTGTCATTTGTGACAACATGAATAAACATGGAGAACATTGTGTTAACTGAAGTAAGCCAGACTGAGAAAGACAAAGAGTGCATGGCATCATTTATATGTGGAATCTGAAATACATAAATTTGAACTTCGGGAAACAGAGTTACAGAAAAGTGGTTGCCAGTGGCGCTGGGGGCGGGAAAAATAGGGAGATCAGAGAGGTGGGTAAAAGGTGTTATAAATTTTAGTTATAAGATAAATAACACCTGAGGAGCTGATATATAAAATTGTGACTATAGTTGATAACATTCTATTGTATAATTGAAATTTTCTAAGAGGATAATACTTAACTGTTCTCACTAAAAAAAAAAGAAGGTAAATATGTGAGGTGATGGATATATTAACGCATTTAGTAGGGGGAATCCTTTCACAATGTAGACATATATCAAATCATCACATTGTATACTTTAAATATATATATAATAAACTTATTTGTCAATTATATCTCAGTAAAGCTGAAAAAAGTGTTTTGAATCAGTCAGGCCTTTAAAATAAACAATTGGATGCCCTGGTTTTCTTCTTTTCTTTTCTTTTTTTTTTCTTTTTGCTTTTTCCCTCTTTCCTTTTCTTTCCTTTTTCTTTCCTTCATTCTTTTTAAATTCCTTCCTTCCTTCCTTCCTTCCTTCCTTCGTTCCTTCCTTCTTTCCTTTTTCATCCTCCCTTCTTCTCCCTCTCTTTCATGTATAGCAATTTACCTTAGGTTTATAGGAATTTTAAGTAATAGATATCACTACATTGATATTGAGGTGTTACAAATAATGTTAGTGACATTTTCAAGGTCAACCAACTGATGCTTGATACATCTGAGATTCAAACTCTGGTTTCCTAACACGTGATGCAGAGTTTTTTTTTAAAAAAAAAATCTCAATCACTCGTTTCCTATTTAATTTAGGTGTTAAGTGTTTGTTGATCAATCCAAAACTTAAGGACGGATTCAAAAGAATCAGTTATAACTATGAAAGTCCAAGCATGCAAAAAAGCATATTGAAAACGGTTTCAAAATTCTGGGAGAACTACTAAAAATATCAACAAGAATAAGCATTTTCTAGTTTAATCCTTCACATAAATAGATGCTACTGCTGACAGTGTTTTTTCCAGAACTGGACTTCCCACTGTCAGCAAGACGCATGCTGAGATATTTACAGCGATGTGTTTTACAGCCTGCCATCTACATCCTCCCTGGCCTTCTCAGCATTCTCTCAGCAGGGGGGAATAAAAGGCAGGTACGATGTAGTCATGACCTCAAAAGCCCCGGATTGGGCACTGTCAATACAGCATGTTCTCCAGCTTCTAGCTCTTTGAGTTCCTGTCCTAACAATCACATGGACTGCTAGGCACTTGCCTTTGTAATTTGGCCCCAATGGCAAACTGTCTGTCTCTCTAATTTCTTATAGACAAGGATGGAGGACTAACATCGAAACTGAGTTTCCAAATTGTCCTCACTCTAGGCACTGTGTTGATTATCTTCACACCTGGAATAAATTAGGAAAAGCCACGACTATCGTTCACCAGGATATTCCAGTAAGTTAGATTCCCTTCAATGCCATGCCATTGTGGGAGGTGGGGGTGGAGGTATCAAGACTTTCAAAACCTGAACTGCAAGCATGTAAAGATCATTTCTCAAGGAGGAGAAACTGTGAGGAAAGGAAAGCAAAAGGGACTACCAGAATGGGCTGAGATGACTGGTTGTACACAAGTTAAGAAAACAAAACAAAACAGTCCTACGAAGTCTGACATTTCTCTTGAGTTCTTTTATTCCCATTCTTTCTCTCTGCCATGCTTCTTTTAAGGTTCAGTTTCTCCGCAAAAACTCTTACCTGTTCAGTCTCCTTAGCAACAGCTGTACTGAGATTCACCTTCAATGGTGAGCTTGCCAGGAGCCAAAGGTTACGTTTCTGATCTCCGGACCGACGCCGAAGCAAATTTCTCTTTGTGCTGTTCACTGAATGCAGCCTCCACTCTCCAAATCTTAATGGTTCCTTCTCTGCCTCCAGTGCTGTGACTTTATGCTTCTTTTATAACAATCTTTTTTGGGAGACATGTTTTATAGAGAGTTGCTTACATGTCTGTCTGCCTCCTAGTTTATAATGTCCCCGAAATGGAGACTGTGTCTTTTTAGAAAATTGTATTCAATGTATTAGGACAGCGATGTGGACATAATATCTCTGAAATCTCTAATAGTGGTTCTTAGCAGGGCAATTCTGTTCTCTGCCCTGGGGATAAGAAGCAGGGTGGGGGCCATTTGGCCATGTCTGGAAACATTTTGGGTTGTCACGACTTTGGAGGGTGGTGCTACTAGTATCTAGAGGGTAACTGCCAAGGATGCTGCTCAATGTCCTCCAGTGCTCAGGAGAGCCCCCACAACAAAGCATCCAGCCCAAAATATCAAAGCCATGGCTCCTTAGAATTTACTTTTCAGATCGATAACCGAAACATATATACAATACAAGCATACAGATTCCTGATACGTGGTAAAGAATTGACTTATTTCCAGAATTTGAAGGCAACATATCAAGATTTTGTTCCACTTAAACTACTTGAGTCTTTATTAACAAAGAGGCCCACTATTGTTTCAGGATTTAGAAAACATATTATAGATGAAGGACATGGGGAAGAGGAGTTTCTTCTCAATAAATCTAAGCCTGATTTTGAGTTTCCAGACGAAAAATATTCTAAGCAGCTAGAATTTTCAAGAGTATATAGATGCTCTCAAAAGAATAATATGCAAACATAGCCCAGAAGCCTCCTACCAGTAATACCTGAGTGAAGTGTATTCTTCTATGAATACATTTCCCCTTAACCTCCCACAGATGAAACAGAAGCCAGTGTCACCTGTGATCTATTTCTCTTGTAACTAGTGGTGGCAGCATGTTTTGCATTTTCTTTGCCTTCTTTTTAAACATCAGACTAATCTATCATGAACAGCGACTGCTTTCATTGTATAGGCCTTTGAATTTCAGAATGTTTAATTTGTTTATTTAAATGAAAAAGAGTTTCCAAAAAAAAAAAAAAAAAACTCAGAAAAGCTAAGAAGGGGGGTGGCTTCTCATTTGCAACCAAATGTTCACTTTTGCCTCTGGGATCACCATTTCAAGGACTGTCAAGGCACAAATATTCTGAAAAAGGATTATTAGAGGGGGGATCTCTACTGAAGAGGCCAGATGACTTGTATGCATGTCACAGCCACTCTGACCTTCCAGCCCTTTGGCCCTGTCCATACTATAGCATATTTAGTGACTTTGTGAGGACTTTCTTCCCAAACCTTGAAATAACTGAGCAAGTATTTACCCGCTACATCATTGCTCTGATTCAGCGGTACACAGGATTGGAGACAATCTGAAACAAAAGAGACTATAGTCATTAATGAGTGTATTTCTCTCTTTTGAGTTACAGAAGATCTCAACTCTCTTATATTTGTTCTTCAGTGATGGTTTGGAAGGGAGAAAATTTCCATAAGCCTTGGTAAACATATCAGAAGAATGTTCCAGAAGACTGGACGGCCATATTCCTATATATGAGTTCTCTTCTCCAGGAAAGCATTCTTTCTACTCCAATAATAACAAAAAACTTCAGAAAGCCTTCTATCATGATATACCTGGCATACTGAAGAGAATCAATTAAATTAGTCCAAATTAGGGATCTGTGGATTATATGTCAAGTACTAAGAATTTACTGAGTTTCTCTTAAGCATCCTTTCCTGAAAAAGTTATATCTGAGCATAAAGTGCCTTTTATACTGTCAATAAGCAGTTTAACAAGTGGTTGGATGGCAATGCTAATCTACTCAAAGCAACTGCAGAGAGAAAAACAATAGTGTCTGATCAAGGGAGAAGGATCATTTGGGGTGGACGTTAAGTGTACTTTTAGAATTCAGAGAATGAGATAAATGAAAGTTGGCACGCTTAGAGAATGCTTTCTTGAGGAAGTAACACTTGAACTGGATTTTAAGTCTTTGTATTTGAATAGATCACAATGAGGAGATGGGATTTCAAATCCGGAGAGCAACTTACATAGATAAAATGTTGGCGTGACACAGTAGAATTAGAGAATAGAGAGGTGGCAGTTTAAACAGGAGGTCTTTCTGACAAAACCTAGATTTCCTGTGTAGGAGATGTTAAAAAATGGAATTTAACTGAGTAAAACTTAAAAGAGCTAATTGAGTTTATTAAATAATTTATGAATCAGGCAGCATCCCATGTAGCAAACAGAAAGGAGCTCCAGAGGGTTGCAGGAAGAAAAACATTTTCAAAGGCAGAGAAGGAGCTGAACAAACAAGGATGACATAAACACACATACACACACACACACACACACACACACGAAAAGGATTATTTTGGGTAAGGTCACCATCCTTTAGGGGGACAATAGAGTCTATCAGGAAAGTTCCCTCATTGGTACTGACCAGAAAATTCTACACTGACTCATTAGGATCACATGTATGGGGAAGGCCACAGCTGCAATTAGGTCAGGTATGAACTTTTGTTTTGGTGTCATGGGCTTAGCCCAAGTGACTTAATTTTAAGCTTGTCGCTCCTTTTTAACAGAGAATAAAAAATAACATTGAAAAAGGGTAAGGGGAAGACATGGAAGGACCCAGAATACTGAACAAAGGAATGTAGATTCGATGTCACATGCAATAAAGTTATTAAGAGTCGTTGAGAGGGACACCCATACTGAAAGCAGCGTTGATACAAGACATGGTTAAGTTGGGCATAGGCTGGGGGATAAGTTAGAGAGACGTTGGTATGCAGTAATGAGAACTTGTGCTCAAGTTCATTGACAGGGAAGGAGGAAGATGGAGACAAACCTGAGAGCCCTAGTGGAGGCTTGGTGACTGGTGGGGATTTGGAGGAGGGGGCACCATTGGAGGGAATTCCAAGACTAGAAGTGGGAGTGTTATCACCCACAGAATGCAGTCTTCCACAGTTTTAGGAAGGAGCTCCTGTCCCTTCTCCCTGGAGAAGAGATTCCTTTTAGGCTTTTCCTCAACAGAATCTGAAATGGAAAAAACAAAACAAAACAAAACCAAACCTAGCTGCTGGAAGACTAAATGATATTTCTGAAGAATAAGTCTTTTTAAACGTAAAAAAGCTATTGATTTGAAGGAGTTCTTGATTTAGTCTATTTTTATTCTATTATAGCAATGTCAGGGTATATATTTTTTGAGAAATAAAATCAATAGAGAGGAAAAAACAGCACTCCATCTTCGTTGTTTTGTGTTCTCATAATGCAGGCTCTTGACTCCGTAGGAAACTCACTCCTCTTACTTAGTCTGTGTGGACATAGCCTTCTTTTACCTTTTACATTTTCATAATTCCTGGTCTCTAATATGAAATCCAGAAGTGTACTGAGAATTAAACAGACTTCCACTTCTTTTTCAATTACTGCTCTCAGCTTTCCATTTTTCTACCAAGAACTCCCCACCTGTACTCCCAACCCCACCAGGACAATCTGGTTAACTGGAAAGTGAGTTAACATATACTCGGAGTCTGGCTGCACTTTATCTCAATTCTTTTCACTCTAAGCCAAGGAAACCATCTATCTGAAAGAATGGGAATAAAATGTTTGGCTTTTATTGCAATATAAGGCAATGAGAAAAAGCTTTGGAAATAAATGTAGCTTTACACATGTAATAGGTCGTGTTTAAATAATTATGTGTTTCTATTAATTGTTGATTTTTAATACTATGCTGAAATTGATTTTTAACATTATGCTGAAATTGTACATCTATCACCCTGCTCAAACAATATCGTCTCAATCACAGGTCTTTTCAAAAGGAATACTTGACTGTAGTGAGCTTTCCTGTGTGGGCTTTCAAATCAAATTAGTGGCTTATTAGCAGGAGAAGATAAACAGAAGTGAAGAGTGTAGTGAAAGAGCACTGAGTTTGGTTCAGGGATAGATCCAAGATGAAGCTGGGATACTTAGGGTAATTCTGGTGTTTCATCAGTGATGCTCCCGCCAGCATCTTTTGCCATAGCGGTTTTCTCTTTTCTGATTTGGTCCAAGAGAACATGGTCCTTAAATGTGTGGACGCTAAACTTCTTCCCAATAAAAGCATCATTCTCTCTTTACCCAAATTGGTCTTATGTCCAACTGCTGAATGCCAAGGTATAAGCTACAGCAGAGAAGTTCAAGTTAAAGCCTCGGGCCAGTTGGGAAGACCACCAAGGTCTGAATTCTGTCTTTGCCATTTGCCAGGTTTGTGAACTTTGTAAAAGTTGCTTAATATTCTGAACCTTGATTTTTTTCTGTAAAATTAGAATGATATTTACTATTTGGTTGTTGTGAAAATTAAATAAGAATTATCCGAAGGGCTTAAAAAGTAACCAATGAATATTTAGCACTAAATAAAATATTATTTGCCATTGTATCCTGTGATGTTTCTGTGAATCTGAGGAATGTGTTTATAATGATGAAGTGTAAATATCTTAAGCTTGTTCTGTGTAAAAGAGAACTTGTTTTATTTTTCAACAAAGCTCCTCTTCTCACTGTTCTTATGTTGACTAATAATATCATTAATCTTCCACTGATTTCAGGTTTGGAATTATTGGTCTTTTTATTGTTTTTTTCTCAGTCCCTTAACACTGCCCTCTTCCTTCAACCCAGTTAATCAGTTCTCCATCGCAGCCAGTTTTTCCTTTAAAACAATAGTTTTCCAGTTTTTTGTGCTTTATAGACTCCTTTCTATAGGAGAATTTGTGAAATCATGAAATTTCTATATAGACTAATGCACTAAATTATATAAAACTTTATCGGCCATTTAAAAAAATAAACAAACATAGGTGTCCTCTAGGTGCCTAGGGACTCAGGGTTGAGCACCCCTAAAATATTTTTTCAATCTAGGCGATCCTTTTCATTTTTCTGTCCTCTGCTCTACTTTCAACCCTTGTCATCTCTTGCCTAAATCCAACTTAGTCTCAATTCCAGTGCACCCTTTCTCATATCCAAGCTCCACACTGCACCTGGAACCTTTTTTCTCTAAAATGCCATTTTTCTTATTCAAATTCTCTTGATTTTTCAAAAAATTTTTGATACACAATGATCTTCAAACTTTAGAGTGCACAGTGAGCAGGAGAAATTCTGAATGTGGACTGGGGCGGGGGCACTCCTCAGATTTACATACTTTTAAAAAAGTTTCCCAGGTGATTCAAACACTAGTAGGCCCAGACCACAGTTTGAGAAAACTTATCCTCACTCAGATGGTCTCTGGAGGTTAACTTCCTTGCTCATCGTTTTATTTAAACTAGCCTTTGTACTTCCACAGTGTGTTCAGAACTCTTCTTTTGTTTTTATTTGTCCTTCAGTCTCTGAAACTCTCTTTACTTTTACTACTTTGTTGAAAACCTACTTATTTTTCATTCGTCAGTACAACTACTAGCTCCTCAATAGGTTCCTTCTTCACCAATCCCCTTAATAAGAATGTGTTCACACCTGTCCCGACGCACTGCCATTATTAGCACATGATGGACTTTCTGCTGAAATACCGTTGATGGTGTGCGTGTTTCTTACCATCGCTAGATTACACAGTTCTTGGAGGCAGACTAGATCCTGTTCCTTATACCATCCCAGAGCTCAACATAGAGCCTTATATGTTGCACATATTCTTAACATGTTTGCAGAATGGTCAGATTTGCTGGTTTTCATATATGCACCACGCTTCTTGAAATATTGCATCTGTTCTTCTCAGAACAGCACGCCTCACAGTTAGAGTCCAGAAGATGCTCATTTGTAACTGTGAAGCGATGAGCTGTTGTGCTGGGGTTGGTGCGTCCTGGCTTGGAAGAACCACTGGTATGCATTTTCTCCCAGCTCTGAATTCAGAGATGTCTTTTAGGTAAGCTTAAAATCAGCCACAGTGATAGTATTTACACCACAGAAGTCAGCAAATGCTAAAAATCAGATTTTGTTTTTGTCTCTTTGTTGTGGATGATTTACAAATACACTACTGCCAGGAACAGAATGTATCATAGAATTCCTGTGTGCCTTCCTAGAATCAAATCTGAGAGAAAAAACTCATTTGGCAATCCCGAGACTCACCGTTTGTAAGCAAAAGGGCTACTAAGCCCCTGGAAATTTTACTGTCCAGAATGACATGGAGGAGAGGGGTGTCCAACCCACAGCCCAGGGACCGCATGCAGCCCAGGATGGCAATGAATGAGGTCTGACACAAAATCATAAATTTATTTAAAACTTTTTTTTTTTTTGCTCATCAGTTTTCATTAGTGTTTGTGTATTTAATGTGTGGCCCAAGACAACTCTCCTTCTTCCAGTATGGCCCAGAGATGCTAAAAGGTTGGACACCGCTGGTAGAATATAGCAAGGCACCAAGATCTAGGATTTCCCTGGATCTTCCATGTGGAGACTATGAGACTTTAGGCAAATCACTTGACTTAATTCTGGGACTTAGTGTCATGACCTACACAGTAGAAAAATCAATGCCTTCTCCAACCTGTCTCAAGAGCTACATTGAAGAAAACACGAGGAAAGCCATGTATGCAGAGCATGTTTCAAATTATAAACTATCAACATGTGCTCTTCTTTTTACCCTTGAGTTCCCAGACTCAGATTTACAAAGGAGACTCTGGCCAACAAGAAAGTAACAGTTCATTTGTTTTGCTGATCGATTTAAAGTCATGAAGTCAATGCATGTTTTAAGTGCTGCATGTACTACCTGCTTTCTACCTGCTAAAACACCAACCAGGTTTTGGATGTAGCCTCTGCTGCCAGAGACTGTCCCTTTCTTCTCCCTTTCCTTAGACGGTGAACCATAGAACAACCTGATCTTTATAACAAAATTTAATGAAATGCAGACATTTTGTATAACTACTCTCCCTACTGCCCATAATACAAAAATAAATGAATTGATTAGTGATTGACTTCAAAGTGAGTAATTGAGCTTTAATGGGTTTATAAAAGGGATTGAAATCGAGGCAATAAATTAAAAGCAAAATAAAAGAGTAAACAAGAAAGAACGTTTTACAACACGGTTCCATTACAGTCTATGCTAACCAGATTAAAAAGTAATTGCCATGTCAAGAAAAATTATAGTGGCCTCTGTGCAGAATGAAAGAGCAGTGAGCTCTCTTTGTGTGCAGGGTGTAAAACAGAAAGAAAAAAAAAGGAAAGGAATGCAGGGAGTAGGAGGGGGCATACTACTTTCTCCTGGTGGTCATTATGCAGTCCAATATCTGAGATCTCTTTATAGAAATAGACATTATCATCAACACATGCTAATGAGCCACCTGACTGCAACTGAACTCTTTAATGTCCTCTGTTATCCTTGTACAACATAGCAAAGTATATGTATGACTATGTGAACTATCCATTTTAAATGTCCTTAAATCAATGATGCCGAAAAAAAATAGAATATTCTCAATAATTTAGGAGATTTTTCAGTAGACCTTTTTAAAAAAAATAAAGAGGGTCATACATGATCTAAAATAACAGACACTTGTGAATGGAGAATCAAAGCCACCATAAAACAGGGAGATTCTATAACTAAATTAGATGGAGCCGTTGTTTCCATGCGCCCCGATGATATGTCATGGAGCACTTAAGGAATTGAGTGCACAGAGCCACAGCTCATTATCTCTGAGAATTCATGGATGGCTGGTGAGAAGCCTAAAAAGTAGTAAAGAGCAGATGTAGTAGCAATTTTTAAAAATAACTGTCTCTAGAAATTCCACTGCTGGAGAATCTGCTCTAAAAAAACAACTGGAAAAGTGCAAACATCAATATTCAAGATGGAGCATCCATTGATTCATCTTATAAGCAAAACCATTGTGTCAAAGCATATACAGGGGACTGTGCCAAGTGCAATATCTATGGCAGAGAAGAGAAATTAACCAAACTTTCCTTTAGATACATCTACACCTAAGTAGGATCTTCCAAGTTAGACTGAGAGCACTTGTATCAGGTTCCTCGAGAGAGTCGAGGTGATCAAACGAAGAATGTGTTATAATAATGTTTTCTAGGGGTGCTGAGGTCGGCCTTTCAATACCTGGGAACTCTTGACCACTAATAAGCTCTTGCGTATCAGACAAAGAGAGGTCATGCCAGTAAAGAGGACAGATCTGTTTGTACTTTCACTGCTTACTAAATAGAGAACTAAGCTCAGCTTTTATTATGCATTTACTTTAAGAATCTGTAACCCAGGCTAGACCGAGGTCAAGAAAATACATAGGCAGATGCTCAGATAATTCCACAAATTAATTTCCCCCTTACAGACTGGTCACTCATTTAATAATATTTACCTTTGCTGCCCCTTTCCCAAATCCTTCTTTGAGTAGATCTGAGAAGGAGATGACATGTTGATTAAACTTAAAAGATCAATTGTTACTCCAAATCATATAATAGAGATTGAGTAAAAGGTGCCATTCCTTCTTTTTCTAGTTTCCTTATTTTAAAAAGTTAAGCACATTTTTCTTCTCTTTGAGTTGTACTTTAAAAAGCCCATAACCACAAAAGAAGTGGCACAGTGCAAGTTGATTTAAAAACTTGGAAAGAATTTAATGTCAAGTTGAAGGATTATTTATCTTCATTTTCATAATGCTCTTGTTTTTGGTTTGAGTTATTTTAAGCAAGTTTGCTCAGGCAAGTTAGCCCAGCTGTTTAGAGCTATTGTAGGATTTGAAAAATATATAGATGTCTTAATTTTGTGATATTATGAAACAAAACATTGATTAGAAAAAGACTTGTGATTTAATTCAAAATGGGATGACCAGGCAGGAAAAAAATACCACAAATGTTCCTTAGACTTACCCAAATTCATTAAAAATAAAATAAAAACAAAGTAAAAATATAATGGACAGAATTTTTTCCCCACACATCACAATAATAAAAATCCAAAAGTTTGAGAGCACACTTAGTTGGAAACTTGTGGGGAAATAGAACCATCGAGATATTTGGTTATATCTAGAAAAAGTAGAAAGTGCCTAAGCCTTGCGGAGTTTATGCTATAGGTATACTCATGCATGAATAATATATATTTTCAAGGTAACTGATTGCATGATGATTGTAACAGCCAAAGAACTGAAACAATATTTATGCCCATCAAGAGCGTGCTGATAAAATAAATTATGATAGATTCTTATAATGGGCTACTATGTAACGGTAAAAAATAGAGTGAAAAGAGGTAAAGAATGAAATCAATCCTTAAAATAGACTGATAAAAGCAAAGTAAGAAATGTGCAAAACAGTTTGTATAGTAAGATGTATTTTCTGTATAAACAAACAGAAATAAAGCTATATATTCATTTATAGTGAATGCACATCTTTAGAAACTTGGAAAGGATACATAAACACTAACAGCAATAATTACCTGGACAGGGAGAAGAAGCAGGACAAGAAAGCAAGCTTGATCATTCTAAGGAAGTGTACTTTAAATGAGAGTCGCTAATCATTTTGCTATTTTTCAATGACAGTTGGAAGACAGAAACTTTGGAGAGTCTTGGATGACTATTAACTTAATTCTGAAGTTATTGGGATTCAGTGTTTTTGCTAAATTCGAACTAAGACTATTGATTTGTTTGAAAGTGTTTTTAATTTGGCTCATTCATTGCAGGTCTGAAGGTCCTAAATTTCAGCTTTTTATTAGTCTTTCATGAAGTCAACTAATTGTTCTTTACAGACCAAAGCGTGTGTGAGTATATAGGATAGAGGCATGCCCTTCTCTTTTGTGGGTGTGTTCAGAAGACCATATCGAATCTCTGCCTTTGCAAGTGTACAAGAATCTGCATGGATTTGGAGCTTTCTCCAGATTCACATTTGCATTAAGTGTCTTGTGTAACCTACACATATCCTTACATCACAAAATAATCACCTTCTCAACTTCTGATAAATGTTTATCTTTCCCGTGACGGTCACTTCTCAGTTTAAAATAGTTCCTGCAATATACTTTCTTGTAGCACCAACTACTTTTCCTCGTTAACACTTGAACTTCTGAAATTATTTCTGTGATTATTCCCTGGCACCCAAATGTAACTCCCAGGAGGGTAGAGATTGTGTCTGTTTTCATCTTGCTGTAGTCTTGAGGGCTCGCACAATGTAGCTCATTCCTTATGTGTTGAGTTAGTGAAATGCTATTCTAAATACACCCAACTTTTACTTTTATTTTTATTCTAAACAAGCATTATTTTAATATTAGCTAGTATTTCATAATGCATAGAAAAAAGATGATAAAATGCTGTGTGGGCTTGCATTTCAGGCAGACCTGAGTTAGTCGTAGTTAGCATTGACACTCATTAGTTGTTTGCCCTGAGACAATTTATTCATCTTTCCTAATCCTCAGTTATTTTATCTATAAAGTAGGAAAAAAAAAAGAAGTCTCTTCTAACCCACAGGGTTATTCAAAGGATTAATTGAAATCATGAACACAAAACACTTAGCACAAAGTCTGGCCCAGGACGAGACCTCAGGAATGGCCTATTATTATTATTATCCTTGTCCATGAGTTGCGGAGTTTAGCAGTTAGCTATGCTAACTTATTAGCTAAGTCTGTGGCTCCCAAGCATCATCATTAAATTCATAGGATTCATATTTATTACACAGAAAACTGACAAATACTTTGGGCCTCTGACCCTTCTCCCAAATTATCAAAACAAAGACTATTAAGTCTCTACATATGAAGAGTTGATTGTGTCTCACTTAGCCTCTCAGAGTTATCTAGGACTTGGTTGGTGATTATGTCTTAAGATATGTGATTCGAAATGAATGTTTTGAATATCTAGGGTGAAAATTAAGTTGTTTCTCTGTAGTAGATCAGTTCCATGTATTTCCTTAATTAAAGTATAACTATAGCATTTCAGAAATAAATATTCAATAGAATTATTCTTCATTAAAGTAAATAAAAATGGACTATTACATTACTACTACTATTTGCATTGACTCTTTCCAAGAAATCATAAAAACCATGTCAATAAAAGAGATAAAACTCAACCCTATGTTTTTTGTGAGTCTATGAATTTTCTTTTGCACACATTCTTGTTCACAAAACAAGACTTAACCATAGCAGCTAATGCATTAAGAGAAGGTTAGCAGAACATAATCAACAAAACAAACAAATGAGCAAAAAAGAACCAGAGACGTGGAAATAAAGGACAAACTCACACTAACGAGAAGGGGAGGAGGGAGGGTGATAATGGGAAAAAAGGGGAAGGGTCAAGTCAAGGAGCATGTACAAAGGACCCATGGTCAAGGACAGTGGGGCGGGGATTGTTTTGGGGAGTGGCGGTGGGTGGTGGACGGGGCAGGGCAGAGCAACAGGGGCAAAAATGGGGGCAACTGTAACTGAATAACAATATTATGTGTGTACACACACACACACACACACACACACACACGAAAGAAAGAGGGTTAAAGGTGATGATTAAAATCAGAGACTAGATTTTTGCCACTCATCACTTTTTATCTGTGTGGCCTTGAACAGGTTTTTTTTTTTTTTTAAACCTCTCCATGCCTCAGTTTCTTCATCTGTAATGTGGGGATAATATAGAGTTCATCGGATTGTTGATTAATGATGCCAAATGCCTAAAAGACTGATACAGAGATA
Organism: Mormoops blainvillei; assembly: GCA_004026545.1. NCBI lineage: Eukaryota > Metazoa > Chordata > Mammalia > Chiroptera > Mormoopidae > Mormoops > Mormoops blainvillei. The sequence goes on along the minus strand of PVJD01000118.1, from coordinate 237,679 downwards.
TTAAGTGAAGGCTCTTATTATTTCATGTGCAAAAAGTATTATTATCCTTTGTCTTGCTTTGGATCTTATCCAAGCGAACACATCCAGGAATTGCAATCAAGACCTGAACACAGTTTTTCCAACTCCGAGCCTCACATTTGTTTTTTGATGTCAGTTGTTTCTTAGTCTAAACCACGTATTCTTTACGGGGGATGATATTGCTCCAACAGGAGCAAAGGTTGAGTCTTTGGAGGGAAACAAACATTTTTAACTGTTGCGATGGTTTGTGGCCCTCTGAAGCATAATTGTACATCAACAGTGTATCTGTGGTATTAAAATTTTCCGAATGAAAGGAATTAGGGGAGTAAAAGTCTGAAAGTGCTGTTTAGGGGGATGATAATGAAACCAAACAGAGAAGTCCTGCTTTAAGAGTAGAATGGGGCAACCTGTATCACAGTTTCCTCCCATGCCTGCAGGAAACACAAACTCAGGGCCAACTTCCCTAACCTCCACCCACATGTCCCCACCTTAGTGAGAAAGTCTAGGGCAGGGCCTGGGAATCTGCGTGAGTACCAGGTTCACTGACAATCCCTGTATGCATTTAAGTTAGAGGCTTCTAGTCTGTACTTAAGTGTCTGAACTTCACCAGCTTGCACACACTACGTAGAAGAGGACCACCCTTCTCACTGCCCCCTGCTGGAGTCTCCACTCTCCCAGCTGAGGTCCACAAAAGGGCAGCATGCGAAGGACTGTGGTCATATGACCAGTGCTTTGGTGTTGCTATTCACTAGATACAGTGGGCTTTATTGTTTCTGAAAAGGTAAAAGGTGGATTTTGACAAATGTGCATTATAAAGGAGTTTATCCATGGAGGAGCAGAGGAAAGATATAAACAACTGCTTCTGCCTGATCCCCTTTTGCTCTATATCAAGTCTGAGCTAAATAAAATCATTTTTATATCCAGGTTTTCAAACAGTACCTTTGAAAGTGTTCACAAAAGATAAGGTCTGTGACAGAGAGCTCCCCTGGGTCAGTGGGTGACAACTACAGGGAACCTGCAAGCATTGGCAAGGGGCTGGTTGCTTCTCCCCAGGACTTGAGACTCAAGAGCCCAGTTTTAAGTCATAGCTGGGCCATAACCAACTGCAAGCCTTGGTCAAGGTCTCTTAATCTGTCTGGGCCTCAGTTTCCTCCTCTGTGAAGTGAAGAAATTAGACTAGAGTGTTTCTGGATCCCAAATAGATCTAAATTCTCTGCTCACTGAAATTAATCACTAAAGGCCACTGAGCAGATATATTTCTGATGAGAGACCTGAGCAATTAGAGAGGAAGAGGATATTTCTTTTAGTAAGCTACAAAATTACCAGCTATTTTTCTTCTTTTGAGTTTTTAGAGATTAAGAGAACATAGGAATGGAGCTGCAGAGAGCACTGAGTCAATGGGAACAAAAGGCTATACTTCTTAATCGCTGAAAGCTGGTTGGGACCCTTAGCAGGTAGCAAAGAGGCCTGGGTACACTATTGGCCCAGAGGGATGGAAGGGGTCAGGCTCAACCAACCACCTTTTATAGCAATGCATGTGCTATGTGACAGTTTGGGGGGTGTGCGTGTGTGTGTGTTTTATTTCTTGTGCCCTGCTGGAGGGCTCAGAATGTTTCCCCACAGTGGCTAAACCAGCTCTCAGCATCCCTGAAGTCAATTCCCGTTATCAACTACACACACACTCACCCACACACCACTCATACATGCACAATTTCAGACTTATGTGTTAGGAAGAGCTGCATTTTCCATAGAGACCAGATATTTTCCCTTATGTGAAGTGCAGAATTATGTAACTGATCATTCTTGTTTCTGTGCTCTGTCTGCCAGGAAGGTAGGAGCCAGTGTTAGATCCAAACTTCCACTCGACAGCGTGGCACTCTGGGCGGTTCATATACACATTCTACGGTCTGCGACCCTCCCTTCCCCGATTCCAGGCCTCTTCTAGGGCCGCACCTTGAGCACAGCTGCCCCTCTACCTGCCAGCTGTAGGGAGCAGGTCAAAGCTTCTCGCCTGCATTTCCTTCGGGTGCTTGCTTGTCATCTGGCTTTGTAGCAAAGCCCTTTTTCTCTAGTTGCATCTTTTTGCTATTTTTAGCCACAATTTTCTACTTAATTCTGTTTCTTGCTCTTACAGTTGGCTTTAGTGATTCATGATTTTTATCTGCCTGCAGAGTTCCATTTCATAATATGTATTCTTCTTAGCCATCAAAAATTATTGGTCAAATAAAATGGAGCACAAATCAACAAAATTTCAAAATACAATTTAACTTTTCATGAAGGAAAATTTCAAATATATATACAAGTAGAATCCTCATGTACTCAAATTTATATTCAACAATTAGTAATTTGTGCATAATTTTGTTTTACCTGTACCCTAAACACTATACCACCAATTTTGAACTTTATGTTATTCTGAAGCATATTTTATTTATCATATCACTTCCTTTGTAAATATTATAGTATATACCTCTAAAGAAGGATTTTCTAAAGATAATTTTTTAAACAGGCAGTTGAAAATTATTGGATAGAACGGAAATTATAGGTGGAGCTTTGGTTCAAAACTAACTAGTGATTCCAGAACCATGAATAAAAGCACCAATATACTCCAGATAAAAAGAAAACTTCAAGGTGAATTAGTTTTCGCAAAACTGGAAAACAATGGGACTATACGAAGCAATGATTAATAATACCTACAGTCTGGTTTTGTAACATGGTAGAGAAAATTTAACTCCCTTCATAGTTAGCACCGACATAGCTACCTCACACCACAGCAAGACACCACTGAACACTCAACCTGGTCTCTTTTTGGTTATTGCAATAACCAAAATTGAAAAGATTGACAGTGCCAAGTGCTGGCAATGACACGGAACAGTCAGACTTTCCTTAGATTGCTGGCATGAGTATAAATGATAAAACCAGCTTAAAACACCATGTGGCAGTTTCTTATAAGGTTAAGCACACCCTACTGCTCAGCCATTGCATTCTTAGGTATTTACCCAAGAGAAATAAAACCACATGTTTACTTAGAGTTGTTCGGGAATGTTCAGATTAGCTTTTCCACAATAACAACAATGACAACAACAACAACAACAAAACTAGAAACAACCCAAATGTCCAACTTCAGAATAGATAACATATCCATACCATGGAATGCTTTTTAATTAAAAAAGCAAACAAACAAACTAGTGATAGGTATTGAGAAACCATGTGGTAGTTACTCCACCATCAGATAAGTTTATCAGAATCCATCAAACTGTATACTTAAGATCTCTGTATTTTACAGACTATAAAATATACCTCAATAAAAATTACCTTCAAGAGAAAACTGGCTTACCTGGAAAATCTTGTTAATCAGGGCTTCCAGTAGAAAGTGAATCCCTGCCGCTCCCAGCCCGGCTCTCACTCCACCTTTTGCCCCCTGCCCTCGGTGACGCACTGGCGTCAGTGCGCCACGGCTCAGGAAAGGGTCCGAAGCTGCTCCTCATACTAGAGTGGGCATCCAGGAGGGAGAAGAAAAGAGAGGGAGAGAGAAGAGGAGACAGGGAACAAAGAACACGGAGTACAGTTTAAGGGCTAAAAATAGAATGCTTTCCTGGTACCCCTCAACGTTTAGTAAAATATACTACACAGGGAAAATCTTTGCAAGTGATTTTGGTAATTGTTGGTGTGGAAATGACAGGCGGGTCTGGATTTCACTTTGAGGAAAACAGAATGTGGGAGAACAAGGGATAACAAGGGAAGGAGAGCCCCAGAGGCAGAGGAAGTGGGGAGCGTATAGACGTAGAACTAGTATGGGGTTCGGACTCCTAGGTTCTGAGCAAACCCAGATGGGTCTCGAGAGCCATGGCGGCCTCCCAGTGCAAGCGCTGGTGAATGGAGGATACCTAATTATACATAGCTTTCTTTATTTTTTGAGTAATACTTTTTCTTGTGTCTTAAATTATGGTCTTCAAAGGTTTGTTGGTTTGCTTGTTTTGATAGAGTTCCATGTCCTCTCTCTCCTCCTCCTTTTTCTCAGAAAAACCATGCTACATGAGAATAATGCATATATTGAGTTCTCTAAGTTAATTCCCTGTTATACCAGCAAATATTATAACCAAAGCTGAACTTCCATTACCAGGAATCTTGAATTCACTAAAAAGCTAAGTACCTGGAAAAAATGGGCCTCTCTATCAGTGTCACTAAATCTAAATCAGTCAGGTGATGGTATATAAACTATGTAACACCTCATTTTCAGACAGACTCTATGACACAGATTCCCTTGAATGGAGAGTTGCTCAGGTACTTAAGCAATAGTGAGGGAAGGGACCTCAACAATTCGCGTTGGCCAAACTAACGTGGATTTCACATGACTCTTGCTTTTGGAGGCAGAAAATAGAACTTCTTGTGTTTTTCAGGTTTATTGACGTATACACTTGAATGACTTTGGATATTTGCATACCTGCGATACCATCAACAGAAACAAGGTAATAAAAATATCCATCACCTTTAAAAGTCTTCAAATGCCCATTTGCTTTACGTGTGTGTGCAGTAAGGTCACTTAGCATAAGATCTACCCTTCCGACAAGTTTTTAAGTGCCCTGTACAGGGTTATTAACTGTATTGGAGAGCAGCTCTCTAGAACATATTTATCTTGTATAACTGTAACTTTATAACCATTGAACAACTTCCTTGTTTGCCTTCCCCTCACCCTTAGCAACCATCGTTTTATTCTCTGCTTCTTTGAGTTTGACTATTTTAGATACTTCATATAAATGGAATCATATTTGTGTTTTCTTTAGAATCGCCTTTCTTTATTGCTCCTGGCCTCCTTTTATTTTTTAGCTTCTTATATTCTGATATGAGAGGGAGCTTGGCTGGGGCCTGAATCTCTCACTCATAGGCATTTACACTCATTTAATTAATTGACCTGGTGAGTGCTATTTAAAAAACAGGACGCCTCTCACTTTCTATTAGATAATCGCACAGTGCCACAATGACAGTGGAGTTCATCATTCGCAAGACTATATATTAAGGACTGGAAACTAACAATGAATGATGATCTATACACACAGAACCCACTTATCTTTATATCACTTGACAATACAAAGAACTGCAAATAAAATAAAAATTAAAAGTGATTGCCTGTCATTGGTATTCACTGACCTGTTGGTTAGCTCCTCTCCTAAAGGAGTCATTTTTTACGGTGAGCCCAGGAAACTATGGGAGTTTTATGCAAGAAGGAACCACATAAGCCTTTCATACTTGAACTTGGCATTACTGAAGGGCATATTAACAACAGCAACTCTTGGCCACAGTCACTTTGTGGCATCTCAATAAAAAAGAGTGTAAAACTTTTTTCAGAACACAAGTAAAACTGATCAGAGATCATTAAAGGCAAATTCCACGACCACCACTTTTTTTTTATTGTGTCTTAAGCTCTTTCCTTGGCATGTTAACCATTAACTAAATGAGTGCATTCCAAATATCAGATAATTGTATTCACACCAAAGAGCCCATTCTTACATAAAACTTAAATGGAAGTCATCTTATGTTTAACAGAAACAGACGTGTATTTAAAATGAGAAGTGGTGAGAGCAGAAAACCTATAAAAATAGATTTTATTTTTATAGGAAGTAGAAGCAACAGAAAGTCATTTTAAAAGAAATCACCTAATTGATGGAATTCTGGGTGATTTTATTCACTTCTTTGCATTTAACTGAATTGTCCAATTTTCTACCAATAAATATTTTACATTCACAGTAAGAAAAATATGTCTAAGAATGGGCAAATCATACGTTTATTTAATGAACATGGACTTAAAGGAATGGGATTTATTGTATGAGTCGGATTTCTGTTCTCATCTGCTTAGGAGGAAGTCTAACATAAACATTCCTACAATACTCAGCAACTGGTGAGCTATGGCAACTTTACGAGCCTCAGTTTCCTAATATAAAAAATGGGGGAGATGAGAGTATCAGTCTGGTAGGGCTGTGAGAGTTGAATGGTGAATGATGACCTGTGGAAAGCTTTTAGCACAAGACTTGGCAGACAGTGAACAACCCCAAAAGGCCGAGCTGAAACCTGCTTGAGTTTGGAAAACTTTTTATCTTAAGGAGACATTTGTAGATAGCTAATCTCATTGCAGTATTTTTTTAGGATACAAAAATCCTTGGATTAGAGTTGTGTGGACCTGCTATACAAGAAAACATGCATGTACACAAACATACAGCACACAGTTCTGTGAAAACGTGCAGTGATTTCATATGGTAAGTGCAAGTCTGAAATGGGGCAGATGGAGAATCCAGAATAAGAGGCTCATCAACAAACACCAAGGGGTTGGCTGGCCAAAAAGTATGTGAATGGCAGATGCCTGTGCCTTGGGTGGGGTCCTCAGGTCTCCACAGGTCATCAAGGCGAGCAATGAGGAAGGAAGTGAATGTGAAGCAGGGGAGAGTGGGGCGAACTGGTACGTACACCTATAACCCCAATGATGAGAGGGACTACGGAAGGTGCCCCAGAACTTCACGGGGGAGCTGCACACACATCTGGCCCAGGCTTGCAGAGCTGAAGGGAGGCAGAGCTGCTATCAGCACAGGCCTCTGTGAATAAGGCACACCAACAACATGTCACAACATGCAAGGGCTTCAGCCACACCTGACACCTCTCACGGACTTTCAGAGCATTAAGGTCTTCTGCATCCCATCCACCTTCCCAGCCATGTGCACATTTCTCTCGTGGCTTGCTTTCACTCAGAGCCACACTGGAAAATGGGGTTCTTAGATTCCTGCTTCCAGTGTAGCTAAGCGGACAATGTACAAAACCACCCAGGGGACCTTCTGTGTAGATGCAGGTCCTTGTAGGTACAGTGCTCATTTTGATCCAAGCTCAGCTGATTTCTAAAACTACTGGCTCTCAATGGAATTGGTAAGATTTTTTAAAAAAACTGCTTTTCTTCTTTTCAGGGTAATAATCTCAGATTCTGAAATCTATATTAAAGGTATCACATCTTTTGAAATCCAAGAGAAGTTCAATGGAAGAACCACTGAAGTCAGCAGTCAGTACTGCTCACTCCCCCCATCAATGGCTCTCAAACAGAACCACCTCGAGGTGATTGATGGCCCATGACAGGATTTCTAGCCTTAGGCCTGAAACGTAGACTAAGAATTTGTATTTCTAACAAGTTTCACTGCACCCAGTAATGGTTAAGAGCCATGTCAAGATCCCCTAGGGAACTTTCTAAAACTTAGTTAATCATATGTACTCTACATCATCGACTTAGTGTTGTGGTTTGGGGTGGAGGGTGGGTGTTTTCTTTTACAAAAATTTTATAGTGGATTGTGATATGCACATCTATTTCAAAACTACAGTTTTGGAATTTTCACATAGCTTGTCTTTAGAAAGAAAGGAGGCTTCGGTGATCAATACACTATGAAACTCAGAATTTGATAATGTCGAGCTGGTTACTAGGCAGGACAAATCTATAGTTGATACATGTATAGCAGTTGCTGGTGCCAGGCACATGTAAGACACACACACACAAAATAATAATACTAAAAATAGGACCTTTTATATCAGAGGCCAATATTCTCTAGTCAATGATCATGGCAACTGAGTAGGGGGTAAAAATGAAGAGAGTGGTGGAGTTAGGGAGGTTGATAGAAATTTTATCTCAAAAATCAAAATTAAAAGTATTAAAAAAGTCAATTTTCTTTCATCTTTAACATACTTAGAAACTATGCATTAGTGTATCGAGGCAAAAAATCCTATGTTTATTTATTTGGCATTGGCTTCTGATAAAATTATACCACAGCTTAGTAAGACATCTTTCACATTTGACTTTCATAGTAAGATATAGAAGGTTATTTCTTCAGAAATATTCAAGAGCTTCATCACTTTCCCCAAGGGCCTTCCTTAATCCTTTGATATTCAAATCCTTTGCTTTTGAAGCGTACAGCAATGGAGTCTTCCTCATCCGCTTTCCCATATTTGGTTGTTAACTAATGTAAGTCTGCCCCATCCTCATTTGCCACTGATCTGTGATTTGAATAGTTATCCAATCCGATTTTCACCTACTACATGAAGCCCTACATATTTTCAAAATTTGCAAGTTCAACTACACAATGTACGATGTTTGCATTGTACAATGGCAATAATCAGAGGGAGATTGACAGAGGACTCAACTGGCAAGGACAGAGGCTAGAGTTAAGCAAGGAGACAGCGTTTAGAGTGGTCACTCCTTAGTGAATATCTTCATGACTTTGCTTTCTTATGCAGGCCTCGTAATGTCTGAGACTCAGGGAATAAATTCAGATCACATCAACCTCCGCCATGTAAAATTTCATGGTAGGCATGTTTGTACATTGACTTCACCCATGCCTTTACTTAGGACCCAGCTCTTGTATTTCTGTTATCTTTCTCAAATAATTATAATTTATGTCATTTTGCTCTGGGATTTTTGTTTTTGTTTTTGCATCTTTGTAAGCAAAAGCATAACACTTTTTGGAAGGGATAAAAGTGCAATGAGAGGACTAAGTAAGTAAAATATAACATATTTTATAGTCTCTTCCTTCACACTGTTGTGTGGTGCCACAATGTCTGAGGGTTTTGACTGACATTTTTCACATTGCACTGCCTTTGAACCATGACATACTGATTGGACGCCATTCACATTTTATATTTCTAATCAAACCTGTGACACTTGGTTCTAGAGCCTGTCTGAATTCTTATCCTCTGCTGCTGTTTTCCAAATATTTACATGGGTCTTTACATTATTTAAATGCAAGATAAGTGCAGCTGCCAACAATTGGGACATACATATATAAAAGAAATAAAGCATAAAATGAATCACTCTGGCTCTTTGTCCAAAAAGCAAGTGAGGAACATTTTAACAAATATATGTAATCCTCACAGCTAATTATGATTTTTCTCATTGCAATTTTAATTATTTTTTAAATCCACACTTTCTTTTATCCCTCATGGCAGTTTCATTGTCATTAAAAGTACTCCTCTATTGTGTACATCCTCTATTCATATTTATGAGGTCAAGACCATTCAACCACAATAATTGAGTGGTATGATTGGCTGAATGTCTCACAGTGGTTTAGAGTGATACTGATTAACAAAAGGCATCAAAGTCTCTGCCATGATAGGAAGTATAATTATGTAGGACCCTAAACAGGGACCCTAATCATCTGACAATGCCCATTGGATTAGCATAATATTATCTATCATCTATCATGCCACTATGATTAAGTGGTATTTAATTATTCTTTATGGAAATTATGCCATAAATATGTTTCATACCTACTAACTCAACATAACTTCTTTCTGGGTTTTCTAGAAAAAATGCTCACTTATCTAATATGGAAGTCAGATATAGAATATCTAAAATGACTATCACCAAAACTGGTAAGATAGTTTCAGGAACATCTTGATACATAATAATGGTGTTGATTGGGATCTGGGCTACTTTACATGAGGTTGGGTGAAAAATAGAACTGTTTTTTCTCTCATGGCTCCTTTCTTTGGGCTCCAAGGAGATTCCTGCATCTCCTTCTTCCAATGCTCTGGAACCATGTGACTCAGGCACAGCATTTAATCTCTCTGGGTTCCTGATACTTTATCCATAAAACAGCAGAGGTTGGGGAAAATGGCCAAGAAGCTGTCTTCCAGGTTTAGAATTCTCTGATTTTACATAAAAGAGCTTCTGTCCTACTCCATGGATTAGCTTTTGCCAGGACTCCACAGCTTGTATGCTAGCTGTACAGAGACCTTCTAAGTGGTGTCTGTGGACTGTAAAAGGGACATAAATTCATTTCCGGAAAAGTGGGAAGGACTGATTAGAACTTTACTAATTTAAATTTATTTTACTTTTTCAGTATTTATTTTTAAAGTTACCTTTAAAATTTTTCTATTATATATTTACGTCTTATATTTCCTAAGATTATGAGCACTTATATGTGCCAGGAACTTTTCTAAACACTCTAAAATTAAATTATTATTATTATTATTATTTCCTAAAAGCAACTCTGTGAGGAAGATGTTCTTACCATACTGATGAGAAAATTGAGACCAATCCTTAGAAAAGATGTAGGGTGTGGTTAGAAGTCAAGGGGACACTCTCTTAACTTAGACAAGAGCTTTGGGTGATGTCCTTACCATGGGGAGGAGGAAAGAAATGGAGGAGAGTCCCAGGAGGAAGACAGCCAGGTGTCACGTTTTGCACACAGGTTGAATTCTTTTCTTTTTCTTTTTTTGTCTCTGGGCCTTTTATTTGGAATCCTGAACTTCTTGCTTTTATTTTAAATACACCACACATCCTGCAAGACCTATAGCACATCTGACTTTTTTCCCCATTTATGGTCGTTTATATCCACATAGCACTATCTGCCCTTTACAATTTCAGTTAATTATCGCAGGAATGGACCCAAGCAGGGCCAAAGATCTACTAGTGGGTCAGGGTGCTCAGCAATGTGAACCTGGGAAACTGAATTTTGATTCACCCTTAAGCATTCAGAAATGTACCAGATATACCAAGGTTGCTTCCACTTACTTGAGTCTAGGAAGAAAACACACATATACTCAGAGCCCCCAGAAACACTGAGAAGGGATAAGAGACTGTGAACCCCCTGCTGAAATGGTGAATAATTTCTTGGAGGACTCATGGGCTTCCTTTCCTCAGTGGAGAGAAACTGAAAGCTTCCACCAAGCGCTGCCCTATCACCTGCTCCGTGCGGTAGCACACTCAATGAATTTGTTTACCCACATTAAAGGGGCGCATATCCTCTTTGTGTTTTGTTGATACTTTAGGGCTTCAGCTGGTGTTTAAAAAGGAATGAGCTGAGGGATTTATTTATGTGCATTCAAAACCTTGGAACTGCCTGTATTTTAAAATCATTTGGGTCTCTGTTTTTCCAGCAGATTAATTTCTCTTCTTTCCCTTTCTGTGTTTATTCAGTTTGAGAGTCTATCATCATTTTTTGTTTATTACACCTATTATTATTATATTTGTTTATTATTTTATTATTTGTTTATTATTTTGTTTTTTATGGGGATCAGCACCAGAAGGTCCCAATTTGCTAGTGGGTAACAGGGGAAGTGACTAAGACCCGGCCAAGAGCCAAGCAAGCGGCATTGTTTCCTCTCAGACCCTCCCCCACAGACAGCGCCACAAGGCAGGGACATGGGTTGCCCCGCCCTGGCGAATACCTGAGGCTGCACCCCTTACAATGTGATAAGCACACAGAGACAAAAAAAAATATGGTCCAAATGAAAGAACAGATCAAAGCTCCAAAAATAGAACTAAGTGATGGATAGCCAACCTAACAGACACAGATTTCAAAACACTGGTAATCTGGATACTCACAGAATTGGTGCAGTATGGTCACAAAATGGAGGAAAAAGTGAAGGCTCTGTAAAGTGAAATAAAGCAAAATATACAGGGAACCAACAGTGAAGGAAAGGGAACTGGGAGTCAAATCAACGATTTGGAGCAGAAAGAAGAAAAAAACATTCAACCAGAAGAGAATGAAGAAACAAGAATTCAGAAAAATGAGAAGAGGCTGAAAAACCTCTGGGACAAATTTAAACACTCCAACATCTGAATCATAGGGTGCCAGAAGGAAAAGAGGAAGAGCAAGCCATTGAAAACTTACTTGAAAAAATAATGAAGGAGAACACCCCCAATCTGGCAAAGGAAATAGACTTCCAGGAAGTCCAGGAAGCCCAGAGAGTCCCAAAGAATTTGGACCCAAGGAAGCATGCACCAAAGCACATCATCATTACATTACCCAAGATTAAAGATGAGAGAATCTTAAAAGCAGCAAGAGAAAAGGAGAGTTACTTACAAAGGAGCTCCCATAAGACTCTCAGCTGATTTCTCAGAAGAAGCCTTACAGGCAAGAAGGGGCTGAAAAGAAGTATTCAAAGTTCACGAAAGGCAAGGGCCTACATCCAAGAATACTCTATCCTGCAAAGCTATCATTTAGAATGGAAGGGTAGATAAAGTGCTTCCCAGATAGCGTAAAGTTAAAGGAGTTCATCATCACCAAGCCCTTATTAAAAGAAATATTAAAGAGACTAATCTAAGAAAAAGAAGATGGTCAAAAATATGAACAGTAAAATGACAACAAACTCACAACTAGCAACAACTGAATGTAAAAAAACAAAAACAAAAATGAACTAAGCGAACAACTAGAACAGAAACAGAAACACAGAAATGGAGATCACATGGAGGGTTATCAGTGGGGAGAGGGAGGGGGCCAGAATGGGGGAAAAGGTACAAGGAATAAGAAGTATAAATGGTAGGCACAAAATAGGCAGGGGGAGGTTAAGAATAGTATAGGAAAGGGAGAAGCCAAAGAACTTATATGTACAACCCATGGACATGAACTAAGTGGGGGAATGCTGGGTGGCGGGGGGTGGTACAGGGCAGAGGGGAATAAAGGGGAGAAAAAAAATGGGACAACTGTAATAGCATAATCAATAAAATATATTTAAAAAATAAAATAAAATCATTTGGGTCTCTATTTACCCAACTGATTAGTTTCTCTTCTTTCCCTTTGTGTCTTTATTCAGTTTGATAATCTATCATCATTCTTTTTGTTTCTTATGCCTACCTCTATGTTGCTGCCTTTTTATGATAACAGGAGTGATTCATTAATCAGATAACATCACTCTCAGGCTCAAATCCCAGTGGCTTCTCATCATACCTAATAACAGGCTCTAAGACCCTATAGGACCTGACCCTTGACTACCTCTTCAAACTTACTTTTCCTTCTTTTATTAATTTATCGCACTCTAGCCATGTCGCCTACTTGCATGGAACAGAAGTATGTACATATCTCAGGGTCTTTGCAATTTCTGTCCCCTTTACTGGGACTTACCCTTGAGCTACAGCTATCGATAGGGCGCCCTCTTTAGGGCAAACATCGCCAGTGTTCACTAGCGGTTCTCTATTACTTCCGGATACACAGAGGCTTACTCTGCTGATGGGCCAATGGCATGCGAACAGAAGGGACATGTCGCTTCTAGTGAAGGGTTTAGTGGAATTTGGTTGTACTGTCTGCCTCCAGCCCTCTGCTCTCTTGCCGCGTCAGGAGGGCCGCGTGCTCTGGGTGGTGCTGCTCCAAGCGGCACAGCCCTGTTGGCTGGCTTTACCACACAATGGCTGCAGCGCCCTCACCAGCCCAAGCTGGACATCGATGTGGGTGAGAAACAAATTCTCCTTTGTCGTTTTAAGCCGCCGAGGGTTTACGGTTGTGGAACACTCCAGCATAACCAAGGCTTTCCCGACTGGATGCAACCTATTTAAATCTGTACTCAAATGTCGCCATGTTGGAGAGGTCTCCTCTAACAACCTTATCTCTTTCTCTCTGTGTCTTAACTTGGCTTTACTTTTTTATCAGATCTGCTTTTCTCAATATAATGGAAGGCCTGTGAATGTAGGAACTTCGACTTGTTTGTTTATATACTAATTAACATCAAGAATAGTCCCTGGGATATAGTAAATTTTCAATAGCCAATTATTCATTGTAAAAACTAAAATACTATAGATACATATAACTTAGGAAGTACAGTCTCATGTAATTACTTCTCTCAGAAATAGTTACTGTTACTTATAAAATTTTTCTAAATGTTTTATTTATATACTAACTTGTATACATAATCACATATTTTGCTTTTTCAACTCACGTGGAATATACTCTTCTAAATAAATTATTCTGTAACTTGTTTTCCCATGTAACAATTATTCATGGGTGGTTTCTTGTCCTTGCTTAATGATTTCTCACTCTTTATTCACCTTCTTAGTTATCATGAGTTTCTCAAGCTTTCCGAAACCTGTTATTCACTCATTCCAACCAAAGTCTGCTGCCCACCTGCCTGCCTGCCTGCCTTTCCACGGTCTGCAGATTAGGCAGTAAGCAAGACAAGGTTTCTACCCGCAAGGAGTTCACTAAAGTTGTAAGAGACAGATAATAAACACAAGTAAACCAAAATATTTCAGATCATGATAAGTGCGGTGAAGAAAATAAAAATAAAGATGGCAATGTGATAGAGAGAGACCGGAGACAGAGATGGTCACGGCAGACTTCTCCTGAAGGAAATTTTGAGCTCATCGCAAAGGGGACAGGAACTAGCGCTACGTGTGTTCAGGGGAAGAGAGTTCCAGGGAGAAGGCCCTTAGGGGCAAGCTTGGCAGAACAGCGGAGGCGCGGTCTGGGAGAAGGAACGCGATGCAGGACAAAATCAACCACAAAGGTTCTGAGAGTGTGAAATATGTAGTAGCTATTCAGAAATGTAACTGACAGATTCTTGGTTAACGACGATAAAGACAATTTCAAAGGCAAAAACCTTACCGATGCAGAATGAGAAAAATGTTCCCTTTCAGTTCCTACTTACAGCATTCCATAAGACACATGGACTCGAAGGGCGGAGCAAAACGTTAGAATGTTTCAGCTCTTTTATAAGGCACCGTTAGGATGACCATAAAATGTTTAGCCCTTAAAAATACTTTCTGTAGCTCGGCAGTATGTCTAAGATAACTTTAAATGTTAATGAAATGTTTTATAACTCCACTGTTTTTAAGGCTGTTAGGAGTTTAAGAAACATCTTAAATACCATCTCATAAAAAAAGAACTCTAACTTAAGATGAACTTACATAGAGAAAATATGTTACAGAAGACCTGGTATGCGACTTAAATTCAATTATTATTTCCTTCTGAGAAGAAAACAGGATTGCTTCTGTGCTGGCTTCAAGTAGGTTCTTGGAAAGATCTATTCCTTTCTAAATGAAAACATATCAGTGGGAATAAAACTCTTTATAGCCTGTAATTCAGAGGTGAACTTTTATGAAACCCCTTGGCATTGTGGATATATGACCAATGAAATCGCATATCACTGAAAGATCTAGGCTATTTTGTTCCCAGTGACCCATTAGGATGAACTTGGGGGCAGTAGAAACCACATTTCCTGATACATCTTTCCATTCAACTTTACACAGGTAAGAAGAGCATGCAGTTCTTATAGGCACCTTTTTTCTTTTTCCCTTTTGCTAATTATTTTTGAATGAGTTTTTTAATTCCCACTGGAGACAACATTCTGAAGTGACACTAAAGGAACAGCTAGGGGAGGAGTTACAGAAATTAAAGCCCAGGACTTTAAAGAGTAGCAGCTATAGGACAAACAACACCTTAAATTTATAAAGACCCTTCTTTTCTCTGTGAAGTTTCATGTGAATTTTCTCTGTTTAACTGACTTCCTTTAGCACACTTTACATCTTTCATGCAGGAGATGTACAGGAGTTAAATCAGAACAGCATGGCAGTATTTTTCGTCAATGCTGGAAAAGCAAACTGCTCCTTTCAATTACACAACTCCTCTCCCACTGGGGCCACACACACAATCAAGTTAAAACTTACAGGAGACATAAATGTCGTTCTCCTTCCCCAGAGGATATTCTGTCCAAGAACCCCAATGTCCCTTTTGGTTTGGTTTGGTTTCATTTCGTTTCATTTTGCTGCCATCACTGAAGCCACGAAGGCGACATTCATTGAAGGTAATGCCAGCCAGCATAGGCTGTGATGTTAAAACCAAGGAAAAGCCTTTTCAGTCGTAGCCCATGCGTTTCAATCCAAGCTCTGGTTGTAGAACACTGAAGAACAAGGTGTAAATCAGTTTAAGAACATAGTTCTACATTCAAGGCATTGTGGTTTACGGCTCCCAAATGACCTTCATCTATCTTCCTTAGCCGTAGAGGTGTATAATTGAACTAAAGAGAGTCCTGAGTAATGAGGTGGAGAGTGGCAGCTCCATTGCTGTAGCTTTAATAGCGTAACTGCTGCGTGCTTTTTTTTTTTTAATCCCCTAAAATGTAACAAAACAGTCTGGTAGTCCCAATTCTTCAGGGTGACACTGGCTGAGAGTCTATATTTTAAAATAGAAATAGTTTTTTTTATAAACAACAAGAAAAAAACCCAGCAAACTATAAATCTCTTTCTACAAGAGAGTTCCCAAAATACAATTATATAAGCCATTCTCTGCTGGATCAGAAACTAATAAGAATACATGCGATAACCTGTATTTCTTTTTGTAGGGAAATAATTTTTAAGCCTTTATTTTTCTTATGCAACAAGCTGCTGCTTTTTCAGTCTCCAAAGGGACCCGGGAGTGACAGCTTTCTCACAATGCACTGCCGGGAGCTGTAGCCAGAAGACACACGTTATTTCAAGTTTTCTTTTCTTTTCTTTTTCTTTATATTTTTTATTTGGTTTGATCAGTGAAACTCTGAAAAATATTGCTTTTAGAGAATTTCTTTTTCAAAGGAGCCGTTCACTTGCAAATACGTGTCATTTTTTTCTTTTGAGGATATAGTGTTTACATGCATTTATCAGGCCTCAACCATGAACGAATTGCTCAATGTGGAAGTTAGAAGAGCATAAATGCTGAACAAAGACATAACTACCTCCTCATGGAATTCCCTGGGAGGACAGTATTGGCTGAACGTTAAGAATGAGCTTATTAACACAGTCATTTAATATGAGTAATTAGGGCTACAGGGATGGTTTCAGGAGCTCTGAAATCTCTATCTTTCCCAACAACTAGACCCAAAGATTTAAAAACAACGTAACCTTATTGCTGACTGTACCTGAAATTCCATCATTGGAATTCAGTCCTGTTGCACAAGATATGCCTGGCTAACATGCAAATCTCACTAGGAGGAGTAAATTATTAAATAATAGTAATAAAAACAACTAACTCTTACAGCATTGTAGCTTTTACAGTTTTGAGGAGAGTTCTAAGTGCCGTATACTATTTATCTTGTTTAGTTCTCAAAACAACCTATTAATCATTTCCATCTTACAAATGCAAAAATGAAAGCAAGGAAAGGAAGTGAATTTGCCCAAGGTCACAGTTAATATAAGGCAGAGCCAAGACTGTCTGATGTCAAAGTCCTTGGTTGTAGCTACTCTATTAGTGTGAATAAGTCTTCAGATCCATTAGGGAAAATGGAAGGAGCATTGGGAGGGAAGGAAGAGAAAACCATGCGGAGCCTCCCTCAGACCGAACTCAGGTCTCAGGCTGGGACCCGCAGCGGGGTGGTTGGTTGTTGCAAACCATGGCGTCACCAAGTGCTCTCCTTTAAAACTGACGCCACATGCTTTATGCCATTAGTGTGCCACAATAAGTGTTCAGGCCAAGATTATTTTAATAATATAGATGTTATTTGACATATTTCACTTTGTTAACCTGCGTAATAATAATACAAGAGCGAACAGTGGGTTAAATGGCTGGCAACGCAATGTGAATTAAGGCAACAGCGCCAGATGTTGAATTCTTCTCTGACACACATTTTCATTAAAAATATGACAGCTTCACTTAGGAATGACCTTGATAAAGCAGTAAAAATTACTAATTTTGTTAAATATTGACCCTCAGTATGTGATTTTAAAATAATCTTTGTAATAAAACAGGATATATGCCCGAAGCTATGCTGCTGAATACCACAGTGTGATTATTGCCACAAGAAAAATCTTCATGTAGTTATTTAAGTTACAAGTTAAACTGGCCACAGTTTTCATGGAATATTATTTTTTTTACCCAGAAAAATAACTGACAGACAAACTTATGCATTTGGTAGAAATGTTACCTGAAATTAGGCCACCTATCCAAGGACTACAATAGACAAGATTTGATGCCAATGATAAAATCAAATATTTTAAGAGAAAATTAGAATGTTGGGAAACTTGTATTGGCCATGATGAGCTTCTCAGCTTCCTGAAACTTGAAGACTTTTCTGGTTAGCTCAGTAGTGGTATATACAAATGTGACTTATTAATGTTGTGTAATGAAACATGTCAATAGATGATCTACATAACACAGTAAACCAATTGTTTTTTCTGGGTGATCAATGTATGATGTTACAGGAATGATATTACAGAATTACGTATGGTAACAGAATATGAGAAGTTCATTGATATAATGTCAGATTCCATGTTGCAACTAACCTTTAAGAAATTGCTACCTGTTTGGGTTTGACTAATGTATCAGAAAAAGAAATCCAGAGATATCTGAAAAAACTATTAAAATCCCCTTCCCTTTTCCAGCTACATTTAATCTTGAGGCTTAACTTTTCTCATATACTTCAATCAAAACAGCATATTTTAGCACATCACAGAAGCAAATAGAAGAATATCATCTATTAAGCCAAATATTTAAGAATTTTTAAAAAATGTAAAACTTGGTTTTCTCAGCGTGGTGTAAAAATGTAATTATAGATTTTATATCTCTTTTTATGTTAACATGTAATAGTTTTATTATTGTTACTTTTAAATGGATTCATAAGTAAATATTTTAACCTTTTGTTTTAATTTTGAACACAGTAAATATTAATAGATTTAATCTACATAAAAGTTATTTGAAGTCTTCAGTATTTTTTAAAGAGTGTAAGGGGTTTGGAGACCAAAAAGTCTGAGAA
Organism: Mormoops blainvillei; assembly: GCA_004026545.1. Classification (NCBI taxonomy): domain Eukaryota; kingdom Metazoa; phylum Chordata; class Mammalia; order Chiroptera; family Mormoopidae; genus Mormoops; species Mormoops blainvillei. Next base: position 219,205 of record PVJD01000118.1, on the reverse strand, counting down.
TTACTGGGGTATCTTTTAGAGGAATTTGACCCTGACAATAGAAATTCCAACTGACAGAGGCTTAATGGGTAGAATACGCTATGCTCTGTGAAGAGTTGGCCAACTGTCAGAGTTAGAGGAAACAGCCTTTCATACCTTCTCCTCACTTCTAATATGAATTGCAAGTTTGAGGGGTTCCCAAAACAACCCTCAATTATTCACTAGAAGAACTCACAGATCTCACTGAAAACTGTTATTCTTGGTTTATTATGAGGGAAGCATACAGATTAAAATTAGTCAAGGGCAGATTCCAAAAGAGGCCCCAATGTGGAGCTTCCAGTCACCCTCTCCCTGTGGAGTCGAGGACAGTGTTAAGTCCTCCTACTAAGTGTTAAAACCCTCAGGCTATTGTGAGCTAAGTAAAACTCACTCAAACCTTGGCGTCCAGAGTTTTTCTTGGGATCTAATAACAGACTGCCTGCATGTCTGATCTGTAGTCTCCAGTCCTTCCAGAGGCCAGGTCAACCCATTTAGTCTTCAGTCCATTCGGAGGCAGAACTGGTACCAACCACCTCCACCAAAAGTCCCCAGACAAACAAAGGCACTTTTATCAGGCATGATAAGGATGGGAGGTTCCAAGGACCTGAGCTCTCTGCCCAGTAATCAAGGGCAAAAGCCAGGCTGCTCTTTGAGTAAGGCTAATTCTTCACTACATATTCTCTTAATAAAAACCCTTGAAGTAGGTGGTAGCAGGGCTGGCTTAACACATCAGTGATATTCTCAAGGACACCATCTTCGTTGTGTTGACATTTTCTCATTCTTGTCACCTGGGTACTGAATGACAGCCCAGGCTCAGGGATTTTATCCTCTTACAACATTCAGAGAGAGAAGCAAGATGTGTGGGGAGGTGCAGAGGGAGAGAAAAAAACATGCCCAGAAGCCTTCCAACAATGGCCAGAAGGATGTCACTCCAACTTCAGAATGTGGCTGAGAAAATGAAATAAACTTCTGGTGCTTCTGGTGCTTCTGGTGCTTCTGGTGCTGTTTGTCAGGGAAGCAAGAGGGTTACGATTGGCCTGGTGTGATCACGATTCATCTCCCAGGGCTGAGCTCAATGCGCTCACGGGAATCAGTACTTCAAAGGGGGAATGAAAACGACTGATGGGGAGAAGAGCACTTCTCATATGTTCATGTGCACACAAAACTTCCAGGAACTTTGTTAAAAGTCAGGTTGTATTTCAGTAGTTTTGGGGATAGGGCCTGAGCTTCTACATGTCTTAAAGGTTCCTGTGCGATTCTGGTGCACGTGTGCGGATTACCATCTGAGAAGCAGGAAGTCAGGAAACAGTGTTTGCCACAGTGAGCCTAGAACAGAGACACAGGGGCTGTGTCTCCCATATAAATAAATGTTTCCCCTGTTCAGCTACTATATGGATTAAACTATATGGATAAACTATAATGTATAAATTATTATTATTATTATTAAATTATAAATTATAGATTTTCAGGTCAGATGATAGTAATTATTATAGATAAATTTTTTTGAGAACTTATTATCTTCCAGGGCTTTATCCTATTTCATTTAATCTTCAAAACAACTTCCCGAAGTAAGTATTCTCTTCATCCCTATCATATATATGAGAAAAGAAACACTGGAAAAGCTTAAGTAAATAGCTCTCGGTCAGTAGCTCCTGGTGAAACCGAGTGTGTTGGTCTTCAGAGACTAAACTCAAAAACACATAGATTTTTTTCAAATGGACTTACCTGAGATTTCATTAGTGGCAGAACAGATATTAAACAGCAGTTTGTACCTGATCCCTACCCTAGTGCCACAGTCCTTCCATGAGTGCAACAATTTATCATCCTAATTCCCACTATTACACACAAGAGGATTCTAGTGGATTTGATTCTTTTGAAATAAGACATCTCATTTCTAAATTGAATGTCCTATTAATTTGCCTCCTTTCTAAACCTTCCCATCATGTTTCTGATCCTGGCAGAACTATCATTTCTTGAAGGAATTTGTGTTGTAGGATGCTAAACACAAACAAATGCACTTGAAATGGGCTTTGGGCTTTTTAGTTGATTTGTTTTCATTTCTCTTGTTCATTTGTTCATTCATGCACTCAACAAATATATATTGAGCGGCCTCTATGTGCCAAACATTGTCTAAATGTAGACAATATGGATAGAGTCTTAAAATATTTTTTAACTAAGCAGGGTAAAAATAATATTTTGTCACCAAAATGTCACTGTTCCAGGAATGGTTCCCCAGCCATTTAATCACACAACCCTTATATAGCCTTCAACCAAGTAATAACCTATATATCTCCATCAGCTACACTTGAGCAATCCCTTCCCACATGCTGATCTCTACAAACGCTAGGCAAAATGGACAGTAAATGAGAGGAAGTGATATTTCTCAAGGACACAGCTATGGCTGCAGCTGTTTATGACAGCATTCTTCTCTGAGAGCAAGACATGTCAAAAATGACTAGTAGCTTATAAACCTAACAATAGAAAAATGCTCAAGTAAATTATGGTGCCTCGCCTAGATCAACTTTTATACCATAAAGCAATTACAAATAATAATTACAACTTCCAACAACATCATTAAAAATATTTAAGACCTAATACAAATATGGTGAGTAGTTAAGTTGTATTACTGTTAGGTGGTAAACAGTAGATCATTTTCTCTACTGCTAAATGTTTAATGTAGTTCAGAATGAAAAAGAGAAAATAATAGCAAATGAAATGAAAGGCAGATGCAGTCCTTCAAAGTTCTGTCTTCTAGAGAATGCGTTCTATAATTTCCATCCCACTGCCACTGTCTTAATTCAGGCCTTCCTATTTCTTGCCTGGATTACGGTAGCAGTCCCTTTATTCATACGTGTGTTCAACAACAATTGGTTAGACACTCGATACATAGAAATGAAAGACTTAAACCTTCCCCAAACATCGTTTCTTAATTAAGTCCCAAGCCTCTGGCCTCTACACTGCTTCTAAAAATGACTTTTCCACATTATTACTTTGATCATGTTTAAAATCCTTCAGAGGTTAGCTACTGCCTCGGGAGAAAGTCCTAAATCCTCAGTGTAATGTACAACACACTTCTCATATGACTCTTATTTGATTTCCTAGTTACATCTGTTGCCACTCTTCTTCATCCCAAACTCGGTACCACTTCTGCTAAACCTCAAGCTATTCAATGAGCACTCATTACCACCACCTTCTCACTTCTGAATGGGGACCGTTTATTTCCACCCAGAGAAGCCTTTCCAGCCCTTCCTCACCTGGTCAACTATTGCTCAGGTTGTCTTCTCGGAAGCCTCCCTCCCTCCTAGAATGAGTTAGGTGCCTCTCCACTCCAGGTATTCTTGTCATTAGTAAACCAATGCTTAGCAATGTCACAGTGCTTATTTCTTTATACAGTATTTGTCTACTATTCAATGACCATCTTCAGGACAGAGATAGCATTCCTCCTTTCAGACTAGTGGCTATACACAAGGATTTGAGAGTCGAAGAGCTTAGGTTTATATTCCAACTATACCATTTGGTTACTTTAAAAATAATTGAGTTACTGCGTGTGATTAAAGAAGATAATATAGCTACAGCTATTAGCAGATGGTGATCACTAAATGCATTTAAGCTATTATTATTTCTATTATTTTTAAATCTCTTTATCCCCCCTCTTCCTGCCAAGAGGTCAGTGAACAAATGATGAATAAAAACATGAACAAACGAAAGTAGCCTCCTAATTTAGGGCTGATTACTTTTGACATGGACAGCTCAGCTGGTGCGCCCTAGTGCTTTGAAAAGTACTTGGAAAGGGCGTCTCGGAGAGAAGGAGCCGCTGAACAGGGAAAGGCCATGAGAAGAGGAAGACAGGATGATCAAGGGAAATGGAAACTGGATGGAGATTCACAAGTTGAGGCAGGAAGGAAAAGAAGGCAAGAAAAGAGGATAATTGGAAGGTAAATTAGACTCTTGAACGTTGCTAATGACAGTGTTGTCATTTCCCGTAGGCGGTAGAAATCTGTAGAGCTCTCTGCAGAGCACCCCCCCCCCCCTTCTTCTTCCAGGAAATGTCCTTCTCTATTCCTGCTGAAGCTGAGTGGTTTGAGGTGGGTCCCTGGCCCAAGCTGGGTCGATGACCCCCAGGTCGTACCGTGTAAAATCCCTGACTCTGTGGATCACTGGCCTCATCATGTCTAGAGAAGTGTAACGGCACTGTTTTGAGAGAAAGAAAGGAGAATAAGGTGTGTGTGAGGTTCAAGGCCCTGTTTCTCCTGGCTTTTGAGGCTCGGACGTTTCCATGTACTCTCTTAAGCATGGGCAGTCCGTGAAGTGAATAACCTAGTATCCTCCCATTGACCTCTTTTTGCTTATTCTGGTTTGATTTAGATTTCTTTCGCTCTCGCTCAAAAGATGCATCACTGAACTTGGCTCCGATTTCCCACTGTATGCCTCCATGAGCCTTTTGTTTTACTCATTCTAAGCTACTCAGTGTACCCTAAAAATACTGCCTATGCATATTCACATGCCTGTTCCTTCTAAGTGGCTCTTTCACTCCAAAATCCTTTTTATTTCTGTTGCAACCCTTTTATTCCTCAAGGCTTGCGTTAAATACCACCTATGAACTAACCTTTCTCTGACTTGCCCACCCAGTCACGGTCTCTCACTCCCCTGCTGTGCCGAGAGCCGCGTTTCCCATCCCGCCCCGGGCTGTGGTTATTTTACCACCCGTCTCTCTGAGCAGATTTGATTTCTCCGTGGAAAAGCCAGCGTCCCTGTTTAAGACCTACTGCTTCAGTCACAGCACTTAGTAGGCCTCAGCAGAGATTCGTGGAATGAGTGATCCGAGTGAGTGTTCCCTGAAAGAAGTCATCGGTGCCTCTCTAAAGTTGCAGGGTAAATGTCTTCTACTTGTGATATTTGTTCTTAGAATTGACAACGTCACCATTCTTTGTGTTAATGTCTTGTTTTTATGACTTCACATCCCTCTTAAGCAGTATTGGTCAAGTTTTTTTCATTATAAAAATATTTCATCTCAGAGCCAGATGCTCCATTTACTAAAGTAACACTGTATTTAAATAACATGATTTTTCCCCATCTCTTGTTTATTTTGTTATTATCAAACCTTCCATTTATATTATTTTAAGTGTTTTTAAAAATTTATTCAACCTGGGCATTATATTTATTTCAGTTAACTATGTGTAAAGTCAATATATGGATTTTCCAGTATCTGTTCCTTTGTACTTTGTATTTTATGCCACAAAAGCTGAGGACGGGAGGTTCAGTGGAGAAGATAGAGCCATACAGTACACGTATTATCTCAATAGAGCAGTTTGCAATCAATAAGGATATAATAATCTCATTACAGTAAAGTTACCCCGAAGAGCAATCGTAAATCTTGGATCAAGAGAACTAAAAATATAACTTAGAAAAGCTCACCTTTTAGAGTGAAAGACACTTAAGCATCAGATAGAACCAAGTTCAAATCTCAGTTACCTCACTTGCTAGTTGCATGACCTCATACAACTGATTATGAATCTTCATAAGTAAATTTAGTCTTGAAGCAAATTCTAAGGGCTTAAGGTAAAGTAAGTATCTTAGGTAGACTTGACTGCATAAAAGTTGAATTTAAATATCAAAAGCCCCATTAATGGATAAATAAGTGAACTATAAAATTTGTGTATGTTATCATATTTAGGTATATAATATATTTTATTTTTCAGTTGCATTAGTAAATCAAACATGAACAAATAACACAAATAATTTATAAAACTAAATCTATATAACTTAATTCAGTAGTACTGAAAAGAGGCATAGAATTTACCATTAAAATTGATAGTGTTTGCAGTCATTTCCCACATCCTAGGGAAAATTAAATTTATAGATATTGTATTTTCCATTTTATGTATTTTTTCCACAACTTTGGTCTCAATCTTCAGCAACTGATATCATCCCTACTATAATATAGTTTCTTTGGTATCTGATTTAGTACAATCACACACACACACACACACATGCACACACACACACAATTTTGAATTATAAAATGATTACCTTTTGGTGTTCTTCAAAAATACCATCCCTTTATGCGGCCATGGCACATGAAATTGTTTGAAACACTATCCTATTGGGTCATATTTTAGCTGCTGTTCATTCTATTTAGCTTCCTAAATGTCTGTGTGAGTGTTTTACAAGAATTTCCCCAACACTAATGTGAATCAAAATGATGGGGAAATTAGAACTTGGCCAAGATTTTTCTTCAAGCCTTCTGATGTTGACTCTTATGCTGTTTCCTCCAGCAGAAGCTCCAGAGGAAGATCTAGGGAGGAACTGGTGCGGTCCCACCACCTTCTAATCACCCTTTGCTCCTAGTTGTGATAGCTTTATTCATAGCCAGGTAATCATTAAAAGTGATAATGTCATAACACAGTGCCAACCGAAGGGTAAATTCTGCTGCAAGCACTGAAGAGATAAACTGATGCCTTCTGGGTGAGAAGTTGCTTATTTTAAGAAGCTTGAGGTCATGCAGGAATGATGCATTGCAAAATCTGAGAAACCCAGAGAAATGTACGAGGCAGGACTTGTTCACCTGAGTGAGCTACATGGAATAAGTAGGTTTTCTTTTCTTTTCTTTTCTTTTCTTTTCTTTTCTTTTCTTTTCTTTTCTTTTCTTTTCTTTTCTTTTCTTTTCTTTTCTTTTCTTTTCTTTTCTTTCCTTTCCTTTCCTTTCCTTTCCTTTCCTTTTCTTTTTTAACATGTAATCTTTTTAAAATTTATTTTTTTACATATATAGCCTTGGTAAGTATTCTTAGGAGAGCAAAACAAACATTGGTGTGTCTAAGGGATTATGAAAACAAGTGAGGGAGCAAGTGGACTCTTGTCAACAAATGCTGCAAATGCATCAGTGATTCGAGCTCTGGAAGCGTGCTGCAAGCCTTTCATTGTAGCCAGTCCTTTCTTCAAGTCAAATTACAAGGGAAGATCCACTCAATCAGAGCTATTCTATCTGAATTGAGAGAGACAAAACCTGAAGTCCCTGTGATAGTTGATTTTATGTGTCAGCTTGACCCCTAGAGTGCTCAGATGTTTGGTTAAACATTATTTCTGGATGTGTCTGTTAAAGTGTTTCTGGATGAGAGTAACTTTTGAACCGATAGACCAAGTAAAGCAAATCGCTCTCCCAAAAGTGGACGGGCCTCATCTAACCCACTGAAAGCCTGAGAAGAACAAAAGAGGTAGAGTAAAAGAGAGCTTCCTCTCTTGTTGCCTGCCTGTCTTCAAACTAAAGAAAAGCTGCCTTCTCCTGCTTTCTGTCTCAGGCTCAGATTGGAACTTGGGCCATCAGCTCTCTTGGTTCTCAGACCGTCAGACTCAGATGGAAATCACGTCACTGGCTTTCCCGAGTCTCCATCTTGCTGACTGCAAATCCTTGGACTCCTCAGCCTCTATAACCATGTGAGCTAATTCCTTATAATAAATCATTATCCTATTGGTTCTGTTTCTCTGGAGATTTAGGACAAATCCATTGCTCTAATCTCCCTCCCAATTTCCTCCCCATTCATCCTCTCCAAGAGCTAGTATGAGTGCATTTAGGCAGATTTCTGGATGGGGGCTCTAGCCCAACAAATGTGATAAATTCCTAGAATATATACCAGTCCTCTGTGTCAGAACAGCCTCTGGCATGAGGATTACACTAGGATTTACTGATCTTAGCTCATCTATCTTCCTGGATTGTCTTTGACTGCCTGTCAACCCTGGAAATTATTTACCTCCCCAGAGTTTAAACTAATCTCTAGTTTTCTTCCTTTCATTGCCACACTGCTTATTCACCTGTCAAATGGCAACTGTATTTCTTTTAGTTCCAAGGAGTCTACTTGCTTTGAACCTCCTGTGTAGATTATAGGGTCTGAGTATCTTAATTTCTGGGAATTCCAGAGACTCCTTTAAACCACTGGTGAAATCTAATCACAGCTTTTCCTTTTTGCCTGTCTTTTGTGTTTCTTTAAATCTGAACCTATCACTGAATAAACACAAGGAGAGAGGAGATGAGACCACAGCATTATTTTCCCAGTATCACTCTCTAAGGAGAAACCCAGGTTGTCCCTATGAAGTCCAGAACCTAAAGGTGCAGAGGGAAATTTTCCTATTTTTTTAAAGTAATATTAGTGAATGGAAGAGGAGGGCTGGACCCTGTTATCAAGCCAGGACCTCAGGCATCAATCTGACGCCCCTCCACCTCTTGCAAGGTGTTGTCAGTTCTGCCTACTAAGATGTCTCCAATTCCCCTGCTTTTCCTATTCCCGTTGCCACTGCAAGGCAGCCACACCTCACTTAAGGATTAGGCTCTAAATGGTTGAGGCTAAGACGGAAGTCATGTACAGACATGATTACCTTTGAGAATTCCACAGGAAGGTGGCTCACTGGAGACAGACATACTGTTTCTAAGAAAATCCAACAGCGTGTTTTCTCTCTTGTGTTGGAGCTAATTTCTGTTACTTCAGTTGAGCACTAAATAAAGGCATTCGTTTATATTTAAGGGACATATTGGGTGAAAATATACACATACATGAACACTACAATAATACTTACCATGGTGAGATGCCTGTACCATGGGATGCACGGAAACTGATAGAACAAGAGTGTCATATCTCCCATGTTGTGCTTTCTCTGGGACATACAATCCTTTTATTAGCATTATTTAAAGTGCTATTTCTTTATGTCTTATTCTTTCTCCAATTCCTTCCTCTCGCTTTGTCACTTAAAGCATATAATCGAATTCCAATAAACAGATGACGGAATTCCTCTTTGTTTATTTTAGGGTGCCAACATCTCTTGTCTGAATTATGATGGCAGTTTTCTAAGTAGACTGTCATCCCCCAGTATTAACCTTCTCTAATCCATTCATTATGTTGTGGCAGCAAGATAGCTCAAGTGTATAGATTCGGTCATGACGCTCACCCTCATTTCCCTGTGTAAAATCTTTCAGCTGCTTCCCATTGTCTTCAGGGTTAGTCTGACGTCCTTGGACTGACACAGGAGCACAGCACAGCCCTCTCCCTATTCTTCGCACACCTCTTCCCTTACCGCCCTTATCCCACGGCCACCTGCAGTGAAGCTGAACTAGTCGCACTCTCTAAAATGGCAATACTCCCCCTTGCCTTTGGGCCTTTGCACATGCCCTCTGTTTCCACCTGTGCCTGCCTAACTTCTCATTGTCCTTAAGATATACATTTAGAGCTCATCTCCTGTGGGGCCTTCCTGGATATCTGCTTCACTGCCCCTTCTCCCTCTGGCTAAGCCTTTATGTTTCTAACCCACAGCTCTCAGCATAAGGTCCCTGGTTAAAGCAATTATCTCAGTTAAAACAATTACTCTATATTTTTAACACTTTAAGGAAAATAAAAGACTTAGAATCAATTTTGTTCCATGGGACCATGTTGTTGATTTATTATCCTGTGATACCAGCTAATTTATAGCTCAGCAGTAACAATAATAATTACTACTGCAACATCGTTAAGAACAACTATTGATGCTTACTGTATGTATGCCTGACGTTCTTATAAGATATAAATTTATATATAATAAATATATTCATATATATTCTTTTAATATAACAGAATTGCTATTACATTCTCAGCCAGCAGATGAAAAACCTGGGTCACAGAAAGACAAATTAAGCACCTTGGTGAAGACAGAGAAACATACATACTGCTTTCAGTAAATCCAACCCAGCCAGTCTTTCTTCTAGTGTTGGAACAAACTGGAAATACAAGAATCGAAGCCTAAAAAGTCTGATTCAAGAACTTAACTAATCTATGGGCACGCACTCAGCTTCTCTCATTGCCTTGAACAGGAAAGGGTTTTTGTTTTTTTTTTTTAAAGCTTTAACCTTGAAAGACACTGAATGAGCATGAATCAATTGCTTCATATGCCCCCACTCACCATTACTGTTTACATAACCAGGAGCCCATTATCTCAATAGCCTTTCTTTTAAAAAAATTGTGGAATTCTACCCACAAACCATGCTGAATGTTACCCTGGACTCCCCTGATCCAGACGTTATACTATTTGTATTCATTAAGACTGATTAGGGTTTTTAAAAAATATATATTTATCACCAGTTTGACTTTCATAGCTGAGGCTTATTCTGCTATCAGCAGGATTCCTGGTATCTTTTGGAAGTTTTCAAAGTGAAAATCCAAGAACATAAATGAATTCTGGCAGCTAGAAGTCCCTAATTTAGTGTGCGGGTTCCATCAAGATGAGACGAGCTGTATTTTAGAATAAAACGATTAGATAACCCGAAATTAAAACTATGGTGTACTCATCACATTCTTTTCTTGGATTCATGTGCAATGTAAATGTACTCGACATGATTCAATTATAGCGTAAAGTCCTGATTGCCAAAGCTAATCAAATAATAAGAGTCTACTATGCCAGTCATGTTTACAAAAGTCGTATAGAGCCATTGACCCTGGAAAGGGCATCCTACCTCTAATTGTGCATTATGGGCACTGTGGCCCCCACAAATCATAAAGAAGAATCATTAAAATGCTGAAATAAGATTATGAGTTCAATGAAGGGAAGAGCTCTTTATTATATTTTATTAGTATTAAAGGAAGACAAGGATCATAAAGGGGGACAAATTATAACATCTTTTTCTGGTCTGCTGTGTGGCTCCAGCCTTCGGACCCTTACTTACCGTCATGACCAAATGTCTATAATCCCTTCACCATCTGAACAATCTCATTAGGGAAAAAGGTGTCATGCACTCCTCTCTGGATTTTTCTGTTGAGGCAAGTAGAAGACTTTAGCTTCTAAAAGAAGGGTATGGTATGCATTACCAGGACCTTCAATTTCATGCCTCTGCAAACTGCCCACATTGGAACGAGCATCATCCAAAATTTGAGATGTGCCTCCCCTGTGCAAGGACAGAAGACTAGTACTTACAAGGATGTCTTGCGAGCTGTTTCTTTCCAACACTCTGCCACCAAACATGCCTCAAGGAAGGGAGAAATCTGGCAGCAAACTGTCACCTTCTGGAGTCTGCCTAATTCTATGCTTGGGTTTGTGTACAAAGAAAGACACTTTATTGCTTTTCTGCCTTTGGCTTGCACTTCTTTATTAAAGGAAACTTTCTTTGTCTCACTCTTATTTTTCTTGTGACCTTAGATTCAAAAATAAAAAAGTTCTAAAATTTAGAACAATCAATCCATCCTATCTTTCTGACTTGCCTGAAATCTCACCTCTCTACCTCCAAACATGTGACTATTATAAGCTCCCATTGATCCTTACTCAGTTTTTACGTGTTTGCATCCTATATTTCCATCTAGACCATGAGCTCCTTGAAGGCAAAGACTGTTTTATATGGTTAGGCATCCCCACAGTCCATAAGCTCAGCTTCTTACATATTACAGGCACCTGGTTATTACATTTAATGCTTAATTTATCAGGAAGAGCCACTGACCAAGGTTAAATGTAAGCTCCACATTACAGCCAGTGTGCCTTAGATCAGTGCACACTTGAGTGTGCACATCACTCACTCAGAGCAGTTGTTAAAATGTGGCTTCCAATTCCTAGAACAGTTGTGGCACCTGGTATTCTGCATTTATAACTGTCAGGGAATGCTAATGTCGCCAGTTTAGAGATCTCACTTTGAGGAGCAAGATCCTAGACATGAAGAAAACTAGACATGAATAAATCATTGGGAAATTATTTTTTTTGTTTTGGATGTTTTCGCAGAGCCAGATGTAGATCACACTTCTGGTTGATGCGACTCTACCCAGGTTAGAGACTTTTAGAAATATTCAATAACCAATTAGCGATCTTCTAGACAATAATAATAGCTAGTGTGCCAGGGCAATCACTGAGGTACTAATTTGCATCTATTCCCTTTTATTTCTCATTCATTTGTTCCAAGCAGGTAGTCAAGCCCATTCAAATTCTTTGCTTCAGACTTACAGGGGCTGCAAAAGACAACCCTTTTCCTGTCTCTTTTGAAATCTGAGTGATTGAAAAGATCATACGAGGCACTCTTCAGGAAAGGGGGGAGAGAAAAAATAGAGAAACAAGGGAATAATTTGTCCCCAGACATAGGAAGGAGAGGGAAATTAGCCTATTTCCTTAATTTGAGAACCACTTGGGTAGAGTGCAGGACACCGGGGAGGGGCACGGGGCAGGCTGGGCGCCAGGTCCTGGGCTCCCATGGTGCCATGTGCCCAAGCTGCAGGTGGCGTGCAAGCCACAGGTTTCTGGGAATAACTGGACTCCAGAAATGGGCATCTCACTAGCAGCCTGGGTGGGTTGGTGTTTGGAAGGGTCTCCAATGCTATGGCACTGATAACTCCTCACTCCCCCTTCCACCACACAAACACCACATCCATTCATCAGTTAAATATGCAAATGAGAGGAAAAGGAAGAGAATATCACAATAATAATTTGGGATAAATTTCCTCTCAACCTAGCAGGTGGAGTTTGGAACTGGGTTTAATTTGACTTTAAAGGAATAAATCAAGGAGATATTTCTTTTTTAACTGCATGTGTGTAGTAAGATTCATACTTGATGAAACATCTATGAAGTGATGATTTAAAGATGAAATTAAATCATGTCACCGCACACAGACACACACAACTTCCCCAGCTTTTAACCCACCAGTGGCTTCCTATCCCACCTGGAATAAAATCCAAATTCTTTCCATAAACTAAATGCTCTGCAGTTCATTAGCGCTGCCCAGGATCATAGCCACTGGGCACATGTGGCTACTGAGGACTTGGAACGTGGCTGGTCTAAGTGGAGCTGTACTGTAAGAAGAAAATGCCTGCCAGGTATCTAAATTTACAGAATTGGCCAGGTATCTAAATTTAAGGAAATTTAAGGAATTAAATGTGCCAATTCCCTAAATACATATATGTTCATACTTCATTAATTAAAAGTTCCCCTTCACCCCCAATCTTCCTGTAACAAGAGGAATCAAAGTGATCTTATTAACTAATTGCTTTTGTTCTCCATTATAATAGAATTTTTAAAAATCAGTGGATTTCTTATAGAATATTCCTCCTGTTTGTTCTGCCACCCTTCATATAAATAAAAGGGTTGATAGATTTATGTTACAAATTTGTTTACTTACAGAAACAGAAGAAAATTTACAAGTAAACCTGTTCAGTGGCTTAATTTTACAGAAGTAAAAAGTGAAGCTCAGGCTAGACACAAAGCCAATGGCAAATCAAGAATTTGAACCTAGATTTCCTGAGTCCCAGAGCATTGCACATTCCACTCCACCTCCTCTCGTATGGAGAAAAGAAACATTGCTCTACCTAACTGGTATGTGATGGACCATCTAACTTTTTGGACTTTGGATTGTAACTTGACAGCCTTAGTCCTGTGCAGTCAGTTTGTAGTTCATAGTTTACGACAAATTTCCACATACATTGTCTAATGTGATGCTCGCAACCGACCCTGGGATACTGGGGTCAGCAAGTCTGAAAGCAGAAGTGAGGTGGGCTGGAAGAAGGTGGATGCATCAGATGTGGCTGGCTAAGTATCCCCTGTCCTGACAAATGTATCTCTTCAAGAACTCTTGATCAATAAGCACATCAAACACCTATTTTGTGGGGGCATGTGGTACCTGTCCCCCTAGGTTTAAGAGAAAAAAAGGCATGCGGCAGGTTATGCATGCAAAACATCAAATCATGGCTCAGCAGAAGTGAGGCAGAAGTGCTGGTTCTCTCTGTGAGCTTCTTTACAGAGGGAAGATTTGAGCAGTACCTTGGAGCATGGCAGAATTTACCTAACAGTGATGCCCAAGTCAAAAACATGTATTCTTGTTTCTATATATAACATCTACATAGAGCATCTGATAGTCTTTACCCCATTTAATCCCTTTCAGATCTTGAGCCTTTGCATGAACAGTTCTCTTGGGGTTGAGAACCAGTGTAAACTCTGACTCTTACCCATTTTAGAGAAAATTCTTTTGAATGCTGGCTTCCACTATTGAGGTGAAAATTAAATTCTCAAGAAGTGGGGCACAGGTTGGGGAAAGAAGAGAGATTGGCATTGCTCAGAGTAGCCCAGGATCCCTCGGCTAAACTGTGTCATTCTAATGAGGTAGCCGCCTTCTACATGCAGTAGGTTTAATGGGTGGAATGCAGCTTAATTGTGCTAATTGCATATTAAACCGGTGTTAGGTTATCAAAGTGCTGAGTCAACAATGGGAAATGTGTTTCTCTATCTTTCATCAGCATGAAATCTTACTATTATTGGATAAAAATGCTAAAAATAAGATGACACTTTGCAAATGTCAATTCTATAAGTTAGGTATTGGAAAAGACTTTCAAAATGTTTATTGCAGAATAAGCATCCTTTCTAAAACTAGAGGAGTTTTAGACTAGTCTAGAATGGTTATATCCCATTTCTCACTTTGGTTAAAATGCTAGTTACAGGTTTTAAAACTTCACAGCTACAACACAACGTTAAAGGAAATAACTATCAAGCCCTGGCTAGTGTGGCCCAGTGGACTGAGCACCAGACTGTGAAGCAAAGGGTCACCGGTTCGATTCCCTGTCAGGACATATGCCTGCATTGCAGGCCAGGTCCCCAGTAGGGGGCACGCGAGAGACAACCACACATTGATGTTTCTCTCCTTCCCTCCCTCTCTCTCTAAAAATAAATACAATCTTTTAAAAGGAGGAAAATAAGTATCAAGCCCTTATTATATTTTAATATTCCACAGGGAGCCATGCATAGAAATTTCGTACTGTCTTTGACCTTTATACTTCAATTTGACCCATAGACCCTACATACTCTCCTCCCAGAAGTGGCTGTTCCTGTTAACATAGATATTAAATGGCTAGCATTAACATTGGTTTCTATGGTTGTGGAATAAAAGACAGGTCTTCTATTATATTATCCAAGCAAGAGGAACAGCCAAGCCTGTTGGAGAAAATCCAAATGCTAAATCAAAATAGAGTCAGGAACTAAGGATGGGCTAAGAAATAGAACCAAAAAGTTGGGTGTGAATGGACGTGGGATTAACATGAGAAAAGGTCAGGTGTGTGCTGTGTAGGTGACCTAAACTGGCTTAGACACCCTGGAGCAGAGTAGCTAGCACAGGATCGACCGTGAAGGGTAAGCTCAGATACTTGCATTGGTGATGGTCACCTTAGCCAGCCTCAGAAGTAGTCTTGGATGACCAATAAGCACTTCTCTGTAGGTTGATCCTGGGGAAATTGTCATGAAAAAGTTGATTCTTGGTCATCAGAGGGAAGAGTAAGAGAGATAACAGGTTAAGGGGGTGGGACTCCATCACCCGCTGAAGATGGGTCCTGATGGCCAATTTGTGCATTGAGAAAAACTCTCTTACTACACTCTCAATAAGGCATGGTTTCACTTTCAGCTCAGACCCACTGCTCAGGTGAGGTAGATTCCAATGTGGTAGCCCGTCTTGTTCAGGGAAACACCACAATCTGAACCATCTTCAATCTTTAATCACTTCACGGCAGGATTTCCTGAGCTAAGAATTTGGTTCCAGTGAGAACTTTAAAGGTCGCACTACTTAGGGATGCACATATTCTTTCAAGTTAGTGTTAGAATAGCCAATAAATGGAAGCAACCCAAGTGCCCATCAATAGACAAGTGGATGACAAAGCGGTGGGACCCATGTGCAATGGTAAACTACTCAGCCATTAAAGCAAGTGAAATCTTGCCATTTGTGACAGCATGGATAGACCTAAATGAAGTAAGTTAGTCAGAGAAAGAAAAATGCCATATGATATCAGTCATATGTGAAATCTAAAGAACAAAATAAATGAACAAACAAAATGGAAACAGACTCACAGACACAGAGAACAGACTGATGGCTTTCCGGGGGGAGGGAGATTGGGTAAAAAAAGGTGAACGAATTAAGAAGTACAAATTAGTAGTTCCAAAACAGTCATGGGGATGTAAAGTACAGCTTTGGGAACACAGTCAATAATATTATAATAAATGTGTATGGTGCCGGGTGGGTACTTGAAATATCAAGGGGAACACTTTGTAAAGTATATGACTGTCTAACCACTATGACATATACCTGAAATTAACACAAAATAATATTGAATATAAACTGTAATTAAAAATAAAATTTTAAAAAAGACCATACTACTGGGTACACAGGAAAAGTGATTTACTAAACAGAACATCAGTGCCTTGTGAGAGTTAACGGAACTTCCCAAGAGCCGTGCTTGTTACACAGGGGTAACAAGGCCACCTGTCCTTTCTTACAGGTGTAATGTTAAGGCTATGATGTAACAGGGACATCATAACCCTAATGTATAATCAAGCCCTGATAATAGTTATGCTTTTTAAGTAGAGCCACTTCAAGATACATGGAGGCAATACAACCCTTGAGCAACATTGCTGGACAGTTTTGAGATTACTCTAAAGTAGCAAACACATTTATATCATCTCAACAATGTTAGAATTTTTGTTATAAGAAAAACATGAGAGTGAATCGTTGGATAAAGATATTATCCATGGTGTCTAAAGAGAATGTTTATTTCGCTTCATATGCTGTAAGTGTATGAAAAATGCCCTTTCAGGGTAAACTGTTGATTTAATTTGTAATTTAGTTTTCCAAGACTCTAAGGAGTTGCCTTTTAGGAGAGAAAAATTACAACATTTTTTATTCCATTTTTTAGTACATGAACCAAATGTACTGAACACCCACTATGTGCAAAGACTTGTGCCCAGGCAATCCCCTTCCAAAGCCTGGAAAGCAAAGAAAGATCATAAACAGGAAAGGCATAAAGATGGTAGTAAGTGGCAGAACACAGGGCCCCCACACCATCGGGAAGGCAGTGATGGAAGGTCCATGCCATAGTGCTGCCATCTGTGTGGTACCTAAAACTGTGGCACACACAATCTACTTTGGACCACAGATTTTAAGAGACTAAAAAACAAACAAACAAAAAACCATAAGCTGTCCTTGACTGTGAACAACCGACCTCAAATATGACCTGTTTCCCAGAACAGCTGTGCCTTCCACCAAAGCCCTTTTGTGTTTGTACTTGACATTTATACTCTCAAGGAAGCCTTCCATTTATCTGGTCTCAGAGGTCCTGCTGATTCTGGTTCCATCCTTTACCCCTGTAATAGTGTGGGTGGCCATGGACACACTCTGATTTTATAAGAAAAGAACTATTATTCACTGAGAAACATTTTGGGGAAGAGTGTTAGGGAGACAATAGTACATTGGTTAAAATCAGAAGGTTTAGAGTCAAACTCTCTAGTGAATATCCCTGGTTTTCCACCTTCAATCTAGGGGACCTTGTTGGGCAAGTTTCTTAACCCCCCGTGTCTCAGCATTCTCCTCTGTAAGATGGGTACACTAACAACTTCTACCTCATATCGTCATTGTGAGGACTGCATGAGAAGCTACATCTATCAGGCTTAGCCTGGTATATGTTGAATGATCATCAAAGGATAGCTATTAGGCATTTATTGGCTCTTTGTGGGGGAAAAGTGCTTGAAAGCTCCATTTGTCAAGTTAGAATGAACTTATAGGAAACAATCTATTTTTGGTTGAAAAGCAGGAAAACCCATCAAATATGCCTGAGAAAATGAACATGCAAACAGCCAATGGCCAGATTACATATAAAAATAGAACTCTGACCTACAACCAGTAGCAGTCATCCTAGGAGGCCAACCTGCCTACAGTAATCAACCCAAGGAGTCAAACTATTATCTGAAGCAACCAGTTCACCAAGCCAAACAATAATCCCTATAATAATTATCCCCAAATATCCAGGACTTGGTTAGTAACTAACAGCTTCTCTCATTTTTGCTGCAGCTTGCAACTTAGGACCAGCTAGAGCAAGTCAAATATATACCCCTAGCCAATCACATAGGACACCCCACTTCTAGTTAGGTCCCCTACAGCAGCAACGTCCAATCAGAGCACATCTGACACCTTTCCTTTTTCCCACTATAAAGCTCCCCAACTCCTCTGCCTGCCTTTGAGTCTCTGACAAAACATAAGTGGTGGTAGCTGACTCCCTTGTCATAGTATGCTGTAACCAGTGAGCTTTTGCTTGTTCTCATTTGGGTGGTCTTTATTTATTTACACACTACCTCTCAAACCACAGAGCCAGACTGTCATAATCAAGGGGTAGACTGAATCTGATTTGGGCTCACCTCCATCACACCAGCACCTAACACAGAGCCTGGTTCATATAGATATGAGGGAAGGAAGGAAGGAGGGAAGGAAAGAAGGAAGGAAGGAAGGAAGGAAGGAAGGAAGGAAGGAAGGAAGGAAGGAAGGAAGGAAGGAAGGAAGGAAGGAAGAAGTGAATGAGTGAATGAAAGCTGACAAAGAAGCGTCTTTTCTTGTAAGAAGTCATTTAGGTAAAAGTCTAAGTAAGGGGTAGCTCTTTATGACTTGACTGTGCAATCTTGTTCCAATCACTAAGTTCTGGGAGCCACGTAGGTCCCTTCTCCATAATATTGAGACAATAATAATACCATTCACAAGGTGTTTCTGTGGATTTAATGAGATCCTCTGGATAAAAAGAACTTGAATGAGAGTCTAGGGAATGAACAAAGCTTGCTTTTCTTTGTATGTCCTAATACCCTGTTGACGTTTTTTACTACATGTATATAGAAATTTTTAAATATAGAACATGAGAAAAACAAGAAAGCAATCTTAATTTTAAAATGTTGTATCTACATCGAATGTTACTTTTCAAAAGAAATAAGAAACAAGCTTTTTATTTTTTCACTCTTTACTTGAATATCCAATATTGGGCGTATATTATTAATTCAGCAATAAACAACATTAACATTACCAAATTGAACTTTTGATGCCTAAGAGACAAAATTGTCTGATTTAAATTTGAATGTGATTTACTTATGCAGCAAATGTTTATTTTAAATGTTTGTTTGCAAAGCATTACAATAGTTTTGGGGATATTTGTAAAGGCAAGCAAGAGACTGGTCCCTGCCCTCAAAGACTGTGCCAGGTAGAGAAATTTTTGAAAACCCTCTTATAAAAGCAGCCTGAGTTCAAGGGTAGACGAGGATGCAAAGGAAAGGAAGCTTCTTCTCATTGAGGTGGCAGGGAAGGCCACACATCTCAGAGGGACATTTCGGTTTGGGTGAAAGGCTGCTTGAGGACTGTAATATAGAGAAGCAAGGGAAGGGCATGATGGCAGAAGGGGTCTGAAGCAGCAATGGGCAACACCCTCCTTGTTGGATGCCTCGTAGCATTGTGAGCTTCTCCTTCAGAGCATTTCTCACAACTGTAATTAATTTATTATTTGAGCAATTTTTTAAGAAATGCCCTTTGTAGGTCATGAGCTATGTAATTGCAGAGAACCTGTCTGTCCTGTTTATTACTGTATCCTTAGAGTCTCACGCAGTTTCAGGCAGCAGAATTGATGCTCGATATATGTTTGTCAAATGAAAAGGGTTAAGTAATTGTGATTGGCTGAAATGTAGGGTTAATATACACAAACATAGGTGGCCTCACTAACAGCCTAATTTGGGGGCAAAAAAAAATGGCAACTTAATTATAAGCGAAAATTACACTAGACACATGTAGGGAGGTTTAAATGTCATAGTCACACATTGTGGTATGTAAATATAACTTTCTTTCACTCTTTACCCAAGAACCCAGCTTAGTTTTGGAGCTTTCTTTCTGCTTGAGGGTGGAAGAAAATAACTATGCCCAATTAGTGTAACTAAGTTCATTTCTGATTTGACACCTAGCCTCTTCGGGAGAACTCAAGCTCTTCAGGGTATTTGCTCAGTTTTGTCAACTGCTCATTCCCTCCCATTCTTTTTCCCGCTCCGCACCTTGATCATTGCCTACAGGCAAAGGTCAAGAGCAAGCGTGCTCCCATCGTGGAGCTGCCCGTCCCGTTCTCCCTGGCTCCCACTGACCTGCAGGCGAGGTGGACTGCTCCCACCACTTCCGGCCTTTGGACGACAGCCTCCGCTGTGTGTGCTCTAGTGGCTGTCCGTGTCTGGGGCTGCACGTGGCTTGCTTCCGTGGCCTTAACTCAAAAGTGCTTGATGCTGCTGCTGTTCTTAGGCTTAGTCGTATCCTCCATCCAGCCCCTAGCTTTGGCTGTCCCCTGGTCACCTCCGCAGCAGCATGCACCCTGACCCCCTGGACAAACGGGAGGCAATACAGCGGGTTTCTATGTGCGGTTAGGACCATGAGGAGCTCTAGCAGATGGACTGCGAGCAGAAGTGGAATGCGCTCTTCAGTCCGCTAGCCTCTCTCTGCTGTGCCACCATGAGCCCGCAGACCTTGAGTTAAGGCGGCAGAGCGTCGTGATGGGAGCAGTATGGATCGTTTAGCTCCAACATGGGGCAAGCTGTTGTGGAGAGTTAACCGGGCCCACGGCAAACTTAGTGAGTGGAAAATAAAGAGGTTTTGGATTTGTATTACTGCAGCATAACTCATAGCCTGTCCTGGCTTGTACGGTGCATGTGCCAAGTCTTATTTTCTACATTCTGATGCTCTGACACCTGTGGCCTTGCCGACCCCGGAGAGACTGCCCCTTCCAGGGCTAGCCAATTCCTAGAGATGTAAACACTTTATAAATACAATAAACCAATCCAGAACCCACATCCCAACACTTCCTTTATCTGCTCTCACACTCTGGGCCACAAGCCACTTGCCCTAATCACCCAGGCCAGGAAGGTCCCTATGCCCCAGCGCCTGCCGACTTGGTTCAACCTGGCCAGTCCTAAACTCGCTGACCCTGCTTCACCAGTTCCTTCTCACGGAAACCACAATAAAGGCTTTTGAAGGTGGTTGGGAGAAAGAAAGAATAAAGAGAAAGTTATGAAGAAACCATCACAGTGCAGAGCCACAGAGGACAGACAATTCCAACAATACACAGAGATTTTAAGGGGGAGTTAAAAAAAAACAACACAGCAACAATAGTGAACACAAGTGTCACTTAGAGGATACTCAGCGGTTCCTCTGATGAGCTCATTGCTATCGTCCTGCCCCGTGCTCCCCTGGGAAATGAGGACACATTGCTTTCTGGCAGATACATTTTAAGATCAACACATAATGGATCATGTCAGAGATGTGCAAATTAGGAAGTCTAAGGAGCAGACAAACAATAGATAAAAAGCACAAATAAATGTACTATTATGGATTGTGAAAATGTGCAGGTGAAAATGACGGTGAAGTGAAGGACTACATTTAGATTAATGCCAGTGGAGTTTCCTGTTGAATGGACTTGAAAGCCCAGAGCAGGAGAACTAACTATAATTTGATTGAAAATATTATCATGTCTAACAAATGAAGGTTCATGTGCTCAGCCATGGAAGCAAAAAAAAAAAAAAAAAAAAAAATTGAAGAGTAAAGGAGGGAGAAGTCCCAGCATCCAGACTTTGGGTGTCAGCAAAACCTTCACCAACATGGGTGGTGAACGCAAGTGCCCCCCTGCAAGAGTCTCATTACCAGGAAGAGCTAACTCTCTTATCCTCTTCTATTAAAACTTAGCCTCAGCCATTAGACTTTCAATTCATCTACCAGCCCCTATGCTGAAACCATGCCAAATTTCTGATTAGAATCTGGTTCCCCATGTGGGTCTGCTGACAGAGAAATACACATTGATCATGTAAATTTTGGGTTGTTTCTGATTTCTTATGGCGGTTTATCTTAGTTAATTAACAAAGTAATTTCTGATTATAATTTGGCCTTATATAAAAATGACAATGGGGAGAGTGAGGCAAATAGATATTTTGTTTCCTGGGCCTTTTAAGTGTGTTGCTGCAGATTAACAAACTGGCTTTCTGGTTTCTGCCTGAGACTCTGGAACATTGAGGTTAGCGTCATTCGAACATCACCCTGGGAACTTATTCTCACAAGATCCCTGCAGCCTCTTAACAGTCCAACAGCCTTAAAGTCAGAAGGATAGATTCTGGGACACAGTGGCCTCTGCAGAAGTCCTATCTCTCATCAGGTGATGGCTACTAATATACCTTTCCCCCACACACTTCCTCAACTACCAGTAAAGCCATATTCTATATGCTTAACTAGTTAGCTGGTCGATATTGCAGATACCTAAGCAGAAACTAGATGACCACTTATCACCTATCAAGATGCTTTCAGGGCTATTAGATGAGGTATGACCTAAGCTCACTCCAACCTCTGGATGAATGAATGAATGAATGAATGATGACATACTTTGATTTAGGATTATTCCTAGGTAGGTGCTGACTTTTCCATTCCTTAGAATGAATTCTTCATAAAATAAACTACAGCAAGAACCAGTTTCCCCACAGTCTCCAGAATATTCAGACACATTGAGATCCCAGCAGGAACACAGTTTGGGCCTTAACTGGGTTGTACACTCTACAGGGTTAAAGCTAAACAGAGGAAGTGAAGACCTAGGCTGGGTGGGAATGATACTATACACAGAGGAAGAGGCAAGGCTAGATAACAGACACTAAGGAAATAAGCCATTGAGAGGTGGTCTGAAGTTACATGTAAGTGGTGAGAAGCAGAAAATTGCTAAATGGTCAGAGTTTAGTGTCTGGAAAAGGATCAAGAGTTGAGATGAGAAATCCCAATTTTTTTGTTGGAACATTGGCATGGTGGATGGTTCCCAGGGCAGATGGTGCAGACCGCTGGGTTTCACTTTCCTCAAGTGAAATTCCTAGGTCTTGGCTGTGTTACACCACCTCCAGCCCCGATTCAGTACGTGGTAGCTTTTATTACTCAAAGTGCTCTGTCTTATAATGTATAAGTGGTAAAACAGTATCCATAATGCAAATAGATGGGTATAATTAATCTCACATGGCACACCAAGAGGAAAGAGATGCCAACACAAATCATCACCCCCGGAGCCTTGATGTTTTGCTGCCCTCTGAGTCAGTGACACAATTTCTTTATAGGTGAAACTGCAAGATAATGAGATCCTTCTGGTGGACTTGGTAACAAAGTCCTCTTGGAAGAGGTCCACCCAAACCGCTTGACACTGAATTCCATGTGCTAAGTAGTCAACTATGACTACAGTGTGTTTTAATGGTGTCCATCAATTTGTTTTTAAAAAAAATCCATTTAAGTGGGTAAATGTGTGGCTATACATTTGACTCTATTTCTTTTTCCAGTATTTGCCCAAATTTGACATATTAAAACTTTAAACAGCACTGGTGATCTTCCAGTTTTTAGAGTCAAAGTTTATGTAGCTGAGATAAGTAATTGACTACAGGTTAATGCTGAAGTTATTTCAGTTGTAGTAATGATACTCATAATCATAATAATAGCTTACATTTGTGGGATGCTTACAATGTGCCAGGTGGCATTCCAAATCTCCAGGTGCATTATCTCTAATTTATGCTTACAAAAACATCAAGTGGTTTTTTTTAAATTTTAAGATAAGAAACTAAATCTTTACTCTTCCAAAGATGTACAATTATCACGCATTTGAATAGAAATTTGATTCCAAACCTGTGAGATTCTAGAGCCATGTTCTTGACTGTTACTCAATATTGCTCCTTTTTTTCTTAACAACAAAACCAGAACAAATATCTCTAATCTGATTTGTTAGCTTTAGGTCCCATTACTGAGGAAAGGAGATACAACAATTTAAAATCTTTGAGATTTAATCAACAGGTATTTATTAAATGTCTAAAAAGTTTTCAGGAAAGATATAAAGCATAAGACATGATCTCTATTCTATGCCTTGAGAAGTCAATAATTTTGGAAGAAAAAAAAGATCCCCATAAAATAATAATGAACAGAACAAAAATGAAGATAATTACTGGGAGAAAGAAAAGTATATGGTACACACTCCAAATCCTTGAGATGATGGGATCCTAGGTGGGTGAAGTGACCAACAGATTTAGAGCAGATGAGATTTGATTTCAGTCTGAAGAAAAGACAACATCTCTGTTATACCCTTTTTGTCTTAACAGAGATGCACACATACAAATGAATCACATTTTTTAAAAAATGTGAAGTGGACATATATACCTAAAAGTATATAAAACATATATGTCTGGCCTGATGAATAAATATAAAGAGAGCACAATATAATTCCCTCCCAGGTAAAGAAATCACACGTAACTAGTTCCCAGAATCTCCTCATGTTCTCCCCAACCCAAGCCCCAATGAAGTACATTTGATGAATTTTTATTATGTGGGAAAAAAAACCCATCAATAAAGGCCCAGCAATTATATTCTTGGCAGCTTCGTGTTGATCTGAATTAAAAGCAGCTTCAGGCAGAGACAAAGTAAAATTCCAACTGTGTCTTAAAAACCAGAAAACCTGGCCAGTAATCAGGCTCATCTCCCCTTAACTAACCCTGCGCATATCTCACGATGAATAGCTGATCAACAAGGAGTTTCTTAAGTAACTTCCTAGATGTTGCTAGAAACATCCCTCAACCACCATGACAAATAGGGCAGAACGAAGTGAATGGCAGGCATGTGACACAAAGGTAGCCAAGCCCTCCCATTCAGCCGCGGACCCTCAGGCTGAGTAATCCAAATGAGAACCATTGAGCAAAGGTTAATCCCACTCCTGCTTGAGGCAACTCTAATCCTCCCCCAGCTGGGGCTCATTAGGTTTAAGGACTGAAACAGAAATATTTTCTGAAACACATAGTAACAAGAAAAACCTTATTAGGGAGCAAAGGGTAGAAGTTTCGCAGCTCTAATAAATATGATGTGCTGAATGCATTATCTATTTTGCAGAAAACAAATTATGGAGTAATCTGCAGTATTCAGACCGTCTAATTTATGGTAGCTCATTTAAGGAAATGCTTTAACCCAGCATTTCAAGACCATAAAGCACATTTTAACAAGTACAAGCATGATTTTCTGGAATGTAAAGAGACCTTTCAGAGACGGGGATTTTTTGGTATATACTGGGATCATTTTAATGTGTTTTAAAGATTAATCAGTTCACAAACACTATTCTAGCAACTTGGTATAACCAAATAATGGGGAAAACATCTCTTCATAAATATTTTTTCTAAAGCAAATGGAAAACTGTTCGTTGGACACCTTTTTATGAGGATCACTTGATCCTTGATCACTGTTACTTAAGAGCCTTCACTTGTCTTCCATTGTGCTCAGAAACCCAGCCTCCAGCCCTCCCACTCCACACCCGCCTCAAGGTTCCCCTACTAATTAGGCTTCAACCTTAGTGCCCTAACGTTCTGATCCCCTACCCAGCTACTTCTGACTTTGGGACCTTAACATTAGCTCTTTACCTCTGCCTGAGAAGTTCTTCCACACATCCTGTGGCTGGTTTCTTATGGTTTTGTTCCAGTGTCTCTTCTGCAGAGATGTCTTCTCTGGCCACTCTCAATTCAAGGTTGTCCAAACACTCTCTTGTCTCTCTGTCTGATTTTCTTCAAAGCACTTATCAACTACCTGAAATGAGCTCAGCTGTGTACTTATTTCCGGTCTCTCCTCTTAGAATGTGCATTCGGTTGAGCAGTGACTAGCCTTGCTCTTTCGTCTTTGATCTCTCTTGTCAGAGCAGGACCTGGCAGATGATAGGTGCTCACCGTGTTAATAAACATGAGCCAGTGAGTTAACAAATGGAGAGAAACCGGTAAGTCTCAGTTCCAGAACTGTAAAATGTAATTCGACTTCACAAGATAAATTTTAGAAATGAAATATTCTTAATTTACATGGAAAAACTCATAGTACCAATACTACGGGTAACATCTTCTTTGTCTGTATAATTGTGACGGCTCTTTTGTAATTGAGAAATGTATTGCAAGTACACGTTGTCTTTCCCTTGCCAGTGGGAAAACTAAGGTCCAGGTTGGCCTCTATATTAGTACAAGCCAGGGCATGTGCGAGATGAAACCAGTGGTTTCTAAAGTTAGAATTCAGTGATTTCTAAAATCATAAACTTATCTAAATCCTGGATTTATCTTACCACACTTTTCTTCTGGCTAGAAATACACAGAATAGATAATAAATGAAGAAATAGTCACAGTGACTTTGTAATTAATATAATTAGTTTATTTGCTTTGAATTATTAGTTTTTTAAAGTACTTGGGTTTGTTTTTTCCCCCTTAAAATCAAAGTGAACATTCTTTGTGCTTTATTACAATATAAGCAAATGAAAAATTGAATTGCATTTCAACACTTTTGGTCAGCTTATATTATCAAAATGACTTTCACTGACTGAGGGATAGTCAACTGTCCAGATTAAAGTATAATTACTGTACAGTTGACTATTTACACGATTGCTATAAACTGAGACTTTACAGTAATAGTGTGCCTGATATGCAAACCACATTTGCCTAAGTTACATAAACTTATATATTTCCCATCATTATGTTATATTTCCCATCATTACATTGTAGAGGGAATCAAGGCTGATACCAAAGATGAAATGCTAATTGCCCTGACTAATGCTGTAAATGCTTCTCTCCCACCTCTGTAAACCCTTTTCACACCAAATCTATACTACGCCTCCCAATACCCTCCCCAATTTAGCCCAGCATAAAAGGAATGTGGGGCTATTGTTCTGGGCTCAGAATTTGGAGTTTGTCTCCTCTGGGCCGTGCACGTAAATAAAGGTCGTGCTCCTAACCCTTCAGTGTCTGGTCGTTTCATTTTTCCGTAACAATATTATACCACTTAGTGATCTTAGTGATAGCCAAATGATGAGCTACTTCTCAAATGACAAAAACCAGCTCCAGGTTCTTATTCTAAATGTTAGCATGTTTGTTGCTTTTTGAAAGCAGACCTCCCACAGTATTTCAGTCACAGAGATCCCCAGCGTCAAGCAATCTACGTATAGTTTTAGGAAGGCTCTGGAGTATTTATCCCGCATTATCTGTACATGGCCAAACAGGCCAGAATAAGAGTTGGCATTTTTATTTATTTCATAAGAGTCAATTAAAATCATTACAATAGGTCTAATCCCTTCGGAGTCCGATAATCCATAACCAATTCACTTTATAAGTCTTTCCCCTTTGTCTCCTCAAATGGACCTGGTACTGGACAATGCTTCTATGGGTCCCCCTAGGTGCTTCTAGCTCTAGGCAAGGTCCATATGTTATCTTGCCTTAAGGGAAACACATTTCTGCAGAAGGTCCTGCTTTAGCTCATTTTAGTACACCTCCTGGTCTGAGGTCATGGCTACATGCAATCAATTTGACCATTTTAATTCCGTGGAGCCTCTAACAAGTTAGTATAAACAGTTAGCAATGAAGCAATTTGTTCTCTTACCAATAGTAATGATTTAAGCACTTAAATCGATTATGTACATGTGGATGTAGCTAAGGTCTTAGTCTACATCAGTGATTCTTGGACTCCATCGCATATTTTCTCAAACTCTGCATCACATACTCCAGATTTTGTGAAGATAGTCTTGTTTAAAAACATTATCAGAGACAGCCCCAGCTGCTGTGACTTAATGCCAGCCTGCAAATCAAAGGATTGCTGGTTCAGTCCCCAGTCAGGGCACATGCCTGGGTTGTACACCAGGTCCCCGGGGTGTGCGCGTGAGAGACAACCACACACTGATGTTTCTCTCCCCCTTTCTGCCTCCCTTCTCCTCTCTCTAAAAATAAATAAATAAAACCTTTTTTAAAAAAAATCAGAAACAATGTAGAAAGAATAATTTTAACACTTAAGGAAAATTATTGTTAACATTTAGGTGTAATATCCATGCATCTAAACAACTGTGTATGGTTTTACAAAATGAGATTCCATTATTCATAAACAAATTTACTTCTACAACTTTATTATCAGTGAATACATGACATTCTTGTATATGTATACTGTAACTTTTTTAAGCCTTCTTTTGTTTTTTGGATACTTACATTGTTTCCAGGTTTTCTGTTGTTTGTATTTTGCTTTTTAAACAATACTGCAAAAACATTCTGACAGCTATTTGTTTCAGTACATTCACAACTACCTTGCATCGTTTTAAAATGAGATATGACACAATAATCAAATAATTTATCTGACCTAAAAGTGAAATGAGAGGTGTTATATTATCAACATGATCTCTCAGAGGTCAGGAATTTTTAGCTAACAATGATAACAGCAACAGTAGCAATTATTAATATTATTTCTATTATATTCATTTATTGAACACTTAGGTGCCAAGTACTATGCTAAGCTAAAGTACGGTTATTTTGTAGCAAAAGAAGTACAGAAACTGGGCAACTACCCTGGCCTTGGAGGGGTGGGTGAGGTGCTGTCAGAGCAAAGTAGTGGAAGAAGTGACATTTAAGTTAGTGTCTGGAGGGTGAGTAGTAGTCGGCCAGTTGCAAAGGTGGTTGTTTCCCCCAGATGAAAACCACAGAACATATATAGCACTTAACACCTAACATGGAAAGAAACTGAGAACTAAAGGCCCAATAATTTCTTTTCCCTAGGTGACTGGAATAGAGCATATAATAAAGTTTGACGTGCGAATACAAATGAGTGAACAAATAATGAACGCAGGTACCGTCTGTCAAGGAACACCACGCTCCTTTTGCTCCCTTCTAGGCTGATCCATCCATTGGTGGTTGATATTTGGAAATAAAATGTCCCAATGTCATGAGGGAAATCAATCAATCAATCCACTGAGGCCAGCTTTTGCGAAGATTGTGGCTGTGCCTGGCCTGGCCTCAGCCTTGACCTGCTGGAATTGTCCCTGTCCCAACCTGTAGGCTTGCTCTTAACCCACCGTAAGTTTGGGCAAAATGTATGGAACTTAGTAGCTCCGCCTTTAGGGACCCAAATACTCAGTCCTTTCCTGGTAGGTTTGGGTTTTGGAGAACATTGTTTGTATAACCCCCAATTCTAGAGGACTTCTGGGGTGAAAGTTCTGCCCAGGCTTCATGACTTATTTCCAGAACAGTCTTTTCCAGCCTTGCTTTTTTAAAATGTGGTCATTAAAACATTCACCCTTTATCCCTTTACTTCCTTCTCATGGCACATCCTGTATCTTTATTTTACCCTCCAGTCTCTGGGGTGCTCACTCTCCAGGAAATCAATATTAAGAATAAGTTTAATTGCATGTTAAATACAACTTTTTTCTGTTATCTCTTAGATTAGTTGGTACCACACGTCCAAAGATTTTAAAGAAAGGGTCTAAACAGCTACCTGTGAGATCTGCTAAAATTTAGCCCCCAAAAAGCCTTAATTCAGGTGCTCACATAACTTGTCCCAACCAGGACAATTTTGAGAGTGGAAGAGGGGACGCTATTAGGGACAATCCAAGAGTAATCAGGATATTTCTTTCTCCTACCACCTGGTGACTGCTGAGAGAAAGGAACCACCAGGCCATAGGTAAATGAAACCCCTAAAAAGATACGTCTTTATCCTGCCCCCTCCCCAGAGCTGGTGAATGTGACCTTATTTGGAAAAACGGTCTTTGCAGGTGTAACTAAGGTTCTTGAGGTGAGATCACCCCACATTACCCAGATGGGACCTAACCCTGATAACAAGAGCCCTTACAAGTGACAGAGAGGAAAAGATACTAACAGGGGAGAAACCCATGTGAAGATGGATGCAAGTGTGGAAGTTATGCAGCCTTAAGCCAATAAATGCCTGGAGTTAGCAGAAGCTGAAACAGAAAAGTTTCTCCCCCAGGGTCTTTGGAGGTAATATGACACTGTCAACAATTGATTTTAGAATTCTGCCCTCAGAACTGTAAGAAAACACGTTTCTATTAAGTTTGCGGGAATTTGTTGCAACAGCCATCTCAAAATAGAAGACAGAGAATTCTTGAAAGATTATTATTCCTTGAAGCTTGGGGTTATAGCGCCTGATCTCGGCCCCCTACAATGTCAGGGTCAAGGAGAAGGCTACAGTCCAAGGCAGCTGCACTTTCACAGAGGGCAGGGCCAGGTTGCACGTTTTCTTTGGACTAAGAACACTTCTGAGGGAAACTAGGTTAGACCTGTACTTAAAGAACCGATCCCCAAAGTACTGCTTCCAGGGATAATGCAAACCTAGGCGTGTACTTCTAGGGCCAGAGCTGAGGAAGTGTGTTAGTTATTTACTGCTGTGTAACATGTTATCTCCAAACTTAGCAGCATAAGACATTCAACATTTCATCTGTCACACAGTTTCCAAGAGTCTCGAGTCTGAGAGCAGCTTGGTGGGTATTTCAGCTGAGCATCTCTCGAGAGGTTTTGCACTCAAGCTATAGGCTGTGGCTCCAGGTAGCTGAAGATTCGATTGGTCTTTAGGATCTGTATTTAGCCTCACTCACACAGTTGTTAGAAGGCAGCTTCAATTCCTCAGTATGTTGACCTTTTTATAGAGGTTTTTTTTTTAACATGACAGCAACTTTTCTTGGAGCATTTAATGATAGAGAGGGAGAGACCAAGGTGGAAGCTGCTGTGTGTTTTATAACGTAATCTCGGAACTGACATATCAACATTTCTCTTCTGTTCAATTCCAGTCCTGGTGCAATGTGGGAGGAGGTTTTACAAAGGAGAAGACCAGGAAGTGGAGATCGCTGGGGCACCACTGGCTGGTTATCACTCGGGGACTTGTAAGGGGCCAGCAAGAGAGTGCTCTGTAGGCAATAGCCCAAGGGAGAACTTCAGATAGCACCCGCTAAGTGAAAGAGCTTTTTCCTTCTTCTCCTTTATGTTCTTGTCCTGCTATTTCTGTCCCTGAAGGAGTCAGAAGAAACAGAGGCAGCTGGAGAGAAGGTGGACCAAAGAAAAGAGATTGATAAACACCCCTTGTTTCACCGCGGATCAGCAAAAACACAGAGGTGTGAGTTGGTAAAAAAGTAGAACCATCGAGTTTGATGAAAAATGAAAGTTTTTCTTTGTTTTGCTTACTTTTATTATGCAAAAGTAGAAACTATAACGTAACCTGTTTCAGCAATTGTCGGCATTTTGTTTTTCTTCTCTTACTCGTGAACCTGTTCTATTCCCCACGCCATCTTCATCTTTGTCATTCCCTACAGTTGCTTAGCCTTTCCTGATAAACATAGCCCGGTCTCCTTCCTCTCTTCTGAACTTCTGGTGGAGTTCTGTAGAGACTGGCCCCAGGGCCTGGGTCTCATGATGGGGGGATGCTGATCTCTGCTCTCTTCTGGAGGGTCTCGTTTAATGCCAGTATTGGCTGTTCAGGCTCTAGAAAAGGCAAGGAAGAGGGGAAAGTAAGGGACGGACCAGAAGATAGGCAGCCGCATGCAGACTCAGGAACAGCCTCTGTGGAATAGAGAGAGACGGTTATGAGCAACCCGTGCCAAGGGATGTCCAATGCACAGAAGCTGCTCGATGGCTTAGGAGAGAAGTCATATTCCAGGTGCCAAGAGAGATCAAAATAGTCTGTACAGTGAGAAGAATCTAGAAGTAAAAGTCAGGAGTGGGTGTTCATCCCAGATCTGCTCCTAATTTGTAATGTGACCTAGGTCAAGTCATCTCTCTGGTCTCCAGGGCCTTCCTTTGCAAAGCTCTGCAGGAGAAATTGACAGACTAATTCCAAAGTTCATCTAGAACAGTGTCTTCTAATTTTTTTAAATTATCATTGTTATTATATTAATATTATTACCACCCTAAGGAGACTTTTAAATTTCTAATTGCTTCCCCCATGAAATATTAATACCACAGGTAGAGAACATATCTGTTAAGTACTGTATGTGTATCTACTGGCACTTATACATTAAAAAGTAAGATTTTTTTCACCCACCCACCCCCAAAAACAAACTTTCTTGGGGGTGATGCTCCCAGTGAGAATGCACAATCTAGAATTTAAAAGGTAGAAAATAATGTGGAAAAATACAAAACACAAACCGTGAAAGATCACCCTCCCAACCTAGCACTGAAACACGCTAAAAATTATATTAACGAAAAGTGTATCGGTGTAACAATAGACAATGAAAAAAAGCATCTCGAAATAGATTCACATATATATGGAATATTTAAGAATTTATCATGATCACCTTAACATTTCAAAATTAGTGAAGAAAGGGGAACAATTCAAACAGCGATTTGGGGGAAATAGGCATTTTGCGGGGAAAATAAGCCAAGGTTCCCACATCACCTGAGTAACTAAGTCGTTGGTGGATTAAAGAGTTAAATATATCAAACAGCCCCAGGGCTTCTGGATTCCTGTCTGTGTTAATTAATTCTTGTCTGGGCATCGTACCCCACACAGGCAGCATAAATTTATACCCCGTTTACCCACATGGCATAGGGGTTCACTCTCTCACAGGGGACTTTTCTCTGATCACCGGAAGAGCCTGAGAGATGAGCTTTCACATCAGAAGGTCTTCAAGGACTCTAGCTTAATGAGAAATGTTCACTTACAGCCACCTCTTCTCACCTAGGTCTTAAGAGCCCAGAACAACCCACACGTGTCCCCTAGTTAAGCCAGTGTTTGGACACCTGCCACACAGAAGGCTTCAACCACCCAGTAGTGCTGGCTGCACTCCCAGACAAGTGAGGTGACGTTTACTCTTTTGGCCCAGAAGCACCAGCCATGCTGCCCTCCACCAAAAGTCCTGAGTAGCAGAGAAGCAAGAGCCTCTACAAGACAGGCCTGTAAGGAGGAAGGAGGAGATGATGGGAGCTTGAAGTTGGACTACGGTGAGTTTGCTTTTGTGGAAGTTACTGACAGATCAGGCTTCGATGCTATTAAGGGCTAGACAAGAGAATTAGATGGGATATGGTTTGAGAAAAATTAAACACTATCATGTTTGCATCCTAAGAGTGTATACTGTTCATGAAGCTGATAACACAGCTGTTAAAAAGACTGTGAAACTATTAAGTCAAAGAAAGTAATGTTGCATTTTTATTGTTAAGTGAAAGAAGCAAGTCATATAGCAACATGTACAATGCAATCCCCTTTATATAAAAACACATGTTTTAGAAACTAGGTTTCTATATAATTTCCTGTCTGTAGGTCTGTCCATCTCTCTATCTAGTGAAGCGCATTGTGTCGTTCACTAGCTCTGTGACCTTGGGCAAGAAGGTTAGCCTCTTGGTGCCGCAGGGTCTCCCCGCATCCCCACAGGTAAAGAGGAATAATAATGGAGCTGTATTATTCTTCACGGGATTTTGTGAGGATTGTATGAGTTGATTTAGGTAAGGGTTTAGAATTATGCCGGCACTTGTTAAGTACAAGTTTTAATGTTATCATTCTCTCTATATTTAATAAAGAGAAAAAAATAAGGAAAGACAATCACCAAACTGTTTATGGCAATTTTCTCAGAATAAAAGAAGATGATTGGGTAGAGAGCTAAAGTTTCTGTTTCACTTTTTATCCCCACCCTCCAAAATCTACTTAGAATTGTTAGAATATCTACACAGAAAATATATTCATGTGATGCTTGTATAATTTTAAAACATAAGAAAATGTTTACTCTAAAACATAACCACAGATTCTTTCTATGAAAACCTCCTATGAATCCTCTTACTGTGTGTGTGTGGGGGGGGGTTTTTTTTTTGGCCTCATATCATCTCCTTGCTGAGACTATCCCTTGTTTGTAATCCTATACCATGAGGTATAGTTTTATGTGAAAGTTTGTCTTTCCACGTAGACTTTCAGCTACTCAGATACCCCTATCATCTTGCACCTCAATCTGCGACCCCACCATAGTGACAGCTACATGGCAAATGTGGTCAATGTCTAGGTTAACGTATTAGCAGCCTCTTAAACCCAGGGATGCAGAGTGGACCAGCTATTTTGAACTCTGGGCATTCGATCCTCAGGCGTCCTTGACTGTACTTGCCTCCGGTCACCAAGCAGAATCACCATCACAAATGGCTTAGCCTCTAGGTCTCATACCAACAACAGGAGTTAACAGTTAACATTTAGAAAATTCTTGTATGTTCTAATTTAGTTTTATCAAATCTTTTGCTCCTCAGCCCCCTTTATATTCTTCCTTGAGGACTCCGAAGAGTTTTTGTTTCTGTGGGTTGTATTGATCAATATTGGCAATATAGAAATTAAAGCTGAGATAATTTCAAAATATTTATTAATTCATTTGCTTAAAATAATGACTCAGATAAAAATTATTGTATACATGTAAACATATATTTTTAATAAAAATGTATTCTCCAAAACAAACAAATTTTACATTTCTGTGAATTTCTTTAATGTCTTACTTAGAAGAAGACATCTGGATTCTCCCACCTTCTTCCATATTCAGCCTATTGAGATAGCACATATCAGGTGGCCTCTGGAAAGCTCCACTGTACTCTCATGAAAAACTAACAGAGAAAAGGCCTATAACTTCTTAGAATTTTTTTTAAAAAATAAAAAGAGACAAATATTGAAAAGACAGATAATTTTCACATTATTACAAAACTAGTTTTGCTCTTACAGAGCCCTGGAAAGAGCCTCAGGGACCCTTGGAATCCCCAGACCATACTTTGAGAAGATCCCGCTTGGGGAACAGCTGTTCTAATTGAACCCTCAAAAAGAATTTGCAAGGTGAATAATATTACCATTTCTCTTTCGCAGATGTAGAAATTGATGCCCTGAGTGGTCAGGGAAGTTGCCTCAAGTTACTACAGTTCATAAGTGGAAGAATCAGGATTAGAGCTCAAATCCAAACCCTCAATCACTATCCCGTATGGCCCTTATGCCAGTCTGTGCCTCTCTCCAGGTCCTGTTACACTGACCACATAAGAAGTCAGTCACTGACCTTGCCTGTCTCACCTGCTAACCTCTTTATTATCCATCTACCTCCCTACCTACCCACAATGGAGTGACCATTCATAATTCATCACTGTGTTTCTTTTTATGGCAGTGTCCCATAATGTACTTTGAATAAACAAATGAGTAAAAAGCATAGGCATTTGTACATTCGCTCAAGTAACATTTGGACTGAAAAATAACTTCTTCAATGGTTACTCCAACACCTACTGTGGCCTTAACTATGTGCATGATTCCTTGTCGTAAAGCTGGAAAGAGGTCTAGGTAGCTTCACCATTGGTTATAGAGTGAGTGGCACTGGAGGGGCAGTCAGTGAAAGCAGGGATTTGAGGCTGTTTCAATAATCTGCCTGTCATTTAGAGGCGCACCAGTATATTTGAAGTCCTCATTCTCAGCAAAGCATCATTTGTTTCTTCAGTATTAATTTCACATTGGATGGCTCCATGTTATACATTGTCATATGCTTGGAAGGTCGGTTCCCAACCTTTCAGTTCAACCTCGTAAATATCCATAGCCCTTTGTGCATTCAGTTATGAACATCAACTATTTAAGAGACCAGGAACATGAGAAGTAGGAGAAAAATCCTTGAGCTCATATATCTGACAGTATCTCGTTATGGTCAGCCTCACTTGAATACTAGCCTTCAGGAACAAATGCTTGCTTCATAACTTTACCATGAGTACCATGAAAGTGGTACTTTGTACATGCCCACAATTGTGATTGTTTGATGTGACCCACAGGGCGAAACATGGGGCTTTGCTGCCTGGAGTTTTGATCTGGAGAACCATGGCATAGCCGGGCCATTTTGACATCGGCCCTCTAACGTTCTGAGAAAGACAAGTAAGGGTGTAAAACACAAAGACAGGATAAGGAGGAGAAAGGGGAACATTTGTGTGCTTACTTTTAATCAAATAAATTCCTAAATAATTCACTTTTCCAGATTATTCTCAAAGAGTGCCCTGATTCCTCACCACTCAAGTTCTCATCCTCACTGCAGGACCCTGAATCATTTGTTTGTCCTGTTCAATAGTTTTTGACCTGTAGGTACTGTTGAGTCAGAGGGAGTTCTGTTACTCTTAAACTTGTCCTTCAGACAAGGAAAGAGAAAAAAAAAAACACCAGGGCCTGAGGTGAATAAGCCTTGGGTAGAAAAAATGTATCAGCCAACTTCAGAGGAGCTAACATGTACCAAAGTTGTCATATCTCACTCGTGACAATCTTTCCAACCCATAGGCTCTTATAAGATCCCAGAGCAGAATAGAAGCCATTAAGGCAAATGACCCATCTCTTTCCAGGAGAAAAGGCTTCTCTGTCACAGCACATTGTCATCATGACGCCTCAAGCCAGATGACTCAGTTACATTTTCATCACCTTCATCACCTCCTGCTCTGCAAAATACAAAAACATGACCATAGTTTATTAAGGGTGAGCAGAAAAACCATCTAACCAGAGATGAAACAGTAGTGCCTGCAGATGATCACTTAGGAAAAATTCCATTTATAAAAAAGATGGAGAGGAACCTGATGCTACAGTATGAAAAACTGAGTCAAGTTATTAGAAATAAAAAGCTGGAAAAAGCATTATCTGATGAGAGAGTTCTATTAAATGCTAAATATTAATAAGAAAAATAGGTAAATGATTTGTAACTATTTCATGATGGTAATTCACTCAAATGTAAGTCATCCAATGAGAGATGAAAGTAAGTGGATGTTTTCCAAGGAAATATTCATTTCACAGAAATATAAATTATTTATATTTTATACCTTATTGCAAGATTGGAAACATGAAATGATATCTTCTAGAACAGTTTTGCTCTGAGCAATGTGTTTTGGAATGGAGATTGTACACGGTGAGTAATATGACCTTAATATCCTATTATCTGCCTCATTGAAATTCAACAGATGTATTACCACAATTAAATATTTCCAGCTAAAATACCAATTCTGGGAAAAATTACCATATTTACTATGAAACCTTCTCTCTTTCAAATTTCTTTTGTCTGGAAAGGTCTGAGCACTCTGTGTTTGTAGTGTGACCCAGTGTGTGGAGCCATTCGATCCACTCCCTAAGGCAGGCAAGGTTTCAGTTGGCTGCCCACGGGCTTCTGCTTGCCTGCATACACAGACACAATCCACGCAAACATCCCAGCCTGCCTTCTGATGAGTTCAATATTATTTTGTGTTAGTTTCAAGTGTACAGCATAGCAGTTAGACAATTATACTTTACCAAGTGTTCCCCCGGTATTTCCAGTACTCACCATACATAGTTATTACAATATTATTGATTATAATCCTTATGCTATACTTTACCTTACTCTTCTATTTTGAAGAATTAAACTTCATCACTGCCTTCCTAACCATGACTTTGGTTCTGTGTTGCCACAGTGAGTTGATCAAAACGTTTAAGAGTAAGTAACAGAAATAGCACTGGCTGACTTCAGTAGAAAATGAAAACATTAAAGGTCTATAGACTAGCTTGAAGGATCTCTGGGAAGTCTGAAAGTTTTGAGGTTATGAAAGGAAAACTAATATCAAAAATCGTGGTGCAGAACTAGCCTGGTGAAGATAATTCTGCTGCTCCCACTGGGTGGTGGGTGTCACTACTTGTACTAGCAACCCCACTGGCACTGGACACAGGGGGCTTCTGACAGAGGTCTCTCTGATAGAGTCAAGGCGTAATTTCCATCACCGCCACGAAAGCTGTGTCAAACAACCGATTCAGGAAGTATCAGGGTGGTTGGGCACAGAGGCTCCTGCATAATTTTGACCCTTCCTTTCTGGATTTACCCATGGCTAACAGGGCTGCTCCCTCTACTAAGTGCCCAGCCTACCAACAGAGGAAACCAGTGCTGAGTCCTAGAATGTCATCATTTGTTAAAGAGGGACAGTTAGACAGGACAAAGGCACAAAGAGTTAAATTAGTTTCTGGTCTTTTTTCCCCTTTTTTCTTTTCTCTGTTTCTCTTTTTTTAAATTATATTTCCCTCCCTTTATTACATCAATTAATCACAGTTCTGCTGATAAGTTATGTAATGGGCTTCAGCTTCTATAACTTCGTCCAGACAGCAAACCAACCAGTCCTTTCATTAAGACTTCATTTCAAGAGATATTTCCACCATTATGTAGCTCTTATTCTGAAGCAATGCTAATGAATTATAGTGTTGGACTCTTGTTCCTTCTTGGCAGGGCTTGAGTTTGAAGGTGATAAACCTCTGTATTTTATTACCCCAATCCCCATGGTGACAGCAAAACCTTGGAAGCACTAGTTAAGAGAGATTGATGCATTTCCTGAATGACTGCATCTGGTTTTCCAGAATGACATTTTTCTCTAGAGAAATTTTGAAGTATCAACATGCAATTCATACATACATGTGATAGATAAAACAAGGAAACAGAGAGCAATGAGAGAGAAGGGGATAATTCTAAATAAACTGTATTAATCGTAACTGTTTAATTGGAGGTGACAGAACCCAACTCAAAGCTGGTTAAGCAAAAACTGGAATCTATTGACTATATAACTGGAAAGGACATGGGTGAACAGTCAAGCCTGGACCCAGGGTCTCAAGTGATATCACCAGTCTGTCCTCTATCCCATTCTTTTCTTTGCTGCTGACCGTCACTAGCCTCAGGCCCTTGTGATAGGTACATACTGGCTTCTCATGTGCGATGTGTATGTTGGGGGAAGCATGGCCACAGACGGTCTTAAGTTTACACCATCTCAGCTTAGAAACCCCAAGAAAAGAAAAAGACAAACTTAATGCCCCCAGCATTCATCTAGAAAATCCTCAGAGAAAGACCGATTGGCTTAGCCTAGGCTACATGTTCAGCTTGGGTTTATCATTATGGTCAGAGAGAAGGGGAATTTGGATTGGCCAAACCTGGGTCATGTTCTTACATCTGTGATCAAGAAATGAGATAGTGTCATTGGAAGCCTCGCTAAAACTACTTATAGGAGTTAAAGAGCGGTTATACAAAAGAAACAGGACACAGTCCCAGAAGATATGGAGTAAGAGATAGTGGCCCAAGGGAAAAGATGTCTACTCAGTGGTGTACTGCTAAAAATTGAACCACCATTCTCCTCGCTGGTCCCCACAAACTAAATTCGACTTGCAGGTAGCATTTGCCTATTTCTGTAGAGTAAATATTGATGCCATGGACAATTTCAAGCTACCCACGTGACATCACTGAATGTGCAGTTGGGAAGATAAGCGCAGTAAAATCCTATTTTATAGTTTTTTTTTTTCTCTGTACAGATACAGTAGAAGTAAACAACCCCAGGGCATGGATCTTAGTAAAAAGCAGTGAAGTAATTGGTGGTAATGAGTTTGAATATTTACTACCTGGTTGTTGATACTATTTGTTCAATTGCAAGTTTATCTGTAACAGCGCTTGTCATCCATGTTGGCTCCAACGACTGGCTCATAGATTTCCTTAGCATTTTACAAGCAGCCGTACAAGTTGGCTCCTGCACACCACACAAGATTAAAACAAAACTAGTCAAAATATGATATAAAATGAATAAAAATGACCACACACACACTGAGGCAGCCACAATGTGAGGAAGGAATTGGCGTGTCTTTTCGAAATGAGTTCAGGTAACTGCAGCCTCAGTCGGGCTGCACAGCGCCCCCTGGTTCCTGCTGGTGCTGTCCTGGAAGGTGGGGTCTAGGTCTGCAAGCTCACCTCTGCCCACTTTTGGCCCCACGGTACTGGGGGTGTAGGTAGATATCAGAGCTATGCTGTGAGGGAGGAGAGGACCAGGGCACAAAATACAACCTGCCTCTACTTCCTTCCCTTCATCAAATCACAGTCAGCCTCAAATTTGCTCTGTGCATTGTTTGTTACGTTTAATTTCAGTTAATACACATAACAGATACCCTACAACAGACAGCACTAAAGCTCCTTCCTTCCTTCCTCTCTCCTTCCTTTCTTTTCTCTTTCCCTCCTTCCTTCCTTCCTTCCTTCCTCTCTCCCCTTCCCTCCTCCTCCCTCCTCCTTTCCAGACTTCTTGATACCCTACTATATGTCTAGAACTGTATCAGGGATGGAATCTAATTCTGGTGTATAGATATAAAATGCCACCCGAACAGACCCAATGAACATATATACATAAATTTATCATACAGTACATCTGAAAATGATGCTATTACTAACAATATTATGTGTCCTATAATTGTCACCATCTGTAGGATATGTATTTCTTATTGCACAGATGGCTTATCTCGAATTAAACATAAATTTCCTTTAAAGCAAGAAGAGCTGGTTTCCTATTTTGGATGGTATGGCCCGACTTTTAAAATTCCTTCCCCAGAAATTATTATACATTGGGAAAGACATCTGGTCACTTACCTGGTAAATATAGGACTCCCCACAAAGTCCACCCTGACGCATGACCACATATGTCAGATTTGCCGAAATAGGTCCTGCAAAGCCGCGAGACAGCTGCTGAGCCGCTCAAAGCCTCCCACTTGCTTTATGTTCCAACTTCCTCAACTTCTTCCTATTTATACAAAAGCCACTTTCTTCTCTGACCTCAAAGCAGCCTACATCTATGCTTGCTTACTTCATTTATTTATAAATAAGCATAGTGACGTTTTTGCTTCTTTTACACAATGTTCTCAAATGCTTTCCCAACATCAAGTTCATTCCACTTTCTGTAGTCATATTCTTGCCATGCACTTGCCATCCCTGATTCCTGAATAGACCAATGGAGAAGCAGTGTGTTCTCACTTCCGGTTTAAGCACTGGAGCCCACCGTGCACCAATCAACACTTTAGTTTAAGAGAAAAATCTATTAAAGGCAAGTTTGGATTTCCTGCGTGTGTTTTTTTCTAGGACTGTAAAGGTAAAACACAGAAATAATAAAGCTATCTCAAAAATTTGTCCCCAAGGAGGATTATTTCTAAACCTACTATAGGTCTAGAAATTTGTTATCTCAAGAGCTACTTGAGCATTCTCATCTTTGCAGGGAAATCAGTAAAAATGCCCAAACCTCTCAAGATCTACATTCCAAATTCTAAGTGCTCAGTGGTCTCCACTAAGAAAAGAGGTTTGAGGCCAGATCGCTGCCCCAGGGCAAAACGTCATAGCTTTATATGCAGGTTCTACTTTTTGGTACAACATTTTAATTTTGAGCTCATCTTCATAAAAATAGATGAAAAATAGAGGGGAACCAGTTTGATTTGGTGAAACCAAAAGGCACATTTGTTATCA
The DNA here is from genome assembly GCA_004026545.1 of Mormoops blainvillei. Classification (NCBI taxonomy): domain Eukaryota; kingdom Metazoa; phylum Chordata; class Mammalia; order Chiroptera; family Mormoopidae; genus Mormoops; species Mormoops blainvillei. Next base: position 178,396 of record PVJD01000118.1, on the reverse strand, counting down.
AGGAATAATGGCTATCAAACTAATCCTCCAAGGCCCATCAAACAATCAATATATCGCTACTTTATCTTCCTTTCATATTTTCAGTTTGTAGTAGCTATAAATACACTGGGGCATGACATTTACTGGAATATAATGACCAGCTGGCATTCCTGACCAGAAGCTGAACTGTGTAACTTCATCCCTTCCCCACTGCTATCAACTCAGATAATGTTGCAAGCCTCAGTTATTAGTCCTCAAATGACATTTAATTATAGTTCTAATTGGAGGTCTCATGGCTATTCTTCTACACTGAGGCATGCTCAGTGGAGCCTTTGTAAAATGATTTAAAATCCACTGAGCAGTTAAAGAATATCGTATCATGTCTTTGGTTGGTTTGACTCTGTGGGTAACTGAAACTGCTTATATTTCTTCTCCCTAACTCTTATCCTTCAAAATTAGGAAATAACTGAACTAGCCTCTTCACTGAAGAGCCCAAATTGCATCAGGAAACCATCATCTGCTAAAGGATATTTTATACAGAGGTGATCAAGTGTACACCCAGCATATGCGCAACAAGATGTTTGTTGTGCGTCCTACTTTGGATTCTAATATGGCATGAGAGAGAGACACCTGACGTGTGGTTACGAAGCATATCAAAAAATTGTTCTTACTATTGCTCATCATATTATAGGTTTACTTTTCATACTCTCATTAATTTTTTAATAACCCTTTTTAAGGGTCATAGTGGCCATTCTTGTTTTTTCTCTCATAAAATTGTTCTTATGTGATTTTTTTGTGTAATTCACATTTTGGGTTCTTTTATATGAAAGCTTATAATATAAAATGGACCACTAGGGTCTTGTTTTTCTTTTTACATTTCAGCTTTAGAAACAACAATTTATTTATACATAGTCATGCATTTTCTAATGCATTTTTTTCCTTAAGCTTTTTTTTTTAAAGGATGTTATCTTTCTACCAATGAAATTTCTACTATCTAATACAGGTCTGGCACTTAATAGCCACTCAGCTACTTGCTGAATGACATTCAACAGAATGCATATGGAGTTGATATTTTATAACTGTGTTGGTCTGTTATATATTTGTTTATAATGACATACTAGTCAGGATAATTAGTGCCAATTTTTAAATTATTTCTTATTTATACATTGTATGTGTTGAATATAGATTTAAAGATAAATAAAGGTGAATGTAGGAACTAACACCTACCTATGAAAATATTGTGGACTAAAAATAATGGGTTTCCTTGGTGGGGGAATTTACACTTCAAAGTATGTGTTTTCACTTTAAATAAGAACATGGGCACCTACAGGCTACACTTCACCTTACTCTATAAAACATTTATAAGATTTTCTTACCATTGACTCCGATAATAGGCAGTCTCAGTTCCGCCAGTCTGCAAAGTGGGGATAAGTCCAACCTATCAATCCACAGGGGTGTTGGACATATTAGGTAAAACTGGGCATCTGGTTCTTTCTGCCTGGACTAGGCATATAGTAAGAACTCACTTGTCTCTCTCGTCCTCCCTTCCTGGCCCTGACTCACTTCCCCAATGTGGCCTGATCAAAATTTGTGGCCAACAGCCTGTCCCAGCGGCTGATAAACGGGCATCCCTTGCATCCCTGGTTGAAGAAAAGAACAGCACATGCTCTGCTATGAAACAGGAAGCTAATGATCTCAAACCAAGAAAGAAAGGCTTCATTTTACCCACAGCAATACCTAGGCCATTTATTGTGCCTTGCAAGTGTGCAGCTTCTGATGGAATCTCCAAGTAGCCATCTGTTATTTGCTGTTACAAAAGAATGCGCGGACCTAATTAGCTTGGGGAATTCAGGAATATTGCAAGATACGGTTTGCTCTTGTTCACTCCAGCCCCTGCACCTGCCACCACACAGACACGATTTGGGCTGCATCCGCCCAGAGAGATTGCAATATCCAGCTTCCCCCTTTGAGAGTTTCCCTGCCAGTTCACACAGCCAAGTAGCTCAAAGGAGCAAAACCGAAGAGATTATTTGAAGCCTGCTCTGTGATCAGTAGATGCTTTACAAGAGAAGGGGCTTCTTGTCCTCTCCCAATCCCACATAAACATTCGGGCAGGTGCACAAGAGGAGCAGGTAATTGCCTCATGGCCTTGTCGGGTCCCTGTTGTCTCTGCTCCTGAGTGCTTGGATCTGTTAGTGTAAGAAAAATAGGTTTAACAGTCTCCCTATAAATCAGGACAGTGACCCAGTGTCCCCAAGGGGCTCAACAAAGGTGGAATTAAATTGTAACCCAGGTGTTTTGTGGAATAAACCAAGAGCAATGGTTTCCAATAGCAATGGCATTCGATTCAAGGGGGGCTGTGCTCACCTGTCCTGCAAGACTGTTCATTGTGCTTCCCATATAATAAGCTATTTCTTGTCAAGTCAACAATTAGGCCATCAAATGATTAATCTCCTCTTATGAATTTGAATTACATAATCAACCACTTGCCATATAGTTATTTTTCTTCTCTAAATAAACACAGTCTGGGAGACCTGGTCATAGTTAGACATCAGACACCGGGAGATAGACTCTGGCTCTCTATTCTGTTTTCATTTTCCTTGGATAAAGGCGGAGGTGGAGGGTAGTGCCAAGCGTAGGATTTGGGCTCACACCTCTGCTTCGAGATCCAAGTTTACTTATAAATGTGTGATTGTGGGTATGTTACTTAAACTCACTAGATCTTTGGCTCTTTACCTGCGAAGTGAGAATGATGACTGGCCTTGTTATTGACATTCAAGACTGTTGTGAGGATATAGATAATGCAGAAAAACAACATTGGTTATTGCTGTTGCTATTAGAAGTGGAGACTGGACCATTTAAGTAGAATGTGATCATTCAAATACAATAAGCATCGACTGAGCAACTTTTATTAATAAATAATCTTTGGGCTCACAGAAATAAGAATATGAATTGTAATTCCATCATTTATTAGCTAAATGACACAAAGAAGTGACCTGGGATCCCTGGACCTAGGCTTCCTTATCTGTAAAGGAGGGCAATAATAGTAGCCCCACAGAGATGTGGGGGTTCAGAGGAAACACATGTATCAAGCATCTGGCCAGAGGCCAGTCTCTGTTCCCCGTTATCTAAATGAGAGTGACACGGGCACCTTCAATAATGGCAGTAATGCAAAAAAGAGTTATCTTGCAAACGTGAAATTGGCAACAAGAGTTCTCCACATCCAGCCTTTACAATGTCATTCGCCTTCTTCCACTTGCCCCTCCCTCAAAACCAAATGCTAAACTCTTATTCTAAGCAATCACAACTGGACCAAAATCTAAACCATAACGGTGAACCAGCAAAGGAGAGTTAGGGAATTTTTTTTTTTTAAGTTTAAACTGTGTTCTAAATACTAACAAAATCCACTGACCAGGCTGAGAAGCCCAACTCCACCAGTAACTGTAGGACCAAAGCAACACTTAAGTGCTATAAAATGCGTTTGTTGATTCTAATAAATGCCATTGGCTCTTCATTGTAAGTTGCTGTGGGAACAAACACAGTCTCTTTTATTTGGATATCATCCTCTGTTTCTCTTTATGTATTTCCAGGATTTGGAAAGAAAAGGAATTTGTATCTACCTTTGCTCTCCGACATGCTGATGCAAAGATTGCTCCAGTGCTAGTTCCTAAATTCAATTTCTGAGTTCATTTGCATTTACTCCTAATAACTTTAGTTAATTAGGTTACTTCTGCAGTTTTTTAATGGCAGACTAAAGCAATCAGTTTAATTCTAAATTTGATTATTCTTATTTTTATTTAGAAGCAAATTTGTGCAAAACTCATTACATCAATGCTTCTGGGGGTTAACTGTTAATGATATTAAATCAACTGGCTTTTTATTATTGGGATGTGGCACATTAGGTCTTTTTTGGTACAGAGAGGTTTTGCCTTATATACATGGACTATCATATGTGGCCATGTTTCTGAAATTTGCTGATCTTGAGTGCTCTTAATAAATCTTGTTAGTGTTTATGATGCATTTTGAATATCTCTCTCTTTCTTTCTCTCTCTCTCTCTCCCTCTCTCTCTCTCTCATTTCCTAATGGTCCTATCCTATTCCTTGACTATCCTGATCCACCTTATGCTTATACAATTTAGATTTTGGTTCCGTTGTGATTGGTAAAGAGGAGAAGATAGCAATTAGCTCTGTGGGAAAGAACAGGTAGAAAAATGAAATTTCTCTCAGAATTCCAACAATTCAAAATGGTTGAAAGGGCATTTCATAGAAACTCCCAGAATTTTGGGTTATGTCAGGAAAGATGGAAGGCGTGCTGACCTTAATGCTGACAACACTTTTTACCTCCTTCAAACACCACAGCACTGTTTGGGACTTTTTAAGGTGGTATTTTCCAAGGTATAAAAAAACTACTGGGCTAGGAAAGAAAGAAGAGCCCCCCACTGCAAGAGCTCTGACTGTTCGTCTGTCTTAAAACATCTTAAGAGTAATTGCATATGGGTTAAAATTGCTAAAATTGCTCTTTCAACAGTGTGCACGTGTGTGGTTCAGTTTAACAGTCAAGGCCGGTGACCCCAATGGGCAGTTTTTAGTGCTCTTTCTGTAATTCGTCAGAACCTGATGGCATGATGACGGCCCAGATAAGGATGACCACCAAAGCAAGCCTGGTTGTATGTTTCCTTCCACCTATCCTTTCACCTATAAAAGAAGCTGTGTGTTTACTCTTCCCAGATCTTTCGTTTCTCCTTGCCTTTGTGTTGACAGTAAAATGTCACTCAGCATGCAAATGCTCCCTGAAACAGGAACCACGAGTCAGCATTAGCATCTGGGGTAGAAGGTAATAATGATGCCACGGGCGTGGTGGGCACAAACGTGACAGTGGCCAAACACAGAGAATTCACTGCGTCTGTTCCCGCCACTCTTAGACTTGGCCACCTCCCATCCTTAGAATGCCTTAAGAGATAAGTACTGTAGTCCCATCCAAAATGCTAAAATCCAAGGGGTTCCTAATTACAAAAAGGTTTTACTGGATCTGTGGAAGGCTCACTTGATAGCAAAATCTGACTGGAATTAATGCGAAACCTAATCATGCTCTTTGTACCAGTTGTTGTGAACAACCAAATGTTTTCCTGCAGATACAGTGGAATGATAGGGTGTTTGCCCAAACCTCAGTGATGCATTTATGTAAAATAGAGCGTAAGAGCCACATGAGCTATCTGACATCTTAAAATTCTGAAATCTAAAATGCTTCTGGTCCAAAGATTTCAATGAAGGGATTGTGGACCCAATTAAAAGATGACAAAATTGAGGTTTTTATGAGGTTTATAAAACTTTTCAAGGTCAAACAGCTTTTATGTATAACATTTACCCCACATATACCTCGTAGAGAGTAAATGAGTATCTGTGATATTTGGGGGCAATGCTTGAGGGTCACAGCCATGTGTGGACAAAGTTAGGGAATTATTTTTTTCTATAAAACTTAACCACTGCTCTGACTATAACCAAAGATTATAAATGGGACAAAACAAACATAAGCAACTCTAATGGCATGATTTGTGACAGCAAGTGGGTCATTACAGAGCCAAGTTGAACACTTTCAATGACAGTACATTCTGGGTATGGACAGTTTTAATCTTTAAACGACATCCATTCCCTTGTAACTTATAACATTTGTCCTGGTTTAAAGCACCTAGAGGATAGAGAGAAGAAAAGAGGAGGCATTAGGTCATTGAGTTTCTTTAGGATTTTTTATTTCAACAAATAAAGAACCTACTCAAAATAGCTTACACAAATGGTGGGGGTGGGCCTGGGTTATTAAAAGGATACAGGGTCATCTTGGCTAACTAGATTCTGGACTTTCAGAATCTGGAATGTCATCTGTTACTTTTCTCCATCGCTTTCTCTGGGTTTTCAAAGTCTCGTATCTCTTCTTCTCCCCGAACATCTGCTTCTTTCTAATTTTTACAGACTGGATTCTTCTCGCAGGCTCCAGTAACACTGACTTGTCGCTAAGCCAGCTCTGACTGTGTACCCGGTTCCACTTTCCCCAGCCATCTGACTAGAGTTTCTTTGTGTTTTTGAGAAAGGGGATCTAAGTCATGTGACCCCTGGCACCATTAGCTGGGACCAAGAAAGCAGAGTTATTTCATACAAACATGGCCTCCAAGTGAGCATCATTCAGCAGGTGTTTCTCTGGTCACTTATAATGCAGGAGCTTGGCAGCACCCTAAAACTGCATTTTCAGTACTTGTGGCAGGAAATTTTCTAGGGACTTTACCTTCCTTAGCACATTTATTTCTTTTCTGGAACAACACAAAATAAATTCACTTCTCTTTTCATCCAACAAGTCTTCAGCTGTCATAGGTGTTCTTAGATCTGAGAACTTCAAGTATTTTTCATACCACACATTCTCTACCGGTTGCTCTCCAGTTTGCTGGCACAGCAGAAAGAATTAATATAAACTTAAAAATTTTACTTTTAACGCTAAATGGAGCATCTGTGGTTATGACAAAATAAATATACCCCTGTTTTCTGACCATGGAATGCTTGAGATTCTGCCAATGGTTTCTGGGTAGACATTGACTTCAGTTACAGACATTTACAGATGATCTTGACAAAAGTGTACATCTATCCTTATTTTTAAAAATAATACAAAAATATAAATGAACCCTTTTATGATAAAAAGCCTTCAAAGACTATTAGATTCTCTCTTCCTTAGACCATATCTGTATTACCGCACAACAATCATAAGAAGAAGACTCAGGACGCGCAGTTTGCTGTAACTTCTTCGGATGGGACAAGTAGGTGCCTACTATTTCTGAGGCTTTGCTACTTCTGGACAGTGTAGAGAAGCTTCTGTGAAACAGAAAAAGAAGTTGATTGTTTTGGCATCATCTTACTCTAGCTCAGTCTAGAGATGAATGAAGTCTTCAGAACAGAAAAAAAAAAAAATTAAATCACTTAAATGGCCTTGAAAGCCTTTCTCAAAGAGCTTGCAATTTGTTACCAGTCATTCTCTTGGCCCTGGTGGGAAAAGCTTTTCTCTTATACAATTGTTTATTCCCCCAAAGCTTAGTTTGTCATTTAAATCAAAATGATTTAGATGAAGAACTTGATCAGTGAGAATAAATTTACAGGTTTTCTACTGCACAGAATCTTATTTTTTAAGGTGATAAACTTAAAAACATGTTTGCTTCAATAGTTGTGTTTCTCATTTCTCTTTTTAAATGATAGTGCAATGTTATGTCATTTGCTGGTAAATCACTGCAGCATTTCATTCTGGAGGTGACAGTATTTCTAATAGTCCAGAAATGACACCACATATATCAACTAAACACATCTCGCCTGCGTTCAGGTATAAGGCCGGGTGGGATCTTACTGACTTCTCTCCCTTTTCTTCCTAACAAGTTTGAAAGGAACCCCGTTGTTTTAGGTTTTATTGCTTCAGTACTGCTGACTTGTTTCAAAGAGCAAAGAGAGATAAAACGTCAAAATTACAATAAGTATATTTACTTATGCATGTGTGAGATTTGGCCGACTAGCTACACAATGGGGTAGCAGGTATTACCTGGTAATAGTGGTTGTAGTATTGAACTAATGTTGATTGAAGTAAACCTGTAGCATATAAGACCAGAAGAAAGTATTTCTCATAAATTTAACATATTTAGCTTAATTTCCAAAGAGTGTTAAAGTTAACATGAGTACATGTCAGGGTGCCTGCAATGGGGGAAGTTGGTTCAGCAAGACTGCTCATGAGTGTCGATCAAGAAAAGCATGCATCAAATGGAAAGAATGTGCAATGTAATGTTATGTTCGCCTAATAAATATCAGGACTCAGCTCAGTGTAAGTTCCCTTTATATAGTGAATATTCTATAAGGGAAATACTCAATAAGAGATGTCGTCTATGTTCTGTGTAGAGACATGAAAAGGTTAGACAAGTTCATAGATGATTCTACTTGGGAACAAAGTTCCAATAATATGGATATCCCTTACTTCAGCAATTCCCCATCCACACATTTAATGACTGTGGAAAAATCCTTTTTGGCATGGATGTTCACTTTAGGAAAAAAGAAAATAGAGAAAATAACAGATAGGTTCAACACTAGAGGATGAAAAATAAGCTTTGGTACATTTATATAATGGAATCATACGTATTCACAAAATTCATGATGATAATGTAAAAAATATTTAATGATATCATTTATTAAGTGATAGAGGTAGGTTTGTAGAGTAGTGTAATTCATATTTTAGCATTTTGATAGCAACACAGCATGTATTCCATAATACTCACACGTAAATACATGCACAGGTACAGCTGTGAATGGCTCTTTCCTAAAATAGTAACAGTGAAAACCTCCGAATGGTGACTTTATAAGTGATTTACCACCTCCACTCATTCTTAATTTTTCTCTGTATTTATATTTTCTCAAATGAGGATCAGTCACTGCATGTGTAAATAATTTAAAATTTTAAAATGAGGTACAAAACAATAAATACATTATGATCCAACAAAGAAAGTCCCAAACTAAAATGATGACAATGGCTATCCTTAGGGAATAGACAGTGAATGCTTTAATTTCCTCCTCTCACTTGTTTATGTTATCAAAGTTTTCCAAAATATATATTAGTTTAGAAAAAAATTAGTAAAGATGTGGATAGACTGCGTGCCTCTACTTTAAGTGATCTAAGTTCGGCAGCCCATGATAATTATAAACATAATGAGCACTAACTGTAAAATCCTAGAGGGACCATGCTTGGAGGGTCTCAATGGGCACATGAAGAAACCTGTGATCACTTATATTAGAGGTCAGTCTTCCCTGAAATCTCAAATTACAAAAGATATTTTCTTCTGTGACTTTAACTTCTTGAGCAACGGCTCACCTACTCATGGTTCATTTAGTACTATGTTGGTAGAAGAACGGATTTGAGACTTATGAGGTGAGAGCAAAAAAGAAAATAAAAAAAACTGTATTGTTCTGAGGAGGTTACAATGTGTTTAGGCAAGATTTGACTGAAATAATGATTAGGGCTTTTGTGTGTGGTTTATGGAAATTGTTTATATTAGAAGAGCAAAATTAGATAGCATTTCAAAGTAAAAAGTAAAGAAGGGCATACAAATACAGTACAGACAAGAGTTGAGATGGTAGGGGGATCTTAAAAGTCATTTGTTACCCCTTGAACAAGTTTATTGCACTACTGAATCTGTCATAAGGGGGCCAATTCACCTTAGCTGACTTCACGCATCACCCAGGAGATGGGATGCAGTCAAGTTCAGAATCATAGACAATGTGTCTAGATCCACACAAATGTAAATATAACTTTTCTCTATAAAACAAGCATTTACTGAGCACCAACTTTCATTACTTTCAATCTGGAGATTTGAAGTAATATGCCAGCCAATGCCAACATCACAGGTTCATGTCCCTAACACCTCTGTTTTAATTTAAAGAAACAGAAAAATAATCCTAAACAATAATGGATAAAATTCAGAACAGAATTTTGGAACTAATTCATTTATACAATAACATTTCATACCATGTACTCACTCAGTTGAACAAAGTGCCTACCTACCATCATGGAGCTCACATTCTTGTGTGTATGTGTGTGTGGCGAGATGTATATAAAAATGAAGGCGTGTTTAGTATGTGTGCTCATTGTGATAAAAGCAATGGAAGAAATGAAGTAAGATTGGGGGGCTGTGGTCATGGGCAGAGTCAGGTATATGATTGCCTAGAATGGTAATTTTAAGTAAAGACCTGAAGAAAAGGAGGAAGGAGTTGATCAGAGATTGTAGCAGGGCGAGTAGTGGGAAAGACCTCTCTGCAGTGAGGATGTGCTCTGTGGGTTCTAGGAACAATAAAGCAGCCAGAGTGGCAAGAGTTGGGCGACTGAGGGGAAACCAGTAGGTGACGTGGGGAGTGAGATGTCCAGAATTTGGCGTTCATACTGAATGGGTTGGGAAGAAATTGGAGAATGTTTGGCAGAAGAGTGACCTTGTCTGACTTAGATTCGAAGAGGCCCCCTCTGGCTGTGGGTAGGCAGCAAAGGGTACAAGCAAGGTGGAGACAGGGTAGGGATAGAAAAACCAGTTAGAGGCTGTTTCAAAATTCCGGACAAGATGTGATGGTGGCTTAGACTATAGCCACAGCAGTGAGAGCGGTGGCAGGAGGCTAGCATCTGGACGTATTTGTCAGCATTTGCCAATGGAAGCGGGTGTCAGGGAAAGAGTCACAGCTGACTGTGAGGGCAGTGGCCTAAGCAATTGAAAAATTGGATCTGCCATGTATTAAGATGACTCGGTGAGAAACGAATCTTGTGTAGCTCCTTAAAATGAAGATAAAGACTTCAAAGGCTTTTCTAGTCTGTGGCAAGAGACCTTAGGTTGCCTTCTGAAGTTCCCATTCACCAGTGCTATTCTTAGACTCAGGAGGTTCTGCTCTGAGTCTAAGGTTCTGCTCTGAGGCTCTGCTCTGGTCCTTCATCTATGCCCTTGACTGTGGGGTGAGGAGTCCATGAGGCTAAGGGATGTGCCCATTCAGACACCACCCTCCTTCCAGAGCATGCTTCAGGTACTCAGAATTCCAGAATGCCCTGTACAATGGCCCTAAATCCACTTCCAGGGCTTGTGCGAGCTTCTTCCCAGGGTCCACCCTTCCGAGGCAGAACGCACCCCAGTGTGTGCCCCTCTGTGACAACCGTTGATGTTTACTCAGTGTTTGAATGGAGTTTGTGCATGCAGGTTGGGGGATCCATACAAGCAGCCATATCCATGAGCCTCTCAAAGTGCAGCCAGAGTCTGGGATAAGAAGAAAAGAGAAGAAAATCAAGCTAAGCGCCACAGGCCGGGGTAGGAGTCACCACCCGCATGCAGCTAGTTTAGACCTCTAAGGAGTCAGCCTATAACGTCATCCATTACAAAGGTATATTTGCCAAGGTAGGAGACAGAACTAATTTTCTTAACAGTCCATGAACTAGATTTAGAATATAAAGTTTGATATTTTACTGCATATGCAGTCTCTAGGTAGGTGTGGGAAACTTAAAATAGGATTAACATAGGGTCTTTGTTTTGTTTTGTTTTGCTTTTTAGAATAAATAACAGAACAGGTTCTCAAATACTTTATAAAAAAGATTAAATGCTGCAGCTTTAACATATATTAGTGTAATAAATTCTAATGACACAAGAGCAGACTCGTGGTATGAAGAAAAGTGCAAGCTGTGATCTATGGTAGGCTGCTCTTCAAATGTCGGAAATGTCCACATAGACACAATCTAACAGGAAATGCATTTCTTAATCTTTTGCACAGGGCAGTGAAATCTTTGATACAGAGGAAAACCCCACAGAACCTTCAGTTTTGGGAGTCGCACCCTCTCTGCAGCACAAGCTCACCCACACCCCACCCTGATACCCGCACACCGGCAATGCTCCAGGATTCTAGCCATGTTCCCTCCCGTAGGTGGGGAAACGTTTGGGGCCACAGACAGAGCTGTTGACCCATGAAAGATGAACCCCAAGGGGCCCTTCCCCATGCCTCTTTCCTACTTGCACAAAACCCTAAAAAGGGAAACACAACCGGGAACTTCACAAGGAAGGGCTACGGTTACTCTCAGTGTCTTGATGAACAGGTTCTTAGCTGCTGAGTGTGGGGGGGCGCCAAAGAGCCTGCTTAGCGAAGAGGCCAGCACTCCTGGCCTGAGCTGCCCCTGCCACCCACCCGGTTAAACATGCCGGTGGCACTGATGTCTTCTGGTTCATTCATCCCTTGCAAGGGTAAAACCAGCACGGAGAGAAGGAGGGAAAACAGTGCATGGGTCACGTGTGCCTAAGTGCACGGTGCACTCACATTGTCCAAGGTGAGGCAGTGTCACCGGGACACCACTTCCCCATCTTCTTAGTCCTGGTTTATCTGCTTGAATCTTCTGCAAACTGTGCCAACAATTGTTCACCAGTGAAGGTCTGGAAGGGGTTCACCTGTGTAACAAAGAAAGCCATCATCGCCCCTACACTTTGGGGAAAGGAGCCTGGTTACCATTAGTTTCTTGATCTAAGATATTTGTTCCAATCAAGTGTTCACATCACCCTAGCCAGGTATGTGGTCCCAGGCAATGAGAGGGGAATGGATGCAGGGCTTTTCTTCACAAGTTGTGTCTTCGTTGAAAACTTTAATCCTTATGATAAATGGGAAGTTCTCTTGAGTAGCTATTTAAGAACAGGCTGATGGTTGCCAGATTTTAGGGGGTGGGGAAGGTTGGAGAACTGAGTGAAAAAGGTGAAGGGATTGAGAAGTACAAATTGGTAGTTACACAGTAGTCATGGGGATGTAAACTCCAGCACAGGGAATATACTCGATAATATTGTAATAACCATGGAGGGGGTCAGAGGAGTACTAGGCTTATCAAGATGAACAATTCATAAGTTACAGAACTGTCTAATCACTCTGAGGGTCTTTGTTTTTAACAGCGTCCCTGGATAGGTCCTCTGTCCCATCAGACATTGTTAAGCCTCCTGTTTTGGGAAGCACCCTGAGCATGCTGATTCTACCATGTGATAATGGCCTGCTTTATTCTCTGGCTCTCTCACTAGCCTGTGAGCTCTCAGAGGACAGAATTTAATGGTATAGGATCTAACAGAATGCCACGCTAGTGGGTAATGTTTATGGGGGACAGAAAGGGAAAGTAGAGTAGAAGAGAAGGAAGGAAATGATTGATCTGAGCATCAAAGACCTAGGAGAAAAGATTAAACATCATCGCGTTATCCTAGCTGGAGGGACAGAGTGACATACATTCTGGTGAAGTATAAGTGCTAAGGCGGTCCAACAGTGAAGATGCACATTTGACGCATTCTACTGGGAGATTCAGTGCCCAGAGCACGCAGCCAATCTTGGATGTCAGGTAAGATCCTCCATCTGTAAAATGGGGCTAATAATACCTCACAGGGGTGCCGAGAGGATACATGAGGTAATGTGTGCAAAAAAAAATCTTTTACTTTTTCAGAAGAAAGACACTATATAAGCCTAAGGTATTATTATCATTCATTTTAACTTTGGAATAGCATCATCTTGTCATTTTTGATCCCATAATTACAATACATCAGGTAAGCACAGATTTTAAAATCAAGGGAGTGCTGTACAATGAACGGAGACATGAAAACTTTGTCACATGAGAACAGCCCTGACAACTTCAAAAGTGCCTCAGGGCTGCATCTATTTCCATATTAATGCAAGCCACAGACATTATTAAAGAGAAATGCAAACATGGAGTATTTGCTAGACTGTACCTCCTATTTGACAGATACACAAAAATCATCTGTTTGGGCTTTGCAGAAATGAGTTACTGCTGACAACAAGCCCTCCTTATTGAGAGACAAGGGAGTGCTTTTTGTCTGAAGCCCTGAGCCACCACTGCCCAGCTAAGACAATCAGAGGTCCCTGATTGAGAAGAAAAATTTGAAATCTAGCAATATTCAGTCTCTAGTCCTCTTTTAAATTAGACATCTATGCAGCCCTGTCTCAGACGTTTTTGAAAGTGGCAATTCTAAGAAGCTGTATGTGCTAAGTATTGCAATTTCAATACCTTTTGCTGAAGAAAATATTTTAGAATGCTTGGGTCAAAAATGTTTTCTTTCCTTGTTTGCCTTTTCCTACAAGGACCCACATATTTCCGTTGAATGGTTTTAAAAAAGAGAACAAAGGTAATAATTAAGAGACTAGAGTTTTATGTAGATCCAGCATGGCCTCAGTTTCATGGTGCAAGGGTGGAACTGAGGTCTCGAGGTCCCCCAGCTCCATCAGCAGAGAAAGACAAGGCCCTGCATAGACTTGTGAGTTGACAGAGTAGGGATTGGAAGAAAAATATTCTTTCCAGCTACCTTTCAATTCTTGTGTTCACCATTCTTACCCAACGGTGTTTTTTGAGCGTCCAAGGTTATTTCCAGAATTTCCCTCTACCTAGGAAATGATATCGGAGAAGATTTCAGTTGCTTCTGTCCCTGGTGCAAAGTCTGGAGTGTTATGCAGCTTTAATTAGCAGTGAAATGTCATTGTTTTGGATGGTGACCAAGACACAGCCTTGGGGTACCATTTTGGCATTCATTGCAGGGATGCACTAGGATGCCATCCCTGACACTCCTTAGGGAAGACAGAAATGCTGAGCTGAAGTGCGCATGGGCAATGAGTGTCCTCACAAGGACTTTTAGCTGTAGAGTCCAACCCCACAGTTGGAATTGAACAGTAGGACTTCTGATTTCCATGTGAGTGAGAGTCAGTGTATGTGCCCTGCTCTGCGGATCAAGCCCAAGGGGCCGTGACGGGCCCCTTTCATCCACGTCAACATCTGGATATATAATGTGCACTGAGCATCTTGCCATCAGCACTCCAGTGGCTCAGGGACAACTGTTTCTTTTGGCCCAACTGACCAAAAAAAATAAATTATTCCACAGTGGGCCTGTTGGAGTTATACATGGAGCAAAAGCATGGGGATTTTACCCACCCTTTCCAACTTTCCTCTTGGTGCACAACTTAGCAATGGTTAACTAGTTTGGGATTTTCTAAAGGTGGGACAATGATTCATTGATACTAATTTGGATTTTTTAAAATTGATGACTCCAGAGATAGCTCTTGATTAAAAAATCACATTAGTAGTAGAAACGACTCCTCACTTCTACCCCATATGGGTAGATCGGGATAAAAAAAATCCGATGGTGTAATTAGGTAATCTCCACTGACTCAGATGTGGGATCCATTAAACCCATTATGTTCCAGATACAATGGAAGGAATGTTCACAGACATTATTTCATTTAATTCTCACCACCTTGTGCTATAGTCTCATTTACAGGTAAGAAAACTCAAGTGAGGACTTAGTAATTGGCACAGCTGGAACTGAAAAGTAGGACTTCTGATTCCAAATTTGGTACCCTTTCCACCAAACACATATATGTAATTCACTTGAGAGATGCCCCACTTTAAGGAAATGCCTTTTCCCAGCAACTGGAGAACTGATAGGAAGGGGTGGTCATGAAAGAAAGAGACTTAAATTATAAATGGAATCTAACAGTATCTCGGCAGCTTCAAGGCCAGTTTCCGTCCATTGACGCACCCCCCAGAACAACACACATCTGACCTCAGGCGTCTTGAAAACAACCTGAATCTTATATTCGGTTTTCTTGACAGAGTTGTGTATGAGTTTAAATAACACATTGCACAGAGAAATAGCCTAAAGTTCTCAATGACGCAGCCTTCTGCCCCAAGGCTCCACAGTAGCTTCTCTCCCTCACACAGTCTCTTCATGCATGTGTTTCTGTGTGTGTGTTTCTCTCCGCCTGACTCTCTCCTTCTCCTCTGATGCCAGCACTCTCGTTGACCCTTGCTCTCTCTCGTCCAGTCCTTCCTCGCATGGACTTCACTCCCAGCTCATGACCCTTGCTTTGTGCAGAGCCTTCAGGGAAGTCCTGCGACTGCTATTAATCTCATAAAGAACAGAGCCTGGAATTTTGGAATAAAACTCTCCATCTCATTGTATAGGTTAATAAGCTCCTAGAGCATGTTCAGATCCTATGAAATATTAACGACATGGCACAGAAGTTGGAGGCTGAGGGTATCTTACATTTAGAGCATTAGAGGCTGTGCCAATGGAACATCAATCAGAAATTAAAACAAAGCATTTCCAAATGTATAATAAAAGTCAATGGGAAAGTATTTGACTTCCAAATGTCTGATACAGAATGTAAATTTGGGGGAGAAACATTTATTGCTGCTCGAAGGAAGATAGATTTAAAACTGAATATATACCCAAGCTTCCTACTAGGAAATACATGGCATGCATCAATTATGCATTACAACACGAAATTGAATTGGATGTCAAGAAATAAGTTGTCAAGTTAACATTTAGTGATGGCAGCCTTTTATACTATCTGATAGGCAGCGGATAATATACCTGGCACTTACCTTCCAGTCCAGAACTTGGTGGAATCAAGTGTCCTTCTACGGGCCAGCTCTGAAGCAAGCTCCTTGCCCTGCACCCTCCCTCAAAACAAGACAGCGGGTTGAACACAAAACCATAGTTCTCCCAACAGAGGCTCTTATTTTATGTTAAAAATAGCAACTCTGAACATTGAAAGAACCACAGAAGTGTTTCTTTTCTTGTGAGGCATTTCTTTCATTCCTCTGGACTGTGATAAGACACTCAATTGTGGCAATATTGCCATTTCAGGAGAAATACCTCACTGTCCCATGTAGCACAAGATGGAGCCTAAAGTTTTCTGGCAAGTTCAAAACTGTGTAGTCTATGTTCCAGTCTCAAGCATCGTCTTGCCCGGACAAGCTTTCTACATGCAGACATCTAACCTGCTAACAAATTTCCTGAAATAATCCCCCAAGAACATTCATGGCCAAGGGTTGCCAGAGTTCTAGTCAAAAGCCACAGGCACTTTGTCATTTCCAGAGGTTTTCTGTCAGGTCAGACTTATTCCCACTTTACATTTTGGGGAAGAGTTTGGGTGGAGACTTCTATCCAGATTCTTTGTACCTTTGTAAAGACTCAACATTGTCAGATATTAACAATATCATTTTTGTTAATGCAGACTTTAGAAAATGACTGGTTGAGTTCCAGAATAAACGGAAGGTTTCAAGAGAGGAAGAAAATAACTCACAGGAGGTCAAGCAGATAGTTAAGCCATCACCCTGATCAAGGCATTGCCCATGGACCAGTCCTGAGCTCCAGATGCCTAGGTCAGCAAATAACAGTCACAAGACTGTAACTCTCTCCTGGTGGGGTCATAATTCATAGGCTGACTCCACAATTCTCTGCAATTCCCTTTTTCTTTGTTGCCTTTGTTGAGCTTTGCTTGCAGCTTGAGGTAGCCATGAGACATGGTACTAGGCAGTGAAACGAAAGCAGAAGTCCCACGGGCCAAGCAAGAAGACCTGCGAGGTTTCTCCTTCTTAATAAAAGGGACCAACATAACTTGCATCTGCCTTTAGCTTCACCTGGAATGTAAATTCTGTCCCTGGAGGTACAACAACCACCTAGAGACCATAGGGAGATGACAAGACAATGGCAGCTACCAGCTCTGAGATCATCGAGCCATGAAGCCGATGCCAGCAGCTTCCTTCTTCCAGGTACTTTATTAGGCAATGATGAAAAGACTGTTTTCATTCAAAGAAATAATATTTGTAACTATGTGTGGTGATAAACGTTATTGGTGGTGATAATCATTTTGCAATGTATACATATGTCGAATCATTGTGATGTGCACCTAAAAATAATATACTGTTACATTTCAATTACATTGCAATAAATATATGGCATTGACCTGTTCTGTTAAAAATACATAAGTTACATTGCAGTAAATATATATATATTACACATAATATATAGCAGTAAATATATATATTTTATATATACATATATATTTTTTTACAGTTTAAAAAAGAATCCCTACCTATTTGGACCAGTCTATAATGGGTTTTTGGTTACTTGAGCCAAACGCATTCGTAGAACAGATAGAATGCCCAGCCTGGTGCAAAGCAAAATGCCTTGCAATCAGCAAAGTGAACTGAAAACGTAGGAAACCAAGCTACAGGAACCGCCTCGATGGCAATCACTCTAAAAGCTGCTACTCCAATCCCAGTCTGCTTCCTGAGTTTTAAAACTGCACCCACTACCTGAAGGTCGCGCCTCACAGGATATCGCACAGCACCAAGCCCCGTTTTTGTCCCTAAACCTACCCCTCTGAGTTTCTAATTTCAATGAACAGCCGCACAGCCCCCAAACCGTTGAGAGCCAGGATGCAGGCACCGTCCTAAACTGTACTCTGTTAGGCTTGAAGAGAGTTTCAAAGTCTTCACTGGAGATATCTTAACCTAAAAACGAAAGGCCAAAGTGAGAGGCAACAAGCATTTATTTGCAATCAAAGAACAGCTATTTAGGAATCGCCAACTCAGACAGAAACCCAAATAGTGTTTCAATTACAAGGTAAAAGCAAGGGGTATTTATGGGAAAGGGATGGGGAACAATTATGTGAATAGAAGGAAGAAATTTCTGTAGCTACCAAAGTGATACTAATTCTAAAAAATGTCTGTAATTCTCAGTTCTACTCAGAATAAACATTTTAGGGATACAGCGTTGCTTTAGGTCCAGTCCAAGGGTTATTTTGCTCGATTTTAACATTCCAAAGGTTTGAGGGATGAGACCCACAAGGCAGGTCCTCCTGGATGGCAGTCCCAGGTCCATTTTAAAGGGACTCTGTTTCTATTTTTTTTCAGGTCTATAATTATTCCACAGTATTTTCTTTTTAAATCTGGAAACTAGTCAAGTAATGAACTGAGAAAAAAATACACAGTGGTATGTGGTTCTCTCATGGAACTGCTTCTCTTCCTCCTCCCATATCTTTAGACCCGAGGACAAGAAAAAAGGGCAGGGACAGGGGAGCGAAGGGTCCGCACCCTGCCATCTGGCTCACCCTGGCTCACCTGCCTCCAGGCTTCAGGGAGGGGGGCGTCCCTGCGGGGGGGTGGGGGGGGCGGGGTCAGCAACCAGACCCAGCAGAAGGCAGAGGGGAACTTCTCTCAGGAAGACGCTACTTGAGGACCAAAATATTCGATACATGTTGTTGCAGGTTTTTGCTCATTTTCAAATTACGCAGGTTAATTCTACCCACAAGGGGCATTTAGAAGGGTCCTCCCTTCAGCAAGAATTGGGACTCTTTAGCTGGAAATGGTTGAGATGCAGCTCCAGCCAGCTAGCGAAGGAGGGCAATGCTTTGTTTCCCCTACATCTCCCATCATAATGGTGGCCCAGGAGCCAGCCCTAGAGCTGGGAGACGGGAACTGGGGATCAAAATCCCTTCAGAACGCACTCTGCCCTCGAGCCGCACTCTCCCGAGGACAGTGAGGCGGCTTCACACCACAGCCACCAGCTTCCAGCTCCAGCCAGCAGGGGAAACGGAGTCTCCCGTCTCGGGTCAAACAAACCCCAGGAAGAAGTCAGCAGGAGTTTTGGGGGCCCTAGAGGCCAGCCTTTGTGCACATAAAAGACTGTTTGCAGCTACTTGGTTTCTAAGATAAATATTCAGTACACTGAAGTAATGAAGTTTTTTTTTTTTTTTCCTTTAAGCTTTTAAGTTCAAACTACAAATCTTATTATTCTATCTATAAATCCAATAAAATTTTAAGGGGTACTTTACAATTTTGGCAATTAAGTTCCCTTAAAGAATCTAAATCTCATTTATAAATGTAATATATACGATTTTTCTTTTTAAGCACTTCAAATGTTTGACTAACAAGCAAAGCTTTCCCAAGTACCTAAGCAGTTCTTATAAACTTAATAAATTAAACATTTAAATATCATGACCCCAAAGTTCTCTTAAATCTTTCAGTACTATTTACAAACTTAGCCAACCTCTCTTGGAACTTTCAACTTTAAAGCTTTAGTCTGAAGTCAACCACTTAATTAGTCATTTAAAGTAGAATCACATGGCTAATTATAAGGTCAACTATGCCAGAATATCTTAAACATTAAAAACGCATTTCAAACATTACAGTTTCATCTGCAGACATATAGGGATTTTCTTAAATTTGACACAAAAGCATTAAAAGTGTGGGTTTTGTTTACTTCATCCTCTCTGTAGTTAATTTTAAAAACTTTCAAGGTTGGAAAACACTTACCTGATTTTAAAAAAAGAAAAAAAGTTTTGTCATTTGCAGCAAATTGGAACTACCTTCTCCCTGAACGGCATTTCTCATTAAGCAGAAAATTAGGCCCAGACGTGAGCTTAGGAGCTAGAGAATGTGGACTGCAGAGTTCTCACTTTCCTGACAGTCGGCCATCGAGGACGCTGAGCCTGTGTCCCCCGGATGGGACCCATGTGGCTAAGCTGAATATCCAGAGGAGAGCGAAGTATTTACCTGCTTCATTTGTAACTTCCTTCGCTAGTTTTCACCAGATTTGAGTCCAGAGGGTTTGTAATCTCCCACCTATAGTCTCTTCATCCCTTGACTGGCTTCAGCTCCCCTATGAAGGGCCTAATTCTTGGCCCACCTACTCAGGGGCTGCAGCGTCCAAGGCCATTAACAACAGGAAGAAGGGGTGCTCCAGCTAGTTTGGTCCCATGCTGCCGCACTGGGCTGAGTGAGATGAGCATCTGCTTGTGCCCCCTGTGTTTCCTGGTCTGCAGAGGGGGCGAGAGAGGGAGAGAGGAGCAGTGAAGTTGCTGCCCAGAGAACCACAAGCAACTGCCAGCAACGGGCCCTCCTTCACCACCCGGCTTGCTCTATCCCAATCCATCCTCTGTTCTGTGGCCAGTGCGCCTTTCCCCAGACCCCAATGGGACCGCGTGTGCTCCTCTTTAAAATCCTGCTACGGACTTTCACCTAACTTGTAGATCATGACCACGACCCATCAGTGACACATAAGGGCTCTGTAGATAAAGCAACAGGGTCCATTTTCAGCCTCATCTCCTGATACCTTTCCTGCCATTTTTTATCTTCTGATCATTCTGACAGATATAATTTATTGTATCAGCCATAATTTACTGATTTATAGTGCTCTAAATATGCTATGACCTTTTACACCTTTTTTTCTTTGCCTGTGCCAGTCCCTCCACCTACACACACACACAAAAAAAGCCTTTTCCCATCTCGTTTCCATACTAAACTCCTGTGCATACTTTAGGAATTTGTTCCAGGGCACCGTCCCCTCACACTTCTCTCCCTTTGAGGGGTGCCATCTTCTGGGGCCCTGGAGCAGCTTTGAGCTCTACTGTAGCACGCATCACAACGCTGGGCAATAATCTGTCAGCATGTGCACTTGCTAGACCATCACTTTCTAGCAGGCAGGTTTATGGCTTATCGTTCTTCATATGCCTAGTACCTTCCAAATACCTGGCATGTAGGTGATTTCCAAAAAGACCTTCTTTGTGAGGCCTCTTGAACTAATATAAGTGTGAAATGTGGGAACAATTAATATATATTACAATGCACAACAAAAACTCATGACTGTGTGTATGCGTGAGAGAGAGAGGGAGAGAGAAAGATTTAGGATTCATCAATGAATGACCACAGTTAACTCAGTGAACCAGAACAGGCATGGAATATTCAAAGCCTTTTATATCCATTCTAAGTAATAAAAATAGCAAGTACTGAAATAGTATTTACTGTGCACCAGGCTTTAATCTTAACACGCTAGTTAATTTACTCCTTACCAAACTCTTGTGAAACAGGTACTACTATGTTTCTCCTTTTAAAGAGGAACAATATCAAGAACAGAGAGGGTATGTAACTTATGCCTAAATGTATACAGTTTCCCTGCTTGAACACTCAGGGGTATACCATGAAATGGAACCAGGTAACAACATGTCAAGAAATGATTTCAGAATAGAAAGAGTGAATAGAGAATCCAGGAAAAGATGCCCCTAAGGAATGACTTTTGCGTGACTGTATCCGTTAATACCATTCACCGCTGTGACCTTCTCTGAATAAACTCATTCAGTTTAGTTAGTGTACCCAACCAGCAGCTCATCAGTGAGGTCCAGATCTTAATATCTGATCAGATCCATTTATAACCAGCAATGTAGAGTAGCAGCCTTTTAATGGGTTTGTCAAAAGCATAATTAGCAATCTCAACCACTCTCACCTAAACAGTAAGATTTATATTAGCTGTAACCGAATTAACTAGTTTCAACTGGAATACCATCACATCGGCAAAGATCAACCTCCAGCTTGCGGTGCTCTGGGCTGACCACCAGGATCTCCTCAGACACTGAGCTTTACACACCACTGCTGTCACTAGAGGCTCTACGTCTTGCCAAAGCCAAGCTAACAGGGAATGTCAGAGAGTGAAGGGATCCATGCTTCCTGACTCCAGGCACTCCTGTCTGTTTCTTTGTGGGAGTCAGTTTTACAGTTTCTGCAGAACTGAAAGGTCATCACTCCAACCGATCATTCACTGAGTGGTCAGTCCAAGCCATCGACGCATCTGTTAGCAAGTAAGAAGGGAACAGCCAAATCACTCTTGGCTGGACTTCCGGCAACAGGGACTCTCCTGGATGGGTTTCTGTCCTTGTGACATCAGTTGGCATCATGAATGGACATGTGGGGCTGGGAATTAAGGTTATAGAAAATGAAGAGAGAGCTTGGAGAACAATGCCCTCCTGTTTTAATCATGTGCTGGCACACGTCCCAGTTGTCTCTTTAGTTTGAGAAACAAGGCCATTCCCCTGGTTACAAACACGAGGTGTTTGCCTCCAGGAGTTGTTAGGAGGATAAATGCCATGCATTAGTGTGTGTGTGTGTGTGTGTGTGTGTGTGTGTGTGTGTGTGTGTGTGTTGTGTTTGAAGGAGGCTGTGCAGAGTTCTGTAATTAATAAATGTTTTAAACTGGTAACGGCTATTATATTTACAGTAACTTTCCCTTCTTGATCTAGGACAGGTTCCTTTATGCTTATTAGCTGGATGTCCATTTTGAGATTATGTTGCTTATAAAACTTACTGGGAGATATTGGGCAAATATTTTATCCTCTTCGGTCCCTCAGCTACCTCATCTACAACATAAAGGTTGAGGCAAGTCATCTCTATAATCTTTCCAACCTTTCTAGTTCTAGAATTTGAGATGATCAATAAATACTTGTCAATGTGTTATAAATGTCTTTCATTTGCAATACATTTGGCATCCAGGGACTAATTTGTTTGGAAATAAGACTCTCCAGGGGAAGAAAGAAAGGATGTATCATACTATTAGCAGTTGTTTATTTGATGATTTGTTTCTCTGGGTGGGACCTAAAACCAAATAAATCGGCAGTAAAGGTTACCAGTAATAAGTTAACCCTTCTGTTAAAGGAAGACCATGGGTGAGGTGTCTCATACACTTTCTGCAGTCTATGCATGTCCATTCGCCTGGAGCACGGAACATGTTCGCTGGACAATGTACGGTTGTTTCTCCACCGAAAGCTTCCCCTGGAATGGGCTAGTGTCCTAAAATGCAATCATCTCCTTTAGTTCTCTCATTAACTTTGATTCAAAGTTGACCCTCTGTTCACTAGAGACTTTTAGCAAAAACTTAAAAGGCTTACAAAAGGGTTCTGTCATGCGCCAGCCTCTTTCCTGGTCACTGGGAGGTGATTACTTTGTCTTATCACAGGAGTGTGTCTGATTCTCACTGAGTCTGATTCCAGGGACAGAAACTAAGTGCAGCAGCATCCTTCTGGATCGTGAGCCAGCGCCTTCTTTAGCTCAGCTGCCCTCTCTGCTCTGGACTTCTGCTGACACACTTCTCAGCTCTGACACCTCTGCTCAATAAGTCTTGTCATTCTTGGCTAATAAAATTGGTCTTATGCCAAGTCAACCATTCTCTCAGATCCTGGGTGTCCCATCTCATCACGTCGTCCTTTTATCACTGAATAAGTACAGCCCTGTTTGACCAGTTTTGTGTATGTGTTTCTTTGTCCTGTCCTACAAATACAAACCTCTTCCAACATAAGACTGAATCAATTTCTCAACTACGATTTTGTTTCTTCTCACTTTCCTGCAGAAAGAGATTTTCAAGATGTGTGCCTTTTTATTGCCTTTGAACATATTCAGAAACTAAGGGAATTCTTATTCTCTCTAAGTCCACCAAGGTGCTTAAAAACCTCTTCTTTCTCTGGGATATCCTCCTGCTTATTAGGTATATTTCAGTTTGTGTTACAGACCAGATGTTCAACATCTCGTTCTGCTTCCACCAGGAAATCTGCGTTGTTTAGTCCCTTTTGCCATATTGTCCACTGGATTTTTAATTGAATTTTACACCTATACATACATAGGTATAAAATGTTAAAAGTGATATCATGTATTTTCGTATGTTTTTTGCTTTGGGTTAATTTAGTACAGATTTTTTTGTTCTCTTTCTTTTTCTCAGCTCCCTTCTCCCTCTGTTCTACACATCGTTGTTCTCACTATATTATTCCCCTCCACCCTAATTCTGTATCTCATTTTAACCACATAGCATAGATCTTTCTCTATTTCTCCATGTTCTTTTTACAAAAATGTATACACGTATATCAATATTCAGAAATAAAAGTTGTAGTAACTGGGGTCTCAATGGGAAATGGATGGCAATTTCCAATTAAGATCATTCAAGAAGAATCTAATATTGAGATTATTCATAAAAATGAAGATAGGGTATCAGAAAAAAGGATGGAAGCTATACGCCATCCAGGGTTGTTAACATCCCTAAAACTAATGGAAGGAGGAAAGGAGGTGGTCGCCAGAAGCAGAAGGCAAGTCATATACGAAGGGCAGCCTTAAGAGAAGCTGTGATATTCACACACTCAGCCAGCTCTAACAGCCTTCTCCTGCCGGTGTTTCTGTTTGGCTGAACCTAACAGGAAGTGATTAGTTTCAGAGAGCTTACTCGTCTGTTCCGTAAAGACCAGTGCGCATTGTAAGTGGAAAGGGTAGACGGTGGGTACGCAGGGGAGAAATGAAGAACTCTGGTTTAAAATTGTCTTTGTTGTTGATATATATGCGGTGTTTGTGTGCATGCACGTGTGTGTATACTAGTGCTTTTAAGTGCATATCTGTATTTAAATAGGTTTTGCCAGATTGCTTTCCAGAAGGCTCTAACTTTTCACAGTAACCATGTATAGGAGCATCCCTTTCTCCTCCTCCAATCCCAGGAGTAGGTGTCAGAGTCTTTCTAATTCTTGCTAGCCTAAGGTGTGTTCCTAATTATTGAACTGGAACATATCTTCCTATGCTGGATGGCCATGTGGGGAGCCATCTGGACTTTCTAACCCACTGGTTTATTTCCTGGCAGCCCGTTTTAGAACTGTGGTTCTCTTTCCGATATTTGTGTCCAGCTGACTACAGCTGCCCACGCCGCTTCTGTCCACTTCTGTGGTGGGTGTATTTCCCCAGAGGTAATGTTCTTTATTTGTCTTCACACTTGTGCTTTCTGCCTATTGGTATTGACCTTCCCTCTTGTGGCCGTGAACAAAACTGAGGGGTTTATTCTCTTTGACATGAGGTCTGGTTTTCTGGTTGGAGTTAAGTCTAAATTATTTTTCCTCCTGATCAGTGTCAGTATGGATGCCCCTGGAAGCAGTAGCTCTAAGGCATTACTTACTGACAGCCACTTCCGTTACTAGCACCTTGTAGGTATGACTTTAATAGCACTTAAGGTATCACTTACTTAAAGTGCACCCTGTAGAAAAGAAGGAAACTAATGTTATGCACCTGCCTATTGCGCCAACCTCTGTGCCTCCATCACCTTGCTTATCTTACTCCTAACCCAAAACCTTGTTGGAGACTGAGGCATACCAAACACTAATGTGCACAGAGATCAGCTGAGGGTCTTGCTAAAGAACAGGTTCTCATTTAATAGGGGAGGGTGGGGTGTGAGATTTTGCGTTTCTAACAAGCTCCCGGGGGACAGGTGCTGGTAGTTGAGAGACCCCTACTTGAAGCAGCCAGAAGGTAGATAACAGGCATCGGGGTGGGGGGGCAGCATGTAAGCAGACTAGGGTGTCATGCAGGTAGTCAGTCACAGTCTACCTGAGTCCAAAACTTCTGGAATCAAGCTGACCTGTGTGCTTAGCTTTTGTCTCCAGAATCGGAAACCCTGTGTCGATGGCATCAATTTTCTTGTCTTTCCTACAAAAGATTCTGAGATCCTCTAGAGCAGACGCTATGTCTTGCTGACCTCTATGACCCTGGTCTTACACAGAGGCTGGAGCACAAATGTTTCCCAAGCGGCAAGTGGGAAACATTTAAGTCACAGTTAAGCAAAAATATATGGTACCTGAGATAGACCCTCAATCTTCATAGTTAACTGTGAACTATCAGAGGTAGCAGGAAAGAAGTTTCTAGCACCTGGGCCCAGAGCAGAGAGCTCTCCCAGTGTAGAGTGCTCTTTTGCTACAGGCACCTAACAATTTCCCAGCTCAGTAAACAACTGAGCAACTAAACTCATGAGGTAATATGTGGCAATCTACCTAAAGCAGAGGCAAAGCTTCCCTTCCTGGGGATAAAAGAAGGAAAGGCAATGGAGAATGTTGCCTGGAAGAGCATTGACTGAGCACCTATCTCTGCTTCTGGGCACCTCTGGGTACTGAGATGGTCTTGCTTTCATGCAGCTCACAGAGGAGCTCCGCTAGCAAAGCCAAGAGCAGGGTAACTAAATAACAACAGCCACTTTCTAAGTGGGCCAGGTCTTGTGTACAAATCCAGCACCTCCCATACATTATCTCATTGTATTTAATCTTCACCACGTTTCTTTGGCAGTGGATACCATCCTCACTTCTAAGATGAGAACAGTGAGACTCAGAGATGCTAAGTAACTGGGACAATCACACAGCAAGAGAAGGTCAGAATCAGAATGTATGTGAAGGTCCGTCTGATTTGTTTGGTTTTCTTTCAATGAGAATTAATTTAGTACCTGCGTTAGAGCAAGCAGTTAGTTAGATATTAACAAGGAAGGAGGAAGCAAGGGGAACCAGATATCTGATTAAGCATGATTAAGTATGAAAAAACAGCTTTACAGCCACCCCAGGGAGTACCCAACAGTGTTCTGCCCCACAGAGCAAAACATTTGACTAGGCAGGAAGGATGGCTTTCTGGTCACTCCGGGGAGCCTGCCTGACTAACAGGAGGTGGGAGGGAGGGAGAAAAGGGAAGGGAATTCCTTTTACTGAGTGTTTGCACAGCAGAAGCCAAGATAGCAACCATAAAACGGGGGAGGGCACAGCTGGGAGAAATCTGGGAAGAGCGTGAAACCCCAAAAGTCCAAGAAAGAGATTGGATGAGGGAGGACATAAGCAGAAGCCTAAGAAACGTTACGAAAGAGACTGGCTAGTTTGAAAGAAAGCCTGCTCTTTATCCAGCCTAGTAAGGAAATTTAACAAAGACCTCAGGATAGCCATTGAGCTCTAGCCTGCCCACTCTCTGTCTCCGAGGGCATGTGGCGGCGTTTTGCTTTCATAAACCTTGCCACTATCACTTAAAACTCCTCCTACGTGAGAGTCCCTGATATTATTTTCCTGTGACACTGCAGAAGAAACTGTTTCCTCTAGTAATGCGTGCTCTTGGTAATGTGCTTGGTGCCCAAACCATGTTTCTTCGATTGTAAGGTACTCGGGCACCTCTTTCTTTTTCTCCCTTATTTTTAAATAAAAGTTAAATGTTTCAGGGTGGTTTTTATCTACATATTCGAATGAAAGACAGAAAGAGAGAAAAAGAAAGAGAGACTGAGATTTACTAGACGCCTCATATCCCCAACTACCTTTTTTCCTGAGGGAAAAAAACAACATATTGTCAGGTTTGTTTATATACACAGGTACCTCATTTGAACCAACTTATGTGGATCGAATTAGAGTTGCAACCCCCACAAAGTGTTAGACATGGTACCTTCTGTGTGTGTTGTGGTGTGTGTTTGTATATGTGTGTGTATGCATTTTAGAGGTTTCTGGAAGCTTTTGAGAAACATCATTTGATAATAATATAATACTTACTGAAAAAATTAATAAACTTCTTTGATTCTGGACATTAGTAAAAGAACTAAGCGTACGTTTTCTCAGTGCTGTGTGGGAGCACAGGCTCATTCTTCCTTTGGGTTGTGCCATGTTATCACTTAGCTGCTCTCTCCCCATCTCTGTCAGTGTAAGTTGCAAAGAATGGTAAACTGTTCACTTCCAGTGACAGGAACCTTAAATTATTACCTTGCACTGGTAGCAAAATTTGCAGGTTGACTTCTAGGAGAGCGACCCATCTGTGTGCCTGTGTCCTGCTGGGGAACTGGGGGGCACGGCGTCGACCACTCAGAGCTCTGCACCCTTAATGGCCTTCCTCCACTGTGTGACCCTTGGGACCCACCACCGAAGGTATGGCCACCCCATATTCTTCTCTTATCTTTCCCCAACATGGTTGGGTAAGCACGGTGACAGGAAGGACCTGTGGGAGGAAGAAAACCAACCTGGTGTTTTGTTCTGTCACTATTTTTACTCAGTGCAAAAAGCTTTACAATCCAACAATGTAGCTGGAGGCATCAAATCAGTGCAAACCGAAGGTAGCTCGGGGGAAGACACAATGCTTATGACTCAAGAAGACACTGAAAGTCCCTCTAGGAACACCCAGCTGAGAAAAGCATCTGATTTTAAAGTTACTGATAAATTTTTTCCACTTAATCTTTACTTATGGAATGTTGTTAATTAGCTGTGACTATCTCATGTAATTATCTTAATATAGGATGGGTATTAAGTGCTGATAAAGGCAATCTCAAAGGGCAAAAATGGATTACATTAGTTTAAGTATATTACTTAAACTAAGCAAGGTGAATATGGTGAAATCAGATATACTGTTAACCACGGACCATGTTGCTCATGCTCCAGATTGAAATAGGGAGTAAAAGTGATCTTTACTGGAACTTCCTGGGTGATCTAGATGCCTGGCAGCTGCTTCTCCTCTGTTTCCAGATGGACTTTCTGAAATGTGGAATGCTTTATGAACTCTATCCTCCAATCTATTAATCAGTAAAGTACTTATTGAGGAGCTATAATCTTTAAGTTGTGGACAATACACGAAAATACAAGATATTGTCACATCCTCCCCTCCAAAGACATTATAATCTACTTTGAATGTGTAGAGTGTGTGTGTAAATCTTAATCAGAGTTATTTAGGAATCCATGAATTGACTCTGGCTTTGGCTTTGTCTGTGCAATGATTTTTACCTTTAACTCCCACCAAGACTTGAGAACATGCGGATCAACTGCGGATAACAATAGAGACTGACACTCATCTTTTCTCTGGGAACACTTCTTTTCAAGTGACTTGGTTTTCCACTTGGAAATAACAGCAGAATTAAGTTGCAGAAAGATTCCAATAGGTTGTAATGATGAGCTGGATTTAACATGGTTAACTGTAAGCAATTTAAACAGGAAGGTCTTCTCGCCAGAGGGTCGATGAGATTCCAAGTTTTGTGAGACCAGAGACAGAGTGTGTCTCTGCTTCATCTGGGGTCAGTGTCTCCAGTGCCCAGCACAGTATTTCTGACATAGTTGTTGCCTGAAGGAATTTGCCCAAGTTACACAGCTAGTGAATAAGAAGTGCTGAGAAGACTTCACAGCGGTTGTCTCGCAGGCACAGAGAAGGGAACATTTAACACGGTGGGAGTACCCTGGAAAGTCACACAAATAAGGGACACGTGGTCAAAGGAGAGGTTTTCACTTTCCTCCATGTGTTTTTTCATTAATGGGGTAACCTATTGTATTTGAAACCCATTACAGGGAAAGAGAAACCCATTAGAAGGAAAAGGAAGGGGAAGAAAGCTCGGAAGAGAAGGGACGATGAGCATATCTAAGGTAGAAAGGTAAGTCTTCTCCCTCTAAACTCTGATTTCCTCCATATGATTGTATATTATGGATATATGTAATATATATGCATATTATGTAGGTATACATATATATGTATGCATATGTAATATAGTGCAATGTCAATGATAACCAAAAGATCTTGAACAATATTTCTCTAAAAGGAAATTTGGTGGTTGGTCAAGAAAGAGCAAACAGTGTAGACAAAGGCAGGGCAGAGGAACTGGCCCAACAACGCGGAGAACAGCAAGTCATTTAGCCCGGCTACAGGCTAGGATGCCCCGGGGGGAGCAATGGGAGCTGAGGCTAGAGGAGCAGGCAGAATATGAGTACAAAGGGGGTTCTGCTCAGCTCAGGAATTTGTACTTTATGCTTAGGGAATATTAAACAGAATGGGTAAGGGGGAGCTAATAAGGAGTGACCAGAAGAGTGGGAAAATAGGGGAGAAACATAGAAATCAAGGGAGGGCTGAATTCCAAACAGAGGGTTGAGGTTGTTGTCAGTAGTGTCAAATGCCCCACCTGGTTAAACACAGTGACAATAAACAAGAAGGTCATATTTGGCAGTTAAGAAGCCAGGGGTCTTTGTCCCTTGTTTTGGGGGTGGCATCAAAATCCTATAATAAGAAATGCATTTCAAATGGTAACCAGGCACGCCTATAATGCATAAACAAAATTTTTATGATACAATTTTTTTATTTTTACCATGTGCAATGCACTCTGACATTTTTTCTTTTCTGTCCTAGCCTGCTTATTTTTAAAATTCTAGCTGAGATCCACTAAGTAGATTTCCCAGAGAGGTAATCGCTGGTGACCCATAATTTGAGAATGACCGCATTAGATCACGATGAGACTATATTGGAATGAAGAATGTGGCAACCAGAGCAGGCTCTCCTGCAACCCAGAATAGCAATCTTTCCTGATGTGTGTGTCTGTTTTTGTGTACCCCATGAGCTAGATTTGGCATTGCAGAACCAAGGCAATAACACTTGTATATGCATGTGTATAAGTTAAAGTAGAATTCTATTCCGTCTAGTCCCCTCTTTAGATTCCCAGATCTTTTCTGGAAATGTGTCTTGAAAAACGCGCTTACTACTAGTAGTACAATTATTTAATGAGACTTCTTGTCTTTAAAACTGTAGAAACAATACCCAGTCGCAAATATGTTCCACTATTGTGGAGATGGGAAGGAAAGGAGAGAGAGTGTCTGGGCTGAAAGACTTCACTTTACATAATGAAAATCAAAATCAATTCCTACACTCCATATAAGATCATGAGTGATTTTTCTCTGTCTTAGGAAGGAGTACATTAGAAAACACTCCCAAATTGACTCACCTAGGAAAAGAATCAGAACACAATTAATAAAAACTCTGTGATGCATATGCCTGTTTCCTATCTTAAAGTTTGAAATGTTTAAAAATAAGAACTACATTTTACATTTTTAAAGTAACTACTTTCCTCCCTATTAAGAAGTTTACAAAGACAATTAGGTATTTTTTATGCTATTGCCCACCCAGGTCATATTTTAAACCTTCTAGATGCTCCATATAGGAGGAAATGTTTTAAACAAATATCTGTTTTTCATTGTTTATTTGAGATAAAGTTTTGTCAAAGATACCGAGTCAATGTACTTCTTAGGTTTTAATCCTGACAAAATATAATTATCATCATCTGAGCGTAGAGCTTGATGGGTATTTATACTAATACCTTTGTACCACTGTCATTAACAGTTTAATAGCTGTAAAATATGTTTGCTTTGTCATAAAGCCTCCTGAAAGTTCTAGAGGTTTTAGAAAAGTAAGTTTTCAGTTTTGCCTGCAGGAAAGTTGTTTCCTAATGTTCCTCAGAATTGAGATCTTAAAATCACATCTTGAAATAAATGAGATGAAATGTAGGAGATTAAACTCTTAACTCGTGCATAAACTCTCCTAGGCCAGGATGGGGCAAGCCTGGGCTCAGTGGATCCTGGACCCCTCTCAGCTGCCTTCTACAAAACAGAAGGATCAGCCAACACTCATCGTTACTTCTGAAAAACATGCCAACCAAACACACCCAGCCAAGAGGCTTTGTCCCGTGGAGCCGTGCCCTTCTGTTCTCATGAGTGAGTCCTGTGTGTACACAGTGACAGATAGGTTTGCTCTTGAACCTGTCGAAGCCAGTTACGCTGGTCCTGCTGTTAAAGGGGAATTTCTTCTTTTATTTTACCCCTTGATTCCATAATGAGGGATTTTCCCCAGGCATTCTCCAAACTTCTCTCCTCTTCTTCATCTAGTCTGCCCCGGTGAGGTAATTTACAAATGGCACAGTTGGGAAAGGAACCTGGATTGGATAAACGGGTTTAGTCCTGCTCACCCAAGACCTTGGCTCTTATTAAGGAAGGTCAGCCCTAATCCAGTGCCTCTTGGGACTGGGTGGTTAACTCTTGTCCTATTCCTACTTGTACTATTAATTTAGCTAATAAATCTAAAGTCCAGTCCTTCAATGTTGGCTTCTATCATTATAAAAGTAATATTCTGACCTCAATATGTGCTCTTTTTTTATTTTCAAATTGTTGAGAACCTGGTTAGGAAAGAGAGGTGTTAATTATTGAGTCTCCTTTTGTAGACCTCAATAATTTTAATTTAATTTAATATTACTTAAATTGAAGAAGTATGATTAGAATTATTATTTCAACTAAGTTGAATACTTTGGAAAGACTTGGCAAGTGCAAGTCATTTAATAAATACTATTGATTTAAGTATGAGCATGAAAACTGTAAAAATTTGTTAAAAATTATAAAAATCTAGGATTCTTTATTCACATCACTTCCCCAGTGTCTTAAAATTCTCCCTTCAGTTGAAAAAACAAAACAAAACTGAAATTGCAACTCATGTATGATGCTTTTAATGGTGTACTTTTAATAAGACAAATAAAGAATTTCAATCAGCTTACCCACACAGAGGGAAAAAGTCCTTGGACTTTTATTAAAAAAGACAAAATTTGAATATGCATGTTTTAAGCCAAACAACATGTTTAAAGTTTTTGTTTTTTTTACAATTTCTCTCTTAAAAACAACTTCTTTTTAAAAAATATTTTTTGGCCCTGACCAGGTAGCTCAGTTGGTTAGAGCATCATCCCAATACGCTAAGGTTGTGGGTTTAATCCCAGGTCAGGGCACATACAAGAAGCAATCAATGAATGCATAAATAAGTGGAAAAACAAATCAATGCTTCTCTTTCTCTCTCTCTCAAATCAATAAAAAATTTTTTTAATTAAAAATACCTTTCGCACTAGAGAACTACCATAGTTCTTTTTCAAAGTTTTCAGAATTTTAGGGGCCAGGAAATTCTTTTTAAGAACCTAGTGAAAGTTCCCTTCCTCCCCTAGAGCTCACATACATACAAAACCACAGCTCACAGGTCCCATGAAGCTCATCTTTGGTTGAGTTTCATGAAGAGCTTCCCATCTCTAGGTGTTACTTGATGGTAGACCAATATTTGCAAACATTACAGGATAACTCTCAGATAAAATTAATGTAACCTGGGAGCACAGGAGTAGGAATTTGTCACCTACTTTATTCATATTTCATTTGCTAATATATGTAGAGACTATTTGAAAGTCAAGCACCGTATTTAAAAAAAAATATATATATATATAAACTATTTATAAGAAATGGCTAGAATAATGCAAGATTTAGAAACTCTGTCACACGAACAATGTCCGGACAGGATTAATCTGAGCAAAAATGGCTTAGGAATGAAGGAGACCTAGTCTTGAGGATGGGGTGCTGGCATGAAAGTGTGAGCCATGCGGTGCTGCTCCAGAGGCAGGATGGGGAGCAGGATGAAGCTGGTCCCAGATAGGTGTAGGCTTTGTACAAGATTCTGTTCAGCCAGAGGGAGTGATTAATTAACTAATCAATAAGCATTTATAAAGAGATTACTGTCTCAACATGTTAAATTTCCTATTGCTTTGATGAGGTATGAGTGTATTTTAAATCAATCTCTGATGTTCTACAAAAACTAATGCGTATGTTATAAAGATTGTTTTTTCACTTACACTGGTAAGTCATATATTATTCTCCACCACAAAAAAGTTACATAAGTATTTTAGTCAGGGGCTTCTATAATATTGCACTGATTTTCTTGGTATTGTGTTCTTGATTTGTCTATTCAAAAGAATTTCTTTATTTCACCTCTTTTTCTGGACAATCCTTAAGCACTGAGAAAAAATAGGCTAAATTTTTCTTTAGAAGTCCATCCATCTTTTGACCTATATATTAACCTCCTTTTTCTTCCCACTCTATCATAATTCTCATGGGAATATAGAAAAAAGGGATTTATTCATATTTTTAATATTTTAATTGTCTAGGGGACATTGGCTACTGCCAATAATGATTCCCCTCACTCCTCTTCTGCTTCTTTTTTCTCACTTCTCTTACACTGTCCTTCCCTCTTTCCCTGTATTTTATGGCCAAATTCTTCCAAGACGACAATGTAATCAAGACAAGCTGCATAATTTCCAGTGCTTGGTGTAAAATAAAAATGCAGGGCCCTTTGTTCAAAAATGATTAAGAATTTCAAGATGGTGGCCGCAGAGCATTAAACCACGTGTGGTTCCTTTGTGTGCACAGGTGGCACACCCATGAAGTCAGCCCCATGTGCACATAGTTGTAATGTGTTGAGTACCTTGTTTTTCCTAGGCACCGGGAAAACTATTTTACATGAATTATCTCATCTAATCCTCCCTGCAGTGTTATCATCCCAATTCTATGAATAAGGACATTAAGACTTACTGGGGAGAGGTAAGATTCTAAAGTCACTTGCATATAGTGAGTGGTGTTGTAGGATTGAAACCCAAATCTTATGCCAAAACCCTCCTCTATAGGGAGTTAGGGAAAGGGGAAAAGGCAGGGAGAAAATGTGAGCAGTTAAGATTATTACCCTCCTCAAACTTTTAGCAAGTATCTGCTCTATATGCATTGAATTAGAGCATGTGGCGTCTGAATCAAAGTAAAATAAGGTGAACCCCTGCCTGTTAGGCGCATGTCATAAAGTAGAACAGGATCTAGCAGGATGGGTTTCAATCACTCAGAAAATGAACTTGGTCTGATAAGAGCCTTGCTTTTGAGGAAAGGTTGGAAGTCCTTCCCATCAATGTCCCCCACAATCGAGGCTCTTCTCCAACATAGCAATAGCATGCTCTCTTTATGTTGGTCCTCCTGCCCACCACCCTCTTTCTGGAAAGATTTGTCTAGTTATAAGTGTCACATCTTCTTTCCCACAGAAGGAAAAAACAACTTCGGACTTGTGGGTAGTAAGGATCTAGCAAACATCTGTCTACATGTGGGGGCTAGGTGACATTGGTTTATCTAAAGGCTATAAGCAACAGAGATTCAGACTCTTTGTCTCACGTCTGCCCTCGATCAGTAGTAAGTGGTGATTTTGGATATTTATTTCCAATCTTCATCCTAAAAGTAACCTTTGAGTAATTTTTTTTTATTCTTCATAGTAGTAAGCCTGGTAGCTCAACACATGAAATAGTAATTCCGATCGATGTTACCAGTAATAAAACAGATAGGCATAATCTTCATCTTCTCATAGTGGACTTATGGATTGTTTTGTACTTCAGACTGTAAAAGATATTACTTCTTGCCTTTCCAAACTCCAATGATTCCCCATCCCCGTATACATATACACACTGACACATGCATTCCCCTTTCCTAAACCCTTAAAACACTGCTTTGCACAGATCTGTCACTCAGTCCTGGTGGATACAAAATTTCTTCCACAGCAATTTGTATGTTCTAATAAATAGAGCCCTAAAGTAAAGAGACTTAACTCTGCACTGAGCTCTATCATTAATTGGTTGTCTGGCTTCGACAAGACACCTCTCTCTATGGACCTTAATTTTTTCACCTGCAAAAAAGAGGAGAGGGGTCTAGTGATCTTGAGGGTCTCTTCCAACTCTGACATTCTCAGAATCATTCCTTCAAGGTCAGGGTCTCAGGGTCTTTCAAGATGGTAGCCTAAGGGATCCTCTAGCAAATTAATCTGAATCAATACAATTATGAGACATGAATGGAGGAGAAGGTTTCAAATAGTATGTACACATATCGAAAATCATTGGGACGAAATACCTCAGACTATGTTATCTACTGGAAGATGACTTGAGGGGCACAGATTTAGGGCCACAGAAAAGGATATTGTTGCGATGTCAGGAGGAAGATATTTTGAGAAAACCTGGATTCCCTTGAGCTTCCAACATCACACAACATAGTTGACCACTTAAGTTTTCAGGATCTCGTGCTACTAAGTCTCATGCTACTAAGTCAAAGACCCACATTGTGGTTTGTTTAAAAATCCATGCTTCAAGTGTTGAGTCAGGAAAGAATGGAAATTACATACAAAGGGAGCAAGAAACCTTATTCTTCAGTTAACAGGAAGAGAAAGGCCTTCTCTGCTGTGTTCCTTCAAATGTGTAAGGATCAGGAATAAGAGTTACAGCCCCTGACTGTCATTGGCAGGAGCAGCTGTTAAAAACCTGGGGCAGGAGCCCTCTGAGGTCCACTCTCCCTCAAAACTTCCCTCACCACTCTTTCTCTCTCCCCACTTCCCCAATAATAACCACAAGGAAAAATGAACCATCGGATCACACCTCTGCTTCTCATCCACACACTCAGATGCACTTCTCGCTCATTTGGTGGGGTGAGGTGTCACTTTCAGGCATAGGGGACTCGTCAGAAGGGAGGAGGGCAGTGAGACTTAGTCTCTCATAAATCTCCTGACTTGGTGCTTGGCCTTTTCTCAGTGGATCCTCAGCGAATACTTTTCTCTACAGAGTTCTTACCTGATATAACAATTATAAAGCATAGCTTTGGCCCTGAAGGAACTAAAGACAGCTTCCCCATTTGTGTCTAAGGAGTGTTTGGTTGAACCTGGAGCCAGAGGGAGAAATCAGCATCTTTAACTTCCTTCTGAATGGCTATAAAGGAAAACTGGAAGATGGCAATTGTAAGAAGACACGAAATCCTTTGACTTGTTACAATACTTGATGTCTTTGGGCACGCCCCTAGAAACACGGCAGAAGAACATGGTGAGCACGCATCCTCTGAAACAGGTCACTGAGCACTCCCACTGGGGCCCTGGGGTGCACCAGTTCAGTCTTCACTTCCCCAGACATGATACTTGGAAAGTATTATACATCCTTTTGCATTCCCCATGTTATCGCTCAGCTATTGAATAAAACCAGAAACAAATTGTTTCAGGGCTACCTTCTCCTTGCTCCTCATTCCCCTTAGGCCCTCCTCCTCAAGGTGTGACCTGCGGATCAGAAGCATGGGCGCCACCTAAAAGCTGGTGAGAAATGCAGAATCTTCTTTTGGATAAGAACTGTAGGTGTTTCATATGCACACACATGAAGGTTTGAGAAGCATCGCCTTGAACCATAAAGGACTAAGCTGGGGTCTTTTAAGGTCAGCAATAAGGTGGGGTAAGATGCAAAAGATTTTTGTCAACTGCAGTCTGTAAGGGTTTGAGACAAATACCAACGCTTTTTCCTCCTCTACTCAGGAATGTGATGGACTAAAATTATTGGTCCACCAGTTATGAGTAATTTGCTCTACTAACTATTAATGAAAATTGTGTGCGGGGGAACAGAATACGAATGCTCTATGCACTGGTCCTCTAAAGGTGATTTGAAACATTGATATCAGGTATGCAATTTGCCCAATAGAACTTAAAATCATCACCTTCCCTCTTCCCCAGAAAACCAGCAGGATGCTTTTATATGACAGCATCAATGCCTTTACCCTCCATTGTTATATGTTTTCTGAAATATTTGTTGTGTAATATACTTAGCACATAACAAAATGAGCCTCACAAACAAAGGAAACAGCATAGGTCTTTATAGTTTTCCCAGACTGGTGTATGATTTAATAGTGGGTGGGGAGAGTGAAGGAGGGAGTTTATATTGTAGGATGGATGCCGGAAGGAAGGGCACAGGTAGAGCCATGGCTCTCTCTTCAGACCTAAGCATACAATATTAATACATGCAAGCATCACACAGTTTATAAAACATTTGCATGTACTTTATCTTATCTTACTCATACAGAAACCTCATGGTTGACATTGTTATTGATTGCATCATTTAACAGGTGATGAAAATATTCATAAGACTGGGTGATGTGAATCGACTTGCCTAACGTGACATAATTAGCCAACATTGAAGCCTGTTCTCATAACCAGGCAGATAAGCAAAGTAAGAGCATTTTCTACTGTACAGAAGAAGATAGGAAGGAAGAGGGGTGAGAAGAAGTATAGAAGGGAGAATAAAAGAAGGGAAGGAAAGATGGTGAAAGGAAAAATGGAGAGATAGAAGGAAAACTGTTCATTCTTAACCGCACTTTTGCAACATTTTTACTAGTCATTTGATCGTCCTTGCCTTCTGAATTGACCTTTTGTAATTTGGCCCCACTTCTTATTATTGTTTACTTGACACAAAATGATGTCTCTAGGAACTCTAACTACTAATTACATAAAAGAAGGAAATAAAATTTCAAATTTTTAAATGCGTGCATTTTAACTAAATTTATGATGCCCAGAGAATCAACATTATTATCATTTCTGCTACAGCTTATAATTTTAGTCAGTGTCAGGCTGTTTATTCCAAAACATTGATTGCATTTTTATCTTAACTGATTTTAAGATTAACATCATCACAGTGGTAATTCGGGGTTTGACCTGAAGAGGACAACACACAAATACAGAAGGAGGTATTTAGATGCCACATTTGGTGTTGAGTTGTTATGTTGTTAGTGTTCGTAA
Source organism: Mormoops blainvillei (assembly GCA_004026545.1). Classification (NCBI taxonomy): domain Eukaryota; kingdom Metazoa; phylum Chordata; class Mammalia; order Chiroptera; family Mormoopidae; genus Mormoops; species Mormoops blainvillei. Next base: position 140,286 of record PVJD01000118.1, on the reverse strand, counting down.
CGTCTTCCATTGACAAGGAGAATTGACATCCTGAAACTACAGGGTTAACACTGGAGAAGACCTAAGAGGTGAACTGTTTCACACATGACATTTCATTTTGTGATGAGGAAATAGTGGTCCGTAGAGGGGGCAGGGATTTGTCTCATTTTCCAAAACTACTTAATTAGTATAGGAGCCCAGATGTTCAGATTACACAATATGAAAAATAATATGTTAACAAGATAAATAATTCCTTTTATTGCTGGAACATTAGCATAATCACTCTAGCCTCTCATTGTCACACCAATCAGACTTTTTTGTTGTTGCTGTTTTACCTACATGGTCAAAATAAATCATTTTCCCATCACCATGCTTTATTTATTTTCCCCTCAAGGGATGACAACAATTGTGCCTTGTTGGCTTCTGCATCTTTTGCTTCTTCTCAATTATTTTAATTCCATAAAGAATAGAGAAAGACTTATGTCTGAAACATGCTCACATCCTATTCTCCCTACTTCTGAACAGAGTATTATAATATTTTTTGGTCCTTGACACCTGCTACAAAGGCTTGGCATTGTATTTGTCACTGTAAGTAAATACTTTATTTAATCTTTACAATCTTATAAGTGGTAAAGTCTCCATCTTATAGAGAATAAAACTACAATTCCTCAGTGTTATATTAGAAAATGTGTTGCTTTGGGGCAGCCCTGACTGAAACCCAAACCTGTCTCACTAGACACCCAGTGCCTTTCTCCTGTTGTGGGTAAATACAAAAACTGCCTCTAAATGAAGCGAATGAAGAAAGAATCAAACGACAGAAGGAATATGCATCCTTACCCTAAAGTCTGGATGTTGCACAAATCATTCTAGCAAAGCAGTCAAGGGGAAAAAAATCTATCCCTGTTTGATATCTCAATTGTTTGCTAGAATCAGATGGAAGGGGACAAAGCTGCCAGAGGGATCACCATGACAGACACTGACAGAGACAAGAGGAGTATTGGTTTCTTAACTCATGCTGCATCAAAGGGCCTCCCTCCCTGACATGGTGCCACCAGGGCAAGTGACTGGCTGCCGAGCTGCTACACATCTGTTTTTTTATTTAACCTTCTCTCTGGCCTCGCCATCGGGACGGCTGCACAAACAAGGACACCCAGACAGGCCCACTGCGATTCTTATGACCGGGAGAAATTCAGAGGATGAAGTTGAAAAGGCAACAACAGCAGTGGGGACAAGGGGAAGGCTTATTTCAGGATGCTGTGAGGGTCTTTATAAATAATTGAGAGAAAGAAACAGGTTAAACTGAAAATAAGTGTAGCATAGCAAATGATCAGTCTACCAGGGAAATGTTTGAATACAGCCGGAATCCTTGGAACACAACTTGAGAACTCGGCTATCATAATAAGAGGCTCCTGTGACTCCAGTGTGCCAATTAAACAGTTTGTCTTTGCCTCAACCTTAATTTGGCAGACAGCTCTGTTGTACATCTGTGTCCTGGGATGGAAGGGAGCTGTTTCTTAGCTGCACCCCCTGGAGTTTACTCTTTGCTTAACGCAAAATGTAAATATGTCATCATGTTGACTGGGAGTCAAGTGAAAGATGCCAATTGGAACGAAATAACGGAGCCCCAGATTAATTACTGCTTGAAATATTCTAACTTACTGCCCATGTTCTCTGTATCAGAAGAGGCACAGGGACCTTATAGATGCAGAGCTACCTGAGGACTGAGGAGGAGGAAGTCTAGAAACTCAAGGAAGTTGACTTTTTTCCAAGATTAGATTTTTAGAAACTGCCTTGTCTGAAAACTAGGTAGTGTCCGTCAAGAGGTAAGATGTCATCGGTGTTCCAAGTATCAAATTCAGTAGCCACTTGATATAATTTAACCCTACAGAGGTCAAGAATCACATTTAAACATTTTTTGGCAAAGTGTTCATTGTTTTCATTTATTAATTTATGGATTAGCTATGAAACACATAAACAGCTACCAGATAGCTGAAATATGTTGGCAGATTTTATGGGACAGTTCTACTATTTAAAAGAACTCCAAGAGCCCTGACCAGTGTGGCTTAGTTGGTTGGAGCACTGTCCCATAACAGAAAGGTTGCGTATTTGATTCCCAGTCATGGCACGTTCCTAGGTTGCGGGTTAGATCCCAGGTTCAGGCATGTGTGATCCCTGGTCCTGGTGTGTATGGAAGGCAAACCATCAATGTTTCCCTCTCTCTCTCTCCGTCTCTCTCTAAAAACACAAGGAAAGAATGTCCTCAGGTGAAGATAAAATAAAAAAACTCCAAGAACTCTGTAAAACTCTCAAAGGTCTTTTCTCCATACTGTAGCTAAGGATATTTCTCTTATGAATAGTAAAATCTAACAATTTCTACGAGGCCACCTAAGTGTGACAGCTGCAGCAAATGCTGGCGGACAATAAGCTGAAAGGGTTTTAGCCGAGTCCACCGTTTATAATATTGGACTGAATCACAAGCTCTCAGGCAAGTTTATTCTTGTCCTTAAAGTAAGGAACTGGTTTGGGATATTTTCTCTGCACCAGCCATAGAATCAGCCATTTTTGTAAGGACCTTGGTTTCATTTATTGGAAAACAGAATTGTGAGATTAAGGCCTGGGTGCTGCATGTGCTCATTGCTACCGGGATGTTGTTCCCAGGGCTCTCCGCTAGCAGAGCTAGATAATATATGTATGTATATACACACACGTCACAATCGTTCCTGCATCTAACCATCTATGTACATGTTTAGTTAAGCATGAGTCCAGACTGATGTCCCAGAATCTCACCCAGAGCCAAAGGGTTTTTTTCTGACCTTCCCTTCTTGCTCATCTGTAACCTCCCTCTTCAGCAGCAAGAAGCCGAGCTCCCACCAGCCATCACCCATTTACTTATGTGTTCAACCCCAGTATGCACACAAAGTGTTTTCAGGACTCTTCATCTGTGCTACCAGAAGGAAGAAGCTACCGGCTAAAAACCAATGTTATTCTTACTGCTCCCAGTCAAAACACTGTTTTCCAGAGTTATTTAGGTCGACCCCTTTAATCTTTACCCTGTGCTTCAAAGTTATGTCATACATATGTAATACAATAAGATCCATATGTTAGAATCTGCACACCACTCTGGTTGTTGGTGGTGGTATTTTTTTAACTTGCATACATTAAAGTTCCCTCTTTGTGATTTGTAGTTCTATTGCTTTGAGACAATTCTTTTAAAAAAACAAAAACAAAAACCCATATCCAAGCTTCTAAAATGAGCGAGTGCAAAGGATGAGGGAAGAGCCTGCACCAACTGCCCAATCCCACCCCACCATGCTCCTGCCTTCTTGTTCATCCTCTGAATAACAGGACCCAGGATTCTCTGCCCAAATGGGCTAAACTCACTCCCAGGTCCTTCTGAGGATGAGAGGAAGCCATGGGGAGGCTGTGTGCTAGGTGGTAGGGTAGGGGAGGGAACAGGGGAGACAATAAGAGAACAAGCAGTGGGCTGAGGATAGGGCCTCCACTCATACTCTTGCCTGAACCACAAATATATGAGGAGCAGGTCGTGTGCTAATGCTTGAAATACCTCACGTGATCCTTTGAGACATCCACATTATACCAAAGAGAACTAGCATGCAGAGAGATCAGCGAGGTTATCTAAGGGGTCACAGTATGTAAATAGTGGAAGACACTGTCCTTTCAGGGCTGCCTGTGTTGCCAGCTTCCATCCATGTTGCTGTCAGGTGACGGTGCATCCTGAGGGTGGGGACCACACAGCCAGCGTGGCCACACCAGGTAACCATGGCTATGAAAAGAAACAACTGCTCATTCACACCATTCAACCTGTTCATTGTGCTTAGCCTCATTTCTCACCTGCGGCTCTGACCATCTCTCCTTTCGGATTGTTTTCAGCCAGGAGTGTGGGCTCCTGAATTTATAGCATCTGTGGTCCTCAGCTCTGCAGTGCACATGCACGTACTTGAGAATCCATGTGTCTTTCAATCATGAGGTTTTAAATGGGTAAACTCGTTCTTAGCAAATGGCAGGTATGCCTCTCCAGGTGGGAGGGCATGACATTTCTGCCACTTGCCGCCTCCTCCCCCCTAGACGCCCCCTCAAAGGAGTATTTTAATAGAAGGTTAATGGAGGGCACGCAGAACAAAAAGAAAACCCTGTCATCGTTATTCCATGTTTTACTGTAATAGAGGTCAGCTCTCCCGGATTCTTCCTAGTATCCATCCTTAAAATGAATTATTTAGCCTATGAAAACAAAACTACTTTATTTATGGTGACAGAGGAGCTGTAAATGTGCTCCTGATCTGTGCATTGACTAATTAGATTAATTAAGCCAGCATGCATTTCAGGACAGGCAGGAAGGTGGCAAATAACATTTGAGATGATTTATATGATGTATTCCATCAAGCTTACAGTTGATAAATAATATCACATTCATTCCATTAAGATATCGAAGTGGAAAAAGAAAACTACATGCTTGGCTCTGGGGTGTTACGAAAAGAGCGACTGTTGAGGTGACTACACAGGCATTATTTATCCTGCTCAATACAGTGAAGGAAAAAAAAAAAAAACAACAGAAACCAAACCTCAAATGTAGGTTAGCCTCATCAGTCCCTTTCATTAGGTGGATGGAAATAATTCTTTGCTATGGCAGTGGAATTGAATTTTAGAAACAGAGATGAGATTTGAATTTTAATTAAGCTATTGCTGCTTGCTGCCTGAGTTTTCTAGAAGCTCCCTTTCCATGGTTCTTTACTAATCAGCCTATTTTCAATGGGTCTCTCGGAACATGAGCAGGAAATTGGCTGAATACAAGATCTTTCCTTCTGCAGTCTTCAACTTAAGTAAAAATCACTAGGAATACTTGCATGAGTGTGGGTTCCTGAGTCCTCCTTCCAGGGGTATGGAAGATATCTAGTAATTCATATTTTTTTAAATCAACCCTTTGGGTATCAATATTACCCCATACCAATAAGCTCACAAACCAAGAACTATATTCTGTTACTTGACCTTTGTTCTTTCAGGATTCTCAAGTTCATTGACTATATTAAGCCAATTTCTTCTCTTAGAGTAGTCAGTGCTTCTCGATACTTGATCAAAGGACCACTTGCATTGGAATTTCCAATGGGACAGGTAAATATTCAGATACCTGGGCTTCATGCGAAACCTACTGAATTAAAAAAGAGTTATACAGGAGAATCTTCTATTTTAATAAACTAGCTAAATGATTTTAATGTGTAGTAAAATTTAAAAATAACTGCCTTGGAGCAAGAAATATTTGATATAAGTATAGCAAAAAAGGGGGGCAATCTCCTTTCTGTAAATTTTGCTTCAAAGATAAAGATGTATATCTTGCCTCCCTTAGGTCAGTAACCTTTTTAAGAATGATCTTAGTTAGGACAGAAGGTAGTGTTAGAATGGTCTACTCCCCTGGGCTATCTTTTGGTCTTCCAGCCCTTTCAGGTTTATGCCCTAAGGGGCTCTGCAAAATTGCTACCATCATGTTAGGGGGCTGCTCCCAAGTTACCCCTAGGTCACTGGGAAGGAAGTGGTTAAATGGGAAGTCCCCTGAGCTACTGCTTCTGAGATATAATAATGTGTCTGACAATGACTAATGGTAGGCACTAATATGTGAGACAGACCCCAATCAAAACTGACATTCTCCCCACCCCTACCCCAGGAAGAAATGATAACCTTCCTATTACAGCGAAAGTCTTCAAATAGAGTGACAGAGCAGCGTGGCAGCCAAGCAGCACAGCACAGGGACAGCCATATTTTATAGACCTTATTAGCCAAAAAAAACCTTTGCCAAAGGTATATTACCATGTTTTTATCAAGCTTTGGCAATCAGGAGAACAGAGATAGAGAATAATCTGAAAATCATAATAGAATTCTAAGTGTAAGAGGTTATCATTTCATGCCAGACTGTAACAGGGTGGGTCATACCAGATTGCTGGGGAGCAGGGGTGGGACCCCAGAAATGGCACCAGAGCTAGCACCTTCCCCTTAAAAGGGAAAGGAGTTACAGGGAACTGACAGAGTCCTCCTGGGTTGAAATCACAACCCAAACCTTATGACAGCCTTCCCACACCCTAGGACTACTATAAACAACAGCTGCGCAATCCAGCGTGCATTGCCTCAGCAGCGGAGAAGCTTGTGAGACAGCCTGCAAAGGGCCTGCAAGGGCTGTGGGGGCCAGATGTCCTACCTTGAGCCGAGATGCTTGTGTGCCTGTGTGCAGTGGGGGAACTTCCACCTCTTTCTGCCAAATGGCAGCCAGGAAAGGGGCAAAGACACTGTGACAAACATTGAGGACTTTAGCCCACATTGGTTGAAAACCTGAACACTCTGTTATGCATGGGTTTCTGGGCCAAGGCTTTAAAACAAGATATGCACAGCAGCACTCTCTCTCTTCTTCACCCCTCGCACCCAGTCGGGGTGGAGTGTAGAGCATTCATGGGGCCCCATGGGCTCTGGCCCTGACAGCAGCACACAGACTCATGGACCAGGGAATTTCCTCCACCTTAGGGGCATGAACAGCCTTGGACGCTGGGGCTCAGTGGACTGAGCCCCTTGCACAACTGGTTGCAGTGATCTGATAGTGTGCCCTGGCCCTGGGAGAGAGAGGAACTTGCATGAGACTATGGTGACTCTGGAACCCACAATTGTGCATGAGACAGAGAGAGAGAGAGAAAGAGCCTAAAAGCTGTAGAGATGGAGACCCATTCATGTAGCCACCCTGGTCTCCACCAATGATGGGGAATTTCTGGGCATGGGTTTCGATTTCAGTCTTTCTGGGAACAAAGGGATTTCTATGTTTTGTGGAAAAGAATGGCTTCGAGCAGGGGAAACAGCTCCCCAAAACTGGAAGCCCTGTTAATAAAAACCTCTTCCCTTCCTCACCTATTTCCATGTTATGCTTATGCATGGTAGCAAGAGGCCAGGCCCCAGGCTGCTCATTTACAAGACTACATTAGATAAGTGTAAAAGGAGAACTTTGGAAATTGGGAGGAGAGAACTTTGTGCAGGACTGGTACATGCTAGCTGAAATGCTCACCTGTTTAATAGCAGGAGCTAGAAATTGATTTCAGAACCTTGTATATCCTTTGTAATTTTTACAATGATTTCTTTTGCTCGTTACTGTATAGTGTTTTATCCTTCCATACTGTAAATACAGTTCATTCTCAATAAATCCTCTGGTTATCTTCCATCTCCCAAAGAAAACAACTTCCATGTATTGATGCATATTAGGAACCTTAGATAAGGAAATCTTTTTTGATGGATACAGAGAAGATTCTAGTTCCCAGAGTGGACAAAACTTTGTAAGCAACTGTAAGCAACATTCCTCTGAAACATCTTTATAAATGAGTGAGCTACACCTTTGCATAGTTAAAGGAATAACATTGCTCAAAAAAAAATTCGTCTTAGTACCCTTAAAATGCCTAAATTCATAAAGCATTTTGGGAAGATGGTCTTCATTAAGCTATAATTTCAAGATTAACAAGGTTAAGCAGTTTTCCGTTATAAAGCAGTTTCCGTAGGAAATCAGCTCTTGAGTAGCCTGTCCTTCTATAGCCTCATCATAACAATGACTCTTCCCTGGACCTGTCTAGCAGCAGAAAGGAGAATTGAATCAGTAACAAGCCCAGTCAGAGTGTCAATTCTGTTGTGCTCTGGTGGCCACCTCCCACCTCGGCATGGTTCTCCCACAGCAGATGCAGGAGACAATCTGCAGGCAACAGAGGACTCCTGACAGGGCCAACCGACCTTTGCTAGCCAAGGCAAGGTGGATACCTGGTGTGGAGAGTGCGTTTCATGAAAGCTATTTTCACTTTCTTGGTACATTTCTTATATTCTTGAGCCTGGAAGAAAGCTGCAGGACCCTGGCAAGTCCAAACTAGGCATCTGAGAGCACATAGTGTGGAGATGTTACCAAAGGGGAGGCCAGAATAAGGAAGATAAATGTAATCTACATCTATATTCGTTTTAACTTGATGGCTAGGTGTACGGTACATCGGTAAATTTATTTTAAAATAATGTTTCTGTTTCTCTTGAGAGGTAGGCTTGAATTCAGCTTTGACAACAAATTGCTCCTCTATTTAGAGAACGACATCTTAATGAGCCCTTTTTGATTAGTTGATGCTAAGGCTTGAAACAAAGTCACCCGCACACCTCAAAAAGGAGGCAGGGGCAGAAGCCAAGGACAAAACAATCCCAGAGTAGCTCCCATGAAAGGTCCTAGCTTTTGCATTCTAGTCATATAGCAGCCAGTTCAAGCTATTTTTCCATATTATTCCTTTCTATTTTCTTTCAATATCAGATTATCTTTATTTGAATAAAAGTGCTAGAACTAAGGAAATCAAAGTAAAGCTTGGACTTGAGCTAACAATAGTAATCTATATTATTGCATTAATTACACAAGCATACCATACAATCTTAGCAATTTTTCTGTAAAATTAGGACCATTCTAAAAATAGAGTTGACTTTATTATTTTTAAAAAGGAACAGTGCTTTCTGAAGAGCTGGATGTGTCCGGGACACTTGGGTTACACAAACTTTGCTGATTTCTCAATTTCTCTTAGCTCCAGTTATGTTTACCTTCGCATGTTTGGAGACAAATAAAAACCGCGGGATAAAGAATGACTGTTGTTTTGCCTGCAGGGATGCAGCTTGGGGAAAAGAACATGGTAGAGCAGCCACATGCCAGACGGCCACACATAATTTATAACAATTTCCTTGTTTACTTTTAAAGCAACCGACTTACCCAGGAAAGATCCAAAAATGATATGGTTTCTCTCTCTTATTAATTCTTTGATGGAATACACCATGCCTTCTCATTCTTTTTTGCAGCACATCATGCCTTGTATTCAATAAATATCTGTGATTCAAATGAACATTGTAAATAGAGGCAAGGATGAACATAGGGCAGTCTACACATCTAATATAAGGCAACATGTAACAAGCAATTTAGGCTCTCATCAATTCAATGTAACAAATGCTTGTCGCAGCCTCTAAAAATGAACTACTATTAATATTACTAAGGCAATTAAATCCACATCGTGAATTCATCATATTGAAAGACCTTTTCTACCCAGAAAGAAAATAAAAGGTTTTCAATTCAACAAGCAAAATCCATATTTTGAAAGATTAATTTCCATCTTTTTGACATCCTTGTCACTCAAAGCCAGAAAACTCGATTTAGAGGTTTCAAACACTGTCACTTAGAACAAATTTCAAGCTGTGGATGCCTATGCAAAATCTCAGTGGTAATGTTTTCTTGGCCTTCGAAATAGAATTTGCAGCAGAGGCTCTGGCAGGTTCCAAACGCAGAAGATTGAATATTGATGTAATGTCAAAAGAGTCCCCGTAATTAAAGGTATTTCTTTATAGCGTATCCCTTTTTCCATTTATTAATTCAACAAATATTTATTGAGCACTACCTACATGCCAGATACTGCATTAGCAAGGCTTTTCTGCTTCCTGAGTCAGATAATATTACCTGAATGAATGAATAAGCAAATGAATAAATAAATGAGTGAATAATGAGATGCCTCCCAAAACCACATTACTGCACCGCTCCAGAACCCTCTCAGGCTGGTATATATAAAGAGAAAAACTGGAAAAGTACAAAAAGCCCATTTCCTTAGGCTTCTCATCCCGTCTTCTTCTCTACTCCTTTCAGGTTTCCACCCAGAAAGGGAGCCAGGCTCTCTTCAGCAGAGCCCTGTCTTGCCCTGCTTTCCTTCAGTCCCCTTCAAGCACCGATGGGGTTTTTCCTTTTCATCTGTTAGGAACTGTCTTTATGCCCTCTTAATCTTTCTTTGGAACGTGAGACTCAGTTTCCTGTCCTGGTTTGTGTTTTTTATTATTGTTGTTGCTTTAGTTTCTTTGATAGTTTAAACTTCTGTTATGAAGAATCTATATTTATGCATCCAAAAATGAAACAGAACAGTGTAATAAACCTTCATCTACCCATTACACATCCCTGTAAAACCATAAACCCAGGGCCAACGCTACCCCATGTACACCCTCATCCACTACCCCACCCTAATATTATTTGGAAGCAATTCCCCAGCATCATATATATACAGTTTTTCCCTGGACTTAATTACAGAAAGACGATGCTGAAAAACTTCAAATTTCTGAGGTGGTAGGGTTAAGAACGTAATTCGCATATATTATGAGTTAAAGGAAACGGGTGAATGCAGCCCCAAGAATGGCAAGGTCTGGGGACCAGAAAGAAACCTGAAGACTTTGTCTCTTTTACTCCTTCTACTGCTTCTCCCTTTATTTCTCTCTTTATTGGTTTAGTCCATCTTCAAACATGTTAACTTGCCCCATTCAGAGGGGCCTATGGCTGCAGGAGCTGCCTCTGAACTTACATTCTAATAAGCCTGTGACTCTTGAGGAAAATAATAGTCGTTCCCACCAACTTTAGTCCTAGAAATCCTGGGGATTATTTTGATTGGCGTAGCTTGAGTGATGTGTCTTTCTCTGGACCAATAACTGAGGTCAGGAGAAAGAGACTCTCAGATCAATGCAGCTTTGGCTACACCCATCCCCCCTCCACTAGGATTAATTGGGTGGTGTGCAGAAGAAAGAGAACACAAAGACCACAATTATTATAGGAAGAAAAGGGACCTGACATTTATTGAGCTTCTGTTATATAAGAGGAAGTATCATAATTTACATAAACTGAAAACTTCCTTAAACGGTAAATATGATTGTTTGTATTTTTGAATACAGAAGGAAAGCTCAAGAAAGTTAGACAGTTTGCCCAGCCTTGGCCCTTTTGGTGTGCCCTCAGTTCCATCTTCACTCATGCAATTCCTGAGTTACTCGTTTCAAGTACATTATGGACATCCATTGAGTAAAGGGGACATTTCAAGAGAGACAAGTAATTTTGATTGCCATGAAGCTTAGACACATGAGACAAAATACAGATATGTGACCGTGAGCAATTTTCTTAACTTCTCTGTGATGCAGTTAAGTTGGTATGTGAAGTCATGATAATAATAATGTCAAGGTCAGCCGCAAGGATTGAGAAAAGGAATGCATGTGAAGTGCCTCACACAGTGACCAGCTTACAGTATAAAATAAGTAAACGGTTACAACAGTTATTAGTATTATTAGTTCAGTCCACTACTCTAGGTGAGTACAAAGAAATGATTGTCGAAAGCAAGAAGAAATACAGGGTCACCAGCTGTGATTGTGAAATGAAAACACCTTGCCTTTATTATTTCTAGAAAGGTAAGATCCAAAAAATACAAAGATAGTTGTTACTTCCCATATCAATTTAGTGCTCTTTCCTCCAAACTCAGAAACTTACTAAAAACTAAACTTACTGAGGAGGATAATGCAGTTACTAAAAAAGAAAAGAAAAGAAAAGAAAAGTACAAAAAAAACTCACTGACTTAGAAAAGTAAAACGTTTGAGAGATTCCATCAAATTAGAGTGTATATCATTCCTATTTCTTGTCCTTGCTTGAAAGGGAAGCTGATAAGATTGCATTAAAGAGGGAAATTGTCCCAATAAATGGTTCTAGTCTTCTAAATCTAACATCTATTGATGTGACAACAGTGTCTCTATTTGCTGAAGACCAAGCGACTTGCTACCGCTGTTATAGCTGGAAAAGATTGGCCATAAAAGTGGAAAGAAAATTCTGGATAAATACCACCCTAGGAGTATATTCAGTACTCTGGATAAAATGGTCTCCACTTCTATTTGCAGCTTGCCAAATATGTTTCTTGTTTTGAAGGATATAACTCACTCTAGAAGGAAATTGATATAAGAATGCATCAGAGAAATGGAAGTCAATGGAACACAGAAATTTCATACAGCTTCACTGTGCAGATTATTAAAGCAGAAACCATCTGTTTATGGAAAGATCCAGAGAGCCTGGAAAGGGATGCCAGGCCCTTTTCCTCAATGCAAATCACTATGCTGTCCCATGCAGATGAGTTCACATCATCTCTGTCATCTCTGATCTCAGCTGGATTAAGTTCTGTAAATTTAGTCAGCCACCAGAAGCACAAAAAAAGAAAAAAAAGAAGAAGAAGAAGAAAAGAAAAAGAAAAAGAAAAACCAAACCATAAAGTAAATAAAATAAAGCTTAGAAAATGTGATAGGGGCAGTAGGGTAAAGCAGAATGTACAGTATTCCTTGGTTTGGACTACCTTCCCCTCTCCTTGTTACCTAATGAAGACAATGCTAAGAGCAGTGGATCTGCAATGACAGGCCCTGACATACAGACCACAGAGGCACCCTTGCAGCAAAGAGGCATCCTCTGTTTTTACAATGTTGAAATTGCCTGAAAGACATTACTAGAACAAATCCATGAGCACTTGGGAGTGAGAATTGTATGTCATTCAGAATTGCATCCCCAGGCCTATTTCTTCCTAGAACAAGAAAAAGTCAGTGGATGCTTGGATAAAAGACATACATGAAGATAAAAGAGTAAAATTATAAACAGCCCCCGGAATTGAGGCATTTTCAGCACTTGTCAGTAAGACCTGCCAAAATCTGAAATAAATCTCTATTTCCTACACCAGAGAGACAGGCTAAAGCTGGGAATTGGAGGAAGCACAAAAACCAAAGGTGGGAATTCTCATTTAGCATCTAACATCTTGGATTTCTGCTGGGATTTTAGAAGAACTTATTATAAATAAGTATTCTTTTACTTATTTATTTTTTTAAAAATGTGTTTTGCTTACTAATTCCATCATCTCTGTAAAATCCTTAGGTGATGCTCAGACTGGGAGAATTACTAAAGTCTGTCCGAGTCTGCGATTCTAAAGAGAACACGTTCCTGTATGACTCAGTAAGGTTGAACAGCAGGTCTTAATTCCATGCAGGCTTTTAGTGCCTCTCATGCCACAAGGAACTTCAGCACAATGTACTAAGCTCCTGTATGGGAGGAGGAGCCTGGGGTTGCCTTGCAATCTCTGCCCATTTCCACCTAATCCCTCACATCTCTGGTTATTTTCTGTTTTTTCTCTCTTGTTATAACCAGGCTCCCAATCTCCCACCTGAACCCTAGCAGAGACTTGGCTGTGCCCACGCTGGGTGGCCAGGTGATTTCCCTGGCCTTTCGTTTTCCTTGATCCTGGCAGCATCCACTCTGTGCTCATCCTGAACCTTTGATAACCCTGGACACTGTGATGTCTACATTTCAAATCTGTGTTGCCCCATGGCCTCTTGAGTGGTCAAGGGCTAAATGAGACTAAATTATATCAGATTTAGGTACAAATTGATAAGGCCAAACATGCACTTTTACAGTCCCTTCACGCAATAATGGCATTATTAACGATTACTTTAAAAGTTTTATTGTGGAAAATGTCATATATATAAAAGGAGAATGGCATACTGAACTTCTATGCACCCATCAGACACCTTCACAATTACTTTTTAAAGTTTATGGCTATAGAAATAGCTGCATAACTATCAAATCATTTCAATACTGCACATTTACATTTTGACTAAAGCCATATTTTCAACTTGGCAAAGTTGGGTGCCCTGCCTTTCAAGATCACATCCTGCCCTGCTCAGCTATAATGAACCATTCCCCCAAGCAGACTTAGTCTAAACTGCTGAAGCAAATCTCCCCAAGATATTATGAGTTTGCTCCCTTTCTTAAAAATAGAAGGTGATTTAAAAGGTCATAAAAATGTTCATTACATTCATTAGGTCAGTCCATGCAGTTATCCTTTTTGTCTCAAAGAGCAATTTGGCAGGAGAGCATATTTATTGCCTCTGATCTCAACCACGAAAAGGCTAGGGAGGTAACACAAACCATGCCGACCTCCCTTAATAATTAATTACATGGCCCATCCACGAGTTTATCTCAGTATTTGTTGAAGCAGTTTCTATTTCTAGCCTGCACCAGTTCTGAAGCAGCCTGGTCAAGGCCATGGAGATAACAGAGGAGAAGCAGGAGGTGGCAGAACAGGCCATAAAGCGCGCACGGGCACTTTACCTCACTAGACACAACTTGGGGTCAACGGAATTCAAAGCCAAGCAGCGGGATTAGCAGCTCCACCGCCACAACTTTCTCTTTATTACTAACAAACTCATCACTTAAACCAATAAATCCTCACACAGTCAAAGTTAAGTGCATTTTTAAACTGAAGTAACTGTAAGATATTTTACAACCCACGGCACAATCCAGACTGGTGGAGATAAGGTATGTATATATGAGTTCTTCCTGTTCTTAGCACCAGTCACCTTAGTCTGCACATTTATCTTGAGTTAAAAATGAATATTATGTGTGTATGTGCATATGTACGCAAAAATCAGACATACTTGTTCAGTTATGTTGCCTCTTGAGGTTAAAATATAACTCTTAAGATGATGAATTTTTATCTTTAAACATGCTCATTCATTTCTTGAACAAATAAAACCTTTAACTCTGCCACAGAAGCTGATCTGAGTCCCCTTCCCGGGCCCCTCCTTTTCCTAGCATATCATAGACTCCCCTTTAGTAGGATACATCAAAATGATTGTCGTTCTTCATCAAGGTTAGTCTTTAGTCATGTGAGTTTCAGTGAGATACAAAAGCATCCCTTGAATCAAATGCAAAGTTGTATCGCGAACACATGCTTTTCCTTGAAGAGCACTCGGCTCTCTTAGCTGACACACCGACTTTCTCTTCCAGGAGCCTCAACCGCGTCCTTGGCAGCAAGAGGGAGCATCGATTGCCTAGGTGTTAACTAGGGCACAGTTAGGCCGAGAACAAAACTGATTTCCCAGGGAGGTCTGTTTTACAGTGTAATCACAGAAGAAACCGTGACTGTGGCCACCAAGTATACTCCAGGACTGAGACCTTTAAGCCCCAAGGGAAACGAGGACCAAGGGCTGTACTCCTTTGTCCACCCTGCGAGGCTCGCTGTGACCTGTATAATCACCCGTGGCAGTGCACTGGAAGGCACCACCTCTCTTCTTGTGGAACCAGGCTTTGCACATGCCTTTCCTTTGGCCGCGATGCTCTCACCTCCAAGGCAGCCCATCTTCATCCTGTAGATTTCAGCTCTTCCCCAGGAAGCACTCCCAGTCTGGGCCATCGTTCGTTAACCTGGACATGCATGGAACCCAGTTATACACAATTCCTGTTGTCCACAAATTACTTATAAATACTTTAGCATAAAGAGAATGTTTGTGTGTCTTGACCTCCATCTTGAGGGTGCTTAACTCATAATTGAAAGACCTTAATTTAAAATACACACGCAAGGTGTCGTTTGAATTTAAAGCTATAATTTTTTTAAAAACTACACTTCAGAGACAGCTGCACAAAAGTTTCACCTATCTCCATCTTTAATCCACCAGAGGGTCTGAAAATTAGGTAACTGCATTTAAAAATTTCTTCATTGTTTTATGAGTGGCACTTTAAAATTGCGAATTGGCTAGAAATCTTGTACAACCTCTCCTGCTTTTGCAGAAATAAAGGTAAAGAACTGAGCAAGTCCAGTAGCATAAACTCTTCTGAGGGATACCTTAGGCTGAGGAGTCCACCCAGTTCTGGATCCAGATGTGTGCAAAGGCTGTTGACACCCGAATCCTGCTGCTGGGATGTTGTCACACTAAGTTCAAGTGAATAAGCCTTACTGCTCAAAGCGTGATTCGGGGACAACAGTCTCAGCCATAACTGAGAGATGGCTGGGAATGCAGACCTTCAGGTCCCACCCGGGCCCACTGCACTTGCCTACAGTTAAGGACTGAAGCCTGGAACTTCACTGAGCTTACAGACCAGGATGTGTGAAAGCATTTATTTTGTTTCTGTTTGGATGTAGGCTTCCTGATAATCATTTGGGTGACAGAATTGCATCTGAGGCTTACTGTCACTGTAACTGACACTCAGTTGTCAGGAGGTGAGTGGGGAGAACTGCAGACCTGGGCAAAATTAATTTTTGGAGGCTCCTTTATCTACCGTAAATAACCTTATCATTGCGAACTATCAAATTGGCTTGGGTCAGTTTGCAGCTCTTTCTTTCTTCAGTCTGTCTGTTTGTAATCCTGCATTCGCTGTGTGATTATTTAGTTAATGTGCGTCTACCTTGTTACGCTGGATGCTCCAAAGGGCAGAACAGGTTTTATTTTTCTCTCTCTTGTGCCTCTGCAACCCGGCATCTAGGACTCATGCATGTGCAATAAATATTTGTTGATTGAATATTGTTGAAGGAAGGGAATGTTTATGATTTTTTGAGCAGGCAGGGAAAATATCTTCACGTTTATGGGCTTTAGAACTTTGAACAGATGCTTGGATGCTGAATGAATAATTTCCATTGCAGTTTGCCCCTAGAATCCAGGCGAACATTTTCCAGATCCCTATCTTGTGCACCTCTAGTGCCCCGACAGTGAAGCTCAGGTTTTGGGAAATCAATTATGAAAGCTCTCTCTCTTTCTTTTTTTTCTTTTTGCTTGTTTTTGTTGGGATGAAGCATGCTAACCAGCTATGTACAAGCCTAATAATCATGGAATGCATAACCACAGTGTTAAAATGAACTTTGACAAATGATTTCTTGACTCCAGCACATTGTTCTGGGCTCAGAGTGGCAGACAGCCATTTCACCAGAGGGAGGACAGCCAGCCAGGGCTGACACACATATGCCTTCTCCCGACTCCAGTCTTGTGAAATAGAAAATCTTACCAGAAATATGTAATCAATTTAACCTTATTTTATGCAAATTATACCCTATTAAGGAAGCTTGTGAAGAAAAATCTCTGAAAATAAGATTATTCTGCAGGCTTTTTTGGCACTGCTATAATAGACAGTACTAAATGCCAACAGATTTGCATATTTAAAATATTTAATGATGGGGCAAAAATATAAAATTAATTACCTTGGTGAGAAAAAAACTGTCAGACAGATAATTTATTAAAAACTATTTTACAAAATTGCTACATAAAACATTTCTAAATAAGAGCAATTGATCGACTAATAATAGAAATTGGAGCTATACCAAAATGGTGCCAAATGAGGATTTATGTTGAGCTACAATCCAAACAATAGATGAAATAAGTTGTATCCATAATACACAATTGATTGCTCATGACAATTTCACACCACAAGGATGGCTTGCCAGCCCATGTTTGCAATTTCTAATATCTCTTATGAGAGCTATTTAAGGGAAATCAAATAACTTTACTGTTCTAGCCATGTTTGCAAAGGGTATTTTTCAAAAGAATGTGCTGTGGTTCATATGGTATGATAGTTAATTTTATGTGCCTACTTGATTGGACCACTTGACAAGGTGTCCAGACATTAGATCAGATATTATTCTGCACGTATCTGTGAGGGTGTAGTGGGATGAGATTAACATTTAAATGGTAGACTGAGCAAACCAGATTCCCCTCCCTCATGCGGTTTGGTCGTTTCAATCAACTGAAGACCTAAACAGAAGAAAAAGACTGAGTGAGAGGGAAATTTACCTGCCTTACTAGTTGAGATGGGACATCAGTCTTCTCCTGACTTCAACTGTAACATACACCAGCAGCTCTCAAAGCCCTCAGGCCTTGGACAGACTGGAAGCACACCATCTACCCTCCTGGGTCTCCAACCTGAAGGCTACAAACCTCGGGAATCCCTAGCCTCAATAGTTGTGTGAGCCGATTCCGTATTCATTCTCTCCCTTGATAAATAAATAGATAGATACATATAGAACTATTATAGGTTGTTTTACATGTTGATATATATTATATATATTTCTGCATATAAATTTATATTATGTAATATATTTATATATAATATTACAAAAATATATAATGTAATGTATAATGATATAAATGATACATAAAACCTCTCTATAGTGAGATAGGCATCATCCGAATCCTATTGATACATATATATATATATTAAAACATAACATTTTTCTTAGACCTTCAACTTCACATAGGGAACTTACCACTTGATGGTACAAAGATATAAGATTTTACTGCTAAGATATATTTATGCACATAGATCCCTAAAATGGGAAGGCACGCATTTTATCACCCTGCTCCTATAACTCAAAACTGTTGAATAGATTTAGCATTTTTAGAATGATTTAAGACCACACGTGGGCAATTTAAGCCCCAAGGCTTGTGGTTTTAATAAAGAATGAGAAGAGTAAAAGGGTGATGATGGCAAAGCTTTTGCACAGTGCTAGGTGAGTGCTTTTACTCTGAAAGAGACAGGATATGTAACGCAGAAACACAATTTAGACTAAGAATGGGGACAGAAAGCAAAATGAAAAGATGGAAAGCAGAAAGGAGTGTTCAGCTTCTTACAGTCCAGGTCTCTCTGTTAAAGAAGAGGTGGTTCACTTCTTGGAACCCTTAGGATGGAAGAGACTGCTTTTGTCTCAATTCCCTAAATTTGCTATTTCTGAGCTTGCAAATTCCATAACCGAAGGGAGTAAACTTCAGTCCTTCTCCCAGTTTTCTCTTCCCAAATAGGGAAACAAAGAGTTTAGGTGTTCTGCCAAGTTAATTTACGTGTAGATTCACAGCAACGCAGACAAAAGGACGAGGCAGAAGCCTGTCTCACCCTTATTCTTCTTCCTGCATATTTCCAATCTTGACTTCCGGGAAAGCACATCTGCTCTTTTGGGATATTGCAAAGAAGCGCTTCAGAACCTTCAAATGGAATCTCCATTCCATAACATTAAGTTCTTTTCAGGGTAGCAAAGCAGCCTTAGAGAAAGAAGACCTAGGTTTAACATTAGCCACTGAACTTAAACAATCCTTTTGATAAATATTCTTACAATGCTTTATATGTGCAAGATATTGACATAAAGGCCAAGCTTACAAAGGTGTTAATAACAAAAACGGCAAGGAGATCAAAGGAGAGAAAGTGCAAGGAAAGAATTGCAACACAATGAGATATTTTCAGGTACACCTAGACAGCAGGTGCCATTAACAAGAAAGCAGCCACTTCTGCTTGAGTCGAGAGGAAAGGCTTTGCCGAAGAAGATCCAACAGAGCGGAGACGTTAGCAAGCCTCTCCAGGCCACGCACTGTGCCCTGAAGCTGACATGCCCTCTGGAGTATTTGTCGTTCAAGCCCCCTACCCCCTGCATGCTTCTGATTCCCCTTTCCTCCAGAGCCTTCCAGTCCTGATCTTTCTTCCTTTGTTCTTTCCTCTCATGTTTTTTTTGTTTCTCTTCAAAGGTTTGAGTCAACATTAATTATGCATACCATCTCTAAGATTAATAACTGTATGCCTTTTCTTAAATGTTGGTCTGTTTTCTCACATAGTCACATGTATGTAATTTTACAGAAAAGCAAAATGGGATCAAACAGTGCAAATACACATAAACTTTGCTTTTATCCATTTTTAAGCAGTTTTGCTGCCTTCATTATATTGCGTGGCCCTCTGTTTTCTAACGTTTGCCCTAATTACACAGGCAATTGACATAATCATATACACACACACGCATATTCGTGTTTTTTCCTCATTGTTCATTTTACAAAAATAAGATTATATTGTTCACTTTTATCTGTATTTTATCTTTCTCATTCAAACGATTTCATATGAATTTCTCTACATCGCCTAGTAGAGTTCCAATCCATTTTCGTTAATACTGCATAGTATTCCATAGTGTAAGATACAAAATGATTTTGTCAATCATTCTCATAAAAACAAAGCTTTGCCTCCAGATTTTTGCTGCAATAAAGGCTGTGTCTATATATCTTGGATGTTTTTACTTCCCTGGCATAAATTCCCAGGAGTGAAATTGTTAGGTCAGTGGGCGCGTGTGCACTTCACACACACACACACACACACACACACACACACACACACAAATACTTCATTTTCATAAATATTGCCAGGCAGTTTGCTTTTGAAAAGTGTTTTAATTCACACCATCAATGTGTGAGAAAATACTCTTTCTGTATCCCTATTAATAACAGATGTTTATAATTTTTTCAGTCTTTAGGAATTGCTTTCTTCTTTTTGGGACTCTAAATTTTGAATACGTAAAGGCTTCTCTTGATTTCAAAGTCAAAATTCTATAACTGACTACATTCAGAGAAGCCACATTTCTGTCACTGTCCTCCCCATTCTATGGCTTCCTTCCCCTATGGGTAATTGTTTTCATTTATTTTTAGTTGATTCTCTAGTATTTTTCAAATATATTTATTTACATTTGCTTTTATAGACTTAACTCTTGTTCTTATACACAAAAAGCAGCATATCATTTATGTTTTTCTATGCTTAGCTCTTTTCTCTTAAATGATATCGTGGTTCTCAAGCCACATGAGTATATAAAAACCTTCCTCATTTTTGTCTTACAGTCACACAATATTTGATTGCATGAATGCACCTTACCTTATTCAAGCAGTCTTCAGATGATGAACATTGGGGTTGATTTCAATTTTTTGCTACTATAAAAAAATGTCACAGTGAATAATCTTGAGCATAAGTCATTTCATATACTAGATCCCTAGGAGTGAGATTGCTGAAAAAAAGATAAATGTATCTATAAGTTTTCTAGATATAACCAAGTGCCCCTCCACAGGGGTTGCACAGCATTACATTTCCACAGAATATATAAAGTGATGGTTTCCCCATAGCCTTGTGTAAATTCTATATATTCATATTTTTAGATACTTGTAAAACTGACACATGAGAAGTGATATAATTTAATTTGTATTCCTCTTATTATGAGTTAATTATTTTTCATGTTTAAAGGTCATTTAAAGTATTTTTTAAGAATTACTTGTTCATATTTTTTTCTATTTTTCTATTGGGTTACTAGTCTTTCCCTGCTCAATTGTAGTAGCTGTTTACATTTTAGTGATTATAGGCCTTTGTGTAAATTGAAAATATTTTTTATTTATTTTGTTACTTTGCCTAGGGTGCCTTTTTTCCTTTTTATGTAAATGAATCTAATTATTTTAAATTGTTTATGGATTTTTGAGTCACAGTTGGTAAGCATCCCTACCTTCAATGTATAAAAGATTCGTTCATGCCTGCTTTCAAGAGTTGTATGCTCTGGAATTTTACATTTAGATCTTCAGTCATTTTGGAATTTATCTTGGTCTATGGAGTGAGGTACGGATTTATCTTTTTTCAAATGTCTCAACACCATTCATTAGAAAGTCCGACTTTTCCCTACAGATATGTAATGCCAAATTTCCATGTGCATTGGGGCCAGTTCTGTACAATATTCCACTTGTCTGTGCCAGCACCAATGCCAGACTCACGTGAAGGGTTTAATACCCATAACATCACCTGACAGGGTGAATCACTGTCTCCACCACTGATACCCTTATTTTTCAAGCTTTCTTTACCTATGTTTGCTTGCTTATTTTTCCAAGTAAAAATTTAAATCAACTTGGGTAGCATCATTATAATTTTTCTTACTATTTTATGAGGATTGTATTACATGTATAAAATAGCTTAGGAAGAATTAGTATCTTTATGATACTGAGTCTTCTTATCTAAGAACATTGGAAGTTTTTCCAACTGTTCAAATCTAATTTGGGGACCCAGGGATATTTTAAAGTTTTTTCTTATTTAACTTTTGTACATTTTTTAGGTTTCTGACAAGGTATCCCATTTTCTTTGTTGTAATTTTAATTGGATCTTTTCTCTCATTATAGCATCTAACTTTTATATATACAAAGCTATATTGATTTCTGTGAATTACCTTGACATTCTGCTTTTCTTACTATTTTTTATTTATAATAGTTTTGTCATAATTCTTTTGTTTCCTAGATATGTAATTTCAAAAGGTTACTCTTTCTAATTCTTACGCATTGAATTTTCTTCTCATAATTTTTTGGCTTCGTACTTCTAAAATCACGTTGAATTGTATTTGCTATAATGGGCCTCCTTATCATGTTCCTCACTTTAGCAAAATGCTTCTAATGTGTCTCCACTCAGAGGCAGGTTTCAGAGATTATGCCTACATATACGTATTTATAGTGTAAAAGTGTCTAAGATTCTTGTTTTATTGATTAGTTTTATCAAAAACATGTGTTAAATTTTGTAAAGTGTCTTTTAAACACCTATGGAAATAATCTTGATTCTTCCTCTGATATATTAATATGATGAGTTGTTTATACTTTTAATGATTTATTCATACCTCATATAAGCATTTTCTAAGATTGGAATAAAGCCCACTTTGCAATGATGTGTTATTTTTAGGGTGTTGTTGGAACCTATCTGTTCATGTTTTTAGCAGATTTTTGCACCAGCACCTCCTATTAGGTTACTCCTCATACTCCCAGGAGATTCGAGTGTGATTTTCTTCCTGGGCAATCTTTATCAAGTGTTAATCCACATCTACTTGTTTCTTTTCTTTTTTTAATACTTTTTATTGTTGTGCAATTACAGTTGTCCCCATGTTTCCCCCATTGCCCTCCCCTGCCCTGCCCACTACTACCCCCACATCCAATCCTCCCCCCACCATTGTCTTTGTCCGTGGGTCCTTCATACATGTTCCTTGAAGACCCTTCCCCGTCTTTCCCCCATTACCCATCCCCTCCTTGCTGGTCACTGTCAGAATAGAAAGAATTTGGAATTTTTTCTTCTTCCTGTTTTTTCAACAACATTTCAAGTAACACTGGGATTACTTCTTTTACAAAGAGTTCATGAGATTTTTCTGTAAAATTATCTGGGCCTCGTGCTTTTTCACGATGGCGCTCTTTTACAACTTTGTATACATTTATTTCTAAGAAAACTTTTGTTTATATATTCTATCTGTACTGGGGTCATTTCAGGTAGATTATATTTTACTATAAAGTTATCTCTACCATGTAAGTTTTTAAAAGTTATTCCCTTAGGGTTGCACAAATAATGTCTGATAATTTTCTCTTTCTTTCTTTTGTTAATTTTATAATTTGAGTTCCCTTGTCATTTTTCACTTTGCATTTTTATCTAAATTTTCCTTTGTTAACCTTTTATTCCTTTTTTTTTTTTTGGCCTGTATTTTTGTCACTATTTCCATTCATTTATATTTACTTGAGAATATTTATTCCTTTGATATTATAGGCTTCATACAATTTTATGTTTGAAAACTGGCCATCCTCCATTTTAATTCATCTCTGCATCATATTGTGGGGAACTCACATTTTTAAGCTCCATAAAGGTGTGTGTTGCATTAATATCTTCTAATGTGCTATTATTATATTTTCTCTTCAAATTGTATCTTCAGCAGCTCTTTTACATTTAGCACATACATTTATTTTCTTCTGTCATATAATAGATTACTGTAAACTTAGCTTAAAACACTAAGTTCTATAAATCAGAAGTCCAAGAGAGTTCAACTGTGTTCTATGCTGAGGGTAAGACAAAGTATTAGCCAGCCTGGATCATTATCCATTGGCTCTGGGAAAGGGTCCACTTCCCAGCTCATTCAGGCTGGCAGTATCCAGTTCCTTACAGTTGTAGAATTGAGACCCACATCGCCCTGTTGACTCTCAGATGGGGACTTCTCATTGCTTCTTAAGGCCACTCACAATTTTTTTCTCTCCTCCACCTTCAAATGAACAATGGTGCATGGAATCTTCCTATACTTTTAATCTCTCTGATTTCCTCTTCTGCTTACAGGGAAGAGCTCATGTGACCAGATTAGACCCACTTGTAAATCTCCCTATTTAAAGGTCAAGTCTGCCATATGCCATAATATAATCATGGAAGTGATGTCTCATCATATACACAAGTTCCAAGGCTTCAAGTGGGACACATTTGAGGGAGGTAGATAGCATGTTAGACTTCTGCTTACTGCAGTCCAGGCTCTGGCTTGCAAAGATTCACATGGCTCCCAGGTGCAAAATATATTCACAACCTCTCAAGGTTTCCAAGGGTCCCACCCCATTATGGTATCAACTCAAAGTCCAGAACTCTCATCAGCCAAAAGCCCAAAATCTCATGGAAAGATTGAGAGAGTCATTTCAATCAAGTGCAATTGAAGCCCCTAACCACAATTTCTCTCCACCTGCAGATCTATGGAATTCAAGAATCAGGTTAGCTGCTCCTGACATACAATGTTGGGACACGCAGAAGATAACCGTTATAGACGTTCTGATTCAAAAGGGCGTAAAATGAGAAATGGAAAGTAGACCCTGGTGGAAAGCAGTTTCAAGATCCAGTTGGTCAGACATCTTTAGGTGTCAAGTTTCCATGGCTCTCGGCTGTCCTCTCTCAGTGCTATAGGTCACCCTCTGTGAGCCTGGCTCTGCCCTCAGACTCTTCCTTCTGTGTTCGTGAAGATGGGGGCATGCAGATGCAGCTGAGAGGTATTATCAGCGTGTTTCTTGTCAGGAGAGTGTTGGCTCTGAAAACCTTTGTCATCTCTCTGTGCCTTTCACTCCTACCTGGCAGTGTTTGCACTGCTATAAAATTCTCAAGAACCTTATGGGCATGGATTTCATGGATCTCACCCCATTAGTGGAAATGCTGTGCACGGATCGTCTGTGGATAATCTCTTCTCTATTTATAGCTCCTGCTGAGATGGCTGCGGGGCAATGCCCTTGCTTCTTAGGGCACTCTGGTTTCATTGAGAAGATCTATGACCCTGAATCTCCGGCTAGGAAGTACTCTAATCTTTCGATCTTTCAGGGTTTCAGTAAAAGGTTTCAGTGAATTGTTCTACAGCCACATCCTTGACTTTTCCTTAGCCATGGTTCAGAAACAATTTCTTAATTTTAGCATCACCTGCCATCGGGAAAAAATGAGACTGGCCCAAATCCTTAAGTACTGGTTCCTAAAGTTACATGTCAGGGAGAGTTCATAAAATTGACAGAAATGTAAACCAGTGATCCTCAACGGGGGGCCATTTTGTTCCCCAGGAATATTTGGCAATGCCTATACATTTGTGTTTTTCACAGTGCAAGGGAGGGAGAGGTGGGCACCACGGGTTTTTATTAGGCAGAGGCCAGGGTGCTACTAAACATCCTTCAAGGCATAAAAAAATAAACTCCCTCCCCCGTGACAATGAATTATCTGGCCCTAAATGTCAATATTGCCAGAGTTGAGAAACTGATATAAACAAACCCCTTTATTTTAAAGACGAAAGCCTCTAGACCCAGAGAAGTAAATAATAAGCCCAAGTTACAAAGCTCTATTTCAACAAAATCAGAACGGCAGCCTAACAACTGGTCTTCCTTGCATTACACGATGCCTTGCAGTGATTTTATGTCTACAGCTCCCTCTTGCAACATTTGGCACATGGGCAGGACGCTCATTTTGAGTACATTTTTAAAATATTTTTCAGAATTAGGAAATTGATTAAAAATGCAATATTTCAAAAATAAGAATAAAGATGAGAATTATTTCTCATCAGTGAGATAACAGCACTTCTGGATTTTTTCTTCCACAGTGTGTGTGTATTCACTGAGATGACAGAGATTGTTGGCCATTGGTCTATTGTCACACTCCATTACTTCTTTCCTTACCCAAATTCACGATTATGGGGGGTTGAAATGTCAAATAGTTCCATGGATTCAGACAAAACATAGATCCAGAAACTACGAGACTTTTTTTTAACCACAGTCTACTTTTCACTAAAGTACATTTTTCTCAAAGACCAGAAGTTTAAATATTTCGACCTGGGGAATAATGATAAATGGATTTCAAATCCTCTCTTGCAGAGTTTTCCAGGCACTGTGGTGGTTTTGTTTTGTTTTGTTTTTCCTGAATACCAGTTGCACCTCAAAGGGTTTTTTGGCACCGAGTTTTGGGTGGGGGTAGTTAGTAAAGAAGTAAACTATTAGTGATTAAGCCCTTTCCACCACAACTCTGGCTCTTTGGGAGATCCTGATATTTATAATCCAACTAAAATGGATGCTATATCAGCTCTGAAGATTGGGCTATTCTGTAAGATACTGAATATTGCCAAGATTTGCAATTTACACACCTCCTGGGAAAATAATTAGAATCTTAACTGGTTCAATTGGCATTATAATTTTTAAATTTTGTGCACCTCTTTTTCAACAATTAAAACACTCTGGGGTGGAAAAACAAAGGACTGACCCACTGTTTATTTCTCTTTAAAAAACACTCTAGTGGATGCGCAGAAAATAGTTCCCTTCAGAAGGGACTTAGTTACTTATTACTCACCTGTTGGACAGAGTGTTGAAAGATGACCCTCAACCACTGGCCCTCTGCTCAAAGCAATGACTCCTTTCAAGGGCAGCTCACACTCAGTACCTGATCTTCAGAGTTCCCTTGTTCAAAGTAGGAGAGCTCGGAATGGCCATCACCATTTCTCCAGAGCCCACAAGACATCGGCTGAGACCTTCAGTGTCTCTGTTCAGCTTCCCATCTGCCTGGTGCGACCTCCTTCCCTCCCCATGTCATAGAGGTTGATCCCAAGGACACTCCCTAACGGACATCCTCAGTGCTAATTTCCCTCCCCCAGATTGCTTCCTGGGCAGTCCAAGCAGGAAAAGCACACTTAGAAACTGATGTTTGTTCTATGATTTTTCATCAGTACTGACCCGAGTGTACTTCAGCAAGTCATTCTGATAAAATAAACAATTTTGTCCCTCTGGTATATTTTTCAGTGATAAACAAAACAAAAATGATCATGTCTTCTCTGTAAGCAACAGATTGCGATTGCTTAAGCCCTGGAGCTGATTCCCTAGGGGTCAGGTACCTCTAACCTTCTGCAAGCTATGATTTTCCAAGCTGTCAAGGGAGAAAAAGAAGAGCGCCCACTTTATAGGAATTAGGAGGTAAAAAATAAGATAGAAAACCTACAGCACAGAGCACAGAAGATCTCAGTACATGTTTACTCTATTTTCTCAGATATTTTTTTCCTACTTGGCAAGACCTGATTTATATACTCTGCCCATCCGTGGTCTCAGTTACTCTAAAAAAAAAAAAAAATTCGGCTACCATGCCACTGATATTATGTGACATTCAACAGTGTTCTTTGATAAAAAGGATTTTTTTCAGTAGCTCATGGTACTTCCCCTCCAAGCATAATATTTATTATTCAATTTTGTAAGCTTGCCTACCATATTATGACTGAAACATGTTTTGTTTTATATTTTGCTTTGTTTTTTCCTATAGGAGGGAAATCTTGAATGATCTTTTCTCCATCTTCGGAAATGAAATTCATCCACTGATTGGTGGAAAGCATTATTTTATCATTGTTCTGAAAAAATATTGATAAGCTTTCTAGTGCGTTCACTATACTTCAGAACAGTTTGAAAATCTGGTGGTCCTTTGCCATTATTTGCCAAAATTTCATACCAGACAGAGTGCTGAAGTCTTCAGGGAAAAATGGAAGCTCAATCCAACAAAATCAGATTTTCAGACATCCATTGGTCTTATTTGCACTTTTCTTTTACAGCTTGTGAGAATTCAGCACATTTAAGAAATCGGTTATCTCAGCAGATGCAGAATCACATTCTGTTTCCGCATCTAAGCCCTCTTCGCTATTTACATTTACGATGTGATTCTAAGTTGTGGTACTTGCTTTACTATTTGCATCACTACTTTCATGCTTCAGTTAACAACTTTTGAGCCACTGATCCATTTCTGTGAATCAAGAATATAACACCTTAGAAAAGCAAGAGTCAAATGTGGAAATCTAACAAATATAAACAAAAATATGGTAAGGAGATGAGAGTGAGTTAGTCAAGATAAACTACACCCTGTTTACTGAACAAGCTGGCAAGGAGAACAGGGCCACTGCCATCCTTGCAAAACAAGTAGGGTCTTCCAGAATACAATCATTAATCATACCTTTCAAATTCAGCAATGTCTGGGAATAAATCATTGCTTTGCATTTCCTCTGAAACCATCAAACTGTCTACAGAACATGTGATGGACAGTTAGAACCATGGAAACCAACAAACCACACTCTCGGATATAATTATTCTACCCTGCGCTGCTCCTGTGTGATGGCACACGTGAAGGCACTGTACCCACTGGGCCCAAAATCAGGTGTTCAAGCATTGGGTCAAATGCACTCTTCTGAGTTGTAGTTCAGTCTCAACACTTAGTTGGCTTAAAAACGTTCAATTCTATGTGAGACAGAACATTGGACATCAACCACTACTTGCATCAGTTAGTTTGGCTTATTAAGTGGGTCAAAGACTTTTGCTTATATTTCTGAATTGTTCACAAAATAGATGCCATGAGAATTCACATAAAATGTAGTGATACTTGAAATTAGGGTTACTTGAACTAGCAACTCATACACACCAAGGAATCTGAATTCTAACCATGATTCTGCAAATTACTTATGACAGAGATTTTAAAATGGTTTAGCCTCTTTTAACTCTGTCTGTTCCTTCTTTATGAGCACAGAAACCTATGTAGTTATCTGGTGAAAAGGCAAATATCAAAATGTAAAAATAATACAGGCTCACAAAAAGCCCTTTCTATGAAACCAAGATCTCGAGAATGCTCAACTAGATTAATTTATTACTATTTCACATTCTAAAAATAATATTCCCAAAGTCACAACCATTGGAATGAAAGTTGGTGCCTAAAGGTGGAGCACGATTTCTCTCCTCACCCTCCGAGCTCCTTCTTATTCCCCTGCCTGGTGGGAAGGGGAACTTTTAGCTTCTAAGCTGTACCATGCAAGGAAGACAAGCCTGGTGAGAGTTTGCTTTGTCAGTCTAAGGAATGCTAGGAGCCGTTGATGATGACCACCCCATGTTAGACTGGGGGGTAGACACTTGCAACCACATAGGTGGCCCAGGAAGACATCATGGTAAGTCAGTTACAGAAAGACAAAGACTGCATGATTCTACTTACACAGAGCCCCCAAAATAGTAAAAGATATAGAAGTAGACAATAGAATGGTGGTTCCCAGAGAGCAGTGGGAGGGGATAGGAGGGGTTGCTCAATGGGGAGAAAGTTATCATTACACGAGAGGAGTAAGTTCCAGAGATCTTTGTACAATATAATGCCTATATTTAACAAGATATTATATGCTTAAAATTTTGTTAAAAGGATAGCTCTCATGCTGTGTTGTTACCACAAAAACAAACAACACAAAGAGACACAGGAAAGCTTCGAGGTGATGGTAAAGTTGATTACTTGGATTGTGTGATGATAACACAAATATATGTATACTAAACTGTAGACATTGATTGTGTGTGATTTTTTTTTGTATATCCCTCAATAAATCTGGGAAAAAAGTCAGGGCAGGGTAGACAGAAAAATGCTTTCTGTGGATCTAACCAGGTAAGATCCTGGAAGGTTGGATCAAGGGTACTGGTAAGTGTTGAGGTGGATATGGGGGACTGAGAAATAGACAAGGGAAACAGGAGGGAGACCAAGATAGGGGGGATGGCAAGGATCCCCTGAGTGAAGGCCATCTCTGTTTGGAACTAAGAGAGACCAGGTAGGGGGCAGACAGGACAGTTGTGGACACTCCTTTGACTTTGTGCTCACAATTGGGTAACAGGGCTATGATCTTTCTGGAAAGGGTGTTGACCACATGGTGCTCAGCGGTTGAGGGGCAGGATTCCCTGGATTAAGAGGCACTGAACCTTTGAGGAAGTACCACTCTGGGGAGGCCGATCTCACGGCGTCCTCGGCCCACCTACCCTGGGGACCCCCTGCTCCATACAACTCTGTTTTCCTCCAGCACCTGTGCTGTTTCCAGTGGTGCAGAGGAAGCCACCCCTCAGGGCAACAGCACTTCTGCTCTCAGAGCACACAGATCAGAGCCCCTGTTTTCCAAAGAGATTTTCAACCAGCCTTTGAAGGTGCATTTTTTTCTTTAATTAAATGTTTCTGTATCAACACTGGGGACATTTTTAAAAAATCTGTGCCTAGTATAAAAAATAAAGTCTCCTGCTAGAGTAAACACTTAAAGCACAGAGCATAATGCAAAGATGTTCAAACATTTTTATTTTGGAGGCAGAAAAAAGCATCCTTATTTCTTTAGCAGAAGTTTAAAAGAAGAATTTACTTTCCAGTTATATAAATTCGTCCTCCAAGCTTCAATCTGTAAATTTGGAATAGGGATAACTAACTCTGTGTCACACAAACCAGGACATTTTTAAGGTGAGAAATAGAAAAAATTAAAGAGAAAATAACATATCTCTCTTTGCGTGTGTAGTTTTAAAAATAATCATCACCTGGTATGAAAGTGTCATTATTTCTGTGCAGGATGACAAATTTCATTTTAGCTACCTTATCCAGTCATGTACTCACATACCGTTAACAAGTCATTGCTGCCCTGACTTGATAGAGACAAACATCAAAAATTCACAATTCACAAAAATCAAAAAATCAGGAAGCTATGTTGTTGGCAATATTTGTGCCCCTGACAGGTGCCCTGCTGCCTCAAACGAGATCTCGTATGTGTGCTGTCTACAGCTCTAGCTGTACCTGGTACAAACAACACATGTTCTAAGCTCTCCAGCCATGCTTTCCAGGGCCAACTGCATATCACCCAGATCA
Source organism: Mormoops blainvillei (assembly GCA_004026545.1). Taxonomy (NCBI): domain Eukaryota; kingdom Metazoa; phylum Chordata; class Mammalia; order Chiroptera; family Mormoopidae; genus Mormoops; species Mormoops blainvillei. The sequence goes on along the minus strand of PVJD01000118.1, from coordinate 109,952 downwards.
GCGGCAGGAGGACCCCCTCCCCACCTCATCTGCACATTCCCCTGTTCCACTGTACATGTAAGAAATTCTGAAATGTCAAATAGCTTGAGAAATGCCAGTGCAGAAAAAGAGCAATGGAGCCAGGGGACGAAAGCCTTAGCACGGGAATTTGAAAGTATCTGCTGAGGGCAGGCCACACTCCTGCTGACGCTGAGTCATGAGTGATTGTGCGTGTGTGTGTGTGTGTGTGTGTGTGCGTGTGAAGAGCTGTGGGGGCTCAAAGCAGAAAGAACCGCGTTTGCAGGAAAAGAAGTAAGATCCGATCTAACTTGAAAAGGTACAAGAGTGGCCAGAAGGAGCCTATTAATGGGCCACTGGAGTCGGCAAGAGTCAGGTGGGAAAGGGTTACCCACAGAAAAATGTTCCAGGCGGAGAGAAAATGTCTGAAAACAGCGAAAATTTCAGAGAGATGTTTACTCATTTGTTTTGTTGGCTGCTCAGGAAAATGGAAAAAAGACCCAAGAAAGTCGAAAGAAGAAAAGGGCTAGAAGAGAGAGGGGAGACTCGGGAGACATCTCTACCTGGGTTGACAAGATACGTAGAGAAAAAGTCAGGAAGTGAAACACTGAAATTGAGGCAGGTTGAATTAATGAATGCCAATCATATTGAAATATATACCTACAAATATATAGGTGCCTTAACCTTATCAAATCCTGGAAAAATAGGGTTCTTCCCTCTAAGCCCTCTTCATCTATGTGTATTATTCTGAAAACCCACTAGGCTTGGGGGGGAGCAGAAAAATGTAAAAGAAAAGAGACACAGTCAATTCCCAGTTGAAATTCTCATCATTCTGAAAAATGTGTCCGAGGCCTGGTTATTGGAGGAGAAACTCCTGAACCCTCCAGGGATGGCCGGGAAAACATGTAGCAGCAGGAAGTGGGGGCCTCCTCGGTGCGGGCTCTGCACCTGGATTACCACCACCCGGGAGTGAAACGTTTTTTTCTTCCACTACAGAGCCTTTGGAAGGCCCCAGCCTTCTATCCAAGTCTAATGGATGTGGGGATATTAGAAGCTGGATTAGGAAAAGAAATGGTGCATTTTTATCCAAACCACAGGTACCTGACCATCTCCTGCAATTCATCAGGATATAAATAAAGCCACATTGTTGTTTAATATTCCAGGGATTACAGACCTGTTACTTGATAGCCATGGCCCGGTTCCTCCAGTATGTTGTCAGTGCGATCACTCCAGGTTTATTCGGCACCATCTTGTAGGTGGGCCAGAGCCATTTGAGCCCAAAGCCTTCTCAGTTTGGATGGCTTTCAGGACACAGCCTTCATTTTCAATGCCTGGAATATTTCATCTTCTGTTCCCACAGTCGAGTCAAGTCAATAAAGATGAAAATCCTTTGACCAGCCAGTCTCACTGTCCAATGACTTAACCTAATTTCTCTTCCTTAGATTTCACATAATTACCCGAGTCCTAGCTCTGCCCATCACATCTCTCACTCTTGGGGGTTGTACAATTAATCATACAGAGAATTTGAGAAGTAGCTCAAGAACTGCTTTTGTTTTGGTAACTGCTTTCCTTTGGAATAAACTTGCTCCCTCTGTTTTACCAACCTTCACTTCATTTAGCCGATGAATGCTTTATCGGTCTTTCTGTAACACTAACTTTAGTCTCCGTCTTTTCAAAGGAGGTACCTCCCATGTCTTCACAGAGAGATCTTTTCATAGCATTGCAGAACATCTCCTGAATGTCCATGGCCATGTTGTTGTCTTTTGGAATATTCCCTAATGTTCTTTTTTCATCCATGGGTAGGTAGTGATGACTCCATAGATCATCTTTATGTCCCTGTCAGAAAGAAATTAAGCCACCAACGCTCTGTGCTCCTTCAGAGGCCAAACGCTGCCAGGACAAAGTTTGTTTTTCAGTTTGCTAACTTTCTTTTCCCCATTGCCCTTTCTTGTAAAACCTTACACTTGGTGATTTTTATTTAAAAGGAAAATGTACCAGCTCTGAAAATGCTCCGGCCTCAGTTTTGATAGCGCTGTGGGTGCACCTTAAGGAAGGTGTTATGGAGTGGGAGACAGATACTTTCATGTGTTGAGTGGAATGAGTCTTACTGATTAGTCTAACTCACTGCGGAAAATCACTACATAGTTTTAAAAGTCTACCGCTCAAGGCACCATAATTAAATTAAAGTTAAAATACTGTAATTATTTAGAACCAGAATGCCATTTTTTTACTGACTTTGTGAACTCACAGGCTCCAACGAATGCAGAGATAAAATGGCATAACACAGGTTGGCTATATATTATCTTGTCTATCTTGTATTTGGAATTAAATTACTCAAGAGTTCAGGGGTTAATTAGAAACATAAGAACTATCCTCCACATAATAGTAGCTTTATGTTGGCTGAATTTAAATATAACTGGAGAGCACTAATTGGGTGATTTCCATATAGGCATGCAAGCTTAAATATGCACACATACCCATAAAGTCATAAGCAGTCTCCTCATCTTTATGGAGGACATTTTAAGTGACAGGAACTATGCTTTACATACACTGTATCCTGTAAAATGCAAAGCCATCCTGTAAGACAGGTACTACAAGGCTCATTTTAGAGATGATATCATCTCACCTTGGCACTTGGAACTAGAGCAAGACCAAACATAGCTCCCTTATGATCCTGCTTTATCACCACTGCCACCACCACTCCAATCTAGTCTTTCCCACTGGTTTTGACTCTGGCGAACGGCCCTCCTCTGCTCGGTTACCTACCGACAGATGGAAACCTGGGAAGTATTCTCGACACCTTCTTCTCACTAACCCCAGATTCAGTGCATCATTCGGTCTTACACATTTGTATCTCCTACACATCTTTCGGGTCTTCCCCTTAGTTCTGCGCCCCACAGAACAAAACTAGACCAAACTGCTGTTATACCTCTTCTGGCCTGTGGGAAGACTCTTTGGCTCCTCCTCCAGCATTCATCCTTCTCAACTTACTGTTCTTAAAGCAAATCTGCCACTTCCCTGCTTAAAACACATCTATAAATTTCCATAGCTCTTATTTAAAAAACAACAACAACAACAAAAAAAAAAACTTTAACTAGCCCACAAAATCCACCATGGTTTTGACTATCTTGTCGCTTCTTGCATTCTCTCTACCTCCTCCCAGCGCTTCGGTCACATTGACTCCCTTCTGCTTTCTGGGCACACGTTCCATGCTCTCACCTGACCCATGACCTTTGCACAGGCTTTTCCTGGTGGCTGCCTGAACCACTCTTTCTCCGTCCCCTTTGCCTAATTAATACCTGCAAATATTATCTTGCCTTTCTTGTTACTTCCTTTTAGAAGCCTTTCTTGATGTTACTCTAAGACAGTTCCCCTGTTAAATGCTTTTATAGCATCTTATCTATTTTCTTCATCACACTAATTATAGTTAATAAATGTACAGTTATTTTCATGAATATTCATTTGCTTACATTTTTTGACTCCCATTTGATTACAAATTCCTTAAGGGTATGAAAGTTGTGGGGGGTTTCTTTGTTTGTTTTTTGTTTTTTGTTTGGTTCTTCTTCTTCTTCTTCTTTTTTTTTTTTTGCATTCCACCATAACCCTAGTACTTAGCAAAATGCCATGTTTATTAAATATTTGGTCATGTACTTGATTCTTACACTGACTTCTCTTTAACTACATAAACTCTCTAATCACTGACTTCAGAAGGGAGTAAATCTCTATAAGGAGAAACTAGGAAAAGCAGTGGGAAGTGAGTCTACAAAGTAGAAGTAGTTTCCTGTTCGATGTATTTTGATGATAAGGGAAAAAGTGTCATTATAAGTCAAGATGCCTGGAATTCCCACAGTTGGAAACTCTTCTTAAAGTGAGCATATTTTCCAGAAACTCAAATCAGGTGGAATATGTGTCACCTTCCATCCAGATGAATCCAACAGATAGGCAGCAGAAAACAGATTCTCAAGAAAAGGGGTCAAAAAGAGGTAATCTGATCGAGGAGAAAGGGTTTGAAACTCACTGGATGTGTCAGTTTGAGACAGTAACATGTGTAAGGCAAAGGTATGTACTAAAACGTGTCCAGACAGGTAGTCAAACTCGCCCCAAGAGGGCGCTCATAATCATAGCTGCTTAAAGTATAAAACAGTATATTATCTGTGGGCCCAGCTGTAGCCCCAGTATATTTTACATAATCTATGGAAAAGCACGATTATAGTGTGAAACAAAACTCAAAAATCCTTATTCTCTTCTCTCTTCATTTCATTCACATGCCACAGCTGCCCCAATAACCCCGCTCCCACAACTCCAAGCTCTCTTACGTTATCAACAACCAAGCTCCTGGAGACTTTCTTGTCTCTTGCCCTACTTTTTGGCTCAGGTTTTTAGTATGTGGATAAATTGTCTGAGATCACTGTCTGCCATCTGTCCATTCCCCAGCTCCTCCCAACACTGGGATCTAACCTACCAACAGAAGTCTCACTTCCCTAGAGTGAGAGAGTAGGGGACTGAAAATATTTATAATTAATTAATATAGCATTACAATTGCTATTATTGTCCTCCTTATTGTTGAAAAGATTCAATTTTATACTATGCCCAAGCAAATGAAACCTGGTTTCTGTTTTATCATTCATGAAGTAGACATCCTGTACCATCATGCCTTGGAAAGCTATGATTTGTCCCCTCTTTGGGGCATTGGAAGATGGGGTGGGGTGCAGGCCTCCTGTTTCACTTTAGCCATGAACTGTTGGATGAAATGTGTCTGAGTAGGACATTCTGGGAGTGAGAAAGAAACAGGGAGTATTAGGTGCCAAGATAAGAAGTCAGAGAAGATACCAAAAGAGAGGTGGAGGATGGGTAGAAAAAATAACACTACAGACAACCCGCTCAAGCTGTCATTTTGTTTCAGGTAAGTCCTGGTGTAGAGGTATGAGAAAGGAAGCTCTGGGAGACATCAACAGTGATTACAGTCCAGGAAAATTGCCTGGGATAATTAATTCAAGACTGGGGTGTCTAAAAGGCTTATCTCCAGCAATGTACACAGAGAAGCCACATATCTGCTACATAAATAAAAGACGGCCCATTGATGACATTTCCTACAATGGCCTGGTTAGCACAGGGCTCTGAATTGCAACACTCCAAGTAATATAGATTTCAAAGTCTGGCATTTATTTAACGACTCTCTCACTTGATACCTAATGAGATTTTTTCAAACTAATTGCAGACTTACAAAATTTTTTGAAAGAAGACAGGAACCACATTAAGAAAATAAAACATGGATCCTGTGCTGGGGAGAAACCGAATATGATGCTTTGGTCCTGAAAATCTGGACTTAAGTAGAAGGGTAACCAAAGTATGTATCATCAAATTACAAAGTAGTTTCAATACAGAAATGCTAGATCATAACAGAGCTTCAGAACTCTGCACGCCCTGCAGGCTTGGCCATTGTAAAGGCCAGTCAACTTCAAACTTCCATTGCTACATTTTCACTTCAATTTCCAGTGAAATTTCTAGTAAAATACATATGAGGTCCTCTTCATCAGAGTCATGAATTTTTATAACACACAAAAGCCTATGAAATACAACCCAGCAGCTCTCTTGTTTAATTATAGACAGTTTAATCATCTGCAGAGCCTTGATGATTTTTGACACGATGCTTTTTAGTACAATATATTTGAAATAAACAAGATAGGTAATCCCATTGCTTCACATTAAGATATAAAATGATGCCACTTATTTTAACTTCCTGACTTATTCTTCAAATTATTTTTCAAAGGGGAAAGAGAGAGTAAAAAGAAAAAAATGAAGGGAAGGAAACCTGCTAAGTGTTTGAGATTGAGTTTAACAGCGACTGAGGGACCCTGGCTGCATATCCCTGTAACCTAGTAAGGAGATGCCACGTGGATGATCGCACAATCAATTGTTTTTGTTCATTAATACGATGCATGTGCCAAAAGATAAACTGTTTTGGTTCAAAGGGCAGTGAATTCATTAAAAGAAGTTCCTAATAAAAGTGATTCAATCTTTGTATTTAGCTTTTAATACAAAAAATTAATTAACATTTGCATTATGAGATCTGACCTCCCCAGAGAAATATAATCAATTCTCCCAATATAGGATGGATTCTGCAGAAGACATAATTTCTTATTGTGGTGCTAATCAATCATGTCAGTGGTGCAGAGGAACTGTAAATGATGCTCAAAACTATTAAACTCTAGGCTTTTTAAAAGCCACTTGTCAAGGCCATAGTATATAAATATGTACTTACAGCGGGACTGTTTAATTATACTATTGATTCAATTATTGCAGTTCCTGGCATAATACATGATGATGGTGTGCTATCTGAAAGGAGTACAAGACAACTGAAAACACATCCATAGTATTGCAAATGTAATTTCACAATTAAATTGAATTAATTATAGTCGCATGATGCATGCCTCCATGGCAGAGGCTGCATTACTGAAGAAACAGAATGGTTTTTCAACTGAAAACTGTAACTCAAGAAAAAAGAGTCCGGATGATTCGAAGCCATTCTTAAGTGATTATTTCATTTTTGTTTATTTGAAGCATTCCTGTTTTCAATGCCTTTGGTTGTGTTATTTATTGAAGTAACATTTACATAAGATGTACTGTTTTAACCACTTCAACGTGCACAATTCAGTGGCTTCCAGTACATTCACGGTGTTGTGCAAACACCACCACCATCTAATTCCAGAACATTTTCATCACCCCCAAAGACTCTCTGTACCCATTAGGCAGTCACTCCTCATAAATGGAATCATACAATAGGTCGCTTTTTCTGTCCTTTTTCATTTTAAATACTGTTATCGAGGTTCATCCGTGTTGTAGCATGTATGAGTACTTCATCCCTTTTTATGGATGAATAATATTTCATTGTATAGATGTAACACACTTGTTTATCCATTTTTCAGTTGACAGACATTTGGGATGATTCATTTTGAAATAATTTTTCTATATTGTGCAAGATAACAGTCCAGCTTCATTCTTTTGCATGTGGATATCAAGTTATCTTAGCACCATTTATTGAAGGGACTATGCTTTCCCCCACTGAATGGTCTTGTCAAAAACCAAGATACACAGGTTTCTTTCTGGACTTCCCACTTGAGTCCACTGATTCCAGTTCTGCATTCATTTGACTATTGCAGCATGTAGCAGGTTTTGAAGTCAGGAAGGTTTGCCTTCCAACTTTATTCTCTTCCAAGATTGGCCATTTGAGATCCCTCCCAATACCTTATGATTTTTATGATCAGTTTTTCCACCATTGTAGAAAAGGCCATTGGTATTTTGGTAAAGATTGCATGGACTCTGTAGATTCTTTGAAACAACACCTGAACAATATTAAATCTTTCCATCCATGAATATAGTATGTTTTTCCACTTATTTCATTTCTTTCACCAATTTTTCTTTTTTAGTTTTCAATGTATGTCTTGCACCTCCTTGATTAAGTTTAATTCTAAGTATTCTATTAATTTTGATGCTATTGTAACTAGATTGGTTGTCATAATTTCATTTTCAGATTATTTATTGATAGCATATAGAAACACTGTTAATTTTTATATGTTTGCTTTAGAAATACTACTGATTTTATATGTTGATCTTGAAGAATCTTAAAAATTTGCTGAATTTGTTTATTAGTTTTAATGGGTTCTTTAACAACTCTCATGGTTTTCTTTATATAAGACCATACCATTTGCCAATAAATATCATTTTAGTTCTTCCTTTCCAATTTGAATGACTTTTATTTCTTGCCTAATTTCCCTGGTTAAAACTTTCAGTGCAATGTTGAATAACAATGAACATTTTTATTTTGTTCCTGATCTTTGAGGGCATGGCTTCAGTCTTTCATTATGAAGAGGATGTTATCTGTGGGGGTTTTATAAATGCCCTTTATTTTAAGGTTTCCTTTTATTTCTCCTTTGTTGTGTATTCTTGTCATTAAAGAGGTTAGATGTTGTAAAAAAAAGAGAGAGAGAGAGAGAGAGAGAAACTTCCTGCTCAGATTGAGATAATCTTTTTTTACATTGTTTTGTTTTATTCTTCAGTTTATTACATTGACTGATTTTTCTATGTTGAACCAACCTTGCATTCCTGGGATAAATAATACTTAATAATGATGTGTAATCTTTTAAATATATTGCTGGATTGAGTTTGCTACTTATTTTATTGAGAATTTTGCGTCTATATTTATAAGAGATACCAGCCTGTAATTTTTCTGTTATGCCTTTGTCTGGCTTTAGAATCAAGGTAACACTGGCCTCTTATAGTGAATTAAAAAGTAATTCCCTCTTTCTCAATTTTTTAGAAAAGTTTTTAAAAATGGCATTAACTTTTTCTTTACACATTTGATAGAATTCACCAGTGAAGCAAGATGGTTTCAGCTTTTCTTTGTTGCAATGTTTTTCATTAGTGATTCAATCTCTTTGCTTGTTATAGTTTTATTCATACTTCTATCTCTTCTTGAGTTAATTTTGGTAGTTTGCATGTTTGTAGGAATTTATCCATTTCTCTATATTATGTAATTTGATGGAACACAATTGTTTATAGCATTGTCTTACAATTCTTAGTATTTCTGTAAGTTTGGCAATCATATCTCCACTTTCATTCCTGATTTTAGTAATTTGAGATTTCTTTGGGGAGGCAATCTAAAGGTTTGTCACTTTTGATGATCTTTTTAAAGAGCCAACTTGTTGTTTCATTAACTTTCTTGTTCATATATTGTCTTACTTATTTATCTTATTATTTTCTTCCTTCTGTATGTTTTAGGTTTAGTTTGATTTTTTCTAACCTCTTAAGGTAGAAAATTAAGTCATTGAATTGAGATCTTGCTTCTTTTTTAATGAAAGAAATTGCAGCTATAAATTTTTCTCTGAGCATTGCTTTTACTGCATCACAAAAATGTTGATAGTCTGTGTTTTCATCTTCATTCAACTCAAAGTATTTTCTAATTTCTCTTCTGATTTCTTCTTTAACCCACTAGTTATGAGTTTGTTGTTTAGTTTTCAAATATATATTGATTTTTAAAATTTCCTTTTGTTCTTGATTTCTAACTTATTCCATTGTGTTTAGAGGAGATACTTTGTATGATTTCAATATTTTAAAATTTATTTTAAATTGTTTTATGGCCTAATATATTGCCTACCCTGGAGAATGTTCCATGTGCACTGAGAAGAATGTGTATTCTGCTATTATTAGGTGGAGTGTTGTACGTATGCTTGTTAGTGAGTTTATATTTTTCAAATCTTCTATTTTTTGTTCATTTGTTGCCTAGTCATTCAATTTATTATTGAAAGTAGGGTATTAAATTCTCCAACTATTATTGTTGAACTATCTTACCCTTGAATTTTATCAGTTTTGCTTCATATATTTTGGGGATTATGTTATTAGTTGTGTATACATTTATAATTGTTATATCTTCTTAATATATTATATTGGCCCTTTTGTTCTTATATAATGTTCTTTTTCAATTGTAACAATTTTTGTATTAAAGTCTATTTTGTCTAGTATTAATATAGTCACTCTAGTTCTCGTTTGATTACCATTTGCATGGAATAACTTCTTCCATCCTTTCACTTTTAACTTTTCTAAAGTGAGTCTCTTATAAACAATGTATAATTAGATCAGGCTTTTCTTCTTTTGTTAATTTGTCTATTAATCTCTGCCTTTTAATTAAAGAATATAATCTATTTACATGTAATACAATTACTAATAAGAAAGAACTTCTGTAATTTTGCTGTGTTTTCTAAGTTATAGATTTTATTTCCTAATTCCTTCATTACAGCCTTCTTTTGTTCTAGATATATGTCTTTTAGTATGGCAATTTTATTTCCTTATCATTTCTTTTATGCTATATACATTTTTAGTTATTTTTTAGTGGATGCTCTAGGGATTGCAATTAATATCTTAATTTATAATGATTTGAGTTAATACTAACCTAGTTTCAAAAGCAATTAAGACCTTTGCTCTTATATAGCTCCATGGCCCACCTTTTATTATTATTACAAATTACATCTTTATGCCTGTGTAGCAATCAACACAGATTTATAATTATTTTATATAGTTGTTTTTTTAAACCATATAGGCAAAGTTACTAACCAGAAATACATTATACTGATTTTTATATCTACTTACATAATTACTTGACTTTCTTAATTCAGATTTGAGTTAACGTCTAGTGCCTTATCATTTAAGCCTGAAGGGAACCCTTTAGCATTTCTTGTAGAGCAAGTCCTAGAAAAAAGCTATTTTTATTCATTAAGGAATGTCTTATTATCTCCATTTTTGAAGAATAATTGTGTCAGATACAGAATTTTTGCTTAACCATGTTTTTAAGCACTTGGATGATGTCGCCTCAACACCTCCTGGCTTTTGTGTTTCTGATGAGAAATCAGCTGTTGCTGTTGGCAAGACCCAACTGTACATGGCAAGTCACTTCCCTCTTGCTGTTTCCAAGATCCTCTCTTTGTCTTTGGCACTCACCAGTTTGATTATAATCTTTCAATGTGATTTTTCTTTTGAACATCTCTTAAGTTTCATCAAGCTTCTTAGATACACAGTTTTTAAAAGTTAATTAAATTTAGAAAGTTTTCACCAATTATTTTTTTCAAATATTGTTTTTTTCTCTTTATGGTCCTTTTTCTTTTCTCCTTGTAGGACTGATATTATCCCTATGTTTGTATGCTTGATAGTATCTCACAGGTATCTTAGACCCTGTTTATTTTGTTCATTTTTTTCTTTGTTATCCACAAATCAAATAATATCAATTGAACTAGATTTAAATTTGCTTGTACTTTCTTCTGCCAGCTCAAATCTGCTGTTAACTTTTCTGGTGAATTTTTCATTTTGGTTATTTTTCAAACTCTAAAATTTATACATGGTTCTTTTTTATAATTTCTATTTATTAATATTCTCTATTTGGTGAGGTATCATTCTCAACTTTCTTTCTTCATACATAGTTTTCTTTAGTACTTTGAGCACATTTAAAAGTTGATTTGAAGCCTTTGTCTGTGTTTAATGTCTAGTCTTCCCCAGAAACATTTTCTATAAACTTTTATATTTTCAGTGTATGGGCTATGCATTGATATTTCTTTGAATGCCTTTTTAAAAAACGCAGAAATTTTAAGTATTATAATGTGATAACTCTTGAAATTAGATTCTTACCCACCCCAGTGTTTGCTGTTGCTGGTTATTTTGACTAATATTGTTTGTTTCCTGAACTAATTTTGTAAAATCTGAACTTTTTTGTCACATATATGGCTCTGATGACTCTTTTTGTTTAACTTAGTGGTCACTAGGTATTTTAAGAGATTTCCTTAAATACCTAGGACACCCCTGAAAGAGCTCCCAGTTGTTTTTTTTCAGATAAACTGTGTGTGTGTTGTGGCACACCTTTAACGCTCATCTCAGACGTTTATAACTCTGCCTTAACCTTCACTTCCTGCTTGCACACAGCCTAAGGCTCGGCCAAATTGAGAGCTTGGGGCTTTCTCGAATGTTTTCTGAGTGTGCATCCTGCCCTGAATGCATATGGCCTTGCAGATACCCTAGAATATATGGGAGTTTTTCAAAGTTCTGATCCTCTAAAGCGTATTATTTTCAAGTTTTTCCTTCTGCACTTTCCAGTGTGTCTATTATTTGCTTTAACTGCTATTTTTTGCCCAAGTGGCAGCAGATAATACAGTTGCTTTTCATTGTTTCCAATAAATGCCCCCATGTAGCCTTCTTTACTTTACATCATGGGAACGTTCTGAGTTAGGCCAAACAAAGCCAAGCCCTTTGAAAGAGTCCTTCAGAGAACCACCAGACAGGCCAAAACCATCATTCTCTGAGATACACCTGCTCTGCTTCAGCCAGCCCCATCCACCCAAGGCCAGGAATGCAGGCTGCCATCTTTAGGACCACTCTTGAGTTAGTGGGGAGGGCTGGGACCAAGATAAATTAAAACTCCACCAAGCTCCCATACTGAGATTCAGTCACCTTTTTCTTGGTTAATTGTTCAGTTGCTGTAAATACTCGGCTAGTTTTCAGAGTTCTAATAAAGTTGATTCTGACAACGTTTTGCCACTGTTTGACAATGTTTATTCACTGTTGTAAGGAAAGATGAGGGCTTAGAGTTCACTACTCCTCCGTTTTTACTTATGTTATATACTTAGGGCATCTCCTTTTATATGACAAAAATAAATAAGCCACAATTGTATAATGTACAGCAGAGGGAATACAGTCAATAATATTATAATAACTTTGTACGTCGCACGGTGACAGATGGTTACTAGATTTATCATGGTGATAGCATTGTAAACTATATATATGTCAAAGCACTATGCTGTACACCTGAAAGTAATATAATATTGTATGTCAACTCTTATAAATAAAAAATTAGCTGGGGTGGAGAGAACTCACCAAGAGGCTATTTTTTTTAAAGCTCATAAAAGAGTGAGTGACTTATCTAATTTTGGTGTTTTGTCATGTTACTTAGAGTTGACATTTTACACTATTGTAAATCATTTGGAAGGTAGTAAAGTTTGCAGGTGATATAAGGGTCGTAGTGCGTGAGAAAAGTATATCTAAGTGTATTCACTGATTTGCCCCCGAGTTAAAATTTTCTACTTCAATGGACTTAGATTTATTGCAAAAATCCCTAAATTATAAAAAGAGAGCAAGAAGCAATGCTCCAATTTAGTGTACATAATTCATTTTCATTTAATATCTAAACATGTTTAATTTGTTTTCTTTAATGAATGCTCCAGTATCAAACACCTCACATGGAGTTATACACATGGAGGATAATATTTTCAAGATACAGAAAAAAGGAAGATGTCAGATAAGATGCACATAGGTTCTTGATCAAGTTGAAGCTGACGAGATTTAGGCAGGAAAATCTAACTCCCCTTGGTCGTGTCCATTCTACTTGACTATTTATCCCTCATTTTACCTAACTATGTGTCTGCAACAAAATATCTACTCAATACATATTGGTCAGATTAATATTATTATTGTACATAATGGGATTGCCTACTTCATAGTCTATAGGGTACACTATTCACCCTCTGGACATGGACAGAACAGTATTGAGATTATCATCTGCATGACTGGAAGATTATCACAAACCCTGCCAATTGAAAAATTCATGAGCCGTTAATGAGTTTCTCTCTCTTAATGGCTTTTGTTTACTTTATGAAATGGAAAGTATCAATTGTGAAAGTGAGATAGATGGTGGCAGGTTTGAAGTGTCCTGCCAGATACTGCTCTCTGTACTTGACATTTAATAATCACGACGGAACATGAGGCAATTGCTTTTATGAGGGGGGACCCCCCAAAAAAACAATTATCTTCTAGGGGGTGAGTCCCTTGTAGTACAGGTTGTCCAGCTAGGTAAATGTTCTAGGAACCCATCTGTATCAGTGTATGAGCTGGCGTTGCTATGAGAGGTTGCGTTCAGCTTCAGTAAATTTTTTTGAAGACTCTTTCAATGTGTTTGCCCATTTCGTGATGGGTGATTTATGAGCACACCTGCCCACACTGCCCTGAGTGTTTGGCAGTTTTTGACCAAAACCAGCTGACCCCCATGTGCCACCCTCCCTATTCACCTAATCTCACCCTGAGCAACTTTTTTGTTTCCCCAGATGAAAAAAAGTCCTCAAAGGGAAACCTTTTGCCGATGCGGAAGAGGTGAAACAAAAAAATGGCAGAAGCACTAAAAGGCATCAAAATCAAGTTCAAATATTGTTTTGAGCAGTGGAAAAAATGTCTCAATAGATATATTGCATCAACGTACTTTGAAGGTGACTGAAATTTAAACATGTAAGAATAAATACACAAATTTTTATAAATAAATTCCATTTTGGGGAGTCCCCCTCATATATTTCCATTACACAGTTAAGGAAATGGTGTCACAATAAATGAGTAATTGGCCCCAGGCCTCAATTCTGGTAGGTGGAGAACTGGGATTTGAATTTCAGCAGCCTGATCACAGAGTTCATGTCCTTAACCAGTACACTAACCCTCTTTAATTGAGTTTAATCCACTAATAATAGGAGAGTTCTAAATTTGGGTTTTTGACAGGCAGATGTATTAGAAAAATAAGTGGATAAGATCAATGATAAGAGAATGGTTCAAGTGATGGGCACTAGAGAGTGAGTAGGAAAGGAAAGGTAGGCAGGAGGTGGTTGCGTGGTGGTGAAAGACTCGGCATTCGGGATGTCTCAGTAAGATCCAAGAGCAGAGGCTGTGGGTGTGGCTCAGTGGGAAAGCTGTTAGGAGGGGAGATGGTGGTCAGAGACGAAGTTTTATTACGAGTCGTCACACGTGGGACAACTTGGAGAGATCATAAGCTGCAGGTTTTAGAAGTCTAAAGGTAATTAGAACTGATGGTCAAATGGACAGGATTCCATAACTTGAGAATCCAAATTGTAAAACTGAATGTATACATGGAATGGATGTTAAAGAAATTTTAAGATATGGTGGAGTCTGGCCAAGCGAAGGTCTTTGAACAGGTTGAGCCTTGAGCTCATTTACTCTCTATCTGGTTACCCCTTTACTTTCCAGTCACCCCACAGGTTTGTCCTTTGTTTTGCGCCTTACTTAGATGAGCTAACATGAAATTATCAGTGACAATATTCTTGTATTAGGGCTTCTGCAATTCCCAGAAGTCTCATTCTTCAGCACTCCAATTGAGGGATAAGAAAAGAAATGCACATTGATTATTCTCAGTGCATTCTTACTTTTAAATGTTTTACTCTTGAGCTTCACTCCTTTGGGACAATTCTGAATTAAGGAAGGTTATGAGGGCTGAAGGGTTTTTATTTACAATTTTATTACAATTTGTTTGTTTTCTCTCTGTCCAAATTCAGATTTCTTCATAGCAAGAAGTTGGAAAGGAAAGCACAGCATGAAGATTTTCCTATGACTCCCAGAACAGCATGTTTTATTTACTTAAAACTCTATGGTATTTGCCACAGGCCTCTCAGTAAATTCCAGTGGTTAATTGCAAGGAATCACAGCTCTGTGTCCTCCCTAGCATAGAGAGAAAGGGAACTGCCCTATCAAATCTCAGTTCTGCCCTGGCGGATGTGGTTCAGTTGGCTGGAGCATCCTCCCCTACACCAAAAGTTTGAGAGTTTGATTCCAGGTCAGGGCAAATATCTAATTTGCAGGTTCAACCAGCGGTCCAGACACGTACAGGAGGCAACCAATCTATGTTTCTCTCTCACATAAAGGTCCCCTCCCCCCCCCCAAGAGCAATGAAAAAATGCCCTCGGGCGAGGATAAATTTTTTTTTAAAAAGTCTCAGTTCTCACAGAACCATGGCTGGCTGCTTGAGAAATCTCATGTCCTAGGAGAAATGTCATTTTACCTCGTCTAACTGAACGGCTTTGGTAAACGTCTTCTGAACTGCTGGCACCACTAATGTTTTGTCTTGCTGTATCATCCCCTCCCTTCAGAATCCATACAGACCACGTGCGAGCTACCGAGCCCTGAGGGGACTGGCAAGCCTCCGCCGCCACGTGCAAAGCTGATGGGAATCAACTGACAGGCAGCAGGCACATGCCTTCGAGAGATGAGAGCCATAAGGTAAGAGCAAAAGAGGTGAGCGTTACTCATCGCTCTGAGACAGGATGACAAGTAAGTTGGACCCAGGATAACGTGGAAGGAAATGAGCCAGGTCCCTGGAACCCATGACAAGTTCCCGACAGCCTCATGCGACCTTCTCACTCATCACAGATTATCATTCCGACATAGTCTGATTAGGGGGATAAACTTTCATTCTAGCATCACTGAAATACCAGGGAAATTTCCTGGGGAGAAGTTCACAATTATTTTATCAGTGGCTATCTATGGGTGGTAGACTTACAGGAAATTGTTTATTCTTCCTTTTTATTTGTCTATAATAAACATAAATATTAAAAAGGAATATAAGCTTACTTAAACTTTATTTTTCCTTACCTTCAAACTAGACCTTTTTATCATTTTATCTATAAGGAAGAGCAGCCTTGAAAACCCTACTGGCGGCTCCTGACCCAGGATAACTGCCCAAAGTGGGCTGAGTTGCTACAATGGCTCCTCATTGTTTGGAAGGAGGGTCCCCCAGAGGCGGCCCACAGTGAATGCTGGGATGTTCTCGGCACAGGAGAGTAACATGGAATGGCACACGACACCATCAGCTCTCAGAAAAAATCGTATACCACTATTTTAAATCGTTAGATACCTTGCCCTTTAAAAAAGGTAAAAACTTATATGTAAACTAAGCTCAATCAGATCCCCCTCCCTACTCCACCTTCACCCAAATCGTCTCCTCTCGCTGGGTAGCAACACCCAGGCCGGCGGCCCAGGCCCAAGCACGCGGGGACTCGCTCTGTCCTCCGTCAGTTCAGGCGGTGCCGTGTGTTTCTTAAATTTGGACCCATACATCTAGAACTCAGTAAAGAAGACATTTGAAGAAGAAGATGAAAAGAAGCTAGCAATAAAGTTTGGATAGTAATTAAAGTAAAAACTAACACTCATTCAAAATGTATTCAAACTTCCTCAATCTAAAATACTCTGAACACAGTTCACCTTTAAGTCCAATTTAAATAATACAAAACCTGGTGCTGCCCCACACCCCCAGGAAAAGGGTGTGAGGACAGGCAGCAGATGTCCTTGCTGGGCAAATAAACCAGTAGACATGGAAACTTTGAATAAGTTTTAGTAGAATGAAATCTCTGTGAATTAGAAATGCACCCTTTTATTAATTTAGTAGAACTTTAAAATCATCCTCCTTACCTCTGCCACAAGGGAGCTATTTCTTCTAAACTAAGACACATTTACATAAATTAAAATCTTGCTTTGTTAGGTTTCCAGTTTCAGAGGGAAGGAAAGGGGGATCTATTAATAATCTAAAATGATTAGGTATCTACTTTCACCTGGCACTATGGCTCTAGTTTAGGAATGTATTTCACTTCATTTTTGCCAAATCCTTTGAGTTGGGAACACTGAGGTTCAGAGGTCGAGCTGAAGAGACAGCCTCCATTTCAAGGGCTATTCAGTCCAAAGCCACCAACCCCTTCTCCTATACCATTCTTAAGATATTTGTTTCCATTAGCTCCAATAACCAAGGTAATTGGAATTCCGAATCATGTGTACTTAGCCTCAAGAAATAAAAGGAAGCAGATAATATGAGAAAAATAAAACCAACGGATATAATAAATTCATTGTAGTAAGCTTTGCCTAACCTGGTGGCTATATACATTCTATACAAAGTTCACTTTTCAAATGCCCCAAGTAACCTATTTTATT
The DNA here is from genome assembly GCA_004026545.1 of Mormoops blainvillei. Taxonomy (NCBI): domain Eukaryota; kingdom Metazoa; phylum Chordata; class Mammalia; order Chiroptera; family Mormoopidae; genus Mormoops; species Mormoops blainvillei. Next base: position 92,672 of record PVJD01000118.1, on the reverse strand, counting down.
ATTTAAATTTTTAAAAACATTCTGAGTGATGACTTTTGAGTCTATCATACCTTTTGAAAGGACCTTCTAATATCACTTAAAACATGTAGACTTTCTCTTCAGGGTTGTGAGGACTTATGTGCAAACCAAATTCACATGCTCCTAACTTATTCCCCTTGCTCCTGATTTTCATTCATTTGTAAGAGTCTAAGCCAGGTTTTCAAAACAGCTTTTGTAGTTTTTCATCTTTGGAGATTTAAATGTTAAATTTATGTCTTTGCTACCCCAGGCTTTCTTGTTTCCTAATTTATTTTTCACTTACTTCAAGCCGTCAACATATCCCTGCCATCAGATTTGATTTATATCGCCTAGGAACATAATACAGTCGCGAGTCTTCCTTGAGAGTACCAGTATATGGCACGGGAGAGAACTCACTTAATGATCTTCCTAGAGTAGAAAACAAAAGGGAAAAGTTGGTGGGAATTTTAAAATGCTCTTAGGCAAACCCGATAAGCCTATGGTAACATGAAAAAACTTGGCTGGTTCCTGAGGACAAGGTCGGAAGCAACAATCCTTCAGTCTGTTCCCTTCTGCTGTTTTCTCCTTTTTACATGCAGGAACCAGAATTTACCAGTTGAAGTCATAAATAATAGACCCCAAATAACCACAGCCTTTTTCCAACCTCCGCCCAGGTCCTGTGCGCATTTTCTCTAAACCTAAGCTCTTTCCATCTTACCTGACTCTGGGTAGTTAGTGCCCACGCTGAAATGAATTGTGGGACACCCATCTGATAACAGAAAATTAATGAACTGAAGAACCGGTTGGGGTCAGAAAACACCACGCATTTGGTTTCAGCAATGATGTCAGAAAAGAGACAAAACAATTATATACGTGTCCAGTTTTTTACTGCTAATGTTCAACTAATGAGAAATTCACAAGACTGTGACATCAACATAATGAAATACAAAGAAATAAGGATGTAATAAAGCTCTAAAATAGCTTGGTAAAGAAGACATTGCTGAGAAAATATGAACAATCCTCAAAATAAGTTATCAAACATAAAGAAATACCATAATTTAAAATTTTTTTCAACAGTTCCCTCAAACTATAAAAGAAAAGCATAGAAGGGTTAACACAGCAAAATGAATTGAGCTGAAAAGTTTTCTTACCACAGAATTTGCCCCAAGGTATTTAACGATATAGACCACTCTGCCACAAGGCTTGTCTCCTTGGCTTTTATAGAAACGCCCAGCTATCACGAATGATTACTATTTGTTTTAATGTGGGATAAAGGAAGGAAAAAACTAAAATATCAAAGATGTATTAAGTTAAAATCCGGAAGCACACAACATTAAATAAGACAGTGGGAATATATTTGTAAATAAATTTTCTGAATTTTTTTGAAAATATGCTTGTAATATATTGAAATCTCTTGCTTATAACTTCTAAAACAGAACATTTAGAAATAATTAGTATAACAACACTTTTTTACCTATAACTAAATGCAGACTTAGATATTTTAAAGAAACCCTAATGTATTCAAATCAGATTTTACTAAGTCTATACATTATTTGTGCTACAAAAGATTTCTACCTTTATAAAAAAGAACCACACAATTGCTTTTTTAAATTTGTTTTGTTTTGTTTACCTGTTTCAATTTTTTTTTTTTGTTCTTTTTATTTGTCCCTAATAAAGTAGAGAATGGAGGTCATGTGGTTAAGAGTTCCAGGAAAAGACATAAAGCTGAAAAGTTAGAATCCCTTGGCAGTTGATGAATAATAAGTGATTCTTTTAAAAACCAGTATCCTTGCACTGATGTTGTAAGGCAATTGAAAAACATAATTTAATTTATTAAAAAGAGAAACTGTTCAAAGGTCTATTTATAAGACATGAGCAACATGCCATAAGGAAACCTATGAGTATCAGACCCAGAATCTGGGAAAGAGGTTATTAGAAAAAAACTATTCTAAAACTGACCATTAATACCCAATAAATAAAATTAATTATAATTACTTTTAAATTGTGGCTTAAACATAGCTGGTTTTTAAAGTAAATGTTCTTTCCTACTTTCTATTGCTCATCATTTAAGAATCCTTCTAAGTTGCAAATAATGAAGATAAGCCAAACTTTGACTATTTTAATAAATTATAAGTTTTTTGTTGCCAGCATATGAAATGTGTGTGTTGAATTGAAAACATAGGAAAAGAAGGACCAGATACCAACTACTGGCTTCTGTGTCTCAAGCACTGGTGGACAGAGACCAATATTCTGATTCTACAGGTAAGATTCTTTTACCTGTGTATAGTAGACACTCAATAAATGATTGTTGATTGACTAATGTGTAAATAAACTAATGAGTAAATGAATTAATATTTTAACAAGGAGGTCTCATACCCACATAATTTTTGATATAACTGCCTCTGGTTACATCTAATTTTCTTGAGAGATAAATCTTTGCTTATTAAGAAGGTCTCCAATTTACAGTTGAGTTTTCTGAGTGAAACTTGTCCCCATAAACTACACCTTTTCCTCAGGTCAAGTCACTCATATAGTATAAATGAATAAACTGACATTTTGTGTTTATTTTGGATGTTTATGATGGTGAAAATCAAACGATTTCCCAAAATCTGACCAGTATTAAGATAAAAGACAAAAGTCGAGTGTTGCCCTAGAATAAACAAGTTCGCACCATGAGATCCAATGAGTCTACAAGGGAAACCTATTTGTGTTGTTCAGCCTGGAATATTCACCTGCCTTGTCTGTCACAGGCTTCACCACCGGTATATTTTTCATACGTGTGTGTAGAAACACACACTCATATTGGAATAAATCTATATGCAGTTTTCCCTCTTCTTTTTCAGTTTAACTGCTGTAGAGATACATGTTAAAACCAAAAGTGCTTTACTGTCCTGGAGCAGAGCAAGAGTTGAGAACTCTCACTGGCTGTTTGCCACTTTCGAGAGAAGCAACAGAAGATGCTGTCCATGTTTGTCCAGCTCACGCCGCCTCCTCATGGGCTGATGGGCTGATGCTCCGTGCCGTCCCCAGGATATCACGTCAACCTTTGAGTTGACAGAAGTAATGACTGAGAACTCAAGTAGATACTTTATTTTTAAATAACCAGTTGAGTTGTAGATCTTAAAAATAAAGGAAAACCTGTAGTCACCATACTGAGCTGATATTGAAGAACCTATCCCTTTATAATTACCTTAAGAAGATTACTTAAGGCAGTCTTTCACGTTAAGCATTAAGGGTTGCCTGGAGAAAGGCAGACATCTTGGCTGCCTTGAGTTCAGTTAAATTTGCCACCCACTGATATGCTGCTCCAAGTAACTTGGTGTTTTAGAGTAAATGGAGGTGAAAATCTAAAAGGTTTGTGGGAATTCCCAAAAGTATCAGGGAATTAAAAACCCAGAAAAACTCAGCATGCTGGGATTGGGGTGAAATTTAAGAATCCATTGATCTTGACTTGCTGAAATTGGGATCTTAGAAACCCCAGGTCAGCCTATATTATAAAATACTTGCTAATAAAAGGGTTAAGCAGTCAAGTAAATTCTGGAAGTGTCGGTTACATAAACTAAAACTACATCTATTTCCTGTTATAGCTCCCACAGCCCTTAATATGCTAATATACTTAGTGTAACTTCAAGAGAGGCATAAAAAAAGTACATAGCACTACAAGAAAGGTATGGGAAAGCACAGAACATTCCCCAGGGTTATTTGACCATAGAACTCTTTCTTATGAAACATCTATGAACATTTCATGAAATACAGCCTGGGAAATGCTGCCCAAGTTTAATTTCCTCATTTTAAAAGTGAAGAAAAACATCTGTGAGAGGAATTTGTACAAATTACAAAGCAAGCCAGTGGCAGAAATAGAGCAATAAAATCAGAATTTCCTACATTCCCTATATTTTACTTAGGAAACATTAGAGGGATGAGGGGAAATTATGATTATACGCAGCACTATATGAGGTGAACTATGCATATAATGGCAAAAGCTGTAAGCAATCAAAGATAATCTACTTTCATTTTGATGTTAGTGCCAATTCTTGTAAAAATAAATAACAGAAAATGGCTTATCAACAATATAGAATTAGAGAAATTATAAGCAAGGGAACTATTTGTGTGCCCCTTCTGTGTGGTACTTCACTAATTATCATATTGAACCAATCTTCACAACCACTCTATGAAGAAGAGTATCAATTTGATGGCAAATAGCAGAAAACTCAACAAACAAGAAACCAACAAACAGTGGCTTTTAAATAGAGGTTCGTTTTCATCATGTTCAAGCCCCCCTGAAAGTAGACAGTGGGTACAGCCCGTAGAGGAAATCATTAAGGATTTAGGCTCTTGTTATCTTTATGCTCCTCCAGCCTTGGTGGACAGTCCTCAAGCTCATGGCCACTCACCAGTGCCTCACCACGAGGTATTTTGTCTGGGTTATGGTATTGATGAAGGGGGCTGGGAAGGGGTTGAAGATTCATTCCAGTAGAGTTAGTTCTTTATTGTCCGGAAAACAATGTCTTCACTGGAAGCTTCACCAAGTAGACTTCTGTTTATATCTCACTGGCCAGAACTATAAGGAATGCCACAAGAAACCCTGGAAAACTGAGTTGCATTTTCTTTTCTCCTAAAGCCAGACATGTTGTTGCCTCAAGTTGAATCAGGGAAGTGTTAATAAAGAGATAAGACAAAGGGCTAGTGATTAGGTGATTAGCTGAGTTGCCCATACAGGCCATATTATTGCTATTTTTGTATGAGGAGCTGAGAGTTGCGGAGGTGACATATTTGGTCAGTGTCACAGAGCTAATAGGTGGTTATCAAAGAATGAAGCCAGACTTGTCTGGGGTCTTAAAATTGATGTACATCCCTTCAGAGGACCACTCCCCTGGAAAAGGAACAGAGGCAACCAGAAACAACATTTAAATATAGTTATCATATAAAAGACTTACAGAATTTAGACAGAGAATATCTGTGGATGTGGCTTATAAAAGAAAAGCAGAGGTCTAAATGCCTGTTTGTTCAATTTACTCATCTCATAAAATAAACTCTAAGCCGGTGAATAAGCATTTTTTTCCCCCTAAAAGAATATATGTTGTTTGAGCTGCAATGAAAATCCACACTCCAAAAAAATTCTTCTGGCCACTCTGACATTTTCATTAAGGCTCTTTTCTCTTTCCTCTCCTTCTTCAACTCCCTGTCCAGATACACAGTCACTCCCCTTGACTCCCCTCATAGAAACTTTGTTATACAGCTTGTGTTCTAGAAATTTTCCAGGCTAATACCTTCTCATGGAGTCCAGGAGAAAATAGAGAAGATGCAAAAGTGACCCTTCGTCCTAGCTGCAGGAAAGCTCCATGTTGCTAGGAAACCATCAGTAGGTACTAACCATCCCTCACTTAATGAGGGTAGCTCCCACAGGATAATTCTTTTAATGGAAGAATCTAGACCATGAATTCACTTCCGACCTCCAGCTGGCTATGTCCACATACATGCTTACTTCTCCAACAGTAAGTAGCAAAAATGATTTAAAATAATTTTAGGGATGTGAAACTACACACATGAAGATGAGAGAAGTGTGACATAGAGCTATAGATTTAAAGGGATTCTTATTCTTCAAATACTTAGACCATTGCTGGGGAGGAGATCCCATTCTGCATGGGAGCAAACTAGAAACATATTTAATTCAGATTTGGGTTAAATATATGACAGAAAGACTATTGCTGAAGATTTCATATTTCAACAGAGACAGGCACACAGTTAGACAGAAGTAATTAAATATGACGCTGTCTGCATATGGCATATCATTACTTATGTCATTAACAAGGCACATTCTCTGAATTGATTTTCTTAAGGTTGTTTTTTTTTGTCACAGACATATGTTGTAAGTTGTTTGCTCAAGTCTAGCCTGAAGGTAGCTAAACTTAGAGGCCTAGAATTGTATCATTTCAAAGTGAGAGTAAAGATAACAGAAAATCATAAAGCAGTTTTAAAAGGAATGACTAATTCATTCATTGAATAATTATTTGCATGCCAAATATGTGGCAAGCTCTTTCAAGATGTTTGAACCGCAAGGTCTAACCTCGTGAAGCTTATATTATAGTGGAAGAAATAATTCATAAACAAGATAATTTATAAAAATATATACGTTGGATAATATATACCATGATGAGGAGAAAAATACAACCAGGAAGGAGGGTATGACATCTCAGGGCAGGTGCTGAAGGGTCAGTTTTGAAGTAGAATCTGACGGAAGTGAGGGTGCAAGGCATGCAGGTGTTCAAGGAAGAACATTCTGGGTGGAGTAAACAGCCGGGGAGAGTCTCTGTGGGAGGACTGCCCCTGTCATGTCCCCAGTGTAGCAAGGAGGCCAATAAAGCTGGAGTAGTGGTGATGGAGGGGAAAATAGTAAGGATTCAGTCCCAGTTACAGGGTGGGGTGGGGGGGTAGATGTGAGAAGCAGAAAGAGCCTGCAAGGCCTTGTAGTTCATAACAAGGACTTCTGCTTGTCTTCTGACAAACATGTTGTGAACAAGAGTCAGTAACTCACAGAATAATCGTGTGCTCTTCTCCATAGCCCAATCTCCTTTACAGTTGGGCTTCTGCCATGTGCCAAGCTTGGAGTAGAAGTGATGTTTGTCATTTCCAGTCCAGGACAGTGAAGAAACATTGCCCCTCCTCCATATTTCTTTGTTCTACTGCCATGACTTTCAAATTGAAGTGCTCCAAATGGAAATGGTAAGAACTGTCTGATCTACATCAGACTTCTCTTGAGAACAATACAAAGTTTTGCTTCCTTGTCCCACTGTTGTCATTAGGGCACATTTGTTTCCGCAGCAGAGCCTGACTCTGCCTGACTAACATGGTGGTGGTGCTGTGAGAAGAGTTAAGGGCAGAGGACTGACATTTCATGCCTTACATTCTAATGAGATGATTCTAAATGCCATGTTAAGAATAATCTATGAGTTTGGATTGGGGTGGGGGGAATGGATAAGGACAGGGATAAAGCAGGAGTCTACTGCATTTGTGCAGGAAGAAATAGCAATGGTTGTCACAGTGAGGGCTGTGAGGAGTGGTCAAATTCCAGGTGTCCTGCTGACCAACCGAAAGCAACGTGTGAAAGAGAAAACAGACATGGAGGTGTTTGATTGGAGCAAGTGTAAGGATGGAGTTTCCATTAACCAAGATAGAGAAGGCTGGAGAGAGAGGGGAAGACCAGGAACTCAATTTGAAGTTAGAGATGATTATTATACATTTAACCTAAAGATATGGAGTAGGCAGCTGGGTATAAACACCTCACGTTCAAGAGAGACAGTTTGTGGTACGTTTTTGAGTCAATAGCACATAGATTATTTTAGTCATGAGGACAGATAATGCAATATTTCCTAGGGAATGAGTATGATAGGAGAAAAAAAGAAACCTATAACTATGGTACTTAGTGAGTAAGAATAGAGTCCAGAAATGACTTCTAAGTCAATTTATGCTGATAAATGTCATCTAGAAAAAAGGTGACCATTGCTATGCTGAAAAATACCTTGGCAAATTCTTTTCCGTGATTTGAAGCAAGGAAACAGGATTTGTGGTTACAATGGATTTGGTGTAATCATTTTTTTCCTGTGAATTAAGACTGGTCTAAAAAGAAAGCTATGCAAAAGAAAAAATGCTTATACAAGACTAAAGTGTCTATGTGTGGAGAAAAAATGAAAGTGGTATCTGCACATGAAAAGCAGCTGTTACTGATTGGTGGAGAAAGTAAGTAGGTATTAACATGACACCGTCCATCACTGTCAGGCATCTTGGCAGTTGACTGAAGACTGTTGGCCACTTTGCTCATGGGCTGGTCACACCGTAGTGTGACGAGAAAGACCAAAAGGCTATTTCCTAGTTCGGCCTCTAGGGGGGAATAGGGGATGTCTCCACTCTGACGTGGTTCTATTTGCACTTGTACCTACCACCCTTTCTCCCCTGGTGAAGGATCTGAGGGGCTATTAAACATGATTGTGTGTGTATGTGATTTGCAGTTGTGTATTTTCAGGATAAGCTAAGTGCTCTAACAAACAAGTTTATGGCCTTAGTAGCCAAACACCATAAAAGCTTCATTTTTTTAAATCCTATTACAATCTAATTAGATGTTTGGTGAATGGCCTCCCACCTAGTGGTTCCAACACAAAACTCCGCCATTTTCTAGGACCTGAGTTTTCCAACCTGATCTTCTACATTCAGGCAAAGAAAAAGAGAACAGAATAAATGTGGGACATTTCACAGGAGTTTTTAAGGTGTGAGACCTGGAAGTGACATTTATTATTTCCATCTACATTTCACTGGACTTAACTTGGCCCATGGCCATGCCTAGCTTCAAGGGCAGCTGGAAGACCCCCGTGTTCAGGAGGAGGAATGGGTTGGGTGAGTGTCTAACTGTTCTCTGCCACTGTGTGAAAAGCTGCCTTATTATCTGCAGTCTTACCCAGATCTTAGGGAGATTGACAGGTCTGAACTTATAAATTCAAACTTGTGACAAAACAGACTGAGAACAGAAGGCTCATTGAATTCAAGGTTATTCATTTCCATTTCCACCAGCCTTAGGACTGAAATCATTTCTCTTTAGGATACGATCTCAGAACTAATCCAGAACTTTATCAACCAATTATTATTAAATAATTAAACAGAGTTATTGAGTTTCTCTGACCAGACACAGTTCTCTGCACTGAATAGCTATAAAGATGAATAAGAAATGGTCTCTGTCTTCAATGAGCTCACAGCTGAGTAGAGGAAACACACATACAAAATGATATTATAGGTACCAGAGGAAGGCATGAAAATTAATTCCAGTTGGCATGGCAGAGTTGGGGACAGAGCTGTGGGAAGACATGAAAAAGGAGATGGTGCTTAAAATGTAAGGCATTAGATGCAAGAGACTTCTGCAGGTAGAGCAGAAACTGAAGAGAATGACAGAAGAAGAAAATCACAGCCTCCACCAGCGCTGAGCTCCAAGGGAGCAGCCAAAGCAGCAGGTTATTGCGAGACTGTGAAGTCTTAGATGCTGGACTAAAGAATTTGGACTTTGTCCCTTAAGCCAAGAGATGAGCAAGAGTGACAAGATTCAATTCACGTCTTAGAAGGACGGTTTAGGCAGAGAGACTATGGATTAAAGCTGGGAGGGACCAAGACAGCTAGCAGTTAGGGGGCTATTGCAATCACACACATAAGAATGGAGAGAAGATGGTTTCATAAGTAAACCTTCTACTTTGAAACGTAAAATCAAGAGGCCTTAGCAACCTCAAAGGGAGGAGGGAAGAGAGAAAAGTTTCCATAAAACCTAATGCTTGTTTCCCTAATTATTGGCTTGATGCCTGAAACATAGCAAGTATTGCTTTGTTGCTTCTGCCCAAGGGAAGTGGTTTTAGAAGATTTAGAAGGTTTTTAGATATAAAATAAATTTCTTTCTCAAAAGCTCTCTAATCCTGGAAATTTGTTTAATAAGGATTAAAAACCTTTCATTATAACCCACTTTATTGTTGAGGCTATGGGGAAATGGGCACTCTCAAACATCACCAGTGGGAGTATGAATGGGTACAAATCCAACTGTGGGTGATTTGGCAATATATATCAAAATAACAAATGCATACACTCTTGGATCTAGACAGTCCATTTCTGGGAAATTTTCCTACAGATATATTTGTGCATGTTCAAAATGGGTTATGAAAGAGTTCTTCATTGCAGCCTTATTTTAAACAGCAAAAGAATAAAGCAATTCAATGTTTCTAAATAAAAAACTAAATAATTTATGATGCACCCATAAAATGAAATTCTATTTGAATGTAAAAATAAAAACAATGAGTATACTTTCTTTACACTGATAAAGATCTTCAAGATGCATTAAATGAAGAAAGTAAAATGTGAACAATGTACAAAATATGCAACATTTTGACTAAAGGAAGGAATCAGAAATTATAGTTATTTTTATTTTTATATGCATAAAAATTCTGAAATGATACAAAAAGAAGGTCTTAAATTATATGAATGTATCACCTACTGAAAAAAGATTGAATTGAAAAACAGCATCTCTTTTCTACAGTTGCTTAAAAGATAAACATTTCCCCTACCCCATCTTTATTTTTGTCCCCTGCCCCAGGTAACACACTCACTTGAATTTGCATCAAGATGCACATATGTAAGAAAACAATCCTATTTACTACAATAACAAATAAATAAATAAAGTACCTAGGAATGAATTTAACCAAGGAGGTAAAAGGCCTGTACTTGGAAAACAACAGGACACTGAAGAAACTGAGGAAGATACAAATAAGTGGATGCATATACTGTGTTTATGTATTGGAAGAATTGACATCATCAAAATGTCTATACTGCCTAAAACAATCTATAGATTCAATGCAATTCTTATTAAGATACCAGTGGCATATTTCTCAGATCTAGAATAAATATTCCAAAAGTATATATGAAACCAAAGAAGACCCCAGCTAGCCTCAGTAATCTTGAGAAAAAAGAACCAAGTTGGAGGGATCACAATACCTGACATCAAATTATATTACAAGGCCATTGTAATAGAAGAACAGGCACATAGATCAATGGAACAGAATAGAAAGCCCAGAAGTAAATCCATACCTTTATAGTCAATTAATATTTGACAAAGGAGGCAAGAGGATACAATTGAGTAAATACAGTCTTTTTAATAAATGGTGTTGGGAGAACAGGACTGGTATATGCAAAAAAAAAAAAAAAAAGAAAGAAAGAAAGAAAGAAACTAGACCACTATCTTATTCCATATACCAGAATAAACTCAAAATGGATAAAAATCTTAAATATAAATCATGATACCCTAAGAATTCTAGAGGAAAACATAGAGAGTAAAATTTCAGATATCTCATGTAGCAATATTTTTGCCAATATATCTCCTGGGGCAAGAGGAATAAAGGAAAAAATAAACAAATGGGACTGCATCAAATTAAAAGCTTCTGTACTATCATCAAAAAGCTAAAGGAACTATCAAAATGAAAATGAAACCAACTGTATGGGAGAACATATTTGCCAATGATACATCGGGCAAGGGCTTAATCTCCAAAATATATGAAGAACTTAATATGCTCAACACCAGGAAGACAAATAATCCGATTAGAAAATGGGCAAAGGACCTGAATAGACACTTCTCCAAGGAGGACATGCAGATGGCCCATAGACAAAAAATGCTCAACAACACTAATCAACAGAAAGATGCAAATTAAAACCACAATGAGATATCACCTCACACCTATCAGAATAGCTATCATCAGTAAATGGGCCAATAACAAGTGCTGGTGAGGATGTGGTGAAGAGGAAACCCTCACACAGTTGGTAGGAATGCAGACTGGTGCAGCCACTATGGAAAACAGTATGGAATTTCCTCAAAAAACTGAAAATGGAACTGCCTTTTGCTCCAGTGATTCCACTGCTGGGAATATAACTGAAGAATCCCGAAACTCCAATTCAAAAGAATTTATGCTCCCACATATTCACAGCAGAGCTATTTACAATAGCCGAGATTTGTAAATAACCTAAGTTCCCACAAGTATATGAGTGGATGAAAGAAAAATATGTGGTACATCTATACAATGTAATACTATGCAGAAGAAAGAAAGAAAGAAAGAATTCCTACATTTTGTGACAGCATGGATGGAAATGGAGACTATTATGCTAAGTGAAATAAGCCAGTCAGTGAAAGACAAATAGCATATGATATTATTTATAGGAATCTAATGAGCAAAATTGGACTAGAAGCATAGTATCATGGAACAGACTGACAGCTGTAAGATGGGAAAGAAGAGGTGGAAACTGATCAAAAGAAGGTGAACGAATTAATCAAAGAATACCTATGAAGGACCCACAGACACAGACAATGCTGAAAGGACTGATTATGGAAATAGGGGCATGGGTTGGATGGTAGGGGGCAAAGGGGAAAAAAGTGGAACAACTGTAATAGCATAGACAGTAAAACATATAAAAAATAAAAAGATGCACATATACAGAAATACAAAGAATTGTAAGAAAATATTATGAATAACTATATTCCAACAAATTGGACAAAATGGATAAATTCCTAGAAACAAACAATCTTCCAAAACTGAATCAGAAAGAACCAGAAGATCTAAATTGGCTGATTACAACTAATGAAATTTAAACTAATCAAAAAGCTTCCAGTAAACAGAAGTCCTAGACTGGATGGCTTCATGGGAGAACTTTACCAAAGATTCAAAAAGGGCATAACATCTACCCTTCTCAAACTATTCAAAAAAATTCGAGAGAAGAGAACACTCAAAGTTCATTTTACGAGGCCAGCATTATGCTAATTCCAAAACCAGATAAAGAAACTACAAAGAAAAAACAATAGGCCAGTATCCCTGAAGAACATAGATGCAAAAATCCTCAACAAAATATAAGCAAACTGGATCCAACAATACAGTGAAAAGATCATACACCATGATCAATGGGATTTATTCTGGGGATACAACGTTGGTACAGTATTCGCAAACCAATAAATGTGATACACTACATAAACAAAATGAAAGATAAAAACCACATGATCATGCCAAGAGATGCTGAAAAAGTATTTGATAAAATCCAGCACCCATTTATGATAAAAACAATGTGCAAATGGGAACTTACCTCAACATAATAAAGGCATGACAAACCACAGCCAACATCATACTTAATGGGCAAAACATTAAAAGTGCTTCGCTTAAGATAAGAATTAACATAGGGATGTCCATTTTCATCACTCTTATTCAACATAATATTGAAAGTCCTAGCCACAGTAGTCAGACAAGAAGAAAAAATGAGAGGCTTCCAAATCAGAAAGAAAGAAGTAAAGCTGTCACTATAGACATATGACATGATACTGTATATAGAAAACCCTAAAGACTCCACCAAAACCTACTAGAACTTATAAATGAATTCAGTAAAGTAGCAGGATACATAATTAATACTCAGAAATTGTTGGCATTTTTTATAAACCAATAATGAATTATTAGAAAGAGAAACTAATAAAACAATCTTACTTACAATTGCAACAAAAAATAAGGGAACTAAAAATAAATTTAACCAAGGAATGAAAAGATCTGTACTCAGAAAATAATAAGATACTGAAGAAAGAAATTGAGAAAAATACTGACAAGCAGAAGTATATGCCATGTTCATGGATAGGAAGAATTAACATCATTAAAATATCCATACTACCCAAATAATCTATAGATTTAACATAATTCCAATCAAAATACCAATGGTATATTTCACAGAACAAGAACAGATATTTCAAAATTTTATATGTAACCACAAAAGACCCCAAATAGCCTCTCCTTTCTTGAGAAAGAATAACAAAGTTGAAGGAATCATGCTTATCTGATATTAAACTATACTACAAGGCCATAGTAATCAACACAGCACTGTGCTGACATAAAAGCAGACACATAGATCAATGGAACAGATTAGAGAACCCAGAAACCCATACCTTTATGGTCAGTTAATATTTGACAAAGGAGGCAAGGACATACAATGTGGTGAAGATAGTCTATTCAATGAATGGTGTTGGAATATTTAGGCAGATCAATGCGAAGAAAGGAAACTAGACCACCTTCTTACCCCATATACAAGAATAAACTCAAAATGGATTGAAGACTTAACTGTAAGACTCAAAACCATAAAACTACTAGAAGAAAACATAGGCAATAAATTCTCTGACATTTCTCATAGCAACACTTTTTTCTGATATATTTTTTCAGGCAAAAATAAAGTAAAATAATAAAATAAAATAATCAATGGTACTACATTAAACTAAAAAGAGTTCACACAGAACAGGAAACCATCAACAAAATGAAAAGGAGAACATATTTGCCAATGATACATCTGATAAGGGGTTAATATCCAAAATATATAAAGAACTCAGCACCACAAAAACAAACAATCCAATTAAAAAATGGGTAAGGGATCTGAATAGACACTTCTCCGAAGAGGACATACAGATGGCCAAATAGACATATAAAAAGATGATCAGCATCACTAATCATCAAAGAAATGCAAATTAAAACCATAATGTAATACCATCTCACACCTGTCAGAATGGCTCTCATCAATAAAAGGACAAATAACAAGTGTTGTCAAGGCTGTGGAGAAAAGGGAACCCTCATTCACTGTTGGTGGGGATGCAAAGTGGTGCAGCCACTGTGGAAAACAGTATGGAATTCTCTCGAAAAATTGAAAGTGGAACTTCCTTTTGACCCAGCAATTCCACTTCTGGGAACTTATCCAAAGAAACTCGAAACACTAATTCAAAAGAATATCTGCAGCCCCGTGTTCATTGTGGCGTTATTTATAATTGCCAAGATTTGGAAGCAGCCCAACTGTCCATCAGTAGATGAGTGGACAAAACAACTATGGGGCATTTACACAGCAAAATGCTACTCAGTTGAAGAAAATTTTACCCTTTGCAACAGGATGAATCAACCTGGAAAGCATTATGCTAAGTGAAATATGCCAGTCAGAGAAAAGACAAATACCATATGATTTCACTTACATGTCGAATCTAATGAACAAAATAAACTAACAAGACAGAAACAGACTCATGGATACAGAGAACAGGCAGACAGCTGTCAGAGAAGGGAGAGGATCGGGGGCTGGATAAAAAAGGTGAAGGGATTAAGGAAAAAAACCTCATAAACAGAGAAAATAGTATGGTGACTATTGTAGGGAAAGGGGTTGGGGTCGGGTGGCCGAGGGATGAATGGTGATGGAAGGGAGCTTGACCTTTGGTGGTGAACACCCCGTACAATATACAGATGATGTGTTGTAGAATTGTACACTTGAAATATAATGTTATTAACCATCATAACCCCAATAAATTTAATAAAAATATATTTTTAAAATTCATATAATATCAGATCCTTTCATCAGAGCAGTCTTTGAGAGAAAGTGAAGAGAGAGAGAGCAGAGATTACAGGTCTTGAGAATTCTGGATGCCTGGTAAAGCGAGATAAGGGGGTGCCATACTAGAAATAAAAGTGCATGAAAGAAAGCGAGGCACAGGCTTCAATATTATAAATCTTACCTTCTTTATAATATTTAAGCATATTTAAAACACATGCATGATTTGTGGACTATTCCTCATAAAGATGCTGTTTCTATAGGGCCTTTCCAATAGCCATGGCATGACCATTAGTTAATTAGAAGTATAAGCAGAGTTTCTAGAACTGAAATATTAATAAACCTGAGGTTTGTGGTTCCTAGAAATTTTTCTCTAGGTGTTTCATGAAAAATGAATCACTCTTAAAAGTAAGAGTAAATTTATCTGGACCCTCTGGCAATTTACCAACCTTCAAATCAGGTCTTCATCTGAAGAATATTGATAGACCTGTCTATTTGAATGTTGGTGTTTGGCCAGTATCTGTGGACTGAAGAAAATTAACTGTTGCCACACAACCAGCATAATTCTCCCGGAAAAAACATGACCAATCAGAGTAATAGATTATTCACATAACCTATTTTATATCACTTAATATTCTTGAAGAGTCCTCCATGATCCTAGAAGTTTATCTTCAACAGAATTTTTGGAGCCAGATTCCATATCAACGACTCCATAAAAATGCTCATCCCCCCAAAAGCTAAGTTGCTCACTTTGTTCACCAACAAACTTTCTAAGTGGCTGAATGGCATGCAACCAGAAACGGAGTTGGAAACAGTAAGTAAATGCATAGTCTCTATACAACACTCAGGGAATCTTTGGAGAGCAATATGAAAGACACTCACTGATACTCTTGGATCAAAGTCAACATCGTAGTACAATGAGCTCCTGGTTTCAATTACACAACCCAACTTTTCCATCACCACAACCAACCATTCTGGAGTTAAGAAGAAAGATTTTCCCATTTGCCCTCCAGCATAAATTCTTCCTTTCCTACTGTCAGTAAGACCTCTTATTATAAGCATTTTTTTTCTACCACAAAACTCTCTGACATTGCTCACGAGTTTTTGGAGGACATGCTTGTCACCTCACAGAAGGGGAAAAGCTGGTATTACCTGCCCTCAGCCCACGCCCTCAGACCAGGGAGAAAAAGACACAGTGAATATCATTTCCACGGGTGGCCTGAAAAAACCCACTAGCCTCAACTGATGATGCTGCACTCGAAATTATGGCATATTTTGAAGCCTCCAAGTTTTCATTCTCTGCTTCTGCATGGAAGCCTCCCACCGCCCATCTGTCTGCACTTCAGCCTTTGCTACTAATGCGGAGGAATTGTTGACCTTGGTCAGAGAAGGTCTTGACATTATTATTCTTTGCTAAGAGAAAGTAGACTCTGATCCTGACAAAGGGCAGAGGATGAGAGATTAGCAGAGCTTCTGGGTTGTTGGGTCTCTCTTCTCTGTGTTCCAGACACTTGTACCCACTCAAAACAACACCTCTAGGTAATATTCCCAAGAAGATTCATTAAATGTGATATTTTTTCTGTTGCTAACCATTGTGTAGGTTCAGAAATCTCTTTTTTAATCTCTCCAGTTGAATAGAATCTCTCACTCTTTCATGCTGTCTCCTCATAGCATTTTTTTTACTCTGCCTTATAAAATGATTATATTCCAACCAGTGTGGTCCACTGGATGGCATTCTTCTCACAGATACAAACCACACCTTATTCCCCTGTAGCCATCAGAGGCCCCCAACACAGCCATGGAATTTAGTGATCAATAGGTTCTCATGAAATAGCAGCTCATATTTTCGAAGACATGCATCAGGAATCATTCCTCTGATATCAGTATTTAGCGCTATGCAAGAACTTGGAGATAATTAAACCTTATAAAATTCCTTTAGTTTTGACTCAGGTATTTTTAGCTATATTGCAAATATCCACCACTAATGCCAATGCTTTTGTCGCTTTAAATGCTATTACATTTTATCTGTCACATTTATTCATAATATCGGGACTATTTGACACTTTTTTAAAAATGAAAACCTCTAGATTGGCAGATGGTCCTCACTCTGTTAGTTTATTTGGCTGAGAAAGAAAAGCTAAAATGTCTTGCCTTGACTTAAGGCTATCACAGCTGCACCCGTGGCTCTTGCTCTTAGGGAGTCACTCAATCAAAATATAAAGCTGGTTTTACAAAAGGTATTCGGGCTAGAAACTGACCTGAAGAAAATGATCGGCAAAAGCATGGACTAGAGAATGAATTTTTATTTTAGGCCAACCATTCATCTGGCCAGTTTTGACTGAGCACCTGTTATATCCAAGAACTGTCCTTGCCTCTGTGGAGTATTCTATATGTCGACCGTGACCAACCTTAATAAAACATTGAGATAAAAGACATTCTTTTAACTACTCACTATTAATGGCTTGAGGGGCTAACCAGCCCTCTCCATTCAGTCCATAAAACTCCCTGGCAGGAACTCACAGCCTGCTGCCCACTCTTGGCCTGAACGCTCAGCTCTTCTGTTCCAGTCGGTACGTGACAAGCTTTCCAAGACTCAGTTGTGTCTGTTCCCAAACCCAGTGTTGTACAATTTATTGTAATTAAATACCTTTTGTACATATTACAAAATTTTATAAAATAAGAGTATGAAGACTTGTTTCTATGAAAACTATATAAATGAAATAAAGACAAGTTACTAAAAAAGTTTATGATATTAAGTGTGGGCACAGCAACTATGAAAGATTGAGTACCAAAACATAAACTAGAAAAGATTCTGCCTTTAGATTTCCTCCCGAATGTCCTTTAGTTCTCTTTATTTAAAAACAACAACAACGACAAAAAACCCTAGAAAATGTACATACCACATTTTGTGTGATCATTCAAGAAAGATGATGAAAGAGTTTAGTAAGTAGACCTAGACTCAAAAAAAAAAAAGCTTATTTCTCCATCATAAGTTTGGGAAATAGATGTATATTTATGTTTTAACTTAAAATAAAATATTTAAATATATGTTTTATTTCTCCCCTCTAATTCACTGCTTTAAAAGACTTGATTAGCCAACTACCAGTCCTGGACAATTCAGACGAAAGCATAAAGTGCTTATGACATCTGTCATTGAGGCTCAACTAACTATTGTTCTTTTCTGGCCACTCCACCCAAAGAACAAGTAGACATTCAAAGACTGGGGTGGGGCGGGGGGGAAGCTTGCCTGTAGATTAATAAGGAACAAGTGAAAAACTAGTTATAACATTTAGCTAATATTTTAAGCACACAGTCACTTAAACCTGTTGACAGTTTCCATAAAATGTTAACCATACGTATCTATTTTTACCATAGCCTTACCTGTTTAGAACTCAATACAGTGCAAGTGCAAGAAAGAGTTTATAGAGCTTCATGAGCTCCTGAATTGGCCACGAGGACAGAACTCTAACCAAATTTTATAATAATTTCCATAATCAGGCAGGGAGAACTCTAGAACTCTGTGTTGCTGTTCTCAAGGATTGCATTCTTGGGATCACTAAATGTTATCTCTAAAAATGTTGTGAATTTTTCATGATGAAATGTAGAAATGGAAACATACAATTTGTGAAATTTTTACTAATAACTATTCAGAGCTGATAGAACTGTACATATAATGCTGGGTAGAGCTAATGAACACTGAATTAAAGTTGTGGTACATGCTATAAAGAAAATGTATGGTGAAAAGATGCCTCTACAGGAAGGTTCACGCTGGTCAGGGTGTCCAGGGAAGGCTTCCTGGAAGAGGTGGTATTATATTATGGCTGGAAAAATGAGTAGGAGCCCGCCAAGCCATGTGGGAAAGACCAGGGGTTGGAGAAGGGCAGCTCAGGTGAAAGGAATAGCATGTGCAATAGTCCTGAGGCAAGAAGAAACTGACATTTTAAAGAAACTAAATAGTCTGTGTGAGTCCAGATTTACTGAAACAGAAGGGGAACACTGAAAGGTGAAGACAATGGAATGAAACAGAAGGAGGATGGGTGGTATAAGAGGCAGAGGGAGATAAGGAGGATGAGGAAGCAGGACATGCTCCTTAGTTCATATAAACTGCAGCCAGGTTCCCTTCCAGGTACTTAAGAATCCAGATAGTCATGCAGTAAAACCAAACTGAGGTCTGGTGAACTACTTCCTCTCTTCTTTCATAAACTAAATCAATTTAGTCCTATTTTCTGGATTACCACAGTGATTGTGTGACAGGCCACATACAGCCACCCTGCGGTCAGATTTTTCCTATAGGTACCACATTGTAATCCAAGCCTCCCACCTTCTACCCACGCAAATAAGACCACTCCTTTCAACTACTTTAGGAACCGTCTCGGCCCTACACAGCGCCTGCCTTTGTAAAGCCCTCCCCACTTCTCTCCCCAGCTCTACTCCCTACTCCCACTACTGCCTGGCCCTCCTAACATTCCACCCCACGAAACGATTACCCAGGCCCCCAGCCAGGAAAAGTTGTCAAGCCCGGTCCTCTGCAACTTCACAGCACATTTGTTTTTTAATACCAGAAGAGGATTCATCTTGGCCAATGGGAAACAAATGAATATGCAGCGATTTGCCACTTGCTGTAAAGCATTACCAGCAGTTCCCACTGCTATGCTCTCTCTTGTTTTTATCGTCACTTAAAAAGGTGCAGTTCACGGGGGACATTTTTTCCCCTGGCTAAAATGGAAAGGAGAAGCAAGCAGCCCTCCGAAGAGGCACAAAGCTCTTCTGAGAATGTCTAGCAGACAGAGCCTCTTACAGTAACACTTTATTTTAATGGCCCTTTATTGCAGAATGGATGATGGAACTCCCACTGAAGCCCTCAGGGCAGCCTCATTCAACCTAAATAAAAATGACTACATTGTCAGAGATAGGTCACAATCAAGACACCCACCTCAGAGGCTGCCCCAGGGAAGGGAGGGGACAAGAGAAACACCCTCCGTAGGCTTCCTTCTAAATCCCCTCCTCATCCCCGCACCCTCTGATCCACCCCTCCATTTCCTTATTTACATGAGCATCCCTCTACAGCTCGGGAATTATTCCTCTGCAGAGACACCACAGGTATCAGCTTTCTGAGAATTGGATTGTTCTTCCCAGAAACCAGCTGGAGCCTAGGTGGTTTGAATGCTGTCTTGTGGGTGAGCCAAGGAGACGGGGCAGGCGCTCATGACTAACCAGCGTGACACAGCTCACAGAAGCGCCCACATCCACTCATCACCAGCAGCAGATTGAAGGGAACGTTGTAAGAAGTTTACAAGCTGCTGGGAAATTGTGGGTTTGCAAAGTGTTCTTTAAACCTTTTGAAATTCAAATTCCATTTCAGCAGAGATGTTGGAATGGTATCCAGAGGAATGGACAAAGGACCGAGCGTTTGCGCATTCATCGCAGCCTGCGCCCCCGCCCACCACCTTGCTCTTCGAATGGACAGTTGGTTGAGTCGCTAAAGGCCCACCAAGGGGCGGGAGTGGGAGGCAGTTACGGGGGCAGGGAGAACTGACATTAGAAACAGCCTGGCTGAGAGTCTGCTGTCGCATGGCTGGGGGGCGGTGCCAGGCTGCTCGGTAGCCAGAGCCAAGAACAAATGTGGGTAATGTTAACACTGTTTTATTAAAGCCAGGGAAGTGTAAGGAGCAGCGTGGTGCAGTGATGACACGGAACCACGTGGAGGCGCGCTGCCGGCCTTCCTCCGTGGGTAGCACTGTTCTACCTGCTGGCATCGTAATATCTTGCATCCTGATCGGGATAATACTAAGGAATGATAAGGCAGTGAATGTGACCAAGCAGGACTTTGAGAAAGTCACAAGGTAAAAATATCCAGTTAGCCCAAATAAACAGGAGATCAGAGGTCAAGCTGTTAAAGGAAACAGGCAAAGTGGTCAGTTTGAGGAATATGTCTGTATATCACTGAGGACCTGGGACCTGGGACCTGGGACCACATAGCTCAAGGTTCACAGCCTTCCCCTGACATTTGCTATTTTGCGGGACATTCAGTGTGTTATTTCTCTATTAAATGAAATCAATGGTAGCATCTAGCTCATAAGGTTGCCTATATTGAATGGGATGATCCACGAAAGTGCTTAAGCCAGGGCCTATTATATTGTAACACTTAAAATTGTATCCATCATTTCTGTGTGTGCTAAGGGCAGCCTGACACCACCACCACCCCCTAAATGCATTGGTTTCCATAAGCTTCTATTCTCACTCGTCTGTGATGTTCTGAATGTACCAGTTAGCATTTCCATGCACCTGCAATGATTACATAAATTCCTTAATCCCTGTCTTCATTGATTTTTGCCGTTTAATTTATCATCCTCCAAATCCTTCTCAGGCTGGCTGTCACTCGATATTAGATGCTGATTGGAGAGAAAGGGGCTACTCCAGATAAACTGGTATTTGCCTGAGATAAACAACTAAGGCCATCTGTAATGATGGATGAATCGTCTGGGTGTGAGTCTGGTCAAATACGCAGTTTCAAGATAAGAGGGAAACACACCAGATCCAGTCTTATCCTGTCTCTAATTAAGCAGCAGAAAGGGAAAGACCTGCCGCTGATGGAGAAATATGATGTCTGTTATTAGAAGAGGAGGAAGAAATGGGAGGATGGTCTCTAACCCCCACAGACATTGAGGTCCTGTTCCGGAAAGAGCTCTGCTGTGCAGCCCGTGGGAAATAACAAGGTACCACGCAGCCCTGCTTTCTCCCACAGCCAAAATTACTCAAATAAAAGTCACACTCTTTAGTTCTAACCTAAGAGAAAAGTCAATTACGAACATGAAGAATTATTTCAAAAAACTGCATAATTATTTCACACACTCCTCTAAATAACTCAAGTTGTTGTTTTTTTTTTTAAAGCTAAAACGTACCGAACAGTATTTTACTCTAATAAAACCCAAGTGTTTTACTGCTAACTTAGAACTCACTTGCCTGATTTGGCCTAGCAGTCTCTAGAATAGATCGATGCTGGATGTCATCATATGGAGCCCTTTATCAAAGTCCTAACCAATTTACCACGTTTAGATCTCCCTCCTCAGGACTGGAGTACCTAAATCTCCTTTCATTGCCCATCTTGGGAATGGTTACCCTCATCTCATTGGCAGGAACTGTATTTCCGAAGAGCAAGTTAGAAAGGCAGAGAGAGGGGGGAATTAGACCAAATGCCCCATTCTTAATCCAGGGCTCCTTCCTATCACAATACGTGGAACACTGGCTGTCACTCCACCTCCAGATACCCCAGTGCTCCCCTGTGGACCAATGAGTAGGGATGAGGTGAGAGATCTGAACTCAGCTCTAGGGAAATCTGTGAGTGTGTGAGAGTGAGGGGGGTCGAAACAGATTTGGGAAATAGGAAATGTAATTATGAGGATGGGGGTCCACGCCCACTCTGCCTTGTCAACTGGGCCTGGATGATCGGGTTGTTCGCCTCTTGGACCTGTCTCCTCCTCCTGCTCCTCCTCCTCCCCAGCCCCCAGTGCTGTGCCGCCACAGGTAGAACTTGGCCGTCGCTCCTCCGCCACCCTCTCCTCTTCAGTTCACGCACGCCTTTCCCTCTGCTCGGGAAGACCCTGTTCCCTCTCCTCACCTGGGAAACTCCTGCTGATCCTTCCAATCTCGGCTGAGACATCTCTAACTTCAAGAAGCTTCCCAGTCCTAAGTGGCATTAGTTAAGTTAAGTGGCATTAGTTACCTTTCTCCTGTGATTCTCTGGCAACGTATGCATCTGCTATCTCAGCATCCGTTATAAATCTTATTAACACTCTCGTTACAAGACATGGAGATCAGCTGGAGGGAATGAAAGGATGTGTACATGTGGTGGAATTGAAGTCAGGGCGGGATGGAAATCAGATCTTAGCAAAGGACTAGAACCGGAGATTGAAAGTTGATAGGATTCTTTCCCCCTCAGGTTTTGGTTAACTTCTGCCTGTCTTCTTCCTTCCTGTCAGTTTCTACAAACCAGCCTTCTCAGCACCCTAGTCATATGGCAAGCCACAGCCCTAACCACATACAGAAAGCTAACTGTCCCTGAATGGCAATCCCAAGTTTCAGCCCTAACGACAGAGGCTCTGACTAAAATAGGCACCTAATGGAGGGCCCATTCCAGAGAAGAGAGCAATAGCTGTGGGATGAGCTGCTACCCTACAGATATACAGTTCTATACTGTTTATAATTGCTTCCTTGCTGTCTGTATCCTTAGTCATCAGTAACTTTGTAAAAGTAGGTCCATTCACTATGCCTGTCTTAGTCACCATCGCATCCTTATGAAACTGTGCCAGACACATAAAGATGCTCAATGTGTAATACAAAAGAAACACCCGTGCAATTCCTTCCATGTCAGTGGCTTTCTTTTTCCTATGTCCCAAACTCATTTCAAACCCCCACTCACATACACACACATACAACACACACTAGCTCTATCATTACTACCTACTTCAGATGGTATATCTGTATTTCTTGTATATTTTAACCTCAATAAAATCTCCCCTTATTTTCCACAAACACCCTCAGGAACTTTACACTTTATATATCTCTCCACCTGAAACAGCAATAAGAATTACAAATTATATATATCTTTCTATGTTGCAGGCACAGCAATAAGCATACAACATACTTTTTTGTCTAATCTTATAACACTCAATATTTTCTTCAGTTAAAGTTCAGAAATAACTGAGTAACTTGTTCAAGGTCACAACTAATAAATAACCTTAGTCCATCTGAGTCTGAAACTTGGTATCTTTCTACTTTCTAATCTTTCCATTCATTCAACCTACCAGGCTAAAAGTTTCTCAAATCTAGTAATCATTCCTAAATTTATTTCTATATCCCAAGAATCTAGCATATTTTACATTTCACATAAACATATTGAATATGCTCAGTTCATATTTTTGAGGAGTGAATAAATGGGTACCAGGATTCTTTGGGGGTGAAAAGATGTGTTCACCATGGGAAACGGTTTTCTCTAGCCTAGCAACTTTATAGTCTTTATGTGTCAACAAAATAATTAGCTCAGCTGAAAACAATTATATTAGTGGTTTTACAAAGTTAACATAGCCTGAAGACCAGCTTTGATCAGATGAAACCTCTCTAAGAAAACATATGAAATCTGTATTCAATATGAAACAAATAATAAAAATAAAACAGCGGCTATTTAACTCTGGAGAACAACCAAGGTATCGAGGACTTTCAGAGCAGAGATATAAAAGGAACAGAATCTCAGAGAAGGGCGCGTAACACAGTGTGCAGCCTCTGCTCTTTAAATATTAGATGAATTCTAGGACCTTGGAAGCAAGGGACCAATAAATTAAGGCGAATGCAGCTAGTAAGGGGCTAAAAGGAATAGGCCGAACACAGTGGACTTTGAGAGCAGTGAAATTATTCTGTATGATCCTGCACTGCTGGGTTCCTGTCAGTACACATTATCCAAACCCACAGAATGCACAACATCAAGAGTGTACCCTGGTGTAAGCTATGAACTTTGGATGGCAATGACGTGTCAGTTGTATCAAATGCACTAGTCTCGTGCAGCTTCATGGTGAGAGAGGATGGTTTTGTGGTGGGACGTGGAGTGTGTGAGAACTCTCTGTGCTTCCTACTCAATTTTACTATGAACCTACAACAGCTCTAAAAAGCCAACTTTATAAATAATAACAGTTTTTAAACACTAAGAAGAGTTTTTAACTGTCCCACAGAGCCAGGGAGAAATAAATTAGCATTCAGGACCTGCCAAGAGGAAAGGACTCTGGTTAACATTTCAGATTTTTAGTTGAGATTTTTGAATAGCAACACCCTAAAAGCCAGGGGAAACCGAAATGGATATTCCCTCACAAAACTTGAACCTCAGTCTCAAAATGTCTCAATATTTAATTGGATCAGGATGATCTACCTGTAAGAGCACAAAAATAGATGATATATTGGACATATTCACTACAGTAGTGGAAGAGGATCATGTCTGTGAGTAAAGCCTGTGAAACAGAGTAAGAGAAGGCAGGGTGAAGTCTTCAGAAGTCAACGCAGAGGGAGGAAGGAAGATCTTCAAGGCAGGGTCTTCAGACTATGGTGGGGCTCTGAGAAGGTCTCGGTCAGTCCATGGTGGAGCCCCCATGCCGGTATTGCCCATGGAGAAGTCCCACATTGAGCAGAAGTGCTCTGTCTTGATGCCAGTCCCCTCCCTCTATGCCCCAACCGTGACTGGAAGCTGCCCACAGACACCACGCCCCAGGTGGGAATGCTGCAGCAGGCCCCGAAGGCACTGGAGCCGGAGGCTGTGGGCTACTTGCAGCCCTCCAGTATGACACTCATGCCTCCATGGCTGTCCTACAGTAGAACACCATGAAACCACTGCTAAAATGTACCAGAAATACCGTACAACAACATGGAAAGACCTTACAAACATTAACCTAATATTCACCCAAAAAACCCAGGCCCAAAAAAACACATGCTGAGTAATTCCATGTATACAGAACTCCAAAGAGTCAAAAATAATCTACAGTGGTAGATGGCCGAAGAGTGGTTTCCTTTGAGCAAGGGCCTAATGACCGGGAAGCAGCATTCAGGGGGCTGCTGAGGCTTACGCAACATGGTCCGGGGGGTGGTTATACATGTGCTCGCTTTGTAAAAATTTATTGAGCTATACACCATGATTTGTGCCCCTTTCTCTATGCATGTCGCACATCAGGGAAAAACAAGTTACTTTTTTAAAAAATCAGTATGCCCAGATAAATGTATTAACAGAAATAGATGCAATATAAATCCAGGAAACAAGAACCAAGAGAATAATGGCTCTGCAGAAGGGAGTGAAATATGAAGAGGATGAAATATATTTATTTTGATATAGAAGGCTCAAATAACTTTACCAAAATATTTCTTCAATTATTAAATCTCTATTACTAATGGGAAACAGGTGACATGTGGCTGCTTTATTTATTTTCATAAACAACTTTTGGAGGGCTTCATACCTACTCTATTTTTATTCCAAAAAAGCTTGTACAGCTCAATATTAGCTTAGCACAGCTCTTCTCAACTTCTCCAGGTCCACGCAAAATGACAGATAAGAAAAACCACCAGTATGCTGCTCCCGTTAATTGAATTTGCATACTGCTTTGTATAATAATTGATGTCTGCAATTTTTAAATATCATCTTTTTAAAGCACTTCCCCACACAGACACACTCTTTCCTTTATTCCTTCGCTAATCCCCATGTACTATCACTAGATATGAATTAGCACAATGGAACCGGTGCGCAAGAATAAAACAAATACGGGACTGCCATGCACCCACCCACAGTTTGCTTCACACCTCTGTCACTAATTAGATCCTTGTGCTACTGAGCAAGTGATTAAACATCCTGCCCCGCAGGTTCCTGAATTGTAAGCTGAGGAGGCTGGACCCTGTGGTCTCTAAGCTGTGCTCTGACAGTTGTGCCTCCTCGATTTGGATCTCACTCTCCAGCCTGCGGCCTTACGCAAATTACCTCACCTTGGACGTCTAACTTTCCTTGTTTAACAAAAAATAGTTGTGGCAGATACAGAGAGAAGTAGTAGCCTCTCACGTCTTCCTTCTGCAGTAGAAATACAATTTTATTCACTTACCTCCCCCATTCCTGAGAAGTCAAGGGAAAGCGACCCCACCCTTGGTCTAACTATGTTATCCATAGAGTTTAAACCACTTCGGGCTTTGTTTTAGACATGCGCACATGAGGAAATGCCGGTCACTGAGACTCCAGGATGATCGATGGGAGGTACACAGGAAACAATGGTCTGTTCTCCTCTGGGCTTTGTCATATCTGAACGTGATGTCTAGTACGGTGCAACCATCCTACAACTCTGAGGAAGGCCACCGTGAGGTGAGGTTGATGTGTAGAAGACAGACAGATACTGTGTACCAAGTCCCCAGGTACCTGGTGACGTCCCTGAGCCAAAGATTGTTTTGCATCTTGAGCTTGCCCTACCTCTGCACTCAGTATTATGTGAAATAATACTTCTTGTTAAAGCCAGTTCGATCAGTTATTTTTTACTGGCTGCCAACAACATCCTAACTGATACAATGGGTACAATAATATAGAGGAGTTGTAAGGTTGAAGGATAATGTGCCTGATGGACTTTGTAAGTAACTTTCATTATATGTAATTTGCATGTATTTTATATATATAATATATATACGCTATATATTTTTAATCTTTAAATTTACTGTATTTCAGTATACATAGTATAGCATAGATATAGTTGATACATATCCATATATATATGCATACACTAAAATGTGGTGACTTTAAAGATTAAAAAGATATAACAATGGTCAGAGAAGCTAGACTTCCTTTTTAAATTAGCCATTTTCAAAGCATTGTGTAGTGAGCTAGTTTTGTTGGAAACTGCTTTTTCTCCCCACCATAGCCATCTACTGGCTACTAAGAGAAATTATTCACCCCAAAAAGTATTTCGTGATCTATTCTCTTCTAGATACTGAGAAAAGAAGAAAGAAATTCAATAAATAGTCACTTTATTCTAGTAACAAAAATGCACACACAGTAGTGAGGAATGATTGTTGAAAATAGTTAAGTAGTAAAGAAAGGCCAAGACCTCTGAAAGGGTATTTCAGGTGATATTCACTCTATAAATTCAGAAAACATAGAGACTGTTGTGGATTAGAAGGATTAGTGGTACCACTTCACAGGGAGCATGTCACCAGAGGAATTATAACTCTCAAATATGGCTTCAGTTCCCTTAGGCCTGGGATATACTGACCTCCTTCCCACGGACTCCGTGGAATGTACAGGCAGTAACGAATTCAGGTCAAGGGGGACACTCTACATGGAAGAGCAGTGGAAGTGCATGGCCAGGAGGATTTACATCCGGATAGGAAAACTTTCAAAGCCAAAAAGATGTATCAGGTCCGTTTGAGACAGAGACTCAGCCCCGCCCACACACACCATCCCGATAGTCATCACTTGGTTTATTGTGGAACAATGGGCAAAACCAAGCAATCGTTTAAAATAATAAGTGATTATAAGAATAAGTGGTTCTCTTAGCAACCATCAGATAAATGAGTTACAAGGCTACACTAAATCCACAGAGCAGGCCAAACAGAGGGACGTGGCTCCTTTCCAGCACACTTATCTACTGATTTTCTGCGAAGCCAAAGGCTCCTGGGCAGTAACTAAGGGTCGGATTACAGAAATGATCAGACCAGTGGATTGCTCTCTGTGACAGGAAGCGTTTTAGTGCCACTGCATTAGACAAGGGACTAGTCGAGTCCTTAGAGAGATGCCTGTCATCACTAAAGTTTTACTTCCTCTCCAGGAGAAGCACGTGGGCCTTCTCTCTTATCTTTGTCTCTCTGTGGTAATGGAACTTAACTTGTTTATATCTTTTGGAAATAAATGGTACTACAATAAATACTGAAAACGCATAGGGAATATCCGGTCTATCAGCCTTTCACTTCAGCCCCAAAGTCCTAAAGTATAGAACATTCCATACACTTACACGTACCGAGTTACCTCCACTTTACGCTCTCTTTCGGAGTCAAGAAAATGGTATATCTGATGCAGGCTGTTACACACAATTTGTATGATTTTAGAGAGAAATCAAATTAGTATTGTTGTAGAAATATAAAATATGTATTTGGCTTCATTAAAACAAAAGTCCTCCAATTTATAGCTACTTCAATCATCATACATTCAACAAGTGGTTGATTAGTGTTATTCCCAGGGGCACTGCTTCCCATTTGCATTTCATGAGCATTGGAGAGGTGAGATCATTTTAGGGGACGTGCTGATATGTGCTCTTTATTTTTTGGTTATATATTTATGTTAGTTTGTGAATATGTATAGAGAAGGACATATAAACATACATACACATACAACTCTCACACCTCAAATACCCATTATTAACTTTTAACTAATGTATTTAAGTTTAAAAGTGAGTCGACTTATAGAAAAATGTTGAATAACTGTGGTAGGCAGAATTCTCAGACAGTCCTCCAAATCCCCGCCCTCTGGTGAGTATGCTCAGAGTAACCCCCACCCCTTGAGTATGGGAGGAAGCTGCGAGTGGGGTGGGATAGGCACTCCCAAGACTACACCATCCAATGTCTACAATGTCATAGTCGATTAGAGGCCTTTCTAGCTGGCCTTGAAGAAGTGTGTCTGTTGACAGCCAACAAGAAAGCAGGAGCCCCAGTCCTACAATCTCAAATCTCTGAATTCTCCCAATGACCTGAATGAGCTTGAAAGAAGGAACCAGCTTCCACGTGAAACACTGATACCTGTAACTCCTCGATTTCAGCCCGGTAAGACCCTGAGCAGAGAATCCAGTCAAACTGAACCTGCTAAGTGTGTAGTAATTTGTCTCTCAGCAAGAGAAAACTTATATGTTTGATAATAAAAAGTGGAATAGAGCAATGGCAAAAACCATGAAGGTTCCAATGACTGAGCTTTGAAATCACTGCCCCCACCTAGAGACAGAACTGGTGAATTTAAATGCAGAGAAGAACCCCTGCCTTGGCTCTTGCATATTAGACTCATCAAATATCACAAATACACACAAAATGAGCACAGACCCAGGCTCCGCTCTCACCGGTTCCAGCGCTCAGCATTGTTCAGTACAGTCTATAGGTCTAGCAGGTCCAAACATCACCCTCATGGCTAATACCATCCAGGCCCCAAGGAAGTGCTTCTGCTGCTTTCTCCCCCAGTGGCCTTGGTGAGAGATGCACCAAACCTGAGGGCTGTGAGACTGTATTTTGTGTGGCTCCTGATAGCAGAAATAGACAATGCAAAGAGAACAGAAGCGGAGAAGCTTAGGTAAGAGACGAATGAAGCAACTTGTGAAATCTTTCTTCTAGCACAAACACAAGAGCTTCTCGCACAACGAAGGAGAGTTTCGAGTAGAGCCAAGCATTTCTTTCGTTGTTTCTTTTTCAGATTCTAAGCTGTGGTTTGGGGGGAGTACCAGTGAATTAGCAGGGTTAGTGAAAAAGTCATACAGTGGCTGAGGAAAAATTTTGCAACATTAAACAGTTCATTTTACTCTTAAATGTGTGTGCATTCACACACACACACGCATATACATACACACCCAGATTCTTTACATTGGTAACTAATTGGATGTTGAATGCTAAAATTGCAATATTTGTAATTTTACAAAATATCAAATAAGGCTTAATTAAATATTAATATCAATAATGTTAAATAACACAATAAGGATGTCATCAATAAAACCGAGACTAGGGAAAATTCTTTTGGATAAGCAAGGCGGTCCCATCAACAAACAAAATGAAAGGAAAAGAGAGAGGGATGGAGAGGCAGAGATTGAGAGACAGAGAGAGTGAGAGAAACAGAGACAGAGAAAAGAAGAAAACCTAAAGATTAAGAGACTTAAAGGACATTTCAACAAATTGCAGCATTTGGATTTCGAATGAAACTATTAAAAATATAAGTGACATTTGACATATTTGGAATATTGAACATTTGCAAATTATTTGTTGATGTTAAGAAACTGTTTTAAGTATAGTAATGACAGTGTGATTATGTTAAAATTTCTTGTCTTTAAAAACACTGACATATTTACAATCAAATTATATGATGGGTGTGATTTACTTTAATGGGGAGAGAGATGGAAAGGTGAGATGAAATGTGATTGAATATGAGCTGGCTAATTAGTTCAGCTAGATAATAGGCACAGTCAGGGTCATTATACTATTCTGCCCACTTTTTTTGTTTGATGTACTACACAATAAAATGTTCTTTTTTTAAAAAAGAAAAAGATTTTTAAATAAAACTTTGCAATTCGATTTAACTTAATTTTCTTTAGAATGTTTATCCTTTCCCTCCTAATCTCAGTAACTAATTTTGACTAATTTAGAGAAAAATTAACTGTCTTAAAAATTAAGTAATTTTAATAATTAAAAATGTTATATTTACTTGAACTTACATTACTAGTAAAAATATGTTTAAGTTTTATAAGCTTTCAGTACATATACATGCTCTTTTTTAAATTCTTTATGTTCTCAAGAATGACTAGAAATTGAGAGCATGATAAAAATGGAAAATACAAAAAGAGAGCTCAGAAAAGAATGAAGTACTGAAAAGAATAAAAATTTCCCAAAAGTGGATTGCTTAAATTTTTGAACTAGAAAACAATGAGAGTGGATTTGTGTTAAGCCTAACACACGTCAATGTCGTGAAGAGGATATTATACATTTAATGTAACTCTCATCAAAACAATGAAAATGAGCAAAACCAGTAGCGTCGAGTCTTCGATTTGAACCAAGCCAATGAAATCCCTGGATTTTTACATCTTTTACTGCACGAAGACTGAATTACTAAACCATGTGAGCAAGCGCCTTGGTTTGACTCTGCCCTGGCCCTGTGTCGGGGAGCGCGGGAGAAGGAGCGTTGCCAGCAGATAAAGCAGCGTCATCTGCCTTTACGAGGTAGATAGTCCCTTTTAGAAAACAGTTACTCAGCCCTGACCCGTGGTTGGGCATCGTCCTGCAAAGCGAAAGGTCTTCCGTTGAATTCCTGGCCAGGGCACACGCCTGGGTTGTGGTTTGGTCCTGGTCAGGGTGATTATGAGTGTCAACCAAACAATGTTTCTCTCATCAGTATTTCTCTCTCTCTCTCTCTTTCTCCCTCCCTTCCCTCCCTCTAAATTTAAATACATAAAATCTTAAAGAAAACCCCCAAATAATAAAATAAAATAAATTCAAAACATTGTACTGTATTTTGTTTATAGGATTTCAAAAAGAAAGAGAATTATAAAGCTCTAATAATGTTTAAAAGTAGAGCAGGCTCATGGGAGGAGGCAGGACTTGCCGGAGCTCTCAGGAAAGAAAGAATTCCATTAGACAGATTGGAGAAGGAAGGTCGTTTCAGACACAAGGACTCACCACCGTACGGATGGAAGAAGGAGGGCTCCAAACAGCCTACGGGGACTCTCATTCACGGAGACAGGCCTCAATCAATTTCACACCAGGAGCGCAAATTTAAGCTGGATTAGCCTGGGCTTGCTAAGTACCTTGTTCGGGAGCTGACATATTACAGCTGCAGCACGGCTACCAGAGGAAATGAAAGGAAAGCCTATAAACCCTGAAGTGTAGAGAGCCGGAACGCAAATTCAGAGAACGAAGTCGAGTTTTATTTTGGGACTGTACTGTAAAGGTGACTTAGGTAGACCCAAGGGCCAGGGTTCTGTGTGCATGTGTGCGGGCCCTTAGTGATCATTAACTTTTGAGGAAAAAAAAAATGTTACCTGGTTCTGCCAGTAAAAATGATTAAGGTATTTTTTGCAGCTATTTCTGTGTGTCATAAAAACAGCAGGATTTTTAGAATGGGCTGATATTTTTTATCCCAGTCCTCCCTGAAGGGAATTCAAGAGCTGAGACCTGTAGGAATTTATTGGTCTGATGGGATAAGAACACAGTGCCAAAAGGGGGTATACACATTTCCAGTGACTCATTTGAGTCTTTATCTAAATGCAAAGCCTGGTCTAATTTTTTGAAATCACCTTTCTGGTAGACTGTTTAAGAGTTAAGGGATTACAAGAATAAGTCATTGATCTCCCATTTCTAAGGCTAGCAAAGAATTCCATAGTACTGAAACCAGACATTACCATTAAACCCACAGATTTTAACCAGGGGGGAAGAGGGAGGGTGTTTTTGTTTGTTCTGTGATATTGTGGAAGCCGTGTGACATTCTTGGAAAGAATAGAAAGAGAAAACATTAAATCTTATGAGAACATTTTTCCACGCTGTCTTTGAAGAAAAGAGAAATTAGATACTACCTTGGACAGAGTGTGCAAAATGGAACAACCCAAAGCTGTTTGAAGGGTGGCCTATCTTTTAAAATCAAGAAGCATGATTTACTGTGTACTTACAGAAGAACATTGTTTTTAGTCAGAACAATTCCAGGTGAAAGATGAGGTACTTATAGATGAGATAGTCCCATTGCTATGTTGATGAAACTAAGCTAAATAAATATTTTACATCTCTTTTAACAAAAGATTTTGATTAAGGGAATTACAGCAGGGGTAACTTGCCACTAAATGAAGATGAAATTCCCTGATAACACAAAGCACTGAGTTTTAAAACAAATATACCAAACCTCTACATCTCAATGCACATAGCCTCCCCCACCACACGGATTACCTTAGAGGAAGCTCTAAGCTTAAATAAGACTCCTGCAATTTCTTCAAAGAGTTTCCAGGTTTTCTGTTTCAGCCTTCAGGGACAGCAGTTTATTGTCTTGACTATCTTCAAAAATAAGAAAATGTCAACACATAAAAATAGATTTTCATTTTTGAGAAATATTCCAAAGTCCATCAAAAGCAAGTCTGGAGATTGAGATGTGATTCAGATGAGTAACACTGTTTTTATTTAAAAATAAATTGTAAGTTGATTACAAAGAGCACCTTTGACACTAGATCTGGAGAGAATTTCAAAGAGGAATTACAAAAATAATTTGTTGAAATAAGTGTAATGACTCCCAAGTACTTGGGGAAAAAAGATAACTTTTAACCTATTATATACATATCATACTTAAACATTCCAATATTTATTCACCCATTCTAAAATGGCAATATGAATCAAAATATAATTGTGTATGTCCTTTGACCTAACAATTCCACTTCAAAGACATCCTGAAGACAGTTGGAGAAGCAAACAAAAATACCCATGTAAAACTATTTGTTATTGAATTGGTGAAAAATTAAAAACATACTGATCATCATGAGAAATTAGTGCAATAAAATACACTGTAGCCACAGGAGAGAACATGAAGTTGTTTCAAAGACGATGTAGAGTTGGGAGGCCACATTTTATGTCATGTGTTAGCTACAACAAACACTGTGTTGAGAAGGATTCTGAGGCTGAGTATAGTCCCTCCAAAGAAAGCTGGTATCTGTCCATTAGTGATGCCTGAAATAATAGCAGATTAGAGGGAGCGGAGGTACAAAGCCCAGGTCCTTGCCATCCCTGATACAGCTGGCAGGCAGGGTGAAGACAGGTAGTTTATTGGAAGGCATTTACCAGGGAGAACTAGATACAGAAGTGCTAGAAAAGCTGAAAGATGAGACAGAGAAAGTGGGACAACTCAAAGATTTACAACACAGGAAGCCACTGCCACCCACAGGGCTAAAGGACCATTGGAGAGGTGCTCTCCAGGCAGTCCGTCACCCAAAGAGCTGTGGGGCTAAGGCCACCAGATGCAAATCAGAAGCACGGAAGTGAGGGAGCCCCTGCCGAGGATCAGAGCCAGCTTCTTGGCAGGTAATCTGTGCACTCACACGGAGCACCACACTCAGGGGGACCCCGGGGCACGGTGGTTTTAATGCTCTGCTGTCACATTGAAATTTTTTATAATTTTTGAACAAGAGGCCTGCATTTCCATTCTGCACTGGGCCTCCAACATCATGCTGCCCGTTCTGCCAGAGATCCCACCCAAAGCAGAGAGAGGCGAAGGCAAATATCCGGGCTATCCCACCTTCCCACCTTGCGTTTGCACCTCCCATTGGCATAACTTCAGTGGAAGCTCTTGGGGAAAGGAAGTGTATTTCACAGAGACTGGTCTGGAGGGACAGGGCTCAGCAGAAGGATGGTGGGGAGGAGGCCTGAGAGCTAAGAGGGACACAGCTGGCACACCCAAAGTAAGCAACCCTGTGTTACCCTGGAAAGGCATTTAAGTGTATTAAGGGTTTAAAAAGGTATAGGACGTGCAACTGTATGTGATCCTGTTTAAAGGTGTATACGTTTTCATTCATTTTGAACAGTCAGGTGGTACATACACCAAAGTGTTTAAAAATCAGGAGGGATGTAAGTCAAGGTGTTTAAAATAGTGGTAGGCCAGTATAATTAGGGTCATCTTCTATACCTTTTATTTAACTGTATTTTCTGACAGTTCACATATGTGTGAATTTATATATCTTTATATATAAGCTATGGACATCATTACATGTATTTATATATTATATATGTAATATATGTATAATATATTAAATAAGTAGCTTTTCTAATGTACAAAGAGGATCTGTTTGCAGAATGAGTCATCTTGTCTTTTTACAATTAAGGAGAAGCTAGAACATAAATTTAGCTACTAACCCAATCTTGTCAGGTATGGTGGGGAGATAGAGTAGGATGAGAACTGGGGACACAGACCTTGAGGTAGGTGACAAGTGGGCCATTGGGACAACTTTAGTAAATCAGTGAAGGTTGAAGTTTTATTTGATGAGGAAATGTACACTGCAAATGGAGGTAACTTTTTTTCGAAAAGCAGGAGGAGGAAGCAATGGGCTGGCATTTTCAAGGAGCACTGTAGAGGAGAGAGAGGACTCCAATTCTAAGAATGTCTAATTAGTACCATGCAAAGTAGATTATTTACATATAATCATTTTTTAAAGGAAAGCTACAAATGCTTTTCTGCTGAATCAGTGACCATTTTAAAAGTTAATTTAGGCTTAAAGAGACTCATATAAGAAATTATTTCTCAAGATACTGAGCTTGAAGTCTATTACTCTCAGCTTGTTTATAAGTGATTGAAATTTTATACAGATATTTGACTATGCCATGTTTTTATAATGTTTTTAAAACTCATTTGAAGGACAATCATCTTTTCTTCTTGTCATTTCATAAAAAAAAAAAAAATACCTTGAGCAATATGGCCTTGATAGGAAGCAAAAGATGATCTATGCTAAATATTGTTAGAGCAATCTGAAAATGAGTAACTTATGTTTAATGTTTTTCTCTCTTAGCAAAGAAACTGGGAACCCAGGGAGGAAAAGTCTTCAACATTCTCTCTGCATTAATCCTTCCAATGGAAAATTCTGCAATTCAGCAAGGAAACTCTGGAGTTGAGATCAGATAGTATAGTGCTGCTCCAGTTAATTTTACAATGTCAATTCCAGAAATACAATCCCAATCTATATTTACCGTTCTTCTCATTCAGCATCATGAACCCTGGTCTCCTCCTTTATGTGAATACACATCTGAGTCCCAGTGGATATAACCCAGTTTTTCCTTCATCACCAGGCATCCCATATAAACCTGTCTCCCTCTCAGAAGAGCTCCGTTACCTGCCCTTATCACCTGCTCACAGTCTGCTCCGCTGCAGGAGACGGTGTGACAAAAGACTGTAGTAAATGTGACACTGTCCTTGAAAGATATCAGTAAAATTTTATATGATCATCGTGATTGAGAGGAAGAAAAGGAAGATGTATGAAAAGGTGTCAGATTATTTTTTTTTGTGAGACAGGTTAAATGGATAATTAATTTGCATCTCTGCCTTTCCACAGGCATTTTACACCTGTCTGATAGAATAAATTATAAACCATGAAAAATGAAGTGCTTTATTTCTACTTTATTGAATAAAATATTTGAAAATGTTTATCTTTTAAAATGATTTCAAAATAATAAACATTAGATTCTTGTTTCCATAATTGTCAACATGAACTGTAATCTGAGCCATGAAGCAGTGAGTGCCTCTGTTATTGGTGAGAATTAGGCGCTTTTACGGGTCGCAAGGAAAGTGTTCCAAGGACACATGCATGGGAGATTGTGTTGCGTGGCAAGGTTTATTCAGCTGGAAATAGAAGCTGCATCCTGGGTTTCCAATGTTCATCCCCCTCAGTCCTGCCATGAAAAAAGTACAACCATGTCTTCAGCAAGACGAAGACAAAAACCAATGGCCAAAGTTTCCATTTCATGCTAAAGCTTAGCCCTTTGGGAGACTAGCAGTCTGCTACAGGCTCCACTAGCTGCTAGACCCACAAGGTTGCGTGTCCCTCGGTGAGAGAGTGCACTGACTCACAGGGCAAGTGAGTTACCAGGTAGGCAAGAAAGAGAGAGAGGGAGAGCTTCGGTGTTCCCCTGGGATTATATTAGCTTGGTTTTGGGATGGACCAATTAACTTCCCAAACTTTTACAGGTTCTGGATAAGTCCACACCATAGTTAGACTAATAACCGCTTCTTTGGTCAAGAACCTGCCCCCTCCAGCCCTGTAGGCCCCCAAAATTCTGGTTCTAGAGGGGAGAAAGGAGGAGTGTCAATCCCCTTGGCAGAACAATACTCTAATCCCCCGGGGTGTGAAGCCGTAGCTTCCTGGGGAAGCAAGCGGTCTCAAAATCCCCAGTTTATTAAGCTCAATGTCTAATTCCCTTTTTTATTAATAATTAGCTAACTACTGACAGTAACACCTCCTGAAGGTGCCAGGTATTTTGAGGGGCTCAAGATAAAGAGGCTCTCAAGAGACTCACCCGACAGTAACATAAGGAAGAGGTACATGCTGGCACAGTCACCACAGGAGAACCTAGTAGATGAAGAAAAAAGCTCCGATTAACAGCATGTCACAGAAGGCTTTGTACAAAGGTCTTTTGGGTCTTGAGCTAGTCTTTAAACTTTGGGTTCAACATCAACAGATAGAAGTAGGTGGTGAAAGAAAAGACTGATCACAAGATGATTAAAGGGAAATAATGGGAAGATAGGAGAGAAAAGAGGCTGCAGGCAGGTTGTATAAGACTTGAAATGATATAAAACATGTTTTGAATTCAACTCTCTGGGCATAAGAGTCCAAAACATTCCTATACATGGAGGTTTGGTATGATGATACCTGAGATGCAGAAAGAAAACTCCAAGAGCAGTGTGAGGGATGGATTGCAGGAGAAGTTACTGGTAGTTGGGGAAACCAGGGAGGAGTCCAGTTGTGGGCAAGAGAAAGGGAGGGCCTGGATTAAGGCAGCAGGAATAGAGATGGAGAAGCAGGGATCCACAGGAGATCGGAGGGAAGTAGGTTCCTCAGAGCATGGTGGTCAGTTGAGGTAGCACAAGAAAAAAGAGGAAAAAGTAAAGATAGCGCTAAGATTTTGGTGATGATTTTGTTATGGTGTCATTAACAGAATTGGGGAAGATAAGAGTAGGAGGGGTTTTGCAAGAAGAGACAATGTGCAGAATTTTACAACAAGAAGGCAGAGTATCGATGGACATGCAAGTGAAAGTTACTGGTGGGATTGGTAATGAGTCCCTGGAGCTAACGAGAAAGGATGAACTAGGGATGCAGATTACGGAATCATTGGTATAAGGATATTAGTTAAAATATAGAAATGAATTAAATCTCCAAGATGTCCTAACATAAAATGACATGGAACACTTACCTTTAGAGAGTGGGAAAGAAATGAAGAGCATAAGAAGAATCCACCAGAAAGGAAAAAATAAACAAACAAACAAATGAACAGGAAAATGCAGTAACCCAGAAGCTAAAGGAAGGGTTTTGTTTTGTTTTGTTTTGTTTTTTGGATAGTGTGTAAAGGCTTTGAGATACAAGTGGGAGGTGAGAAAACAGAAGCAAGCCATACAAAAATTTATTTTTCAGAAGTTTAGCCATGAAAGAAAGAAGAAAGATGGTCAGTAGCTGGAAGGAAAGTCAGGTTTGAAGGCAGGTGTTTTTTGAAATAGGAGAAGAATTCCATAAAGATGTCACTGAAGGTGCAAGAGAGAAAAGCAAGGAGGTAGGATATACTCTGGAATGTTCTTGCATGACGCAAGGTCAGGCATTATCATGCGGGTCATCAGACTCAGTAGTTCAGCCTGCAAGAAAGTCAATGGAGCACAGTAAATAAAGAACTTCAGCCAAATTCCTGCAACAGAGAAGCAAAGGAGAGCAGGGACCTTGCAAAGCTCCGAAATATTTGCAGGAGGATTAACAAGAAGATTTTAGATTCTGTCACCAAAAGGATGGAAAGGGGTAAAACCAAGGCTACATACGCAGGGCCTCGCTTGGAAAAGGAGGGAAATAAAGGGAGCCTTTGGGGAAGGAGCCGTCAGCTGGAGTGTGTTGGAAAGCGGAGCCTGTCAGAGTTACAAAAGGCTCGTAGTGGCCCTAAGGGGGAAGTGTGATAGGAAGTCAGATGAATAACAGAGTTTCTGAGCAGCGTTGAGGGTGCAGCTGAGATTAGAGAGCATTGATTTGTGGTGTGTCCATTTATATATAAAAATTATACCATGTACATGAGTATTGGCTGTCCAGCCAAGAGCTAATGCACACATATAATATTTTATCTCCAGTAATGGTACTTAAATTTTTTTAGTAAACTCCAACAGTCAAACACAATTTTAACTTGACCTCCCTCCTGATGCTGGTGCATTTACCGAATGCCGCCTCATTGCCTTTTACTCACTCAGCATTTTTTGGTAGTTTTTAAAAACCGAAAGGAATTGATTTGTTTTTCTTGGCGGTTCTGAAATCACCCCCACTCGTTAAGTTGTATTTAGGAGAAAAGGGAGGAAAAAAAGAGATTCCATCTTGAAGAAGCTTATTTTTCTGGCAAGAAAAATAATCTTTTAGATAGACATCCTTGGGTGGACAGTGACCACGGTTGTCTTTGCTGGCGGCGCACGTTGAACTAGTGGGAACAGGTTGGCTCTAAGCATTAGAAACCACCTTCATTTGTCCTGGTTCTGTGACACTTGTCAGACACCTACCTGCCTCTGAGCCCTCTGCCCTCCTGTTGAATTTGGCCCAAATCATACTGAAGAGTAGCAGGCACAGAGAGGCAGAGGAGCAGATGGTCATTTGAAAAGCAATTTTCCCTGGGGGGAAATAAAGGTTACAAAGAATAGATTGTGTGCTCACCTAAGTTAATTGAATAGGTAGCTCCTGACCTACTGCACCTAAGACAAATGAGTTGGGGGCAGGGTTTGCTATTTGGAAGAAGGAGGATGTTTTCATGAATACTTTCCATTTCTATAACTCCCTTTGTAGATGGCTGACAAGTATTTACCAGTGAACCTTCACTGCATACCCAAAGTGACAAGCTTTCCTTTGTACTGATGGCCCATTAGAGAAGGATCATTGGTCCCAGGACCAAGATGTTTGTTTCTAGGCCACCGATATGAGACACTGAGGCTCCGGCTGAGGAGTTTCGTGGGAGACCATGGTAAGACAATTGATTATCAGCTCTGCATTTTCAATCTTCATAATGCCAGCAACCGCAAATGGACTGCTGGGCCTCGGCTTCAACCTCACGGCACATTTCTGACTTAACAGATCCTCCTGGTACCTCGTGGGAGGAGATGTTAGCCTGGTTCTCACGTGGGTCCGTGAAACAAGACAAGCATTAAATCACAAAGCCTAAAGGGGGCAGGCACGGAGAGAGCTGCCTCAGGCCTAATTCAAAGCAAACAGAGCAACGCTCCTTTTCTTTTTCCTCGCTTCTCTTCCTCCCCACCCCACCCCACAGGCACGGGTCCTCCTGGCTCTGCCCCAGGGGGTCTCAATCGCTGAACAATAATTAGCATGGTTACGCTTTGTTTTGTTTCCTTTATTATAAAAAGAAGCAGTATCTGGCACAGGGTACATTATCTAGCTCCTTCGAGGTGATGTCTCATTTAATTCTCACACATCCTGTGAATACACAAGGTGGGGCAAAAGTAGGTTTACAGTTGTTTGTGTGAAAACCAATGCAATAATTAAGAAATAATAATTGCAAGAGTAGACTGTGCTTCGTGTACTCACAACTGTAAGCCTACTTTTCCCCCACCCTGTATGTTCCATTGACAAGTGCATTTCAAAAGTATTGGAGGAGCACACGTGTTCATAGATGCAAAAACTAGGACTTCCTGCCCCTCCCCCTGTTAAGTTGCTGTTTAAACGAATGATGTGATTTTTGGATTTCAGGCAAGAGGTGATGAGGAATGCCTTAGGAAACGATAAACGAAATGTGTGTTACTCTTCTAAACCCACCCTGTTCCTTTGGACACATCCTAATTTCCCTCTTGCTTTATTCTCTTAGGATACCCATCAGTATTGCAGATGGAGTATCCAGTCCCAGACTTTCTCCACTGTCTACACGTCTCTCTTGTTACTCCCTAGCAATAAGAGGAACAAGGGTGTCATCTGTTTTGAACGG
The DNA here is from genome assembly GCA_004026545.1 of Mormoops blainvillei. Classification (NCBI taxonomy): domain Eukaryota; kingdom Metazoa; phylum Chordata; class Mammalia; order Chiroptera; family Mormoopidae; genus Mormoops; species Mormoops blainvillei. The sequence goes on along the minus strand of PVJD01000118.1, from coordinate 51,863 downwards.
CCAGCCCGTGGTCAGGCACGCGTTCAGCCTCTTGTCACAGGTTTCCACATCTGTAACCAAAAGATAATAGGGCCCACGTCAAGCTGGTGTTTAAGGATTCTCTGAAATAAGTATTCAGTAAACTGCCTATTTCCATGCAAATATTAGGTGCTCTTTATTATCACAATTATTCTTCCAGTGTAAATAATGATCTCTCTCAGTGTTTTTTCTTAAAATGCACACTTTATTATGAAGAATAAGTGTCATCCTGTAGAGGAAATCAAGGCTGATACCAAAGATGAAATGCTAATTGCCCTGACTTATAATGTAAATGCTTCTCTCCCACCTCTGTAAGCCCTTTTCACGCCAATTGCCCTGACTTATGATATAAATGCTTCTCTTTCACCTCTGTAAACCCTTTTCGTGCCAAATCTATACCACGCCTCCCAAGACCCTTACCCCACTTAGCCCAGCATAAAGGGAATGGGGGGCTATTGTTCTGGGCTCAGAATTTGGAGTTTGTCTCCTCTGGGTCCGTGCACGTAAATAAAGATCGTGCTCCTAACCCCTCAGTGTTTGGTCGTTTCATTTTTCTGTAACAATCCCAGGATCCCGAAGTAATGTGGGAGGCACTCAACAATTCATGGTTTGCATCCCCTGCCAGGAGTCTCTGGAAGCAGCGAGGTACAAGGCAAAGCCATCTGAACTAAGAAACGGGAGGCAAGGATGGTGAGCTGGCTCTACCCCTTGAAACCCAGGTTCAATGTTCTCATCTATCAAGTAGAAAAGATCATACTCTTTTGTTCCATGAGGGTCAAGTGAGATTTTTTTAATGCAAGGGTTTTGTAAACTTGGACACTGAATAAATGCATATCATTGCTATCAATCATCTTAGGATACCGGAATCTATGATTTTGGGTTTAAAAAAAAAGCATTAACAGTATGTTTATGAACATCCTCACTAGCATTTGAGTCAAATAAGCAATGTATTTTTCATTAAAAAACCCATTTATTTTTTTCTTTTCTTTTGCAGTGACAAGTGAAAGTTATAAGATAGATCATCTGTGAGACTTTTACCCTGCCAAAATGCTTCATAGGATGAAGATATTTGAAAACAACAGGATTAGAAGGTCCATTTCCCACTCTTGACTAAAAAAAAAAAAAAAAAAAAAAAAAAAAAAAGATTCTTTCTAAAGACGACAGGGACAGAGTATTGGTGAAATACTCCCTAACATTTTTACCTCGACACCATATCATATCCTACCAGCCTTAGAACACACCCAAACATGCTTGCTTAAAAACAAAACAGAAAAGACATAAAACCCCAAAATCTATGGCTGTGAGAAATTACATTCTCTGTTAAGGGGCATGTTGGCAGCTCTGTCATGGCAGAGCTGGGAATGATGCTCTCTCATCTCCTGACTCTCCATCTAGTAAGTTTCTCATCACAGCTCATTACTTCTGAACCACCGCTTATTATAACACTTTGTTTCTTGAAAAATGGTGGAAACCATATGATACAAAACTCTTTGCTGGTAATGAAAGTCATTTATTTTAGCCATGAAGTAGACTATGTTTTTATTGTTGGTATTTGCTTGGAGAACCATACTGAACAGAAGCAAATTTCATTTAAGATGATTTTTCTGTTTTAATATCAAGACTCCCTCATCAAAAGTAAATGCTGGGAAGGGGTTGGAAACCAAACTTATTTATACAATAGACACTTATCCAAGGAAATGGGTTGCAGAGAAATTAGCATGCCTTGAATGATGTTATTCCTGAAATGTCAATCAGTCATTACAGCATTTGCTTCCCCCATGGTATTCTCAAAATGGATTATTGTCCCTGAATTTTTAATAACAATTTAGTGGTTCAAAATACTGACAGTGATGTATGACGACAGCTTAAAAAAGTGCTCTGGCTTCCTATATTGCATAAATAGAACACAATTGTATCTCTCTAGCCAGTGTCAGAATCATTCTCAGCGAAGATAATGTTGAAGCCATCTGCCAAGAGAAGGTCAAAATCATATATAGAAAATAAATCATGACAAACATGGAATTGGCTAAAGGTTAAGGATTTAAAGGACAAACATATTTGAAAGCACAAATCACCCTTCTTAGAGTAATAATTTAAACAACCCCACCTCTGGACTCCCAAGTAGCAGACTTAGTTGCTACACATATTTCCAGGAATATTGTAACATGGAATGGAGCAACAAATGGAAAGTGTAACTGGTAAGGATGATAGAAACTTTAACCTCCACTATCGCTTTGTTAGATAACTTGGCCATAGCCTTGTGAGTGGAGGGCAGGTCAAGAAGAGATGGCACGGAAGTTGTGGCTTCAGACCATGGAATCCTGGAGGCAGCGCAGGAACCTCAAAGCTCGGTGAGTTGTTCATGGCTTTGTCCTCCCAGGACTCCCTTAGAGGGTCTCAGTAGCCTGCAGTCGCTGGTTCATGCAAAGCCAGTGCTTATAAGGAAGTAAGTTTCATTTGTGTGTTCATAGAAAAAAGGAGACCTCAGGAATTCCATTCACAGGGAAATAAGTATTGCATAAATACAGTGGAGCTTTGCTTAAATCTAGAAAAAAATCTAAAATCAAAAATTCTCCCCATTGTTTTCTAACTAAATTAGAAAATCAGGTTTTTCTGACTGAATTAGTATTTATGAAACAAATGTTCCCCAGAAGTAAGGTCTACAAAATTTTTTTAAAATTAATACAAGAATAGAGTAAAAGATCTTTATGCACATCGGTCTGTGACCTGTAATTCCTATGGTCCTAGTCACACACAGCCTGGAATGATAATTAATGTTTAGATCCAACTTCATCATTAAAGTATAAACTTGTTAAAGATAGGAAAGCTGCTATTCATCTACACAGCGTACCCAGGACATATCATTGCCCTGCATGTGAGCTGTGCTCAATGTAATAAACTTGCTAATCTGTCGACTGTAAGCTACTTGAAGAGAGGAATTTATTCTTTATTAGAACCCATTGCCAACACAGAGCCAGGCACAGAGTAAGTGCTTACAAATATTTATTGAAAAAATAAATGCACGGATGCCAAGCTGATTTCCAAGCCACCTTCCTTTGGTCTACACCAAATAATTCCTCTTTACTCAATTCAGTAGTCTCATGAAATTTAACGATTTTTATGAAATCCCCTCTCATAGGGCTTCTCCACCACAAGTGAGGAAAGACTCTCAGTCCTGAGTGGGGCTAATTTTTCTCCATTTCTTAAGTTTAAAATATTAATCCAAGCTAATGCTTGCTTATTTTAAATCAATAAAACACAGAGGTGCTTCATGAAAAGGGAAGGTGCTCTCTTCATCCACACCCCATCCTATTCTTTGGAGCTATTCTTATATGCGCAAAATGAGTAGACAAGCTAAGATTCTAGCTGGGTATAATTCACCTCTAACTTGTCTGTTACAAAAGAGGCAGTTATTTGGGGGAGGAAGCATTAGATCCTCCTTTATTTAAAGCCCCACCCAGAAAACATATAGTAAATGCCCTATTAGACCATCAGATGTTCCTGTCGATTCTTTGACCAAAGCATTTTACCAGTTTTAAGATAAAGCACAGTCCACAACTCTATAGTACAGGTTAGTCACCCACAGCACCACAGTCCCTCAAAGGACCCACAGGGGCCCAAAGTGGCACAAGAACAGCTGGAGAACCTCTCCCTCCTGGGCTTCTTGCATTTTTAGGATGCAAAGTTCTCATCAAGCTTTACGGATATGGACAATCTACACACATGGCCAGCATGGTCTTCTCAGCAGCCCGTTCCAACCGAGGCACCAGATAAAGCTCCTCCTACCTCATGGTATTATCTCCCGGAACCCAAAGCCCTGCAGTGAACCCTGGGAACCGAGAGCATCTGTAGGGAAAAGAAAGAGCATCATCCCCATTTGCTCTCATCCTGGTGCCTCTCAAGGGTCATGGTCAAGTCTAGCAAGATCACCTGAGCAAAGAGCAAGTTCTTGATGTCTTCTCCAAGCAGAATTCACCAAGGATTCATAAAGATGCCAATTTTTTTCATTTTTTCTTCCTACGAGTGGTCCAGATTGTTGCCTACGTTGGTCCTCCTATTCCCTGCGAAATAGCATGTCTCTCCTCCCTACTGCTTATGTTCTTTGGGCTGAGCATGCCGTTAAGAAAAAGTGCTGAGAAACAATGATTCCTCTACTTCTCCTTTGATTTTTCCACATTTCGATTATGAATTTGAAACTCAACACTTGCTGTTGCTTTTTAACGTGTGTGTGTGTGTGTGTGTGTGTGTGTGTGTGTGTGTGTGAGAATGACAATCACTTCCAGTGAACTAAGACCATGACCTTTAAATGTTTGCATAATGCTGATCACACTATTAACTGGGCGCCCATAATCAATCAAATTTTAGAACACATAAATTCTCTTCTAGTCAGCAATATTTTCTTCTGAGATTTCAGGCCATGACAGACACAGCGTCTGGAGATGATAAACTATATGTGAGTCTGTCTCTGGAATATCACTATTTCAGGATTGGCTAACAGTACTTGCCAAGTTAGATGGGGTAGGGTAGAGAATGAAAGCAAGTTGTACATTATCCTAATAGATTAAGAAAATATAATCCCATTTGGATCATTTCCTGGGCCTCCATCCAAACCATGAGATAGCTTTGCTAATCATTAAAATGTACAGGGAGGGGGTGGGCTTCTTTTTTTCATAACTATATTGCATTTCTAAAGGGTACTGCATTCATTTCTTTATGAGTATAATCTAATCAGAAAAATAATTGATTCATAAGATGATTGTTCTATAAACAAACTTGCCATTGTTTTAGACTAGAACAGCAACCCTCATCCCATTTCAGATTTTTAGTTTATATGTGTACGCTAATGAATAATTATCTTCAGGAAATACCTTTAAATATTTTCAATTACTTCTTTACTGCTTCAGCAAATTTTGGTCACCTTGCAGTTAGGGTCAGATTCTCAAAGACAAGAACCACTAAGAAGAGTAACTAAGATTTAGAAAAACTAGAAATGCAACTTCAAATCAAATGAACACTTTATATATGCCCTAGGTCAATAGAAGATAAACTGATTATCCATTAACATGACATTAATTTATCATGTGTGCCCATTAAACAATAATAACAATATGGGGGTGACTCACCAGGGTGCCCTTTGGGTTAATACGTTACTTTCATTTTTTATTTGTGCGCCAACCAGTCCTGGGGTCAAAGACAATCAGACTTTTTGGTTATGTTATCAATGTGATTTGGAGATGGTTATAATTATAACCCATAATCAGAAATCCATGCCCAAAAGAATTCTTAATAAATAAGTTTTGGTTGTTGTCTAAGTTTCTAGTTATCTCTCCTCTTCATTCTGTATAAAGGGTGGTTACACTCAGTGAACATCAATCTCGACCTGCTACCTTTCCTAAACTATTTCAACACCTGGGCTAACCGTTAAATTATGTTGTTTAAATGTGTTTGTGAATTCATTTTCTCAAATAAATGGTTATTATTCTAAAATGTTTATGAAGAACTATTTTATATCACTGTTTCAAAATAAACTTTCTCCTGTTTGAATGTATTTTAAAAGCAAATCCTGAATTAGTTTGATTTTCAACTCTGAAGGAGGCTCTAGACACATAGAAGATGTATTAGGTATCAGGAACTATGTTATCTGAATTGTTTTACTTAATCTTCAAAACAACCCATGAACTAAATAATATTATCCCTATTTTATGGATGACAAAAAAAAATGAGGTCCTTGACATTAAGAAAATATGTGTGAAGTCATGCAGTTTATGGGGTATTTGGGGCCATCGGATGCCCAAACTATGTGAGAGGCTGTGCTATGAAATTGCAGAGTCTCCTTGATGGTACTTTGGCAAAAATGCTGATGGGTAGAGTGGCCCCCAAAGCCCCTTCCCTCATGTAGATCAGGTTGATTGTAAAGCTAGTTTTCTTATTTCTGCCTATTAACCATGAAAGTGGCCTGTAAACTCCTTGAGAGTGTGGACTCTTTGCCTACTCCAAAATATTCACTGTAGGCACTCAACAGACATTTGTATATCCATTAGACACCTGCTTAGTAGAAGCGACAGAAATTCAACTTAAATTATGCACACACAAAAATGAACCAAAAAATGCAAAGGTAGGTCTGACTGCAGGCCCAGTTGGACTGAAAACCTCAAATGATAAACTCCCTCCCACTGTTTCTAAGACAGGTACTTTCCATGTGGTGGGCCCGATGGCCACCAGCAGGGCAAGAGTCATATCCCTTTAGCACGATAGCTCTAGCAGCGGGTGGCATCCTCCCTCATAGCTCCAGCTGAGAGATCCCAGGCAGGACAGGAACTTCCCTGGCTCGAGCCATGTACCTATCCCTGAACCAATCATTCTGCCCAGGAAGGAGTATCTCAACTAGTCTCACTTCTGGAGCAAGGGATACTGGCTCTGAGATTCCCCTAAGAACATAAGAATCAGTTGTCACAAATGAGGGCTAATTCTCAAAAGGAAGAGGTAAGGAAAATAAAAAATTTTTAAAAGGAGGCATCTACTACTGCCTGGTTTTGAGCTTCAAAACTAAAAGTAAGCTTTGTGAAGGTTTATTTCAACATTCCAACAAGACATTGAAGGTCTTATTCAATATACAGGTAAAATACCTGAAGTCCAGGGAGGAAAAGTGACTTTCCCATGGCCACACAACTTGATAGGAAGCATGCATTTTATTATCCTGAACTACCTCTGATTTTATTGGATTGGAAAAGGGGAAATGCCAGAGCAAGTGCTCAATGCTGCAGGACAAACACAGCTTTCATGTAAGTCAACAATACTTGCCACTTCATGCAGTTTCTTGTCATACAGTTGTGAGATGAGAGAAGGCTCAAGGGAGGCAAATTCCTAGATAAAAAAGAACACTAAGGTATCCTCCAAAGACCAATAACAAGTGGTTAGAATGTAGAGAAACTGAAACCTCCATACATTACTGATGGGAATGTAAAATGTTGCAACTGCTTGTGCACCATTTTATAACAGCCAAAAAGTGGGGAAAAGCAAATGTACATCAACTAATCAATGGATAAACAAATATGATATATCAGTACAAGAGAATACTATTTGACTATTAAAAGGAATGAAGTACTAACACATGCTACAACATGAATAAATCTTGAAAATACTACCGTGTGTGAAAGACATCAAATACGACAGAATACATATTGTGTCATTCCATTTATGTTAACTGCCCAGAATAGGCAAATTCATAAACATAGAAAATAGATTAGTAGTTGCCAGAAGACTGGACAAGGGAAGTTTTGGGTGGTACAAGGTTTCTTTGGGGAGTGATAGAGATGTTCTAGAATTAATTCATAGTAATGGTTGTACAACCTTGTGAATATAGTAAAGTCCACTGAATTATACAATATATACATACATATATGCATTTCCCTTTGAGGTCTACTTATTAAGAGCCTCCCAGGCACTAAGTCTTTTGTTACCTGCTGGAGATAGGACACAAGCAAAACAGCAACGGCTCCCCAGGAGGGAAAGTAGGTTTAGCTAAACAAAGAAGAATGCAAAGAGTAAAGGCAACAAAGAACAAAGTGGTTGCACTGGTTAACAGATAGATAGAAGAATGTCCTTTAGACACAGCCCAACGATCTGAATCAGGCACTGTGTTATCTCTGTTGTTTATCTAATCATCAAGAGAAAAAACCGAGAGAAGGGTATATTAATGAGCGGGACCCACTCATCTGGACCCACTCAGCTATTACCCATGTCGCACTGCTGACCCCTCCCACTGGACACTCACATGCATCCTCATCGGTTCCATTGCCCAAATGAAAACAGGGCAGCTCCTGTCTCTCTGGAAAGAACCTTGAGCAGGCAATGGTCAGTGTGTGCAAAAACTGTCCACCCTGACTGCAAATGGACTTAGAAACAGGCCAAGGGGATGTAAGACAGGCATTAACAATGACTGTTAGAGAAAACATCCATCAAAGAATTGTGTATATTCTCTCTACCTGTTAGTGCAGCCAATAGAAAACCAGCTGTTTGCACTGGGAGCTTCTACTCATGTGAAGGCAACATGCCAAAATGGAAGGCCCATCATCCAGGAGATTTTGATTGTCCAAATGTTTGCCTCACAACTCCGATTCTATAAAGTGATTCCAAATAAGCAGTGATATTAAGATTCTAGATTAGATTCCAGTCTACAAGCAGCAGATAATTTTCCTCTCTATCCACACTATCAGGCTTTCATGAAGATGAGTGTGTACCATCCTCAAATTTTCTTGACATAGTAAACCTCCCACTTTTGGGATTCCTTTGCATACTCCTGGCATATCTTTCAAAGACTCACTTCACTTATCATAATCAAGTCATGGGCATATTTACTTAAAAGCCCAAGGAATAAAAGAAGTAGATGCATTTGACCTTTGAAAATGGCAAGTGAGCAAGGGGGAGCCCGTAGGACCCTGGATTCTGGCTGGGAGTGAAGTGAGCGAGGAGGGTCTGTTAGAAGGTGTGGGTTGATAAAAGAGGGGGTAAAAAAGTGATGTCAAAATAGATGTACTTATTGTAATTTTATTAAGTTCTCACTATTTTGGTGCTACTTGGAAATGGAATGAGACACTTTGGGTTCTCAAGGCCACATGGGTAAAAATTATTTGCTTCTTACCTGTCATTTGCCTACAGAAATCCAAGAAATAGTATAAATCAGGAAGTGTTTTATTATTGGACCAAGCTATAGGCCAGGGGGTGGGGCATGAAGAGCACTGGGCAGTAATCAACAAGCAGTAATCCCTGAATCCCTACAGAAGACCCAATGTAAGCTGTCATATAATGGGGTTCAACTAGTACCTATTGAGCACTTACTGTTTACCCAATATTACCTCCAGCAAAGGACAATCCAGAAGAAACTCAATCAAATCACAGTTGCAGGTCTTAAAGAGCTCATTTACCTAATTAAAGGCACAAAATAAATGTGAGTAAAATGGAATAGAAGGCAGGCTCACTTGTTAATTGTAAGTCCAAGCTTCCAAGCTTGGTTTTCTGCTTTGAAGTTTTGGAAACCGATCTGAGCAGCATTAAGAGTGGATTCATTTCTCAGTTGTCCCAAGATGAACTATGCCAGCTTTTGTGTCTATAATTATTTCCTCTGCTTTGTTGCTAACAAACTGCTCCTCTGATATTCACTTTCCTTCCTTAGGTATTAAATGCATTCGGTCAAGTTCCTATGAGAGCAAGTTAAACACTTGAGATTCAGGGTTAGACAGCCCATGTTTGCAGCTCTTTGTTTCCAAGTGAACTTGAGCATTACTCAGCCACTCTGAGAATCTATGACTGTATCTGAAAGACACATATAAAGATAGGGAGTTATTAATAGATGTTTGGAATGATCAAATGATTTAACACTTGTGAAGTGCCTAGATTGTGCCTGGCATCCAGTGAGTGTTAACCATCACATCATCACCATCACTTTGTATTTTCGTAGGTCTTCCTTCAGAAGATCTCTAGGTGTTTTAAAAACATTATCTCCTTTAACTTGAGAACTTTCCTTCCAGTCAAGCAGAGGACAGTAGTTGATCACATAAATCTGGAAGGAGGATGCAGTTGGTCACCTCACTGGGGTAAACCTTTCCTTGTATTGAGTCCTGGCACAAAAGAACAGTGTTTTTGGAGATGAAAAATGTTCAAAATGAAAATATAAAAGCAGTTGATGAAAAAATATATAAATGAGAAATTAATGAATAAAATGAATTAAAAAAGTGATGTATGATACATACACCATGAATGTGAAATGCATATTATGTTATTTGAGGAGTTGAAAATCATAAGACTGGGATGATTTCCTGGGTCCACTTTATTCTATGTGACACAGCTTTAAACAAAAAGCTAAAAGAACTGGAATTTTGTACCCGAAGTGAAAAGACATCTCTATGGTGCTACTGAGAATCCATCAACAAATCTTCAAAAAAATATATCAATGATATGTTACTTCACATTTCTTCTTGAGAACTAAGATTAAGGAAGACCTCAGAGTATTTCTATTTAGTTGTTGCTTTGATATTAGGAACAGAAAAGGAGGAAAATATGGCAGTGTGACAAAATATATGTCATCAGGGTTTTAAGGGCTATTTTCCTAGAAGATTTCTCTTTTCTTAACAAATCTAATGGTTTTGGAAGACTCTTCACAAGGTCAACCCATCACAATGAAGAAATTCAGGGAATACTAAAGGATAAACGTAAAAAAATAATTGAACTTGATGCATGCTCGTGACATTAAGTAATTTTAGGAAGATGTTCAGGTGTTTAAAAAAAAACACCTCCGTAGATACAAGAAAACATTATCATCCAAGTCACCATCTTTAACAATCTCACCCTGTGGGGCTGTTCTTGAAATCAAAGCATTAGGGCGAAATAAAATAATAGACTGAAAACAAGAAAATAAGACATCTCAGTCTCACTCTCCAGCCTGTCATTTGACAGTAATATGACTTCAGGTGGGTTGACCTAAAGTTGCGTGACTTTTAGGTGGGCTTCCTCAGCTATCCAATAGGAATAACACCACAACAAAAACCTTTGTGAACATAAAATAAAAATGACATTTAAGGACATGTTTCATACTAAAACAATCCAAAGTCAACTTTAGTTCCTTTTGCATAATAACTCTATGACAATTTTTTCTTACCATTAGCAAAATATGATGCCATCTATGGCTGTTTCTCTCACTTTTTAACATAAGGTTGCTATTACAAAGCTGTATCCATCATGAAAACTAAAATGGAACCAGTCTGTGGGTTATACAGATTGCCATGGTGCTCTTCTGAGAACACCAGGGAACCTCCCATGGGGGTTTTCTTTACCTGGATCAGGGAGTGGGGCTTAACCCAGGAACAGCCCAGTAGAGTACTACCACCTCCCATGGTAGCTGGGGGGACCAATCCCATTGCTCCTCATTTGAAGAGGCTGGAGATAGGAGAGAAAGACCATCAGTGACAGATACCTTAAGAGGTCCAGAGAGAGACCAGACCATTGGGTAGCACTATACAGACTTAGTTCACCAAGCCAAGCCATGAACCCTAGGATCAGTTATGTCAACTCAGATGAAGAGACATCATTTTAAAATTCACTTTTTTAGTGGGAGCACATTTTCTAATTTACAGTAGGATCCCGTATGTACCAGCTATGCCCTAGGAGAGAAAACAGGATGGCTCAGAACTGGAACAGAAAAGTTGGGATTTTTCTCAATAATACGCCTTACTTAAGACTTCTCTGACTCTTTATATCCTTTGGGATATAAAGCAATATACCACAGGGGTATGTATGCAAGCCACAGATTATTCATGTGTTTAATAAATATGCATTAAGGTCCTGATTGGAATACACAAACAAATAAAACAAAGATTCCCTGTTCTCCTGGACCTTACATTCTACCTGAGGAGATAGTCAAAAAAAAAGAAAAAACACTAAGTTAAAATATGTACTTTTAACGTTAAAAAGGAGAACAGAGAGTATAGATGGGCACTGGGGGTGGGGAATTCCCCCAGTGCTGGTTTTACCATAAACATTGTGTGCAGGGGTGGGGGAATTTTAATATGAAAACTGAAGGAGGTTTTATATAATATTACAGAAATTTCTAACAACTCTTCAGGATAAAACACAAGCCTTCAAAGACTTGGAGAAGAGGAGGCTGAGTTCCAGAACCCTGGGGGAACACATTCACTCTCCACTGTAATTAATGGTGATTTGATGTGGATTTTGGAAAACACTGATGATAACTGGGGTACATGTTTGTTTCGTTCAACCAAATGAATCTAAGATACAGTGTACACCCATGTCATCCACTTATTTTGTCTTTTATTGTTCATGAGACTTTATTTTTTTAATGAGTGCTCCTGAATTATCTCTTTTGAGTTACAAAAACTCAGTCCTTGCTGAGTGCAATCACGGTGTCTTATTGGGTTGTCCTGCCTCTTGCCTGCACAAGATGGTTTTCAACTGCCATCTCACATCCTGTGGGAAATTCAAACTTCTCCTTGGGAATGTGTAGAAATTGTAGGGGTGTCCACTACTCTTTAGTCACCCCATCTTCTGTGTCCAACTTTCACTCAATTCCCCGTGTGTATTTTGTGTTTATGACTGTGACTTTGTTTCTTTATTGCACTTCCATCCTCTTAACACAAACACATACACCCTTCTACTCATACAAGTTAGCTCTTGGAGATAAAAATTTACTGGAGAAGAAGGAATAATGCTTCAGAAATTTTAAGCAGAACAACTGAGAATTGGACATTACTCTTTTCTATTTTTCTTTAACCAGTCGTTTAACAATTATTGTCAATTTGGGGTCCAAATTTTATCATTTGGCCCAGTAACCCTTGATTTCCCTTCCTCCTCCGTTGTATCTCATCTGCTCACTATTGTCCATTCTCCTCACCAATCCATTTCTTTGAAGAAAAGCTTAGCTATATTTCTCCTGTCTCCTTCCAAACTGTTCCCAAAGCCAAATCTTCTATTTTCAAACAGTTTATCAAGGTCGTTTCCCAAACAAATGCAATTCCTTTCCTCAGGAGAAAGGAGTTACCCATCAGTAAAAAGTTCTATCAACTTCCCTATATAAAGAAACTCTGGAAAACTAAGCTGTTTCAGACAAAAGTGTGACCCTCTCAGTGTAACCTGTACAAGAGGAGAAACACCATGAACCTCTTCATCCCCAGTACCACCACCACCATCAGGGTGTCTTAATAAAAGACAGTCATAGAGTCTCATATCATATTTCTTCGCCTAACAAAAGAAAATGAAAGAGCAATGCAATTTTAAAATTTGATTTGGTCTAACTAAATTTCAAAGCTGGACCTAAGGGGCGGAGGTGTGCCCTCAATAAGCAAATGGTGCAGTTATGGTGACAATCTCTTAGCCAATCCCTGGGTTCAGGAGGCCCAGGGGCATGGTGTGACATTAAAAATAAAGAATAACGGTGTCTGTTTTGCAATATATGTAAAAAATGTGCCATCATTTGTGGGCAGAGTTGTGGCATGGTACAGCTAGAAAGATGTCATTTTCATATATATTTAGATCTCACTGTCTGTGAGAATTAAGCCTATCCTCAGTGCACGTGTGGTACGGTTGTCTATGCACCTGCTAGCGGTTACCCACTTGATGCCAGAAAAATTATAAAACCTCTCTGCAACTCATGCTGGTGGGAAGCTCTTTAAGAGACTAAAATGAAATATCCACACCCACGTATACCCTGGGGCGAGACTCGGAGTACCAAAGATCATGACTCTGGTCCTACAGGAGTCTCCAGGACATTATTTTAGACTTATTAGCTCTAACTTGAGAAAATGGACTAATGAGGAAGGAAACCCTGGGACAAATCATTGGTTAGCAGAAGCAGTTTCAAAGGATGGATGAAAATTAAGGAGGCTTTGCTCACAGCAGAGAAAGGAATGGCATGAATCCTCAGGGTTTGGTTTGGTAGGGGGTCAACTTTTATCCATTTTCCCACCTTTGCTTTCATTCCTTTTACTTTCCCCCCACTGAACAGCAGATGAGAGAACCATATAGCCATCTGTTTGTACATAGTGTAGAGTGGAGGACAAAGAACAAGGTGGTATTCAGAAGTGAAAAATTCTGCCTGATATTCCCCCTCTACTGAGTCTACGGAGGAAGCAGGCATCCAAGGGAGTACCCAGGATTTCCAGGTTATGAAAGGCAGAGGACAGAGTTGAGCAGTGTCCCTTGTTGAACTGGGAGCCAGGAGACAGAGCATGAGGTGTGGATAAGCAACTTCCAGATGACTCAGGCAGAACAAAAGACCAACTGCTCTAGTTTCTAGTCTATACCAAGGAAGGTGACCACTGAAGTGTTGGAGGTTGATGTTTGACTTGCTCCTGGTGGAAAAGATGGAATAGCATTTGGCACTTACAGGTACATCGACAAGGTCAACCTGGGGAGAAAGGACATTTCATCCTAGTAATGTTAAATTAAAAAGAAGAAATATTCTTCCTTTAATTCCTACCTGTAGGCACATCCAATTCAGAGAAAGGAAACATGCTCTTTGAGAGATGTGATCTTGGAGCTGAACTCTTGAAGATATTTTGGAAGTTAAACACTAACTATGACTTTTAGTAATATTAATTTCTCACAGTGGTGGAATATTTTCTGATTTAAAAAGTACTCACATTTACAAAAAAGCGTATTGCTTTGAAAAGGTATGGATCTGATCAAAGTGAAAATGATAAGTCTGTTCACTGGGGAGGTACTTAGGGGTCACTGCTACTGGCTCATGTCACTTATGTGCTTTTTTTGACTCCATACACAAGTGGGCAACCAGCATGTTCCTCCAGATCAGATGCTCCTCCTTTGGGGTCTCCAGGCAGAACCTGGTTAACAATTTACTTTTAGACAGAGAGTTCCTGCCTTCAGTAATCAAAGCCCATTTCTGACTTCTCTGAAAAGGAAATAACCACAATGCTTTCGTTGAAAGTGACATCACCAAACTATAACTATTTCTAGCACAGTGAGGTGCCCCAGGAGGAATTTTGTAAAATATGCACAGTAGAGTAGTAATTTATCAAGTGGTCCAAGACTTTGTTAGCATGTTGTGATGGTTAATTTTATGTGTCAACTTCTCTGGGCCACAGTACCCAGGTATTTGGTCAAACAATAGTCTAGGTGTTTCTGTGAAGGTATATTTTTGGATGAGATTAACATTTAAATCCATAGGCTTTGAGTAGAGCAGATTATCCTCCACAGTGCAGGTATGTTCCACCCAATGCGTGTATGCCTGTGTGTGTGTGTTTGTGTGTGCACACTATTGGTTCTATTTCTCTATAGAACTGTAACAGCTATTAAGAATACTCTGCACCATTCTTATTTTACTAATAAAATTCAATTCTAATTATTTATTTAGTGCAGAAAAAGTCATTACAGAAATAAAAAATGCACCAGTTTATAACTGCAACAGATTTTTTTCTAATTACCGACTTCCCCTTTCTTGTTTATGGATACTCTTGAAAGAAGATAGGAATCTCCATCCTTTCCAAGAGCCACACAATCCGCAGAGAATCCCTTGATCAAAACCCAAGATCGCATTGGTGCTCAAGAAATTTCACATAACGCATAATATAATATACAGACCATATACTCATATTATAGAATTGTATACTTGAAACCTGCATGATTTTATTAATCGATGCCTCCCCAATAAATTCAATATATTTTTTTTTAATTTTTAAAGACTCCATGTTAAAAAAAGGAACTTTTATATAATTAGGTGGAAATTCAGATGAGATCAGGCACCTTCAGGGTGGTATGGTCATAGACTCATTAGGTGGAAGTTCAATGAGCATCATACACCTGCCACAGGATTAGGGAGAGGATAGGATGGAGAATAAATCAGAGACAAAGCGGGCGACCCAGTGACCACAAGTCTACATGGTGCGGAGAAGGGATGCTGGAAATAATGGGTTCCACAGCATTCATATACATACAATGACAAAAAAACTTCAAGTATCACAATCTGTCACAGTAACTTTATTGCCAATAAATCCCAGAAAGCCTGAAACCTCACATTTGCACCACAAGACTAAAAGACAAACCTCTTTGGAATGCTCTACTCACATGAAAATCCTAATGGCTTAGCTCAAAAGCCAGAGCATTTGAAAGAAATACTATCTATCTGTTAATCACTGATCTTTCTACCAACATTTTGAGACTGAAGAATTTTATTGACATGTAAGAAATTCAGAAAAAACACTAATTTCAGTTTTAGTAAGATTCCTTATAAAAAGACTACTGTTTATAAGACAAATTAAATCAGATGTTATTTACCTCAAAAGCATTGATTTCTAATCAAAATGTCTTAATATGTAGGCCCAACCATGAATGTTTGTTTATGAATTACATACTTGTTATTCTAATATGTCCATGAGAGTTATAAAGCAAATATAATGGTAGAATATTTTAAAGGATAAAATAAGAAATAAATTTGTAAAGGTCCACTGCTTTCTTTCTTTATTCCAATAGATGGTCTTGTGCTGACCCCACTCTAGGGATGACCCCTGGTGAACACCTTTTCAATTCCTGGCTGTAGGAGTCTTCTCTCTAATATTAATGCACTTGAAATATAAAAGTGATCACCTTATTTTAGCTTGCTAAGTACAAATTAATCCAATGTGGCTTAAGATATTTTACAAAAAAAAAAATTGTTATAGAAATCCCTTTGTAATAGTGATATAAAAAAAATCTGTGAATTTTCACCCGTACGTGTTTTCAAACCCTTAAGCTGCCATATCAGTACTTTCTCGGAACACAGTTCCATCTCTCTCTATCCAGGACACTCATCTTGGCTACATTTTATTTTAATGGCACATTGTGTTCTACTTCTGTGGATTTATTTTGTTTCCCTCCTGCCGCCCCCAGTGCAAATGTAAACTTCCAGTGGCAGGAACGATGGCCGCAGTGCCTCCCCCGCCCTCCACACACCGCGGAGGGTCCTCAGAGTCGTATTTACTCGGTTCTCTGGTGATGGGGAATAATTCAAGATCTCACTCTGGTCAGAGAAAGCAAAATAACTTTAATGATGTCAAACAAATCATGGTGGCCTTTATTCAGAATGCATTCTCCTGAAAGGCCAGTTCCCTGCAAATATATGCCATGGACCAGCTGAACTATAAAATGAACAAGGGCCCGTGACACAGCGTTCCTCCAAATCTGCCTGCCACTCCCCCAGGGCCCTCCAAGGGCCAGGGGAAAGGCTGTGAGATTCATATGCAAATAGCCCCAGGGACTGTGAGGGTGAGCAGATGGTACCATCAACACTGTCACTTCGAACATGAGGATGCACTTGGCCACCATTTTTTAAAAGGAAGGTCAGACCCCTGAACCCTCCTCATGCAGACAGTGAAGGGCTGAAGGGCTTTCTGGTCCACATAATGACACTCAGGATATTTAGGACAAAAGTCAGGACTGCACAGAGTATTATGAAATCATTGTTGACCATTTCTCCAACAGAGTAACGGGCTGCTCGTTGTAAAAGATCATGTGGGGGAAAACGTATTAAACTGCAAAGGGCCATGTAGTTTATTTAGTTTCAGCAGAAGCACAGTATCTCAGAACTGGAAGGAAATATCTCTGTCCAAGCCCTTTATTCCAAACCTTTTATTTTATAAGCGAGGAAGTTCAGGGGTGAAACGATCTGAGAGACACAAAAAAGCAAGGAAGAGTCAGGATTAGATTCAGGGCAGAAAAACCACGGCGTCAACACTAAGAACTAATTCATTTTGCATATGGACCTTAGGTTTTTAAAGCATATCAGTGTTAGGGGGGAAAAAAGGACCAGAATAAATGTGCTGATTTCCCAAGTCATTTCAAGAAGTAGACTCATATTTAAATCTTATTTTTAATTGGAAACATATATTTGTGATAAGGTAATCACAACAAAATTGCATTTAAAAATCTAACTAATGGGTAATCACTCTGAACAGCTACACATATATCACTGCAAGTATTTTTCTATGTTAACCTAACATATACACATGTCTGTATGATGCATATGTATATACATATGCAAATGAAAATATAATTTTTGTTTTAAAATAGATATGTGTTAAGCATATTGCTTTGTAATTCCTTTTACCTAACAGTAGACATATTCTCATAGAAGCATGCACAGATCCATGTTGGTTCTTTTTAATGGCAATGTCACATTTATTGGTGTGTATTTACTGCTATTTATTCTCCTATGGACAGAAAAGCAGGCTATGTCCAACTAGTAACTCTTAAAGAAAATACTACACTACCCATATGAACCTGATTCCTTTTATTATGATGGCATTTCTTCAGGTCAAATAACTAAAAGTGGGATTGCTAAGTCTCATACTTTGAGTCATTTTAACAGAACTTAAACAGAGGTGGTTTTCTTGGGGAGGAGGGGAGGTTTTTCCCATGCATTCAAGTAAAACTTTTAGGAATCTACTTCTGCTCGATGCTGATTGCACTCCTGCTGGGATATTGTCCTGTCTTCTGAGGCCATTTTTAAGGTCATTTGATTATGGGGTTGTTTTTTTTCATTTATTTTAAAAACCAATAAAATTTAAGAAAAATGAGTACATGTCAATGAATATTTATTGCCCAACAGTATAAGTCTGTGGAAATGACTTTGATTTTCAAACTCCGACCAACTTATGACTTTTGAAATTAAAATGACATTTGATGACTTGTGAAATTAAAATATGACAACAATAAAACAGTTTTACATTGCAGATCATAAAAAGAAAAAGTCAGAAAGTATCAAATTTAGTGATATCAACAGACCCTGTCCTGCTTCGCCATCTACTCCTCCTGGTATTTCCCAGCACCCCTAGCATTTCATTTTAAATCTGGCACATGTACAACATGTGAGATGTAGCCCGGAGACAGCGGCAGTTACAAACCTCATCCCACTTCTATGCAGATACACCGCAGGAAAGGCTTTATTCAATTAATACTTTGTGGAATTTAAAACTGGAAAAACTTTAGAGTTAAGAGAGGGGAAAAATTAACATTTACTGAGCACCTGTATGTGTCACCCAAAAGGAGACCTGGATTGTTCCAGAAGCTGACACATCCCACCCAGATCTTCTGGTTTTAAAAGCTTTGCTTTCCAGTTCCATCCATGCTGTCACAAAGGGAAGGAGTTCCTTCTTTCTGCTACATAGTTTTCCACTGTGTGAATGTACCACAGTTTTTTATTATGATAAGTGAAATAAGCCAGCTGATGAAAGATAAATGCCATATGATCTCACCTATAAGTGGAACCTAATCAACAAAACAAACAAGGGAGCAAAATAGAACCAGAGGCATAGGAATAAAGAACAAACTGACAGTGACCAGAGTGGGGGGGATAATGGCAGAAAGTAGGGGAAGGGTCAAGGAACATGTATAAAGGACCGACGGACAAAGACAGCGAGCGGGGGTAGGGACAAGTGAATGTGGGAGGTGGGGAGTGGGCAGGGCAAGGGAAAGTAATGGGGGAAAAAAGGGGACAACTGTAACTGAACAGCAATAAAAAATGTATCAGAAATAAAGCACATATAGTAACATTTCAAAATAAACAAATGGATACACAAACACAAATACATATAGGCTACAGTTCCTGATAATGTTTCAAGAAACAATATGGATATTTTTAATCCTCAAAAAGAATAAATAAACAAAATAAAAGCTTTGCTCATTCTGTCCCCAAAGCCATCTCATGACCAAGAGAACAGCCCAGAGCACATATGTGACTCCCTGAGCACCACGGAGCTAGCAGTACTCCCTACCTCTGATTCAATATTCTTCTGATAACCCTGCTGGATTTAATGAGATTTTTCAACTGGCATCCAATCTGACCAGCTCTGCATACTAAAATGAGTACCTTCTCACACACTTTCAGAGTAACTATGTTCCTATTTACCTGGAGAAACTGGGCCTCCAGTGTGGATGTGACCAGCATTCCTCCTTCTGTCTAGTTACTTCTCTCTAGAGGCTCTCCTCTCCACTGGATGAGCATAAATCGGAATGCCATTCTGAATACCATTTAATATTTTTACTGCAAACATGAAAATCTGGCAAAGTCTAATACCAACGTTAAAGCTTCACACGGCTAAAGAGAAAGGAGGCAACAAACAGCCATGGTCTGGCTGCCATTCACCAGATACACTGAGGAACTGAAATTTTACTGTAAAAATTTTAATTTTTACAGTTGAGTTGGAAATGCAGCTCTCTCTGGAAATGCAATGAGGAGAGAGGTTCCAGCAATGCCCTCTTAGAAAGCCACTGGGATCCCTACTGTTGTTGAAAATACTCTCAAACTCTTCAGCAATTAAGACAATGGTCCCTATGTTCTGGAACTTTCTCAAGAGGCTCTTTGACTAAAACTTCATGTTTCATAGAGATTATAGAAATAACCACTAAATTAATGGTAACCTCAGCTTGATTTTATGCTTAATTAGTAGATTTGAATTGTAGAAATGCCTGCATCAGATATACATATGGCATAGTTTTTTTTTTCTTTACTAGGAAGTTATGAACTATAAAAGGGCTCTATTTTTTTTTTACACTATTGATCAAAATGCACAAAACTAAGTGGATTTTTTAAAAGTAGAATTTACTATACCATCTTAAAGGAACTAAACAACTCTCTCGGATAAAGGCACCAACTGGAAAATTGTGTACTTCTTTACCTCTCAGTAAACTGGAGATGATAATTGAAGTAGTCATCTCTTGTTTACATATCCAAGGAGAATAAACTTTCAGTTGTCTTTTGAAATGTATCCTCTACAAATATTTTCTAGAACTCTTCTATGTGACAAAATCTGTTCTGAATTTTCTACTTCAACAGAAACAGCTATTTATCTGATTTTCCTTCTGAAAAGCAAAACAATAACCTCCGTGAGCTTAGATAAATCAGGCCATGTATCTGGTAACTCTTTATTAGAGCTTTTGGAAGAATTATTCAGAGAACTCTGGCTTTAGGGACTCTGTTCTCATTATCTTCCTTCCCACTTGGAACAAACTGAAATATATTCATGAAAGATTGACGAGGGCCAATTTTCTATGAGTAAAAACAACAGCAACATCAATATTTCAGGGTCCGAAAAAACATGGCCATTCTTTGCCTTGAAAAGATTGTTAGAAATCATTGCATTTTAATGAATTCAAAATAACACAGGAGATTTGGGGGCTGATAAGCTTCTGAAAGTAGAGCAATAAATCAGACTTTTCATAACTTATATTTGAGTAAAATAGACCTGATACTTTTCCTCTGTAGACCCTTGGCAGGATGAGGTACAAGTTGACGGTTGATCTTTTCGTCATGGTCCTGGTAGACTCCTGGTTTCCAGGCAGTTTTAGCTGTCACAGTTGCTTAGATTTTCCTAGGCTGTTTTTAGTTACTCATTTAAATATTCATAAGAAGCCAGGACTGTGGTTTGCTGTCTGGTAACAACTTCATTTTCTGCTCACACTAACTTGTCCTTGCAGATGGCTTTTTTTCAACCCTGATTGGGCTCTACCCCCTCACATGGCCTTTCAAGGATAATGCAGTTTCTTTGGGAGTAGGTAACAGAAGCACGTTCCATCTTTTATCTTTGCTTGGCTGGATGATGAGAATAATTGTAGAAGACAGTTATGGATTATCAAAGAGGCAAGTGAAATAATCAAACTTATATCAAGCACTGCTTAGTGCTACCCAAGAAAGCAGATCCTTTAATTATTTACCTTGTGAGACTAGGTACACTTCAGGAAATCCTAAAATGGCAACATATTAGTGCAAATATTGACTCAAGAATATTGTTCTTGAATACAGAATTGAAAATATGTGTCACCTTATGATATAGTCTTGGAAGAAACCAATATACTGTACCATTTCTTAGCACAGCATAAAAATCTCTTCACTGTGATAGTATTTCATTAAAACTCTGGTTAAATAAACCCTTAGGTAGACAAATTCAGTGCCTAGTTAGAGGTTAATAACTGAGAGCTGAATTAGCTGTGGTAATACATGAATTATCAAAAATAAGCAAAAGTATAAAATACAAAATGCAATTATTTAAGTAAACAATGATATCAGCTACACACCATCATTTCATAATCTATACCCTCTATTTTACTGAGGGGAAAAAGCCATGTCTAAAATAACTTTATGCATTAACATCAAAACTCTGAATTATTCTGGCTATAATTTATACCATATTTAGAGAAAAGAATTAATTTTTTTACCAAATTATTATTTTTATTAAAGAATGCTCATTTTACAAGAAGAAATCCATGCTTTTTTTCATTGGTTTTGCAAGTCTCTTATTCTAAGACTAGCTTACATTTGTACAGTTCTTCTCACATAATGCTGCCCTGAGACCATTTGTATATTCTAAAAAAGACCAAGCAGGTAAATTTGGTAAATTCTTTTAGACTAGGGAAGAAAAATAACCCTGTCTGAGGCAAAGCTAAAGGAATTTCAATCTCGCAGCCACTGCCAGATAGAAACCTGGAAAAATCATTAATCTCATTTGTTTTCATTATAGCAACACTTGTTATCACAATTTTAGTTAAGGAAGTGCCAACATTTATACCAGCAATTATATATCAGCAAAATTAGTCCTAAAAAATGAAGCTCCTGGTACTGTAAACTCTATTATTACCACAGTCTTTATGAGTTGAAACTGAGAACTGTACACGTTCTGAATGCTTGGTAGAATTAACAATCATTAGAATAATGCTTGGCAGGTACTATAATATAATACTAATTCCTAAATGAAGTGCCAACATTTTTATATATCTGATACTATGTTTTATCTTTCAAAGGTAGATTTTTTTCCTGACATATTTCTTCCATCTTTATAAGAAATCAGTATGAGAAAATATACATATTTGTCCATTTCTGTTCATCTTTTTAACAGCTCTTGGAATAAAATCTCTCTCCGTGTTAGAAGCCTAAAGCACAAATGGATTGTAAACAAGCCCCAGGTTAGCAGTATGCTGTACTTTAAAAAGAGGAGCCAAAAATCAGGGCTCCATTCAATGGACTCTCTAGCAGTGGCAATGTGAGTGAATTTGATGCTGGTGGCCTTTGGTCCACGTGGTAAAATGCTGATCATTATGAAACTTAGGTAAGAGGTTTGAACCAATGTTTCCAATATCTCAGTATACAATATTGGAATTTTTCAATATTTCAATAAACCGATATTTCAGAGGTGTCCTCCTCACTAAATTCAAGAATTCCTTTCAAGCAGTAGAAGGAAGCAGAGTTCGTACGGTTAAGTTTGCTTTTTCAAAAATATATGTGCAATGACCGTGGCATCCATGCTATTTGAAGACAATTATCCCTTGCCTGCCCAGTGAGATAGCTCACAGGAGAATCCAGAAAGCTCATCGGTCTAGGTGTGGTGAAATAATTTCTAAATGGGAGGATTCAATGCCACATTGTTCACTAAAGGCAAGAGGAGGGCACCCTACATAATTACAATGATTTATTGAGGGCTTTGCCTATGTCAAGCGCTTCACAAATTCCCTCATATAATATTCGCCTTAATTTGACAAAGTAAGATTATCTTCATTGTGTAAATGAAAAGATTGAAGCTCAGAGATACTGTGCAAAATGGCCACGGCCACAGCCCTGGTACGTGGCTGAGTAAACACTCAACCCCAGCACAGAGGTGATTGAAGTAATAGTTAACGGGCACCACCCTGTCCCCTGGGATTTTTTAAGACAACTCTCTCACCCCTGTGACATCTCAAAGAGAACCTCTGTATAAGTGTACTCCAAGTGTAAGTGAATTTTAAGAGAAAACTTGAGGAGACAAGCTGGGTTTGACCTGAGCTGCTGCTTCTGAGAGTACAAAGGTGGAAGCAAACGTGGAAGAAATGGTTTCTGAGCCAAAAGCAATGAAAGGAGATAGTCTTATAAAAATCCAACTTGCTTAGTAACAAAGGCAGTTTGCAGCATTTAT
This sequence comes from Mormoops blainvillei, assembly GCA_004026545.1. NCBI lineage: Eukaryota > Metazoa > Chordata > Mammalia > Chiroptera > Mormoopidae > Mormoops > Mormoops blainvillei. The sequence continues at coordinate 28,404 of PVJD01000118.1, read as the reverse complement.
TTAGATGGAAATGTTGGTACACCATATATGCGTTAGAAGAAACTATGCAATAATGGGTAGGGCTAACAGCATTAGGACAAAATAAATATAGTTGATAAATATTGACAAGTACGAGATGTAGGCTTTGCACAGCACAGAATAAAAACTCTCAGCCATGATGGAAGAAAACCACTCACCCATTAGAGGCTGTAAGGCATCCACACACAATCACTACAGTGGAGCAGAAGAGCTGCTTAGGCAATGAGAGAAGGGGATTCCTAACACAACCAGGTGTGAAATACAACCATTGTAGTTCTTAGCGGGAGGTTCAACAAACCCAGTCTGATGAGAAGCAAATGGGAGAGTTGGGGAGGGGGGCAAAGGCACATTGTTAAGTGACTCATAACACCATTTAAAGTTCATGTGTATGTGTGTGTCATTTTTTTTTATTTTACATGGTTTATACTATTTAACTAAATTTTAGTCTTCATGAAATCACAAATTAAAATCACTTTAAGTAAAAGCTAAACAAAGATACCAAACCAAATAGCCCCAAGTGACAGCTGAAGTCAACATCCTGATACCCAGGAAGGCATAGACCATGCATGTATAATAATGCCAGGTTTCAACAATTCTTATCTTTAAAACAGTCCTTCAAATGAATATTAACATACCTCTTTATGTAGAAAAAGAAAAGAAATTAAGAGACTCTCTCGAGGTCTTCCAGTTGCTGGGTACAGAGCCAAGATTTAGCCCCAAGACCTTCAGGCTTCAAAGCCCATGTCATTGTCCCTGTGGGAACTTGTCTGCACCCCAACTTTAAGAATCAACCCCCAGGAAAGAGACCTGAGCATCATCGATGATTGGGTGCTCAAACCACCTTTTACTTAAGGCACAAGCCTGAAATCTTATCAAACAATGTTTCAGCATCCCATCATTTCCCTAAGATTTAGAATCAACAAAAAAGTAAGATGACTGTCAACATCATGGTCAATGAACTTTAGAATAAGGGTATAATGGTAAAACAAGGAATTGTTTCAGCGATTCTTTTTTTGCAGAGTAATCAAACTAACAAGACGTCTGCCATCTAATAAAATGTCCATCATCTCACATCAATTCTGAGATAAACAATTTTTCATATTTTACATCTATAAAATCAAACGCATCTCACAATTGCTGCCAGCTGGGTGGAATTTCTAAGTAGTTTCCCATTGCCTGTACATGTTGGAACTCGGCTGTTACTCCTACTGACCCAACAGGACAACCCTAACCCCGCAATGTTTCAGTCAATAAGCCACTTAAGGTCCATTTGAGGAAGGATTATGAATCATGGTTATTATCTGAAAATATTCTGTTGACACCTTCTGGTATAATTCAGAAAGTACAGGCATCACAACTTGTGAATAAGTTGCTGCCTCAGAGAAAATCCTGGGCACAATATTGGAACACTCTTAAAAAATACTACATCATATTTGGCACTTTCTGATTTTTTAAAAACTATGTCTACATGTTTACTTAGATATAAAAATTAATTAGCGTGAAAGATAATAAAGAAAGAGGAAGGGATTAAGATGTACAAATTGCCAGTTATAAAAACAGTCACAGGGAATATAGGCAATATCATGATAACTATGAAGGTACCATAAGTCATATAAATGTCTAACATATTGCTGTACACCTGAAACTAACATAACAGTGCATGTCAGCTGTAACTGAAATTTAATTAAGATAAAATAAAAAGATAATAGAAAACAAAAATACTCATAATACATTAAGCGATTTACCTAGGAAGGGCTCATGTACCACAAATTTGCCGTGGTTTATCTGTTGAAAAACAAGTGGAATTGTTTCATAGCTATTCACAGTAGCCCAAAGTGTTTCCTTGGGGTTCCCACAGACATAGTTTCATGCGATCACTCTGATGAATGAACTGGTATACCTTCAATGGTCATCTGAAAAACATATTTGTTACCTTATAAATATGAGACTGGCAGATGATATGTAAGTATTAATAATTCATTGTACTTCTGAACATTCCTCTATCTAATCTGCCTATAAACATTAGCACTTTTAGAGAGTAATGGTAAAACCTTTTTTTGAACATAATACTGTGCATGGAATTGTTTATAGTGGTTACAGGCACTTTTATGCCTGTTTGAAACAAACTTTTGATAGAATCTAATCATTCTCTCTGAAATGTGTATTTAATCACGCACACTCTATTTTTTTCCTCAATAATTACATAACTGAACTCAGTAAGTGATGTATGTATCTGAAGAACAAAATTTCTAATTGATTTTACAATGAAATATATGAGCCAATAAATAAAATGTGAAAATAGTCTATTAAAATGATTTAAAATTTCTAGAATAGAGTAGGCTATACCAGGTGCATAAATGTATTTATACACATTTTGAAAAAAAGAAAGAAAGAAAGAAAGAAAGGCTACATCAACAGCGTCCTGAATGGCCCAACGGATGACAATGAGTAGGAAACTCAGAGCTACCAGTGGCTCTGAACCAACAACGATTCTAAAGAACTAGAGACTGGATGTGAACAATTTTAGAAATGCCTTAACCTCTTTCACTTTCTCTTCCTTTTGATATGTGCACAAGTAAAAAGTGTGATTTTTAAAAAATATATTAAATTTAAAGAAATCTCTCAAAATGTATAAAATAAATTCATAACTGATAGACATCATATCTTAGTTAAGTGTACATGTGTGGTATAAGTGAGTGGCAGTTTTTAAATTGGCACAGTCTCAATTTTTTTTAATTTGTGAATTTTTTCATATGTTTAAAATATGTATTTGTCTTATTCTCATTTTTTGCATGCGGCTATATTTTTTTCAAGCATAGTCTTGGAAAGGTTTAAATCCTTAAAAAGAGACATTAGTCTCATTTTTGGAAGATTTTTAATGACAGGTTTTGAGAAAGTATTTTATTGAGGCCTGCACAAGATAACCAAGCAATGTGGTGGGGGCCGGGGGGAGGTCATGTCTCACATTATATAATATTCATAGTTCTAGAAGATGCTACATAGAATGTCAATGTTTGTTTTCTAAGAACCTTACCTTTCCATCTATGTCCACAGGATGATGCATCTATTTTCTGTTCTGGATTTGCCTCATTACATGATCCATAACAGTGGAAAGAATTGCTACAAATATATAGTGTATATCAGTATATAGGGTTTCTGCTCAAATGACGTAGATTAATTTCTTTTAGGAGGTTGGGGGGCATAATTTCCAACACCAAAATTTGAAATAAGATGAAAAGTTTGAAAATGGGAAAGAAAAGTTTACAGAGACAAAGGAAAATTAGATGTCTCTATTCAGAAGTTATGGGGGCAAAATTAATGCGTGGATGTTCCCACACTGGTCCTAGCTCCTTCTACCCCATACACTACAAACATTTTACCTCTGCCACTCGGCTGCATCTCCCCCGTCCCCACCCCACCTAGGAACTGGGTGTTCTTTTTTAACTAAGCTCTTCTAGATTTCTATGAAACATAATGGGTTAACTAATTAGAGAAACATAAAGAATCAGACAGGTGAGAGAAGGGAAAAGGGAAGAAGGGAGAAAAATTTCACCAAACTGGGCCAAGAAGTAGGACAGTCATCAAGGCAGCCATGCCGTGAGAGAATCCAGAAGATGAGAAGAAAGGTATTTTATTGATTAGCTGGATTTTAAAATTGAAATCGACATGAAGAATCAAAGCATTACAAAGAGGACGTAATGAGTCACACAACTGTCTTGATTTGTACCTAGCCATCTCTTTTTCAATTGTTGTTTTCATATTTCACTTGGCCTACTTAAATGAGAAGGATAGAAAGAAAATAAGAGGAAAGGAGACCCAAGGATGTGATGTAATGTCTACTCCCCTAAACCTGCAGAGTGTATGTGATGTACCTTAGTTTAGGTTACAAATGAAAAGTAATAGCCAACTTCCCCTCTGTTCTTTGAAATCCTGTTTCGGCTGGTGCCTGGTAGGCTATGGAGATAGAGCAAGGTGAAAGGATGGTAGCTGTAAATGTGGGAAAGGGGGGAATTAACTACAAATGTTACTTTCTAAACCGTAACATAATTAAAAATGGGGAGGCTGGGATAAATCCTGGATTTTACTAAATAATTAGTTTTATTTATTGTTTAGAAACATGTAGAGTAGCTTCTGTAGGAACATATAAGATACAACATGTGCACAGATATCAAAAAACTCTAGTTTCAATTCTGGACGTATCTGCTAACTTGGCCGCAAGCCCAATGGATATTGATATTTGGTGTTCATTGAGACGATTTATTGTTGACTTTGAGAATCAGATGTACATAGGACAATCCCAGGTTGCATATCAAATGAAGAATGATTACCCAATGAAAAGTTCCAGTTCTAATTTCACTTTAAAAAGTTGACAGGCCATAATCTAGGAAGAAAAAGAAAAAGATTGGCAACACACATTAAAAATATAAACTGAGTGGTTTAGAGATTAATTTTCAAATTTCACCAAAACGCTTGGGAATGCTAAAAAATGACTTGGAGCTATGCCCAAGGACCAGGTTCCATAGTGTTGCTGCATCTCAGCTCACGTCCCCAGAGGAGTTAATTGAGATGATAGGCTACACAGAACAAAAACTGCAGAAACAGCTTTGTACCTTTCTTAAGAGGATAAAGACAGAATTTGATTTTTGCAAAGAAGCTTTCGTATGTGTGTATATACACACATACACACATACACACACGTACACACATGGCCTGTCCATAAAGTATCAAGCCACATAATATGAAAAATAGAGACATTTATTGAAGAAGATACAAGAAACATGGTACACCTCAGTCCCCTCCAAAGTAGACACCTTGGGACTTCACACACTTCTAACAAAAACATCACAATGTTCCTTCTTTCTGCTCTGGTGGTAGAAACCACAAAACAAATTTTGCCATGACACATTTCATACCAAGATCCTGTGTCAAAATCTTGGACACAGTAGTTTTTGGAATCCCCAGATCAGCTTCTAGTTCTCACACTGTCAGTCACCGATCTTTGTTGATGGCGGACCATACATGTTCAACATTCTCAGGTGTTCCACTTGTTGTAGGCCTTCCAGAATATTGACCATTTTCAACAGATTCTCCACCATCTTTGAAGCATTTGTGCCACACTTTTATTTGCACTATCCTCATTGCATCATCTCCAAAAGCCTGCTGAATAAATCATCTGAATAGTTTACAGAGAGGAATGTTCAATCTTAATGCAAAATTTGATGCAGATTTGTTTCTTTACTCACTCAGTCATTTTGAATGTGAAGACCACACAGTACACATGCTCACTCAACAGCATCTACTGCAACCACGGACTATACAGTGAAGTCATCACTGTTCACACATGCACATTCCAGTCCACTCTCCTTGGCTGCCAGGTTACATCAATGTCAAACAAATAGTTCTCATTATATTAACAATGGCTGGACTTTTTCTGGACAGACTATATACATACACACACGCCTGTGTATGTATACATACATATACATATGTATATATGTATATTTTTATATGAAGATAAATCATATCTATCCCTTTTGGGCCTTAATGACCAAAATGTGACAAACCAACATGTTGTGAACTAACAAATTTAGGGCTTTAACAGGTCACACACTCTGATTAGCACTTACTGAAATCCAACCAGAATAGCCTTAATTTCATTAAAATGCACTTGCTATTTTCCTTTGGTTCTGGTCTCCGATGATAAAATGCAAACAATTAATGCATTGTTTCATATCACTCACTTTCAAAATTATATTTCAGTTATAGTAATAGGAAAGTTTCTTTTTATTACTGGATCCACTCCAGTTTTCAAAAGCAAACGTATAAAGAACTCACTTCAAAAATGAAATGATGATATAAGCTAAAATAAATAAGTCTTTGCTAGGACATAAGTAATAATTGCGCTGTGAGTTACACAAACCTCAGTGTCAGTGCTTTGGGAAAGGCATCCATTTATCAGAGTAAGCAAGTAATTCTATGTTCTGCGAGTGGCAGAATGAGACCAACTTCGACTGACTTATGAAGTGATTTTTTTCATTCTACTGAATGATTGAGACAAAGGACCTACTGGAACGATGGTTCATCTTTTCTACCCAAGTGCCAATTCTTTTTATTGCTTTTGTTTGGTTTCTAATACAGACATTGTTGCCTCATTCACCATCTGCTAATGTTAAATAAAAACACTTAACTCTGGACTACTCACGGTGAATTGCCCAAAGAAAGTGATCTAACAGTTACTACCCCTCTTGGTTTTGCTTTTGAGTGTCATGGAGGGGGAAAGTGTTGGCTTGGGAGTCAGCAAGGAACACATCTTTACTCATCTTTGTATATTCCTTTAAGTCTAGCATTGGCTCCTAGGATGTCAGAGGCACTGAAGAGAAATCGTAGAATCAAGCCAAACTAGTCTCTAAACCCACTGGGGAGACAGGAAAAGTGTGACAGGAACAGCATGGAGCCAGAGTCTCTCAACCCTGACTCTGCCGTTTACCAGCTGAACAGACCAAGGGCAAGCTTTGTAACATCTCTGAGACTCAGTTTGCTCCCCTACCAAATGGTAATGACCAACCTCTACTTTTCAGGCCTGAGATGGGGACTGTGGAACACAGTGTATGCAAGTTGCCAGTTACTCAAATAAGGAGGATGGGCCAGACTATCTCTTCATAGATTTAGGCAGGAACAAGAATGGTTTAAAAACAAGAACACTCTGCCTTTCCCTTTTTCTCAACTTTTATAGAGGCAAAAGGATTTCAAGTGTTGCCTTCAAGGGCATACACATATGTAAGCACACGTGTAAACACACATGCACACACCAATCTCAAAGGCAGCCTGAAGCCAAAAGGAAATGAAAAACAATCAGAGACAAGGCTGATCTATTTGCCTTGGCAACAAATACAGGTCTCTCTGTATCTTTGTTGACAGTTTTTTGTCCTTGTTTCTCTTCACCCTCCTCCATCCCTGCTTCAGTTCGGAGAATCACTTCATCCAGCCCCACCGGCTCCACCAGCCCACTGCTGGACCAGCTGTCATGGCAGCTGTACAGTGATTCCCCAGAATACCAAGGCTCAGGGCCACAGTCCCAGTTCTGTAGTCTTCAAGTTCAGCCCCAGTGCCCCGGGCAGACCAGCAGACCAGGCACACAACACGCTCAAGCAAAAGCATGGAGTATTTATTTCACTTGAGGATTTGGTCCACAGAGTAATATTTTTATACTAGAACAAATACAAATTATAGAGTAGAATGTAATATTCTGATGAATTTTTCAGACAAAATGGTGGATGTTAAAGAAAACTCAAGCAAACTAGGGTTGGGCAGGACTTAGGCTAGGTCCTAAATTCCTCCATGTCCAGGCTCCAGAGTATACTCTCCCTGGACAGTCAGGGTAACTGGCAGACAACGAATGAGGAGTGCTGCCTCATGAAGCGGTCCCCAACCTTTTTGGCACTAGGGACCGGTTTCGTGGAAGACGATTTTTCCAGTGACCGAGGTTGGGGGTGGGGGGAGATGGTTTCGGGATGATTCAAGCGCATTACATTCGAGTTCCCCTCCCGCTGTGCTGCCTGGTTCCTAACGGGCCCGGGCCGGTACCGGTCCACAGCCCAGAGGTTGGGGACCTTCACTCTAATGGGTTTCCTTAGATATGGCTCTAAATGCTTCTTTAAAACCTGGGTGTTTTGTAAAAAGCTGTACCCCTGAAGGTAGAATTCCATTCTACCAAATAATACAAAAATGTCTAACAGAGTATTTTGCCATCTAGCTATATTTCCAGTTACCAATTTATAACACATATTAGCAGTGTTAGTTTTAAAGCAACTAGAAAATTCATTGGGTGAAAAATTATATGTAGCCACAACTATAGTTAGTTAAAATTGCAAAATGCAAATCTCTTTTGGCCCAGTTACATGCATTGGTACAATAATAGTTTAAAAGTTAATAAAATAACTCTTATTGAACAGGTATCAAGCAGCAAACATTATTGAGAAGCTACTCTGGGTGAATCATTTCTGGTCATACAATGAGGTTTTTCTTTCAAGAAATTCACAATCCTAATAAGTACTGTCCAATAGAAATATAATATAAGCCATGCACATAATTTTTAAATGTTCTAGTAGCAATATTAATAAAAGGAAAAAAGGCAGGTGAAACTATTTTTAATAATTTAATATTAAATAATGTATTTATGTGATTCAATATGTCCAAACTATATTTCAACTTGTAATTAAGATAGAAATTCTAATATACAGGGTCCAGTAGAAGTAAGCCTTGCTTGAATGTGATTGGTAGGGTGTGTGAATATCTCGCATGAGAAGGTCAGTAATTTGAACTTGTCACCTAAAATGTCATGTAGTGTGCTTCAGTATGATATTATTATGTTGCAGAATTACATACTTATGATTTTTAATAAAAGATTTTGCAATAAAGAGGGGTGTTATTTGTGCCAGACCCTGTATATTTAAATAACGTATTCAAAATATTAAATTTTAAAATATAAAGATATCTTCACATTCATTTTTCATAAGGAGACTTAGAAATTGGTATTTTTCACTGATAGTCCATCTCACTAGCCACGTTGCCAGTGATGAACAGTCACATAAAATCTAGTGGTTACTGCACCGAGCAGCACAGACCTGGCTTATTTATAAATATTTATTAAGCACATAATTACAAAGTTGCAGGTACTGGTTCCTGAAGATACAACTGTGAGTGAAATATTATCCCTGCCCTCAGAGAACACATTTTAGTGAAGATGACAAAGAGTAAGTGGAAGGTGCTCATCAACGGCGAGTTTTACTGTGAAAGCAACAAACACAGGACTGACATAGGGACTAATGGGGTGGGAATGGAGGCAAGAGCGGGGTGAAGAGGGAGTACGGGCTTCTGTTTTAGATAAGGTTGCTGGAGAAATGTGTCCCTGTAAAGATGGCATTTTAAGCAGAGGGCTTGTATGAGGGTTTGACAAACCGTGAGAAATAACCACAAATGGAGTGGCATAAAACAACACCATGTTATTATCTTACGAACTTATTATCTGGAGATCAGACATCTAAAATGAGTCTTGTGCAATTCAGATCGAGACGATTGTGAACTTGTGTTCCTTTGGAGGCTCTAGGGGAAAATCCAGTCCTCCCCTTTGCCAGCTTCTAGAGGCGGCCCGCATTGCTTCTCCATGGTTCCTTTCATCTTCAAAGCAAAGATCCTAACACCTCAGCTTCCCTTGTCACCTGGCCTTGTCTCACTCTGACCTACCTGCCTCCCCTGTCACCTGTTATTTATTAAACTGTGATTCCACAGGGCCCACCCACTTAACCAAGAATAATCGTGCACCTCAAGGTCCTTACTCAAGTCTGCAAAGTTCCTTTTACCATTTAACGTAACATAGTCACAGTTTCTGGGGATTAGGATTTGGACATCCTTGGGAGGACATCATCTGTGTTATCACAGACCTAAAGGATAACAAATGGAAAAATCTTGTTTCAGCCTAGGTGTCTAGAGTAAGAAAGAACTCGGCAAGTTCAAGTAACCGAAGGGAGAAGAGCATGGCAGAAATACGGAACGCAAGAGGAAGGATGGTGTACAATGAGACCGGCAGCCAGGCAAGGGCCGGTCACACAGGACTTCTTGGGCCGCAGTGAGGAACTCGGGTTATTTTGTTGCAGTCGGGAGCCACCGGGGGCTTGTAAACAATAGAATCAAATAATCCAGCTTATGTAATAACTGAATCAGTCTGGTTGTTGGAGGAGAATGGAACACAAGTGGAAGAAGGAAGACCAACGAGTAATGACACCAGTGACACCCACGTGGTTAAGACAGTGACAGTAGATATGGATCGAAATATCTCCATTGATTGTGGTGCTGGTCATGGAGATGACGTATTTATCACAAACTATTGAACTGTGCACTTAAAAGTATACATTTGATTGTATGTAAGTTCTTAAATATCGTAAAACCCTGAAGTTAACTTTTCCTTTTTTATAAAAAAAGGAGAAATGATAACTCTAGCTTTATGTGTTAGAATACCAACTTGTCTTTAGAGCCTGATTTCCCATGGTAGTTTATACCAAACCCTGCGATGGTATTCATCTTATTCCACCCACCTTCTTGGCCTGCCCTTCCCTGAGAGCTCAGTAGTATACCCCACTTGTCTCCGATTTGATCTCGGGATGAAAACTCTATTAGGCCCACCTTCATTCATTCATTCATTTATTTTTTTAAAAAGAGCTACTGCACACCTGCTGTGTATATCATACTGTACAGTTGCTGGGAAGCCAATGGTCAGCAAAAGCAGACAAAATTGCTATGCTAATCAATGCAGTGTACAGTCTAGTGGGGAAGATGGGCTTTGATCAAATACTCCCTTATATAAGTATGAAATTATGTTAGTTATAAGTGCTATGAATATGGTCCTTTGAGAATTTTTGAGGAAAAAATCAGAGAAGAGAAAATACCTGGGAGGCAAGAATGATGATATAGAAAAATCACCCCACTTCAGGCAGGTATGAGACTCTCATCTTTGTCTCAGGTCTGCCATTGACCTTGGACAGACACGTAAGCATCCTCAGGCTTTGCTTTTCTCATTTGTAAAATGAGAGGGCTGGATCAAGTGGTCCCTTCAGGATCCCACAGCTTCTGAAGTTACTGAGACACCGGGAGATCAAATAGAGCTCATCTCCCATGTTTCTGAAAAAGTAGAAACATAGGCAAGAAATAACCCTGAACAATAGAGAACCCTTGACACAAAGGTTACATAAATAAGTAAAGTCATACAAACAAAAGAGAAATTTTGCAACCCTTCACAAAACATCAGCAATTTTATTAAGATGATCTCAGATTGCACTGAAGTATAATTATAAAAGATATGCAAAAACACTCACAGACACAGACAACAATATGGTCGTCACCAGGCAGGAAGGGACGTGAGAGGAGGCGGAGGAGGGTAAAGGGGGTCAAACACATTTTGCTTGAAGGAGACTTGACTTCAAGTGGTAAGCACACACCATGCAATATATGGGTGCCGTGTTATAGAATTGTACACTCGAAACTTATATAATCTCATTACCCAGTGTCACCCCAATAAATTGAATGGAATTTTAAAAAGAAACACTTAAAATGCAAAAAATGAAATACAAACATCTACCCTCTCCGATGTTCCAGATTCCCTCAAAATTTGCAGTTATTAAAACCCATCTAAATCCTTTTCTTCCACCTCCCCACCTTATTAATTGTACAAATAAGGGGCAGACTAAACACTTGCTTCAAGTACACAAATTTTAAAAGCAATGAATAATGTTATAAGCTTTTTTGTGTTCCATTGTAATAGAATCTGTTGTTTCATCTGTCTCATTAGAGTAGGTTGCCCTTGACCTCTGCTGGGAAACCACTCAGGTGCGCGAGCTCATCTGCAAAACGAGAGAACTCAAGGGTGGGGGTAGGTAATTGCCACATGATCAATTCCCCCCCATGGAATATTATATGATTCTCCATAGAAGTGATCACAGTAGACGTGCAGCAGTCATTCCACACGAAAGGTAGGACGCCATCAACAGGCTGAGAGCCGGGAAAGAGGGCATGCCTAAACATCCAGTGGCGCAGAAAAATCTTCCTAGGACTAGTGATGTGTTTTTCTAATCATGGGAAATTTGAAGAAAGAACCTAGAGGTCTGACAGTCTGTTTCCTTATCAAAAGACAGGGTCTAGAAAAATACTATCAATGGGCATCTTGATGGGTAGCATCAGTGGGTAGCTCTTCTGTTATTCACAGGAAAAAACATAAATAAATATAAAGTTCTGGAAGCATAATCATTGCAGAAGTTACTACCCAACCAGGTTTTCAAGAAGTTATATTGCTGGCGTGTTAAATGACAGCAAAAGACATTTGATTTTGCTTAGGTAATTATATTTTCCATTTGTGACCATATGTGGCTTTTATTTTTAAGATACATTCATTCAAAAATTAAAGTCTTTAAAAAATGAATAACTGGTACTGGATTCTGAGACTGAGTCTATACATTCCACATACTTTACAGTTGTCAAGGTGTCAGACCATTTTGCCAAAGGTTTCCTTCATTTTTATCTATTTCCACAATTAGGTCAACAAGAAATTGAGTCAATAAGTTAAGTGAATAGATAAATTAAACATCCAATTCATATATTTCTAGTAGAATGCAACAAGCAACATCTTGGGCCAGACTATCCTATTGATTTTTCCTTTTGCTTATTTCACATCATTACAGAAAACAAATGACAAGCCAGGCAGTTGTAATCATCTGCTATTGAGAAAAAAAATAGCATATTTCATAGGAAAGAATGTGTTAAGGAAGAAATCAACACGTTTGTCAATGTGGCAAAATATTTACAGATGATGCTATTTTAATACTCACTCAGGAGGGAGATTTGAGTTTCTTTCTGATTTTCTGAATTCTTCCTGAATTCTTTCCTTCTTAGTTGCTGCTGGGATATCTAGGAACTGAAGGCAGCCCTCAGCGTGGCATTCAGTCCTTACACAGGCGCTTCCGTGCCTGAAAAGCACCTGGAGCCACCGGTGATGCCCTGGTTATGATTCTGCCCCTTCGCCGTCAGCCCAAGCATTGACCCACTTAAATATACTTAGAGCTGATCAATTCTCTTGACTACCCCAAACTGAACAACAAACTCGGTCCTTCCAACAGGAGCTAACTTGTACTCCTTCTCAGTGTGTTTTAAAATATTATGTGTTTGCATTTTTATGTTAATTGGCCACAATTAATGTAATTTCATTAGGGACTAACTAGAATGTCAAGTCTTATAAATTCAAAATACATAATATTCCATTTTAAGAAATACCATATTCTAAAAAAGAATGTCTTTAGATTATCATAAATAAAACATCAAGGAAGATGTTTTACATAAACCTTTGACCACATCTGTAATTTTTCTTCCAGATAGAACTTTTGAAAATAATTCTCAATAAATTGAGAGGCAATAAAAATGTTCTCATATAATTTGAATTTTCTCTTATTAGAGGTTCAGTGTTTTTGCCTATGTATGATGTCATATGTATTTCTTTTATGAAAAATATCTATGTCTTTTGTTTATCTTTCTAAGTCTTACACATCTTACAATTGCATTTACACATGCAATTGAATGCAGAGTTTGGGGGAAATGCAGTTTAAAATGTAACACACATCATTTATTTATTTCTGTAAAGCTTCCTCTTAAAGTTATTTTTAAAATATTCCTAATTTTCATCAAAATGCCATTTCAAGAGCCAGACAGGCGATTTAAACACCCAAAGGTAGTGTTAGACTGCCACCTAGTATTTCAATGTGGAGCTGCCCAAAACATTCACTGGAAATTTTCCCATATTCATTACATGCAGAATACAGTAAACATAAAAATGCCACCTTATGTCCTGAATTCAGAAAGGCTAAAGACTAATGTCAATGAATGCAAAAACCAAGGCTTTCCTGGACTCAGAAACAAGATAGGTTACATACACCCTCTATTTTTAACACTCGTCACCATTTACCTGCAGCGGAAAGATCTCCACCATGAAAGTCAAGAAAGTGTAGATGCTTATTCTTTGTGCACTGATACCAGACATAATTTTCTTTCATAAACTGCTGAGTGTCTTCAGGACTCAACGTTTTATAATATAAGTAAAGGCAAAGTACAGCTCTCCCCTCCTTCACCCTCCTCTGGTGCGCATTCGGGTCGGCAGTGCATCCTGGGGACAACTGCGGGCTTCTGGAGCTGCAGTAGCTGTGTGAGGTCAGGTTCAGTATTGGTCCAAGCTTGGCTTTTTCCTGCTCACCACCCCTTCCCCCTCAGAGGTGGAAGGTATTTCTCAGGGAGAAATGTTGGACCACGTGGCTGTGGCCTAATGGAGAGTTTTTGGGAGAAGGAAGGCAAATGGTAGGAGAAATAAAGACTTCACAATGGGCCGGTCCACAATGACAATGACGACAGTCTCATTGCCACACAGTGCCCAGAGCCCGCATTGGACAGGGTCTACTTAATCCTGACAATTTCCTGATCTTCCTAAATCTCTCTCTAACCCCTCCCCACCACCTTCATGTGTTCCTCTTCTTTCTTCCACAGGCTGTGAATATTCTTCAAAGCAGTCTTAACAATCTGCTCTTCTTTCTTTGTGCTTTTTCCATGAAAGAAATTACTTATTTACACACCTCAAACTCTTAAGGTCTGATTAAACCATCTTTCACTGCTAAGCAGAACTCTCACTTGAGTGCCAGTCATGTACGTTTAACCACCTGCTGCGGTCTTTGATGTCCCACCACCTCTTCACAATTATAACCCAACTCACAAAATTCTGAACAAAAAAGCTTTCTGCTCTGCTGTTTCTCCTGCTCACTTCTTCCTTTCTGTCAACAAGGCATATATGGATCACTGTCATCCTATGTCTCTTGTTCTTTTAGCCCAGATTTCTCCAAGCAAAAGCCCACTTTTCCCCACTGTGCAGTGACAGCATCATTTTCTCTGTGTGCCTGGCCAAGATGGTTGGTCAGCCTGCTCAAACCCACCCTGTGTGTGCCTGACACATTAGACATCTTCCGTACTGACCTTGCTGCTGAAGCCCTAACTCTTAATCTTGGCATTCCAGGCACCCCCTCACTATTGTCCAAATCTTCCCCTTAACCTTCTCTTTCATTCTTCCTCCCCACCCCACTTTACCAGGATTCCTGTGTTCCAACCAATCTTATTTCCCCAAGAGTCTCCGTTCATACTACCTGAAGCCTTGCTACTCAAAGTGTGGTCTGTGGACCCGTAGCATCGGTAACACCTGGGATCTTTTAGAAAATGCGGACTCTCAGGCCCACGCCAGACTTTCCAAATCACAATTGAAATGTTAGTAAGAGCCCTGGGAGATTCCCAAGCACATTAAAATTTTGAGCAACCCAAACCCGCGCCTGTCTGTCTTTACCCCTTCACCTATTTATTTCATTAAGGGCACGTTCACAGTTTAAAAATACCTTATTTTATTTTGCCTACCACATTACCCTTAGAATGGAAGCTCAATGAAAGTCAAGACTGCATCCTATTTACTGTTATATTTTTCTGAGCCACTCAATATAAATTATTGAATGAATGCTTTCTGAGCTCATTCTCTTATTCTGGCTTACATTTATGTCATGTCTCCAATCTCTCTTACCTTCTCTCCTCCTTTTCAGGTCTCCTTTATCCATCGAATCCTAACTTCTCCACAAGCATCTTTCTCACACATTCTAACCACACTGCCACTCTGGTCTCCTGGTTACCACAGAACCAGTTCAAACACCCAATCACACAGTCACTTCACATGTGTCTTGTGTACACATCTCCAACCGGAATGGAAACTTGAGGAGGACAAACTGTGTATTTTACACCTTTTGGGTGTTTCCCTGAGTTAGACTGTGTGCTGGTGAGTGCATTCATTCTATGAGAAAAGAGACCCATCAAAGGAGGTACAGAAAAAGCCCATAAACGATAAAACTTAGAAAATGGTTTGGGAAAATCTCTTTACAAGAAGACTCTTCAGTGAATGGACTTTGGGTGGGTCCTATAGCAAGTTAGCATATGCTTTTCCTAGTATAATTGGGTAAATGCATGTTATTTAATTCTTATAATGTAATCATTTCACTTCCCAGTTATGTTTTACATTTTAATATTATTATATAGTCTCATTGAGATTACTTTAAAATAATTTCTTATCACAGAATGAAATTTACATCTAAATCCGTGTTTGGAAATTCCATATTACATCCTTGCTTCAGTTTGAATTACCTTAACTAGGACTCAGGGGCTCCTGACTTCCATTATGGTTTGTCAACACAACCCCAGTTTTGACTTTGAAAGTGGGGCTAATCTCAGCAATGGTGGGGCGAGGACTGTTATTTTAGGAGTTCTGATTTTATTACCACGTCCCTGAGATTTGGAAGTCCTGGCACGTGTTGCAGTTTGGGCCTGTCCCCAGGCTATGTGCAGCCCACGTCCCAAACAAACCAAGGGGGTTTACTAATCAATACTCTAATCATGATAAAATGCCTGGAAATGCCCTAAAGAATAACACAAAATAATAGTTCATATCACAGGTACAATACAACCTGGAAAAAGTGTCAAGCCTCAGATTAAACACTCATTTCATACCAATTATCTAACTTTATGATGGTTTTCCATTTTTTTTCTAACCTTCAATGTGGTATTTAGCATAAAATATTCACACCCTTTCATGATACTAAAGAGAAAATACCTTTGGATTAAAAAGAAAATTGTCATGCATGTTCAATAAAAATCGTTACTAAAAATGAAGTGTAGGATAAGTCTGAATTCTCTGCCCACCCACGGGTCACAGAAGCTCAAAACAAAGCAAACGTGGGGGAAGTAAACTGAGCCACGTGGCCTTGGTTTCCAAGGGGTTTGATTTATATCAAAGCCAAATATCGTGTTTCCTTCACTAGTCACTTACATTGAAAGGGGAGAATTAAAATACGTTTTTTTCTTCTGGACCCAGAACTTAAACGAAATTCAGCAAGGAAAATGAATTCAGTCATTCAAAGACTAGAAAGATGTTCCTTCTAAGCCTCTGCACTGAAATTCAAATTTTGTCAAGTTCTGATAAATCACTCATTTAATTACAACACACACTGTAATTATAAACTGGCCGGACTGGTTCAGGTTTCTTCAAGTCTGGGTTGAGAGTGCTGCTTTCCTATTCGGTTATTATCCATTTATTAAGTTGTATTGCTCATTAAAAACCTCAGAAGCTAGTTAAATAATAGGGTTGGGGTTTTCCTTGAGCAGCAGGAGTTGACTTGCTACTGGGCCTAGGACAGCATTGTCTCTGGCCTCCTGTGTGGCTGAGACAGGTCCCCTCCTGCTTCATCACCTCACCCAAGCCGCCCCTGCCTGCACTTGCTGTCCGAGCAGCGGCCCGATGTGCCTGCTCCAGGTTGGCCCACTTGTCTTGACGTTATACGTACTTGATAAGTATTTTTCCCTCGGCAATGCCAGTTTTTAAGCTAGTGGAGTACCAGGGACAAAGGACTAAACGTTAGGTTTCTATTTGCATATTTCCTATTAGAAAAAGAGATATTACAGCGCTACCTAATAAAATGGGGAATAATTACAGAACATTTGAAGGTAAGTACAGAAGGAAAAGTTGTTCAATTTAAGGAGAAAGAAAGGTCCAAGTTGGTGTTTCTAAAAAGCAAGAAACTGCAGCTTCATTTGTTTCTATAACACAATGCCCACTTTGTAAATAGGCATTTTTGTGTGTTTGCTTTTTTGATGTGTAAGCTAAACTACTACTCTTCCAGGTAACGGGCTTCAAAAGGACAAATAGGGCTTGCAGAGGTCACCTGAGTTTACATTTTAATCTATAATCCTAGAAGGATCTGGATAATCTGAGGCTTTGTATGCTCTTTTCTCAAAGGGTGTGGGCAAAATAAACAATGACCATTTACAAAAATTATTTTAAAATTCTATAAATTTTAATTAATAATGAGCAGCAGAACTCTTAACTCCTCCTAACACTCCTTTCAGGTGAGACAAAATTAAAACTAATAAAAAAAAAATTTCAAAACAGGGAGACCTAAGAGATTCATTATAAATTATGGTAGGGGAAATAACAGATATAACTGCCCCTGTCTTCAAATTCAGACTGTGGTGAGTTCAGCAAGAACCACTTTTAGAGATTTACCTGTACCACTATAGAGTCTCAAATGCTGCCTTTACAAAAGTGCTCACTTGATTTATACCCATTGAAGACCCATCTACTTTTGAGATGAAGTTACTCCTGTGGACCTGATCAACATGAGAAATGAGGAAAGTCCTCTCTGCTTTCTGCCTGAGACCTGGAACGGCCACCTAAGAATGATCTCCAGAGAGGAAAGAAATGGAAAGAGAAAAACACTAGACATCTGAGTTAACTAGCAGTATCTCCTCTGAAATTCTTGCCAACAGGACTCTATTTCCAAGGACAGACATGGTTAAAAACCATGGAGTGGCTACCAAGACAAGCAAGTTAGGCAACCTAGCTCAAAGTCATTTTCTATATGTGCATGTTTTCTCCTTTTCAGAAATTAAAGACTTACACAGATATATGAAAAGTCCTCAAACAAGAGACAAAAATTGTTTGCCCGGAAGCACAAGAATTTAACTGTTATTTTAAAATGGATTTGATTTACTAGACTGACAAAGGCTAACAAGTAAGCCTCAGCTCTACCAGGAAACCTCACTCTTATGGAGCCAACGTACTGTGCCAGCCAGGTGTCAGGATGTAGATAACACCCACACCTGTATCAGCAATGATGGAGAGACAGAAAGAAACAAATGCTCAAGGGATGTCATTAGTCAAGGTGGGTCAGCTGTGAGTGACAACAGTGGGCCAGCTAAGACAGCACCAAAGCCATGAACAGAGAACAGTGGCCAGGGCCTAGGTTTAGAAAGTTAAGACTGGTAGACAACAGGAAAAAGAAAAAGATGGCAGTCAATGTGTGACTTATGCATAAGACATGCCATAATTTCCCCAACCACACCTTGGGGCCTGCAGGTCAATACAAGGAATGAGAAAGCCTGAGGTGTTACCATGGGGCATATGGCCATCGCTGCCTCTCCTGTCACTTTGTGCCCTACTATAGAATGGTCCAGATTCATAGCTTCCATGTTTTGCCCTCCCATTCTCAATTCTCCTTTTCCATCAGGCTCTCCTCACCCACAGAGACTGCTCCTGCCTAAGCCAACAATGACTCAAACCCAATCATCTGTTCTCTGTCTTCCCTCCAGAACAGTGTTTGGACCTCTTTTCTATGCGTGCTCACTTCAAACATAATCTCATTTAGTTCCATAGATTTTAAATATACTGAGGACTCCCCAATTTAATTCTTCATCCTCAAATTCCCTTCTGAACATCAAGTCCATCTATGAAAATGCCTATCTGATCTATCCACTTGAACGGTGAATGAGCATCTCAAAGTTAATACATCATCTAAAACCAAACTCTTGATTTCCACCCCCACCCACACCCTCAAACCCCACTCCATGCAGTATTTCCTGTCTCAAAATCTACCGAGGAAGGTGATTCTCTTTTTTTGTCACACCTCACATCAGTAAACCTATCAGCTCTACCCTCTTCTCACCACTTTCAATGCTACCATCCAAACCCAAGCCACTATATTGCAATAGCTTTCCAATTGGTTTGCCCACGTCCACTTGCATCAGTTGTTTCCCCCACAACAGTCTGAATAATCCTTTTGAATAATGACTCTTATCAGGTCACTTCTTTGCTCAAAACCCACCATTCAGAATATAATTCAAATTTTTTATTCTTGCCTACAAGGGCTACAAGGTCTGAACTCCATCCACTTTTCCAATCTAATTTCCCATTAACTTTTCACTGAGCTTGATCTGCACTGGCCTCCCTGATAATTTAAAAAAAAAAAAAATTCCATGCACTCATCCAATTCAGGACACTGAATTTATTGTTCCCGCAACTGAGATACTCTTCCCTCAAATCTCTGCATACCTTCCTCCTTGCAGAACCTTCAAGTCTCTGGTTTACCAGCTCTTCAGAAAGGCCTTCCCTCAGGCTGTATAAAAGAGCACACCTCCCATCCTCTACCTACCTTGCTTTGCTTTCTTTCTAGTACTTCACCACTTGACACATTAAATATCTATTTGTCTGTAATAGCACTTCTTCAACTAGAACATAGTCGTACATTTCCTGAGGGTAGGGAATTCTGTGGAGTTCGTTGGCGTACTCTCAGCACCTAAAACCATGCCTGGTCAACAAAACTTCTCAATAAATAGCTGTTGTTTGCTGGATAAATAAAAACTACTGATCCAGCTGATAATCAACTGATAAAATTGATCCTGTCTTAATGAAGCATTTAGACAACCTTAGTTAGAATTTGCAAATTGAAAGGGCTTTAACAATACTCATTATATTCTCATAAAGAGGGAAAAAATGGCTCATAAGAGACAGAAAAGTACATTTGATAGAAGAATTATAGAGATAGGAAATAGTCTTCACTAAAAAACAAAGGACTTTGCAGTTAAAGATGCTCCCATGGAGATCACCTAGCAATTGTGTAAGTATCAATGGAGAACACAGGCTCTCTCAGACTCCAAGGCCAAGCACAAACTAGCTGACTCTGGGAGCCTCCAGAAACCAGGTGTCCCTTTTATTCTCCAAACATGACATTTTACACTCAAATGCCTACAGACCTTTCAAGTAAAGCAAGAGTGAAGGAGGCCTGGAGGGATGAACTGGAGAGAGCAAAACCGTCCAGGGGCAGCTGTACCCCTCAGCTCCAGCCAGATCCCATGTGGGAATGTTGGAGTGCAAGGATATTTGCAGCACAGTTGACAGAAATCCCTGGGTTTTGACTCCCATTTTGACTCCTTGTTCTATGGAGTGAGTCTGTTGTCATTGCCTTACTTTCATAGGGATCCTCTCCTCCACCTCTCTGAGACCAACACTGTGAGATAATCACAAAAAGTCTGCCTGTGTCTAATGCCAGCAGGTCACTCATTTGCAACCTTGATTTTTAAAGCAATAATCATCACCCATCCTGTTAGAGACACTGGTACAACACAACCAGTGTTGAAGTGTACCACAAATAATTTGTTATTCCATAAGCATTAAAGAACCAACGTTTGAAAATTATTTTACTTTCAATGAATTAGGTTGTTTTCAATCATGCTAATGCCTTTCTTTTTTGCACACCTGCATTCTGATAGGCATGTTTGAGCAAGAGATAAAAGGGTGGAGTTAACATACCCGAAATTAGAAACATCCTATCAAGGTGTATGTGCTGCATTCTAACATCAATTTTTCTATGTCTACCATGATAGAATTTTTAAAAAAGGTTGAGAACAGTTGCTTTAAAATTACCCCTGTAAGAGCATATAATATTTTCCATTAAATTGGGACTAGAAATTTTAATTATATATAAATTTAGTCCCATTAAATAGAAAAGAATGTCTTGGCAAGAAGTCATGCCAGAACACTTAGTCTGAATTATAAGATCCCTGCAGAGAGGGTAAAGGAGGGAGTAAAGGGTGATGGAAAGAAACATGACTCTGGGTGGTGAACACACAATACAATATACAGATTATGTATTATAGAATTTTACACCTTAAACCTATAAAATTTTATTAACCAATGTAACCCCAATAAATTCAATAAAAATTTTTTTAATTCCTTAATACTTTTTCAACTTTACCTCCCACTCTAGACCTTTGAACTCCAGTCACCAACTCACTGATTGTACTTTTCACATTTTTATATCCAAGCCCTTGCCCATGACATGCCTCACTTCTGGTATGTATTTCCTCCTCATCCTTCCTCTTCCTTAAATCCTGGTCAACCTTCAAAGCTAAAGTGATGTTCGTGTTATACATAAACTCCTCCCCCACCATCATGGCCCCTAGTGGCCTGCCCTCCCTTAGAAGTGTTAATATTATCCTATCAAGCATTTATTATGTGGCCTTATAGTGGCCACTCGCTCTACGTGATAGGACAGAGTGGACTAGGCAGTGCAAGAGATGGACTGTTTTAGGTGTCGGTGCCTTCTCCATAGCCCCTTGGACAACCCCGGAAGTCACTTTCGGCTTAGCACCCAGTTCCCATACACGCTCGTACATTCCCAGCACCTGCATCTCTTGCCTGTCCCCAGCAGTGTTCTCAGGGCATGCACAAGATGGGCCAGAGATGCCACTGAGTTAACATCTTCAGGAGCAACCCTCACTCAGCGAAGGATGTGCGTTGGTGGATGAGGCCCCAGCTTCCTCACCCTTGGTGGGCAGGTCCTGAGCTGGGCTCCACATCGCTCCTCAGAAAATTCTTAACATGATTGTGCCCTAACTGCTCAGAACGCTGACCTGTTTGGTTACCTCTGTTCCCTTCCTTCCCATGCTTCCTGGGATCATCTCACAAATAAACTCCTAGAATCTAAATCCTTACCTCAGGGCCTGCTTTTTCTTTTCTGAAGAGCCTAAGGTAAGACATTCCCTGACTACATTTTTACTTCTTTGAAAATAGGTCTCCTGTCTTATTGCCGGTACAGAGCCTTTGTACAGGCTCTTGAATAAGAGAAATACTTAATAATAATACTCAGTAACTATATGACTCTGTTGGTCATTAGTAGAACTCTGATTTGAACAAAATTGAAAAAGATTTCAACACATGATTTTTTTTTTCTTTCCTTCTTTCAAATAAAGAGATCAATCTTTCCTTCACATAAAAAGATCAGTCTCCAGATTTTTTAGGGTATAATCCCAGCAGTGGAATTGCTGGGTCAAAAGGCAGTTCCATTTTCAGTTTTCTGAGGAAACTCCATACCATTTTCCACAGTGGCTGCACCAGTCTGCCTTCCCACCAACAGTGTGCAAGGGTTCCCTTTTCTCCACATCCTCACCAGCACTTGTTGTTTGTTGATTTGTTTATGACGGCCATTCTGACCAGTGTGAAGTGGTATCTCATTGTGGTTTTAACTTGCCTCTCTCTGATGGCTAGTGATGCTGAGCATCCTTTCATGTGCTTCTGGGCCCTGTGTGTCAAGCAAGTTAAATGTAACCAGAGACACTGAAGAGAAGAACAAACTGACAGTGAAAAGGGGGGGAGGGGAAGATGGGGGAAAGAGGGGAAGGGTGGTCAAGGAACATATATGGGGGACTCATGGACAAAGTCAAGGGGAGGTGGGGTCAAGGGTGGGGGAGGGGTGTGGTCGGCGGAAAATAGGCAAAACTGTACTTGAACAACAATAAAAAAAATTTTTTTTTTTAAAGATCAATCTCTGTTTTAGAGTACCCATAAAACACAACTAAAGCTAGACAAATTTCTGATCCATTTTCCTCTCAGCCTCAGGCTTAAGGAAAAATGTTTCAATATGGGAAGCTCTATGTTGACTATGGTATCAGTCATTTACCCTTTAGGGAATATTTAAGTCAATGTATTATAATGTTTCAGGGTCTCATGTTCATTCATTCTTTTCACAAACTGTGAGATGATGGGCTTTAAGCCTTTTTGAAAGAATTCCAAACAGTAAAGAGCCGGTTTGTGAAGGAGTTTTTGAGAACTGAAAGACACAAAGTATGCAGTATTCAGTTTGACTGGCAGTAATGGAAAAACCAAAATAAGCAAGATAATATTTATTTATTTCTCTAAAAAAAAAGTTGGTACAAGGCAGTCTGGGGCCATACAGCATGCAGCAGAGCCAGGGGCCCAGGATCCTTCTCTCTTGCTTCTCCTCAGTCCATGGTTCTATCCCCTAGGTCGCCTCTGTCCGCGATGGTGGCTCCAGCTTCAGCCGCCACATCCACTTTCCAGCTGACAAGAATGAAAAAATGAGAGGGGAAAGGAATATTGCTTCCCCTTAAAGATATTTTGCAGAGCTGAACAGCCTGCAACATTGACCAGAATTTAGTTCCATGGCAGTCCTTAGCTGTAGGGGACGCTTTATTCCAAGCAGCCTTAGGCCAGGCTGAAAGCTGGCAATTATATCCCAAATGTTTCTATAGAAGGAGAGAATGCACACTGGGAAGCCAATGGCTGCCTCTGCCATAGCTGATATGCCCCTAGAATGGCAGCAAGAGCTGCTTAGATCAAAATCTGACTTTAGAAAATAAAATACATACCCAATAAGTGAAAAGTAGGTATAGAATACCATGCAAAAGGCCATTATTGATCTACCAACAATTTCACACTCACCGAATGGGGAGGAAGGGAGAGAAGGGGTGAAGGTAGGATTTTGAAATGCAGATAACGTAAATTCAAAGTAAGCTCATGTTGAAATGTCACGTGCATGTTTCTTTTAATGCTCCAAGTTACTAAAGAAGAATACCAAAACTAGAAATTATCAAAAGAGACTCCAGTGTGATTTACGGGAGGACAGCCTGGATTGAGTGCTCAGAGTAATTACCTAGAACCTTTCTAAAAGGAAAAAAAATCATATACTGGATTATACTGGGCCAGGACATAATATTCTGAGGGACTGGAAGACAAGCAGAGTTTCGAATTAGCTCAACAATCAGGCAGAGGTATCCAGGTTTTCCCATCTGCAAATGGCTCCCTAGCACTACTGTTGGTACCTATCCCTCCTGTTGTTCTGCTTCTGGACGGCACACTGAAATCAGCATACATTCCAAAGACCGCCCCTCTTTACGTTATAGAACATCTACCTCTCAGCACAGGAGAAGTAGGGCTACCCTTTGGTACAAAGCTGCAAGAGCTGTTCTTTGAAAAAGCACACCCATGGAGTGCAGGAGGCCGGCTTGTAATGGAGAAGCTTGAAGGGCCTTTGAAAAGTCAGGCCAGGGGTATGTTAATATTCACCATGTTGGTCTGGAGTCCTGGTGTTAAGAGAGAGTGAGAATTACAACTGGACATGGAGAGCCAGGCTAGAGCATTCAAGTTCCCTCTGGACTATGAAGTGAGGTTGAACATGCCCCAGATTCTCATGGAACATAAATTTTACAAAATGATAATTTACTTTTGTGTCACCTCCATGGCTGACTTAGGATATTCTGTTTTAGAAAAAGAAATGAGATCATAGGTAATGAATTCTTTAATAAATGATTGTCCATTTTTTTTAGGGAAATGCAAGAATGGTCACTTTTTAACCAAAAAAATTAAAAGGACCATCATTGGTAAGTCACTAATGAACAGTTTTGTCCTCTCTCTCTGCATTTTTGCTTGGTCAGCAACAGTTTGAGCTGCATCAGATTTTATGGGTTTCCCCATGCTTTTAATTAACTTTAAATTCTTATTAACCCAATTATTAGCAATACGTTACGAGGCACCAAGAGTGCAGCTATGAATGTGTCTTTATTAAAAAGGTACTGCCATGAGTTAAGAAAACTTTCGGCATTATTAGAAACTCTATCAAGGCTACAGAGATAATTCAGTTTGCAAATTGGTCCAATTCAAACTTGGCAAGGGGATGCAAATTAGGTTTGAGTTAATTTGCTCCCCCTATCACTCTCCTCTCAAAACACATAATTCCTCTTAGCAATTAGCATCAGTAGACTTTACACTGGCACTTGGAAAGGTGTACTAACTCAAAACATAAGAACCAAAGGTGTGATGTTATTTTAACTTAAGAATTGATGTGTGAAGAAGGAAGAAAAATGTGTTTTTAGATATATTATCTTTCCTAGGGGACACATAAATAATCCTAAATTTTACCCAGTCTGAAGGGCTAGAATACAGTAAACTGTTCTCTGCCTTACAAACCCCGGCAATTCTAAGAGGAACAAGAATGAATTTGTCATAAACTCAGCACCACAGGACATTCTAAGTGTAGATTCAGCTAGCCTTTGTCCACAGCTTCATCAAGAGCTCAAACAGCGGGTTCCTTTACTGACTGGGGAACTAACACCTTTAGGCACAGAAATACTTTGAAGGACATTTCAGGACAAAAACAAAAGGAGATTCTGAACCAAAGAGATCAGGGGATCTGTACATTCTAATCCAGGTTCACATGATGCCTGATGTAAAATATAAGACCACGGAAACACAGTTCTGCCTGCTACCCTCTGATACCTCTTATATATTATATTCTAGTGGTTCTCAAACATTGAAGTGCTTGGAATCATTTGAAATCTTTTGGAAAAGACAGCTTCCTTGGCCTCATTCCCCAAAGATTCTGACTCGGTACATCTCAGGTGGGACGCAGGAATCTCCTGGCACTGGAATGTTTGGTGTTCTGATCGGGGGTCTTTGGGTCTTGCTTTAGGAAACATAGTTCTATTCTTTTGTGACTTGTTCCCCCCCCCGCCGCCCCGCGAAAAAAGGTGTATTAACAAATAACTTCTCTCTTCTTTGATTCCACTGTATGTGGACAATTTGACAATTATCAAAACTTCACAGCAAACATGAGTAGCATTAAGTCAGATAGACTTCGTATGCCCAATGATTTAGTTTTAAAACGTTACTCCATGAGGATGACTCCACCAGAATAGCAGAGAAGCACATTTCATACCTAGAAAGCAATTGAACAAAATCTTTCTAAGTCATTAAAACAATTCCTTGGATAACACTTACTAGCAGGAAATAACTATACAGAGAAAGTAATAACCTGTTAGCCTTTAAAATTAAATGGGAAAAATGTAACAGTTTTAGGTATATTTGTATATTTCAGGATTCCTATAACACCTCCTATAACTGATCTCACATCTTTACTACAAAGTTTCTCAACCATGGGCAGCATAATTTTTTGTTGCTGGGAGCCATCCTGCGCATGGCAGGACATTTGGCCCCATCACTGGCTTCTGCCTAGTAGATACCAGCAGCACCTCCTCCTCAGCTGTAGCAACCAGAATTTCTCTACTTTGGTACATCGGTCCCCTGGTGGAAAAGAAATCAACCCCGGTTGAGAATTCTTATTTTACTACTACTTCATAATATTCATATAACACCAAGTCCTAATGTGCCCATTATTGAAATGGGTTGATCCAATGCTACTATCATAGGTATAGCTAACATTTACTACAGGCCAAGCCCTGTGAGTTTTTAAAAAAAAAACAACAACTTATATATCTGATCCTGATTGATCATCCTTATTAACTTTTATTTTTTAGCAGAAGAAAATACTCAGATTTAGAGACGTTAAAATATTTGCCCACAAAGGGCCTGAATAAACACTTCTCCGAGGAGGACATACACAGGGCCCAGAGACAAATGAAAGGATGCTCAGCATCACTAGCCATCAGAGAGATGCAAATGAAAACCACAGTGAGATACCACTTCACACTGGTCACAACAGCCATCATAAACAAATCAACAAACAATCAAGTACAACAAGGTTGTGGAGAAAAGGGAACCCTTGCACACTGTTGGTGGGAATGCAGACTGGTGCAGCCACTGTGGAAAACAGTATGGAATTTCCTCAGAAAACTAAAAATGGAACTGCCTTTTGACCTGGCAGTTACACTGCTGGGATTATACCCTAAGAATCCTGAAATACCAATTCAAAAGAACCTATGTTCATAGCAGCACAATTTGCAATAGCCAAGTGTTGGAAGCAACCTAAGTGTCCATCAGTAAATGAGTGGATCAAAAAACTGGTATATTTACACAATGGAATACTACACAGCAGCAGAAAGAAGAAACTCCTACCCTTTGTGACAGCATGGATGGAACTGGAGAGCATTATGCTAAGTGAAATAACCCAGGTGGTAAAAGACAAACATCATAGGACTTCACCTATAAGTGGAACCTAATCAACAAAACAAACAAGCAAGCAAAATATAACCAGAGACATTGAAATAAAGAACAAACTGACAATAACCGGAGGAGAGGGGGGAGGGGATAATGAGGGAAAAGAAGGGGAAGGGTCATCAAAGAACATGTATAAATGACACGTGGACAAGGCCAAAAGGGGGTAGGATCGAGGGTGGGAGATGGGGATGGGTGGGGCAGGGGGGAGTGGTGGAGGGGAAATGGAGAAAACTGTACTTGAACAACAATTAAAAAGAAACGATTTGCCCCCAGTGACACATTATAGAGTAGAGCTTCACACCAACAGCTTTACTCTACAGTCCACTGGTCTCTTCATTGCCTCTGATGACAATCGAAGAAGTGAAAATGATGCCTGTCTCTGAACCCTTGCAGTTTTCATTTCAACACAGGCAACACTAACACAGGCAGTCATAAAGAAAACAAACGCCGAACACAGACACAGCTGTTCAACAAAGCAAAAAGACACAAAATTCGATCAATAAATGACAAAATATAAACCTCATTAATTGTGACTTCATCCATTTAGAATTTGCCATAATTCAGGAAGGAGCTGGGCTAACATTGACCTTTCCACCAAGTACAAAAGAAATATCCGTGAAGTGATAGTATGCTTAAGGTCCCCAAGGGAATGCTTAAGTACTCAAGAAAATACACAAACACCCACCTCTGCACAATCCAGCTACTGTCTATGCAAAGACCAACCCTGCTTAATGTTGAATGCAAATCTGGTTATTGAAGTGGATTCTCAGCTGGGCCACACTTTGCCTACCAACAGTGACAGCATCCACTCAAAAGTAATAAAAATACATATCTTTTAAAAAAATATTCAGATATATTTTGATACTATTTGAGACCTCCCTGCCCCTAGGTGTAGGGACTGCCACTGATTACTCATAGAGACTGGCACTAATCACAAATGGGTCAGAACTAGTGCTCAAGGCAATATGATTTGACCTTCCTACCTTGGTGCATTCGAATGAACAGCTTTGAACTTGGTTTTATAACTCAATATTTTGAACATTTAAGCATTGATTGTGTTTCAGGCATTGTGTTAAATGCCAGTGATACAAAGATGACATAAACACCACTTTTCCCTCCCCAGATGAGTTTACAAACTGGTGGGGACAAGAATCAGGGACTAGATAAGTTCAGGATGTGAATAAATGAAATGTCTG